>CM060452.1:147274205-147908295 GCA_030545235.1 Helianthus tuberosus
TTTCTGTATGAAATCGTGTGTTTGATCCGTGCAATCGAGCTCCTGCTCTGATACCACTTGTTAGGACCGGTTTTGACTCTGAAACGATTGCGAACCGAACGTGTGACGTGCGGAATCCGTACACGAACGTGACCGAACACACAAGACGTAATTATAACTATGATTCTATTAACAGATCTGAAAACGTACAGCACCTGAATCACGTGGACAGCACTTTCTCTCTCTAGCTTCTCTCTCTAACACTAGAGCTCTCCAAAGTGCAAAAGTGGCAAAAGTGACAAAAGTTCTAAACTCTAACCCTAATGCTACTATTTATAGGCCAAGGATTTAATGAGAAAACTCATTAATTACAATATTGCCACCTTGCCTTTCTTAACTAGATATTACAATATAAGCCTAGAATTAAACTATTTCTGCTACGATCTTGAGATGACGGAGGCGATAGACATACTGCACTAACAGTTTGAAATTTTAACTTCTTGTTTGTTTGAAGTTTTAGAAGTTTCTTGTTTGACAGAGACATGTTGTTTTTAAACCACGTTTTGAACCACGTCAGTTTTAATTGCCTTCTCAATTACCTTGACTTGTTGGCGTTTCTGTTTCCTTTCCCTTTCTTTTACAAGACGGGGATCTTGTTTTGAAGAAACATATCGCTTTCGGTAATCTTGTTCACGAGGATCATCAACTTTGGCTTTTAGTTTACGAAGATATGGACAGTTTCGAATAATATGTCCAACTTTATCATACTTGAAACATGATCTTCGTTCTACAAACCCCGAAGTATCATGTGACTGTCTTGTTGATGAACTTTGTGATCCCGAGGTACTTGGTTTTGAACTGTTTTGTTCATTTCTTTTCAAAAATTTAACTTGATTGACATGATCTAAGTTAGATTTATTTGGAAAATTTTCCAATTTATCCGTTCCCTTTGATTTCACAAAGTTCACCTTTTTGTTCTTCTTTAGGTTCGGTTCCTTTCGAACTTGAGTCGTTGATTTACCTTTTGGTTTGGTATGATTTTGCTGCTTTTTCACTGTTGGCAATCTTTGATTTCCATATTGTTTTGAACTTTAGCTTTTGGAATCGAAGGGCACTGTGTTACCACAACGTGTGAACCGGACTTTCCCAAAAACCTACTTGTCGAATCTTCAAAAACTTTACTGATTAAAGATGGATTTACATTCTTAATCGGAAAATATTTGTCAGAATAGATTTTATCATCACCAACAAGAGTGTACAGCAAATTCACACTCTCAGATTCTTGCGAGGAAGTGGACTCGACCAGAACAGTCTTAGCAGGTTTTGCGGGAGGATCACATAGAATATGATTCTCGAGAGGTATGTCCTCTTCTTTGATTATCGCATCAGACTGTGCTGAGTCAGTATCATCGGATTCATCATCTAAAGAATCAGTATCCTCAACAATGACTGGAGGACCCTGATTTTGTTCAGCAATTGACACACTTGTAACTGTTGAAACGTTCGAATCTGATGATACTTCCGTTTTGTATCCAAGTCCGGTTGCAAATTCCTCAATGTCTAAAGGAACAGATTGCTCAAAATAAGTTCTATTCTCCTCATCAGGCATTGCGTCATAATTTTGTCTAACAGGTGGTGGACACTTCTTATTTCCAATGCACGTGACATCCTTTTTCTCTTTTTGTATGTCAATGATGTGATCCAACACATACCTAGAGTTTAAATAATTGTCTAGCTTAAGTTGGATCGCCTCCCTTTCACACTTTACACAGGCTAACTCTTTTTGCATGACCTCGAGACGATTGATATAACAGTTTATGTCAGTTTGTTTTCTTGAAACCATTTTTGTTAGCTCGGTTTTATCTTCTCTTAAATTTTCAATCACCGTTTTAAACTTTTTTTCATGGTTTTCATAAAACATGTTAGCCTCTTTGCATTTCGAAAGATCCACTATCATCTTTTGATTGTGGATATATGTCACGTCATACTTGCTTTGCAAATCATCATATTTGCTTTGCAAGTCCGACAATTTATCACTTAAACTAACACATTTATCAGAAGTTGGATCATCGACACATACCTGGTTTGATGAACCGCCCACATTAGCCATAAAGGCTGAATGATTAGAAGAAGAAGAATAAGTAGCTTCATCCACCAAGATTGATCTTCTATGATTCCCTGCTTTAGCTTCTCCCAACAATTCATCAACATCTGCATCGACTGTCACACTTGACGTTTCATCCAAATGATCATCGCCTGAAGTTGAGGATTCTTATCTGAGCTTCTACTGTAACCAGAACTGTCTTCATCTTCAGATGATTCTCCACTACTGGCGGGAGATTCTCCACCACTGGTGTGTTTCAGATCCTTGACAACCTCAGCAAAACAAGCTGTTCCATCCTGAACATCACTTCCCAACTGAATCGACCAGTCACAACCTTCATCGACTTGTACCACAAGAGCCTGGTTGGCATTTGATGCTCCTGCTTGATTTGGATTGTTCACATGCATAAACGTACGCTCGTTATTCCTGTTTTGATTCTGATTCTGCTGGTTGCCTTGATTGCCTTGATTCCTGAACGGATTCTGGTTCCCATGCTGAGCTGGTTTGGTACATTCTCTCTTGAAGTGACCTCGTTCACCATAATTGAAGCACTTGACTGATTATTTATCAAACCCATACTTGGTGTCTTTCTTGCTTTCCAAGCTGGTTCTACCTGTCCTTTCCATGAAGTCTTTAGCTCGCTTAACAGTACTAGCGAAAGCCCACTTGATGTCCATCATATCCATTTCCTCCTTATCGATCTGCTGATAATCTTCTTGTGTCAGATTGATGTTTCCAATCTGACCTGCTATTAACCCACAATACACGCTCACCAATGTGTTTAATAGCTCCATATGATCCTTAGCTACTTCAACACTTACTTTCGAGAAATTTAAAGTGTCGAGCCGAACTGTATTTAGATTAGATGGCTGATCGACAGATGAAGTGCTTCCATAACAAGCTTGCTGTGGAACTGGTAATGGATTTCCGTACATATCTCTTGCTCCGGTAGATTGATAGTTTTGCTTTGAGACTTCTGGTTGTGGATTTCCGTACATGTCAGTGCTTGAGACAAAAGTCGTTTGAGTTGAGGAAACTGGTAGTGGATTTCCATACATATCTCTTGATACAAATGTCGTTTGAAGCTGAGCATGTGGACCAGGTCTTGCAGCAGTGCTAGAACTTCCACAGTTTCCATAATACATATCAGGATTCTGTTGCACTGGAATCCTTTTGGCCTTCCTGATTTCTTCTTGATCTTTGTTCTCCAAGAGCTGAATGAAATCATTGATGTTTGTTGCAGCCAAAGTGCCATTGTATTTCAAGATTTCCAAGAAACCATTCCATTGAGCTGGTAATGCGTCGGCAAACTTGATGACAATTTCTTCTGGAGTCACTACTACCCCAAGGTAACTTAACTCGGTCAACAAGTGATAAAATCGACTTGTCAAGTCTCCCAAAGATTCCCTTTCCATACATGTGAAGCCATCAAACTCCTTCTTGAGTAGATCATGTCGCAATTTGCGTGACGCTTCATTTCCTAGACATCTCGTCTTCAACGCATCCCATAACCGCTTTGACGTCTTGATGCTGACAAACTGATGATATATATCTTTGCTCAACGCTTGAGTTAGAATAGAATATGCTTTCTTTTCTAAATCATATGCCTTTTTCCCGTCTGCCGTAAGATCTGCAAATGTCGCGGCAGTTGAAGCGGCAACATCAAGTGCTTGATCGAAATCTGTAGTAAAACATAACCACAATTCCGTGTTTTGCCCGAGAACGTACGTATGGAATCTTTCTTCCCATCCAGGATATTCATTCATGTGCATTAGCTTCGATGGGTGGTTAATGCTTCCGGTTTCACTTTCGCTTAAAAGTATACTTTGAATACTTTGATTTTGATTTGAAACGAACGCCTATTGACTAGTCGAAATTTGATTCGTTTGAGATGTAACTGTCGAAGATGCGGATGCGGGAGGTTCGGCCCATGATGGCGATAAACCCGTGCTTCTATACTTGCTCTCCGTATTGGATGGAATACCCCACCAATCTGAACTCATTTTAGATGTAGAAACAAAGATACCAGCTCAAAGATCTTAAAACAAACACTTAAGTATGAAATGTTAGTCTTCTGTTAAAAAGTTCTAAGTGAAAGCGACGAAAAACTATGTTCTTTGCGAAAGACTCAATTTTCGTAAGAGACCAAATGACGAAACACTAAGGTTTTTCATAAAGAACAAAGTGACGAAAGATGGGGTTTTTCGTAAGAGACCAAATGTGGCAAAAAATGTAGTTTTTCGTTGACTTAGTTCATAGTAGGTGAGATCTTATCACAAAATCTTATCTGTCTGACACAAGAATGGTTTGTAAACCAAAATTTTCAAACACCCATACTTTTCAAAGACCATGCTATGCTTACCAACTCTTGAACCACTAGTAATATTATAATAATACCATCCACAATAATGCAGTCTTCAAACAAACCCAGAAAATGAAAAACAAGATGGGTTTTCCGGTGCCGGAAAAATTTTCGAACACAACTTTTGCACAAAAGTTTAATAAAATCCAAATCTTAACATGTAAACATGAATTTAACAAGGTTTTTGATCAAACTAGATAGCAAAATATCAAGATTTTCAAGTTTTTAACCTATTTTTCCAAAAAATAATAAACCTGTTTCAAACTTTCAAGAACACATCTGGGAAAAATGCAAGAAAACGTATCGGTTTTAACAAGGAGGAGAGCCAGGCTCTGATACCACTTGTAGGTCCACTAGCGAAGGATCTAGTCGCCTAATCCTTGTGATACGAACAAACCCGGTTGTGCGGAATCCAACCGGGTAAGCAAACCAAGATCGAGACACAAAACAAAACAAAACAAAGAGACGATACAACGTTTAATTCTTCAGATGTATTATAAACCAGAGAGTTTTGTTTACAAGGATTACACAATGTTATAGCTCTCACAAACTCACTCTGATCTCTTGTGTCTGTGTCTGTCTACTTCTTCAGTCTGCTGTGCACATATATATACTGCAGGTCGACGAAGGACCTGCAGCGACGAAAGACTCCGACGAATGACCTGTGATGGCGAAGAACTTGGTTCTTCGCCACAATCATAAAGATCAGTTTTTCGTCGGACAAGTTTGGCTGGGTTCTTCGTCATATGTATGATGTTTTTCATCAAAAGCATGCAGACAAGCAGGTCTTTCGTCAACGACATGAAGACAAGCAGGTCTTTTGTCAACAGCATGCAATCAAGCAGGTCTTTCGTCAACAGCATGCAGACATGCAGGTCTTTCGTGGGAGTTGCTGATACTTGCAGACTTATCTTAAAAGATACAAACACAGCAGCAAGCAGAAAGATCTGCAACATGCAGATTAGCAACATGATTGAACTGAAACGATGGAGGATATCGACTTTGGTCTTTATTCTGTAACACGGGCGAACCGAGTCGAGCCGCATCCACAAGAGATGCATCAACACTCAAGCAAGCACCTCGTGCATGGTACTTGGAGCTTACCAACTTTCTTTTGGAGCTTGGTTTCAAAACGTCCTTGGCCGACCCATCCTTATTTATATATAATCACGGGGGCATTGTTGCCTATTTTTTGGTTTATGTTGATGATATCGTCCTAACCGGTAACAAGCAGCCTTTTGTTCAACAAGTTATTCAAGCGTTATCCGAAAAATTCTCACTCAAAGATCTTGGCATGTTGCACCATTTCCTTGGGATAGAAGTCATCTCCACACCTAATGGGTTATTTTTATCTCAACATGCACATGTCCAGAACTTACTCACAAAGTTCAAAATGGATGGTGCTAAGCATGTTGCCACACCTCTTAGCTCCACTGAGACATTGTCTCTCATTGACGGTTCGTCCAAAATTAATCCTACACTGTATCGTCAACTTGTAGGGTCTCTTAAGTACTCGGAAGCACGGAAACGCCATTGAGGTGCCGTCTCCAGTCCCGGGGACTGCTAAGGGACGGAAAAGGCACGGGGACGGCCGGGAAACGTCCCCGGCATGCTAGGTACGGCTTGGAAACGTGCTGCAGAAGGGGACGGGGTTTGGGGACGTGCAGGAAACGTTTCCGTCAAGTTTCCGTTTATTTTTCTGGCCGGAAACCTGCAATTTTCGCCTGAAACATGCTGGAAACCAGGAAGAAGAGTGGCTGCGTGTTTGTTGCGTTTGAGCCTTTTTAGGGTTAAATAAGTTTATGGATTTTAACTTTTAACCCCTCTATCTTTCATTAAGTTACATTTACTCCCTAAAACTTGTAAAATGTACATAAAAAGTGTAAAATTAGTTTGTGTATCTTAACATTTAACCCCCCTATTTTCACTAGCTTACATTTGGTCCTTAAACTTATAAATTTATACATAAAAAGGTATAAAATTAACATTATATATATAAAAAAATTATATAGATAGCTATTTTTTATTTCTTAAATTTTAAACTACCTTATCGCTAAACACAAAATAGCGAGCGCTATTTCATCGCTATCGCTACGTAGCATATAGGTACGTTGTCGCTATTCGCTATCGATAACTATGCTGTTAAAGTTTGATTAGATTAGGAAGATATGGCATCGCCGATGGGGGGCGTTCCACAACTGCCTACATAATCTATCTTGGGTCAAATATTCTTTCATGGCGCTCAGCGCGTCAAAAATCGGTCTCTCGTTCTTCCACCGAAGCGGAGTATAAGGCATTAGCTAATGGTGCGGCTGAACTTTCATGGGTTCAGAATTTACTGTTGGAACTTTTTTATCTATGCTGCAATCCCCTACTCTATTTTGTGACAACGCAGGGACTACCTATTTGTGTGCAAATCCAGTCTACCATTCGCGCATGAAACACGTGGCACTAGACTATCATTTTGTTCGCGAGAAAATAGCAAATGGTTCATTACGAGTTCAACACATTCACTTGGAAGATCAACTCGCTGATGTACTCACCAAACCCCTTGGCCGAGGACCATTTTTACGACTACGATCCAAGATCGGAGTATCCGACGGATCCTCCATCTTGCGGGGGCATATTAGGGATAATACTAAAGTAAATAATAATAATAATGTTAATTAGTTGTTTTTCCTTTTCTATTCAATTGTATTTTTAGATTGTATTGTAGTTATTATTGACCATTGTATTTATAGACTAGTCAATCTACTTTCCTTGTAAACTGTTTGTTGTATTTGGCTTATATAAGCCATGTATTTTACTTGTTTTTAAAATAAACAAGATATCAATTTCAAACATGTGGTAAAGCTTTCTCAAGGTCGTGACATAACATCACCACACATGTATTTTGAGACCCATACCTTTCACGCATGAAGTTAATTTTGTATGTGCATGTGTGTACTTGTCTTATCTCTTGGATTTTTGTTCTTTTGATGGATATAGAATGGTGAACTACCACTCCCCAAATGGCAACCAATGAAGTGTTCTTTATTTTTCCACTTTCTTGTAACAACTATGAAAGGATGGAACATGTTATGGAATGGGCAAAAAGTTATAAGAGTTGCTATAAATGGAACTAGTTAGGAATAACCTACGGTTTGTTGCGACTAAAATTATGTATTAAGAATTTTCATTTTGCTATTATTAACTAGTTTTGAGATTTTAGAAACCAATAAAAATGATTTTGTAACTTAGGAATGAAAGAGAAAAGTTCCATCTTCAAACGGCATAACCTAATAAAACAAAAACGAATTTACACTCAAATAAAATTGTTATGAGCAACCAAATCATTGAATATAACAAAAAATAAGTTAATATATAGTAGCGAAGTATTAGTGATCACTAGCGTTAAATAAAAATATGATTAGACATTGGTACATTGCTACAAAGGGTGGTCCGACACCATACATGTACTTGGATTGGGCTCGTGAAACGACCCAAACCTAGAGGCCTCATCTGTTGGGGTTACGTACTACAAAATAGTTGTTAAACTTGAAAATTCAATCATATGCAACAGAAAACGTTCAAACATTTCAGACAATACATCAATATTGAATTACATAATCCTCAAAACACATCTGAAGGTTTAAAAGCAAACCATAAACAGACAGGATGTCAGTCTTTAGGTAGGGTGGCCTTCACTTCCGATTCAATCATGTCTACACAAACCCTCATAGCATACCTACACTTTAAGCTGATGTGCATACTAAAAGTCAGCTAAGCTAAGTGAGTTATTGTTTCATAAAACATGTTGGAAACTTTAGCATTTACATAAATTATCATAACATAACATATAAGTAGTACAACATAACATATCGAAACATAACATGGATTACGTTATCCTCATGAGTGATCATAATTGCTCCATACCGTTAATCGTCACTAGCATCCTTTAACTTGTACCCTAGCTATAAAGGCATAGACAAGTCATTACCCTACAGCATGCTCGTATCGTTAGTCATCGCCAAAGTCCATTCATACCGTTAGCCGTCACCAACGTCCATTTATATCGATAGTCATGACTAACGTTCACCCATATCATTATCCACTGATAACGTCCATTCAGAACATAACATATACTCATACTGTTAGCCGACGCCAACGTCCATACATAGCATAACGTTTTCTTATAACAAAATTGCCCTTTAAACTTTACCTTTCACAACATTTACATTCGTTAAGTTTCTTTTTTTTAATTAAACATTATAGCGTTAGGATCAAATACATAAAAATTTGCTTGATTGATAATGGTTTTCTCAAGTTCTCAAGTAACTTTTTGGTTCTCAAGTAATAATACTACACTACCACAAAAAAAAAAAAAAAAAAAAAAAAGAAAAAAAAAAAAATTGAGTAACTATAATTACGCTATCAAAATGCCACTGTGTTTCGCTTCGTATACTTCGCATGACCTACAATATCAATAGAGCAATTGTAGAGTGGGCTTATCATGCAATTGTAGAATGGTCTTAACATTGAGCATAGACTTTAGACCCCAATTGTTTAAGAGTCCGTTAATCCATTTTAGAAACTAAAAAAACATTTTGAAGTGGGCTTGTGAAAATGGGTTGAATGAACCAATGAAATGAGAAAATATGGAGTGGCACGAGAGCATGAACGTCATTTTCCGGTTGTTCCTTGAGAGACCTGATATAGGAAATTTATTGTTTACAAACAGAACGGGGAATTTGCCTCTCAAAACATTGATCTTGCTTTCACAAATTACCATAAATCGAGGTTTAAAACTTCTGATCAGCATATTAAAATACAATTGCTTCGACATTAGTATGAGTTCATAATTAAATCAAAAAATGGAGAAGACCATAAAGAATGGGACACGAGAACCATGGTAACTATTGCAATTTAGTTCAACACTGAGATCTAGGGGTTAAGTACACGTTGAGAATAAATAAAAAATGTAAAAAAAAAAAAAAAAAACTTGTGCGGCAAATTTTCTTTTGTTAAACGAGATAGTACCTGAATTAGTTAGTGAATTAGTTACAAAGTTGACCACTAAGACCCAGCCCAAAGTGATATAGAGCTCATAACTT
The DNA here is from genome assembly GCA_030545235.1 of Helianthus tuberosus. NCBI lineage: Eukaryota > Viridiplantae > Streptophyta > Magnoliopsida > Asterales > Asteraceae > Helianthus > Helianthus tuberosus. The sequence continues at coordinate 147,283,744 of CM060452.1, forward strand.
CCAAAATTTATGCCCACATATGGCCCAAAGTAGTATAGAGCCCATAACAACTCAAACCTCACAAACCAAACAATCCTAACTCCCAAAATATAAGCCCACATATGGCCCAATTGAGATTTCTATTATATCTAGAGGTAGTGGTGCACAAATCGGGTTTTTTTAAAAACCGGTTTCGGGTATGGAACCGGGTTCGGGTAGGATCGGGTTTTACAAAATCAGGTTTTTTTTAAAAAACCGAGTCGGGTCCGGGTTTTCTACCAAAATTGTATACCCTATATACCCGGGTTCGGGTAGGGTTCGGGTCGGGTTTTATAAAACACGGGTATTATAATAACCTATTTTCGGGTTCGGGTATTCATCAGGTAGGGTTCGGGTATGAATCGGGTTGGGAAAAACCCGCACCGGGTATTAAAAAAACCCGACCGGGTATTAATGCTTCTTTATATGTTTTAGTGGAAGGTGCTTATTGAAATTTTAATGACATTTCTAAATTTAAATTCGATAGTGCAAGATCGAAGGAATAGTCCTGATTTGAATCCTTTTGGATTTTACATAAACAACAATATATTTTATTTGCTATGTTATGTTTTAACCAAGTGGAATGTCCATAATTAGGTGTGTGTAATCATATTTTCAAAGATGCATCTACTTAAAACTAGAGGTAGCTATATAACCGGGTATAAAAAAACACAGTTTCGGGTATTTATAAAACCCTGTTCCGGGTATTTATAAAAACCGGGTTTCGGGTATAAACCAGGTATAAAAAAAACCCGGTTCCGGGTTCGGGTTTTAGATCAAATATGAATACCCGGTCCCTACCCTATGGGTAGGGTCGGGTTCGGGTATAGAAAACCCGGTTTTTATAATACCCGGTTCCGGGTTTTTTTTCCGGGTCCGGGTTTGGGTTTTTTGTGCACCACTATCTAGAGGTAGAGATGGGCATAATAACCGGTTCCAAACCCGACCCGGCAGACCCGACCTGGAACCGGTTCCAGTTCCTACCCGTCTTATCAAAGAACCGGTTCTGGGTAAAAAAAACTCGTAGGTTCTTGCCCAGTTCCACTTTTTATAAAAAAATGATACGTACCCGGTTCCTACCCGGAACCGGTTCCTCCATACCCAACTGAGACCCGATGCATTAAATTGTAGACAATGTTACGGTGGAATCGATTCCTAGCCGTTTCATTTCAACCAAACATTACATTACATTAAATTAAAACCGGTTACATAACACTAAACATTACATTAACATAAAAGTGTAAAACACACTAAATCCAACATTACATAAACACACTAAACCTTCGAAGAACCGGTTCTGGATGCATCACCGGCTTCACTTTTCTTCGCCGTAGCCTTTGTAACCGCCGGTCGGTGTGTTTTTTAAGCGTCGAGTTCGCCGTAGCCTTCATAAACTTGCCGCAACCTTTGCACCGTGCCATCTCATGGCTATCGGTCATTAAGCACAAATCAAAGTGCTTCCAAACTTGGGGGTTTCTTTTGGTTTCCAAAACCATGACTACTTCATTGTTGCACGCCATAACGAGCTTTGAAGATATAGATTAGAAGGTGTAACTTGAAACCGACTTATGTATTTTTTGAGTAGGTGTAACTTATGTTTTATTGTGATATGTATATATATACTTGAAACTGATTTAAATTGGCTAGAAATCGATTCCTAACGGCATTATAGCCGTTGGAATCGATTTCAACAGGTGTTTTACAGCTTTTTCTGTAAGTTACCCAACGAGGAACCGGTCACACTCTACCCGGAATCGGTTTCTGGTATTTTTGGTTTAAAACCGGGTAGGAACTGGTACCGGTTCCTACAAGAATCGGTTCTGTCACACCCCAACCGATGGCGGAAACATCGGGGCATGGCACTGAGCGAAACAGATTATCCATGAGTATCCATAACAACTATTAATTACCAGATATTTAACGTCATGTCCCATACCACGACATATCCAAATAAAACAGTCATTACAAATAATTGTCTCAAAAACAAACACTGTTCCAACAACTCAGATTTAGCGTGACATAACTAGACCCCTAGCTTGGTTCACCAAAGCACAACATTCCTAGCATCTTAAGCACTTGTCACATACGTTAAAATAGAGGTTAATACACATAGTGTAAAGGTGAGCATACAAGTTTAATAGTATAATAGATTTCGAAAGCGTTTACGCATAACCAGCATGTAACATGTAGCAAAGTGAAGCTAGTAGGTTATCGACAATGAAATATGCACAGACGTGACTGCGATTTGTAGAATGCGCAACACATATCACCATTGTGACACGTGAAGAAAACCCTTAACAACCCCTGTCCACGACAGGTGCTGAGTCCAAACTATAGTACTATCGTTGCTAAGGTGTCAGGCAACAATCACTGTATAAACATAACATACAAGCATTCATCGAGAAACACGTATAACATGCTGTAGCGGTTAACGTATAAAAATGTTTGCGTTGTGTTATCGATGTGATTTGAATAAGTAACGTATGTAACACCCAAAAGTGCGTAAAGCAAAACGGGTTCGAGTATACTCACGGATAGCGTTTAACAAGTAAACACTCTCTTGGATTGAAGGGAGCGCTGAGAGATTAGCCTGAACAGTTAACGATAGCATAAGCGAAGAACGACGCTTAAAACGGTGCAAGTGAAACAAGTGACGATAGGTCATCTGATCGGATGACAATCCGAACGGATGGTCATTCGATCGGATGTCAATCCGTTCGGATGGTCATCCGGTTGGATGGCCATTCGGTTGGATTGACAATCGTTTGGGATGGATGTGTTTGTGTATGATGACTTTGAAGTTTTCGTTGTAGCATTTTGAAAACAGAGAAGTATCTCTACCTTCCAGGTCGTTCGATCGAACGGTAGTTCGATCGGATAGCGATCCGTTCGGCGAGGCATTTCTTAGAGAACAAGTTCACAGCAGGATTGTCATTCGATCGGATGGAAATTCGTTAGAAACTGATGATCTTTGAAAATTGTGAAAATGTTTAAGTGTTGAGACCAAGTGCAATCCGATCGGATTGTCGTTCGATCAGATGGCAATCTGATCGGACGACAATCCGTCCAACAATCTGATCGTTTTGAAACTTGAAAAATTTGTTAAGTTTGAAAAGTTTGCGGTTTGATCGAGACGGTATGACAACGTGTTAAACAACGGGAACTCCATCAGTCCCAGTTTATCCGATCGAACGGGAATCACCCCAATCTGATCAGTTAACCGTTCGTGACGGTTGTTCATGTTCAAACCGAAATCGGTTGTCTTGTTGATAGGAATCAGATCTCAAACCGACACATCACTAGAGAAGAGTGGAAGGCCTGGATGAGCTCCGATTCTATCGGTTTTGAGTGCATTGAGCGTAAAAGAGTTGAAAGAAAAGTTAAGAAATCATCTTTCAATCCTTTTACTTTGAAAAGTTGAGATCTATGCGACAATAGTGTTAATTCATGTGGAAATCCTTTAGATCTAAGTTGTTCTTGGTGGAATGAGGCCAAAACTTGAAGTTCATAAGAACTCCATGATGACATCATCCTAGAACACCTCAAATCCGTTGATTTCACGGTTAAAAGTTAAGATTTAAAGGTGAAAATGATGAAGAAATGTGTTTAGATCATAGAAGTACAAGATTTGGGGAAGAAACTTACAAGAATCGTGAGAAATTGAAGGAAAAGTGGGCTTGAGCGTGCTGGTCGGAAGAGAGAGCTGTCACATCACTATTGGTGATGTGACAGGGGTATTTATAGGTTGCCAAAAGAGGAAAGTGGCGCAGGTGTGCGGATCGGATGTCACTCTGATCGGATGGCCATCCGATCGGATGGTCATCCGTACGGATGACCATTCGATTGAATGGTTATTCGATCGAGTGATCCAGCGAGTTGGATTTCGGCGTTTCGTTTTGCCTGTTAAGCGTTGCGATGCGTTTAAGCGAGTGTTGATTAAGCGATGCGATAGATTTAATTAATAGTCACACAAATACTATATCTAACATACAATCATCCTAAATAACTTGCGTTTAGCGTTTGCGATTTAGATTGCGTTGCGATAGAGTTGCGATTGCGTTTCGGTTAATCACCACAAACATAAAGTAAACATGCACAAGTGATGTGTTCAAAATGTAACATACAAATTTCATCAAATGAGGCATAAAACTAACCCTTTTTTAGTACTAATGTTGGAAAAAGTGTGCTTTTGTCTTCCTTTTGTATTTTCAGGATTAAATGAGTTCAAATTAACAAAAGAAGCAAAAAGGCAGCTAAATCTAGCATAAATACAAGAAAAGGAACAAACGTGGCATGCCCGACCCCCTTCAACAGCATCTCCCAAAGCAAAAACAAGAAGAAAGCTGAGCATGGGGCTGTGCCCAGCTGAGCACGGGGCGTGCCCAGCTCAGCACGGGGCAGTGCTCAGGATGGACAGCCCTGGCACTAAAGACAAACCTGTAGAAGCTTCTATTGCCCACCACGGGGCCGTGCCCAGCGGACACGGGGGCGTGGCGAAAGTACAGCAGGCGCATTAATTGTAATTGCGAATTACAATTAATGAAGAGAGAGAGTGTCAGACGGACACGGGGGCGTGCCCAGCGGACACGGGGGCGTGTGGAGCTAATAAAGATAAACTGTATTAATGAAGAAAGAGAAAAGGGTGGACACGGGGCCGTGTCCAGCGGACACGGGGCCGTGTCCAGGCTTCTGTACAGGCTATAAATAGGAGTGCTTGGCTCAAGCTCAAACCATCCCTTGGCACACCACCTCTCTCACACTTCATCTACCACCCACCACCATCACAACACCATCATCCACCACCATCATCCATTGTCCATCGTAGAGTGTGTGAGTCGTCTCGGGATGCAAGATTGATCGTAAGAGTTCTTGACAATCAAGGCCATGTTTGCCTATGTCTCTTACATCACTTGGTGAAGACAAAGTGTCTAGTATAATACTTTTTATTTCTAATCTTTTGCACTTTTTATTTGGTTTTGTATTAATGACTTTAATAACTAGTTACTTATGTTGAAGGTGATCTTTCCTTATCGTTTGTCCGTGGTGTCTTGGCATTATTTTACTGTCTATATAAAATAAAGGATTTTCACCATTCATATCTCCACGGTCTATATGGAGGTATGTTGGCTACCTGGTCGGGGGTTAAGGGAACGGTTTGGTAAAGGTCTTGCCATTGTTCAGCGTTTAGAGGTCCTGCAATGGACCTGGGTCAAATTTAGTAGGACCTCCTTCAATACATCACGGTATTGGATGGCGGGGGTCCAAACTCTTTGATCCCCTCATAAGTTAACTACTATTAATACTATAACCCGGCTATTTAGGACTGTATCCCTGCTGACTCAGACTACTTAGCCGAGGGTAACGTCACCGCCAAAAGCGGGGCCTACCACAATACTGCATTAATAACTTAATTCATTATCTTCCAATAATCCACCCTTTTAGGATTGTATCCTTGCTGACTCAAACTACTGGGGTGAGGGTAACGTCACCTTCAAAAGAGGGGCCTACTACAATAACTAAGATAATCTCTTAATTATGTGCAAAAGTGCGGAAATAATCAAAGGTTATATTAGATACGAGTCGGAACCAAGTGATTCATCTTGTCTATCTGTTTTTATTTTTATTTTCAGCATTTTAGTTAGTTTTTATCTTTTCTTAGTTTAAAACATTTTTTCTAAACTTTTATTTTGATTAGACGTTGAGGATAAACCGGTACTAAAAGCTCTTGTGCCCTTGGACGACCTCGGTATCTTACCAACGCTATACTACGCTCAACGATGGGTGCACTTGCCCATATGTGTGTTTAGTGTTAGTGAAATATCGTGTTTTATAAATTTAAAACTTGGCTAAAATAAGTGTTAAAAAGGGCTTAAAATATACACCTAATATATATAACACTTCACACGCACATCAAGTTTTTGGCGCCGTTGCCGGGGACACAAGGATTTTAGGAAAGCTTAAAATCGACGGCCTAATCAGTTTTTCAAAACCTTTTCAAAACGGGCCCACATTTTTCTGCATTTTAGTTTAGTTTTGCATTTACAGTAGGTTGAACACGGGCCGTGCTCGCTAAACACGGGGCCGTGCTGCATATTTTTCATAAAACACCCAGTAACAGAAGCTTGAACACGGGCCATGCTCACTGAACACGCCCCGTGCTCAACGAAATCAGTAAATTTAATTAAAATGCCCGGATACAGATCCTGAACACGGGGCCGTGTCCACTGAACACGGGGCCGTGTCCAGCCTCTGTTTTCGTTTTTATTTTTGTTTTCTGATCTCGAGACTCGGTTGTGGTCTGCTGAGTGATTCTTATGGATCAATACTCAGGAGGTTACAACTACACCTATGAGGAGGATGATTATAGGGGTAATTATTGCACTAATTGTCGTAACACACGCTCGGTTCAATATAATCACTCATATCAACCATCCAATTCATACACCTACTATGAGGAGCCCAGGTACGAGCCATCAACTTCATACACATCCTATGAAGACCAAAGGTATGAACCTCCTCCCTCATACTCATATTTTGATGAACCAAGGTATGAGCCTTCATACTCATACTTTGAAGAACCAAGATATGAGCCACCACCTTCGTATGCTTACTATGAGGAACCTTGGCGTGAACAACCCACCTCATATGAGTATTATGAAGAACAAAATTACGACCCTTATCCATCATATGCTTACAATGAAGAACAATGGTGTGAACCATCTACTTCATATGGGTATTATGAGGAACAAAGGATCGAACAACCGGATTCAAGCTTAGAAAATCCTGATTCTTTTTCTATAACCGAAGTAACCGATAGGATATTAGAACACATTAGAGTTATCGATCGATGTATAAAAGAATCTCGCGCAAGGGAAGAGGAGTCCCGCTCAAGAGAAGAATTAAAAAAGGAAGAGATAACTGAAAGTGTAAAAATGGAAGAACAAATAAGTGAAAAACCGACACATGAGTTAAACAACGAAAAAGGTGAGTCCGACAAAGTTAAAATTCAAGAAGAGTCTAATTTTGAAGAAATTAATCTCTTGTCACCTTCTTTCGAAAATCATTGTTTAGTACCCACTCATGCTAAGTTTTTAAAAGAGTTAAACACTAACACTAAAATTGACGAAACGGTAAGTGTTAAGTTAACTAATGATCAACCCTCGCTAATAAAAGAAGACCCATTTGAAATTAACATTACACCGGTTCCATGTTTCTTTCAAAATTCGTTTATTAGTAATGTCACAATCGATAAAGATCTTTGTGTTAACATAATGCCTAACTACATTTTCGAAAAATTAAGTATTAGTGATTTTTCTCCACTTCAAATACCCATTTTTCTATCCAATCGGAAAGTAATAAAATCAATCGGTATAGTTGAGGATGTATTGGTTCAAACAAATCAAATGGTAATCCCGACCGATTTTGTCATCCTCGATGACGCTCCTCTAGCGTTGGGACGACCATTTGTAAAAACTCACGAAGCTTTGAAAAACCGGAAGTTCAACAATCTACCTCTTCAATTAGGGGCATTTAAAAAGAGTGTCGACCTTGAGCGATCAATGAAATATCCATTCGGCAATGACGACCCCCTAATTGAAGATGAGTCAGAACCACCTGATAAGGTGGGTCTAGCCAAGGACCCTTATAAACGTGGCGCACCACGGAGGCATTCCGCAGAACTATCCCTAGTTTTAGATTACTTTAACTTTTATATTTTCTAGTTTAGTTTTTAATTTTCAGGAATAAAACACACTCGGGATGGTGAAGGATGATAAGGGAAGCTTGAACCAGCACCCCATACACAAAAACAGAGCCTGCCGACGATTTTTCTTCATTACAGCAAGTTCAGCACGTGGCCGTGCTCACCCCAACACGCCCCGTGCCCAAGGTTCTGTAGAAAATGCCCAGTTCAGGTACCTGGACATGGGGCCGTGCTCACTGGACACGCCCCCGTGCCCAGCATTCTGTTTACTTTTGGTACTGGCAGTCTGGACACTGGGCCGTGCTCAGCCAACACCACCCCGTGTTCAGCTACCCAGTACCATAAAATCTTGTTTTTAACCCACTTTTACACATTTTAATCAACCGAAAAACTTATTTTTGGGACACATTGAGGACAATGTGTAATTTAAGTGTGGGGGGGATGCTAAAACCTTGAATCTTGCAAGTCCTAATTACAAGCCTTACACAAAACTCTATTGGAACCGCTAATCACCCTAACTTTTTTCAAAAATTTTCATTTTTTTTACTTGTCTTGGTTTAATTTGGGAAATTCAAGTTCTCAAAAAGGTTATATTTTTACGAATTTACAACCGATAGCGTCGTGATAAAAAGAACCAACATAAGAAAATTATGAAAAGGCATGACAAGCTTAGTTAAAATTTAATTATATATACTTGATCACATAAAAACCCATTCCCACAAAAGTGAGTTTTGAGCCTTTATTGAGCATACAATTACATATCATTAGAACTAAATGCTCATTTTCGTTTCTTGTGCGAATAGCCGCTCGGTTCTTACAACTCTAGAACTTGCCACGACGATACATTCCCGGTCCTTACCAACTTAAACTCGAGTAAGTAAATGATGGAGGCATTAGGACTAACCCTTTTTATTTCTACACCATTATTTTTCTTTTTTTTTTACCACCTACCCAAAATCCCCCTAGTTAGCCCCTTTGAGCCTAAACCTTTTCATTTCATAACCCAAACCAAACACCCTTTCACCCACCAAAACCCTTTTTATTTTTAACCCTTTGTTTTAGTAACAAGCTCGGTTTTTCGGATGACTTTTCAAAAAAAAAAAAAAAAAGTTTTGATGATGAAGCAAAAGAAATAAACAAGCAAGTTCATCAAAAATAACTTTGTTTGAATAATGGCTTCATCAAAATAAAAATTGAAAAAAAAAAAGAGGTCTTACGAAAACCGATGTTTTTTTACGCTTTTCGCCCTTTTCTACTAACCATTAGCCCAACCACCTACCTTTAACCCAAAGCCTAACCCTTCACCCAAAAGTCCTCTTGATATTTACAAAGGTATATAGTTAAAAAGGAGGAGGATTGATTGCTTGGCAAGCTTATGGTAGGAGTAAGTTCCATGCCGCTCTCGAGTGATTCACAAAAATACATCTTCGGCCGAGTGTTGAGTGATCCCCCGTGAGGTATGTGAACTTGTATATAAATAGAATTTTAAAAAGGCATGTTATGCCCAAATAAATAATTTCTCTTATGAAAAGTTTTAAATAAATCATGACGAATAGGATTGTAAATAAATAAAAATAATAAAATTAAATAAAGAATCTTGGAAATCCCGACACTCTACGACAAGCCCAAAAACCTTCTTCTCTACCCATTCCATTTGGGAGTGTAATAGCCACATATTAAAGAGTTTTGCTTGAGGACAAGCAAAGATTCAAGTGTGGGGGTATTTGATGTGTTCAAAATGTAACATATAAATTTCATCAAATGAGGCATAAAACTAACCCTTTTTTAGTACTAATGTTGGAAAAAGTGTGCTTTTGTCTTCCTTTTGTATTTTCAGGATTAAATGAGCTCAAATTAACAAAAGAAGCAAAAAGGCAGCTAAATCTAGCATAAATACAAGAAAAGGAACAAACGTGGCATGCCCGACCCCCTTCAACAGCATCTCCCAAAGCAAAAACAAGAAGAAATCTGAGCATGGGGCTGGGCCCAGCTGAGCACGGGGCGTGCCCAGCTCAGCACGGGCCGTGCCCAGCTCAGCACGGGGCAGTGCTCAGGATGGACAGCCCTGGCACTAAAGACAAACCTGTAGAAGCTTCTATTGCCCACCACGGGGCCGTGCCCAGCGGACACGGGGGCGTGGCGAAAGTACAGCAGACGCATTAATTGTAATTGTGAATTACAATTAATGAAGAGAGAGAGTGTCAGACGGACACGGGGGCGTGCCCAGCGGACACGGGGGCGTGTGGAGCTAATAAAGATAAACTGTATTAATGAAGAAAGAGAAAAGGATGGACACGGCTCCGTGTCCAGTATTAATGAAGAAAGAGAAAAGGATGGACACGGGGCCGTGTCCAGCGGACACGGGGCCGTGTCCAGGCTTCTGTACAGGCTATAAATAGGAGTGCTTGGCTCAAGCTCAAACCATCCCTTGGCACACCACCTCTCTCACACTTCATCCACCACCCACCACCATCACAACACCATCATCCACCACCATCATCCATTGTCCATCGTAGAGTGTGTGAGTCGTCTCGGGATCCAAGATTGATCGTAAGAGTTCTTGACAATCAAGGCCATGTTTGCCTAAGTCTCTTACATCACTTGGTGAAGACAAAGTGTCTAGTATAATACTTTTTATTTCTAATCTTTTGCACTTTTTATTTGGTTTTGTATTAATGACTTTAATAACTAGTTACTTATGTTGAAGGTGATCTTTCCTTATCGTTTGTCCGTGGTGTCTTGGCATTATTTTACTGTCTATATAAAATAAAGGATTTTCACCATTCATATCTCCACGGTCTATATGGAGGTATGTTGGCTACCTGGTCGGGGGTTAAGGGAACGGTTTGGTAAAGGTCTTGCCATTGTTCAGCGTTTAGAGGTCCTGCAATGGACCTGGGTCAAATTTAGTAGGACCTCCTTCAATACTTCACGGTATTGGATGGCGGGGGTCCAAACTCTTTGATCCCCTCATAAGTTAAGTACTATTAATACTATAACCCGGCTATTTAGGACTGTATCCCTGCTGACTCAGACTACTTAGCCGAGGATAACGTCACCGCCAAAAGCGGGGCCTACCACAATACTGCATTAATAACTTAATTCATTATCTTCCAATAATCCACCCTTTTAGGATTGTATCCTTGCTGACTCAAACTACTAGGGTGAGGGTAACGTCACCTTCAAAAGATGGGCCTACTACAATAACTAAGATAATCTCTTAATTATGTGCAAAAGTGCGGAAATAATCAAAGGTTATATTAGATACGAGTCGGAACCAAGTGATTCATCTTGTCTATCTGTTTTTATTTTTATTTTCAGCATTTTAGTTAGTTTTTATCTTTTCTTAGTTTAAAACATTTTTTCTAAACTTTTATTTTGATTAGACGTTGAGGATAAACCGGTACTAAAAGCTCTTGTGTCCTTGGACGACCTCGGTATCTTACGAACGCTATACTACGCTCAACGATGGGTGCACTTGCCCATATATGTGTTTAGTTTTAGTGAAATATCGTGTTTTATAAATTTAAAACTTGGCTAAAATAAGTGTTAAAAAGGGCTTAAAATATACACCTAATATATATAACACTTCACACGCACATCAACAAGTAACACATAAATAGCACACACACGTAAAACAATATACAGAACCTATAAATCCAGTTGTGAATGCGATTGCGATGCGATTAGCGATAAAGCGATAAACATCGATTAAACCTCGATTATTATAGATACTCCACATAATACAACTAAAGCAAATAAATAAAAGGATTTGATTACAAGTCAGGTCGTGCAATCGCTAGTTAAGCAAGGAGTGAGAGATCGCAATTAGCAATCTTTTCTTCCTTTGACTTTTACTTTGACTTGTACTTTGACTTTCGTAACACGGGGTGTTACAGCCTCCCCCTCTTAAGGGAATTTTGTCCTGAAATTAAGGCACAGGCGTAACAAAAAGCTGAGGGTACTTCGCCTTCATGTCACTTTCGAGTTCCCAGGTGAACTCTGTGCCGCGTTTGCCTTCCCATCGAACCTTCACAATGGGAATGCGTGAGCGCCTAAGCTTCTTGTGTCACACCCTGCTAGTAGCGGAAGCGTATTGTGTGTGACGTAAGAAAGGTAATCATTGCATCCAAATGTATTTAACAACATGAACCAACAACGATGCCATAGTTATATAGTTTTCAACAAAAGATTACAAGTTTTTAACATAGTTTCCAAGTTCAACAACGTTTGACATAGCATAGTTCTAAGTTATTTTACACATAACAAAAGATAGTTTTTGACACAACATATAGTGAGGTTTTGTCCCCTATATACCCATACGAAGTTGGGATATAAAAGACAAACCCTCCCAAAAGTGGCCATCGTTGTCATTTGTTTTCCCGAATCCCATAGTGAATCACCGGCTCAAGACCTGTTTCCTGAAATACATGTAGTTTTAAAAAGTCAACAAAAAGTTGAGCGAGTTCATGCAGTATTTGATATCATATGAAATCTAGTACTTGTTATCTTGTAATCATGGTATGTTCTGATTAAAATCATGGAGTCTGTTTAAAGATCTATCAGTGGGTAGCTAGCCCCCTGACATAATGCGCCATAAGCAAAATAACCAAACCGAGGACACTTAGTTCACATTGGGATCACAAAAGCACTCCACGGTTAACAACTAGGAGTGGGGCGTGCCTCAAGCCCAATAGATCTACACCTTTTGCACCTTGGTCACTACGTGATTAATGGTTATAAATGTAGATTCCCTACTTATGCACATTGTTCATGCCTCCTACTCCGTAACTAACATACCAATAGTTTTAACATGTATTTCCCCTCGATGTTTTTGAAAACAAAACATTGAAAATAGTGAAATGAGGGACATGAACTCACAAGTTTGCGTTCCGTGAAATATGATATCAAAGTAAGCGTCCGTACGTGTCAATAACCTACATGTGTACTAATCTCGTTAGACACTAGGTCTTTCGGACCTCGTACAAGTTGTTCATCTTGAATTCTTTATTATGTTTTCGCTTGTCATCATTATTATTGGGCCTAGCCCTAGTTTTCTTGTTATTGGGCCTAGCCCTAGTTTTCTTGTTATTGGGCCTAGCCCTAGTTTTCTTGTTATTGGGCCTAGCCCTAGTTTTCTAGTGAGTCCATTAAATGTACTCTTGCAATTTTTACCAAAAATTCACCAAGCATGTAACTTAATAAGTTCGTTTTTCACATGAAAAATACTTGGTAATTTTTATAGTTTTCGACTTTCCGGGTTCTTGTTTTTGACCACTTAGCTATGCGTTCGCTTTAGTGTCTAAAAATATGTTATTTTTAGACTCGACATCGTAGTAACTTGTTCACGATGTCGATACGCCCAAATTGTCGTCATCAAGTGTTATGTATTTCCATTTCGGCCATTTTATTTAATTGTCCGATTTTACTAGCATTTCTTTGACCATGTAGGAACATGTACGTGTATTTATTTTGATCACCCTATAGGTATCTAATACATACACATATGTAGCACACATTGCAAGCACTTAGAAAGTTCCCGAAAATATATAATTTTTCTTACCAAAAATTATATTTACATATTGTTATATTTTTACCCATTTATTTTTGTAAAAATATAAGTTTAAGTTCATAAGAACTTCTTGAATATTTAAACCTTAAATATTTCCATCAAAGTTTCCATAATGACATTTAAGACCACTAATCACGTTTAACCTTGTTAATCACCCTTTAATCCCCTCTTTAATCGCGATTAGATTTTTAGAAAAATTCGCCATAGTTTCCCCTAAACTATGACGTTTCCCACGTTACAAAAACGCGTTTAAATCAATAATCAATTCCCAAATCACCATTTTCCCTCAAGTTTCTTCCAAACATGTATACTTAATAACATAATTCCATCTTTCATGAACTTACATACATACACATTTTATACTAAAAAAAATGAGACTTTTATGGGGACTTTTTATAATAACCAAGTCATTTAACATATCTTGTAAAATCAAAGTTTACTAAACCTTCAAGATTAAGTTTTTAAACCCATTTAAACACTTGTCTCTTTATGTAATCTAATATTTATGTAATTAGTTCATGAAAGTGAGGACGATGATCTTTCAAGATTTAAACATATCCATGTTTAAATTATATATTTATGTTCACCATGCTAAGATAAACATAAATCTTGAGTACTACAAGAATATACCCACAAGATCATCATAAACATAAACTTTAACTCACTAATATTAACAAAAATCATCATAAATAACAAGATCACACAAACTAACTACACTAATCTACACATAACAACACATAATATAGTTAGATTTAGTGTTTATTAGCTTTGAGATTAGGGTTTTTGTTTATGTTTAACTTTAAATTCAAGATCATCAACTTGTACTTCTATGATTAACTAGTAAAATGAAACATAAATATTGTGTTTAGAAGACTCACAACTTTGCAAGTGTTAATCAAGAAGAAAAAGAAGGAAATAAGCACCAAGATAAGCTCCTAGTAATGCTCCATGTTTAACCCATGTGTAGATGATCTTTTTAGGCTTTAAAGTGAGTGTAAAGTGGTGTTTAATGGTGGCTTAATGGTGGTGTTTTGGCTGCCCTTTTCAGCCGAGATCAAGAGAGGAGAGTTGAGAGAGTTGTGTGTGTTTTGTAAGGTGTAAAAATGATGGATGAAATGGTGTATAATGTCTTATAATCATGCTCATATTTCTTGTCATCAACAACTACTAGCTCCATACTTCTAATCCTCATTTTTCAAACAAATCAAGTGGGGTGGGACCCACTTGAATCCACCAACTTGAGATGGGGGGGGGGGGGTGGGTAAAGTGTAACTTTTTATAAAAAGTTATAAAAATCTAGATATTTTGGTAATTTAACTAATTATAGTGATTAGGGATTTAAGTACATCATTAGTAGGGTAATTAGGGATTGGGACTTTATTTATCATTAACTAGTTCTCTAGACTAGTTAAAATAGTGTTTAACTAGTTTAGACGGTTCCCGGTTAAGCGCCGGTTCACCTACGATGCTTTTATGTCGTACCGACAAGGATTTTCCGTAAGTTGGTTTCTTGCATCCGAAGGTTGTATGAAGTGATTCCGAGTCCCAAATTAGTTTAACTAGCTCGCTAGATTCTTCGTTTGCTTGTTTCGTGACCAAAAATGTCGCCTACTAGTTCGTCGGTGCGCTAACGAATTATTTTAGCACACAGTGATGTAACGCCGTAAACTTGTGATTATGAACATTCCCTTGATATCATCTTATTGTTTTAGTATGTTTTTCATCAATTGACATTATTCCGAAGTCCCGGAAATGCTTTGTTATAAGTTCGGACGCATTAAAAATACCACATTTTAAGCCGAAACGGACATTTTTGGGATTAGGGCGTTATACCGGAAAGTCTTGTTTCTTGGCAAGACATGTTTTCACAATAATGTTTTCTTATATAAATGGACTCAGTTATGTCATCCGAGTGTCGTTTTTCAGTGTTTTGGTCTAGTTTCACGGTTTGCTGGCATGGAATAGTGTAACCGTGAATAGTGCACGCAGCACTTTCTACCAACACTTTTAGGACATCGTTAGCTTGGTTTCGCCATACGACGAAAACCCACATATGTTTTAGCATTGTTTCCTTGTCCTAACCTTGTCATTAAATTAACGACACTGTTACGTAATTAAATTACGCTAAATGCATGAGATTATGTAAATAAAATAGTGATTAGTTTGTACGGATTTTCTGGTTAATTGCCATTTGTCACATATTGGTTTCTCGGTCCATGATATCGACAGGCTTTTCCACGAAGTGTAATGTTTCGTCCACTTATAGATCCTCAAGTGGAACTTGCAAATCCTGCTCGGCCAAACACTTTCTGAGGTTCGAAACGTGGAAAGTCGGGTGGACGTTGCTAAGTTCCTCCGGTAGTTCGAGTCTGTAGGCCACATTCCCAGTCCTTTCCAGAATTTTAAAGGGTCCCACATATCGAGGCGCGAGTTTCCCTTTCTTGCCGAATCGGATTACACCCTTCCAAGGCGAAACCTTTAGGAGTACGTGATCGCCAACATCAAATTCAAGGGGCTTGCGGCGTCTATCGGCGTAACTTTTCTGATGACTCCGAGCTTTCAGCAGATTGTCTCGAATTTGGAGGATTTTGTCAGTCGTTTCTTGCAACAGCTCAGGACTGGTTATTTGCGCATCTCCGATCTCATGCCATACAATCGGCGATCGATATTTTCTTCCGTACAATCGGCCATTTAGATGCTAGAATGACAACTGTTATTGTACGAGAATTCGACCAAAGGTAAGCGCGCGTCCCAATTACCACCGAAATCTATGACACACAAGCGAAGCATGTCTTCAAGGGTGCGAATCGTTCTTTCAGTCTGACCGTCGGTTTGGGGATGGAAAGCAGTACTTAGATTAAGAGTCGTACCGAGAGCAGATTGAAACATTTCCCAAAGGCGCGAGGTAAACCGACCATCGCGGTCAGAGATGATGTCGCGAGGCGTCCCATGTCAACAAATGATCTCATCGGTGTAGATCTGGGCTAATTTTTCTACCTTACAGTCTTCTCGTATCGGTAGAAAATGAGCAGATTTAGTCAAACGGTCAATGACAACCCAGATGCTGTCGTGACCTGATGGCGTGCGCGGAAGTTTCGTTATGAAGTCCATAGCTATACTCTCCCATTCCACATAGGGATCTCGGGTTAGATGAGTAATCCAAAGGGTCTTTGGTGCTCGGCCTTGACTTTCGAGCAAGTCAGGCACTTCGAAACATAGAGAGCGATATCTTTCTTCATGCCCGGCCACCAGTACTTGTAGCGAAGGTCCTGGTACATTTTATCGGCACCGGGATGAATAGAATATCGAGACTTATGGGCTTCGTCCAACAGAATTTGTCGTAAGTTGGTGCGCTTGGGAATCCAAATTCGGTCTAGATAATGGAATATCTCATTCGATTTATTCTCAAGTTGTTCACCATTATGGAAAATCCTTTCCTTCTTCAAAGTGCGTTCGGTAAAACAAGCATGTTGGGCATCACGGATAAGAGTTTCGAGATGGTTCTGGGCTTGGATATTACGAGCGCTATGCAAATAGCTTCGTCTGCTGAGAGCGTCGGCAACGACATTTGCTTTGCCAGGGTGATAATGAATCTCGCAGCTGTAATCATTAAGAAGTTCAACCCATCGGCGTTGGCGCATATTCAGGTCTTTTTGACTCAAGATGTGTTGCAGGCTCTTATGGTCTGTGAAGACCGTACACTTGGTACCATAAAGGTAGTGTCGCCAAATCTTTAATGCAAAAACAACTGCACCAAGTTCGAGATCGTGGGTTGTATAGTTCTTCTCGTGGATCTTGAGCTGACGAGATGCGTAGGCGATAACCTTGTCTCGTTGCATGAGAACACAACCAAGACCAAGGTTCGAGGCATCGCAATAGACAATGAAGTCGTCGTTTCCGTTGGGTAAAGCGAGCACAGGAGCATTGCAGAGCATATGCTTAAGAGTTTGAAAGGCAGTCTCTTGTTCGGTTCCCCAAACAAAAGGCTTGTCTATATGCGTCAAGGAAGTAAGCGGAACGACGATTTTTGAGAAGTCAGTGATGAATCGACGGTAATAGCCCGCCAATCCGAGGAACGAGCGAACATCGGATGGTGATTTTGGAGTAACCCACTCTTAACAGCTTCGATTTTCGCGGGGTCGACGTGTATACCTTGACTATTGATGATGTGACCGAGGAATTGAACCTCCTCTAGCCAGAATTCACACTTGGAGAACTTAGCGTAGAGTCGATTCCCTTTGAGCAGTTTGAGAACCAAACGTAGATGCTGCGCGTGTTCGGCTTTCGACTTCGAATAGATAAGGATGTCGTCGATGAACACGATGACAAAGCGGTCAATAAATGGTTTGCACACGCGGTTCATTAAATCCATGAAAACCGCAGGCGCATTGGTTAAACCAAAGGGCATCACGACGAATTCATAATAGCCGTATCGGGTTCAGAAAGCGGTTTTCGGTATATCTTCCTCCTGAATGCGTAACTGGTGATAGTTTGAGCGTAAATAAATCTTTGAGAAACAAGTAGCACCTTGCAATTGATCAAACAAATCATCGATTCGGGCAGGGGATACCGATTCTTGATAGTCAGCTTATTCAACTCCCTATAGTCGATGCACATCCGGAACGACCCGTCCTTCTTTTTAACGAAGAGAACTGGTGCGCCCCAAGGAAAGGTGCTAGGGCAAATGAAGCCTTTGTCAAGAAATTCATGGAGTTGACTCGAGAGTTCGCGCATTTCGGACGGAGCGAGGCGATAAGGAGATTTTGCAACCGGATTTGCTCTAGGAACGAGATCAATACGAAAGTCGATATCACGACTCGGAGGTAAACCAGGTAGATCATCAGGAAAGACAAGAGGAAAATCACGAACCACAGGCACCTTGTCTATTGCCTTAACTTCCTTTTTCTCCGCTACTACAATGTGTGCCAAGTAAGCTTGGTATTCCTTGCGGAGATACTTGCTAACCTGGACACAGACATGAGTTGGGGTTTCTTCGATGCGACTTCATCGTAAACACACAATTGATCACCATTAGCGAGCGAGAAATGAATCATCTTGTTGAAGCAAACAACTTCAGCACGATTTTCACGAAGAAAATCCATGCCTACTATGACGTCAAAACTGCCGAGCTGCATCGGAATAAGATCGATAGGGAAGACGTGATTGTTGAGTTCAATCGTAGAATCACGTAGAACAGAATTGACAGCGACGGTTCTTCCAGTGGCAACTTCAATATCGAACGTCGAGGGGAGATGGGCGCGCTTACGATTAAGAAGCTTTTCGAATTCAAATGATACAAAACAGTTATCTGCTCCAGTATCAAATAAACACGAAGCATATATACCATTCATAAGGAACGTACCATTAACCACATTGTTGTCTGCTTGATCCTGGCGGGCGTTGATGTTGAAAGCACGTCCGCAGCTGCTGGCTGCTGCTGCTGAGGCTGCTGCTGTTGATGTTGTTGCGGCTGTTGCTGTGGCTCTTGCTTCACCACTCTGTTGGGGCACATGTTTGCGAAGTGGTTGGGATCACCATATGCAAAGAAAGCTCTAGCGTGAGCAGCGGGCGCAGGAGCTGCTTGTTGGCCCTGGGGAGCAGGAAGGAGAGCTTGTGGTGCAGGAGCTTGACCTTGAGCTGGAGCTGGAGCTTGGCGTGTTCCGGTACGGCAGTTGGCAGTAAAGTGGTCGTACACGTTGCAATGAACACAGAATCGGCATGCAATCCCCACAGGATGGTGGTAGGTACAAGTAGGGCAGAGCGGGTGAGGACCAGTATATGCACGCTTGGCCGGCAGTGGTCACTGGGGCCGTTACTTGGCGGTTTTGGGGTTGCGGTTGAGCGGGAACAGCTTGAAGCGGAGCGGCGGCTGTGACAGCACAATTCTTGCTACTGTTGTTGTTGTTGTTGTTCTTTCTCTTGCGACGGGAGGACTTTGAAGCTTGCGGTGCGGTGGCGGTTTCAGCGGTGGAAGCAGCGGTAACTTGGTGAAGATTCTTGGAAGTCTTATCAAAGTAACCAGCTCAAAGTCGCTTATCATTAATCTCGGCAGCGAGCAGGAAGGTTTCTTCAATTGTTGTCGGCTTCGCGGCTTGCATGAAATCAGCCACACAATCCGGTAGAGCACGGATGTATTTCTTGATGGTGATTTCGGGAGTAGTAACCTGGCCAGGGCAAATGATACTCAGCTGCTTGAAGCGGGCAGTTAAACCAGCGTTGTCTCCACCCTCTTGTTTGATGTGACAGAACTCGTCCTCTAGCTTCTGAAGCTCGTGGGGAGGGCAAAACTCTTTCATCATTATGTCCTTCAACTTGTCCCACGTAAGCCCATAGGCTGCATCATTTCCACGCTTGTTTCTTTCGGCAGTCCACCAGTCCAGAGCCCTGGACTGGAAAACGCCAGTGGCGTTAACAGTGCGGAGATTATCAGGACAGCAGCTTTGGCGTAGGGTGACTTTGATTGAATCAAACCATTAAAACATGGTCGTTGGTCCATCTTCTCCGGTGAATTCTTTGGGCCCGCAGGCTTTAAACTGCTTGAACTAAAAGTAGCTTTTGGAGAATCAGTCCTAGACTCGTCAGAGAACTTGCTGGTGTTTTCGTTCAGCTCACTGATGATTTGCGGGATAACTTTCGCCATTTGCTTAATGACGAGAGCAGCAATACGCTTTTCCTCGAAGTTTCGACGAGCGGTGCGGGATGTATGCGATCCAAATGACGACATTGTCTGCAACAGACATCGCCATAGGATTCAAACGCGAGTTGATTAAATCTAGCATATCCTATAGTATCTCCTCGCGCTACTTTATATAAAGCTCAGGAACACATTCAATCACTTAAACACATATTTACGTAGGCACATAAACCATAGAATCACATAAGCACAGAAGCACAAAAGCACGTAGAGCACCGAAACACATAAGGCACATAGGACACACTATATTTTGCACGTATTCACCTACATATATTGCACGTATTCACCTGTCTTTCACGGTTGCGTAAAGCGATCAAGAGTTGCGAGTGCGAATAGCGAGATTGCGAGTAACGTAGCATGCGGGGGTAGTAACGATTTGTTAGCGTATTCAGATAGATGGGCAGTGCGGGTTGTGTGTGTTGGTCAAAGCGAACAGCAAAAAGCGTATAAATCACCAAAAATCGAAACACATAAACAGATAAAACCACACAAAACACGTACAATTCACATAAAAGCGACAAATATCAGAGTCAGCGGCAGCGAAATCCAGAATCGAAACACATAAAATCGAGAATAGATTGTCTTGGCTTAATAGACGTCGACTATCCAAAGTGTTTTGACTATTCACAAGGACTTCGAGTGCACACTTTGGCCTTCTGGACTGTGCTCTTGCCTCGATCTGGGCGAATGGCACGCATCCCTCCAGTTACAGCGTGACTCAAGTCATTGGAGTCCGTCGAGACTTTGGTGAGAGTTTTGTAAAACCATTAATAGAGCGGAATAAGCCATCAAGATTCGGGCTTCACCCCTAACTTAGCGACTCGATTCCTGTTTGTGTGATAGAATCACGAGATAAAGGGAGAAAATTGCATCGAAGTGCGGATTTCACTCCTGATTCAATGCAAATTCTCTTGTTTATAGTAAAAATGCGGGTCGAGCAAGCGATCCAATCGAGAGTTTGTGGTTTTCACACCTAATCTCGACCTAATCACTCGTTCATTTTCGAAAATAGTGTGTAGTGATAGTGTTCAGCGAGTATGAGTGAGAATAGCAAGTAAGCTCGTACAAAACCCCTACAGGGTATGCACAAGTCGGTCCGTTGGTACCTAGACTATAGACTAGGTCGTTTCTAAGACATCGACCCATACTAGGCCGAGTCTTGCCTAATTCCCTATAGTTATGGCTCTGATACCAATCTGTCACACCCCAACCGATGGCGAAAACATCGGGGCATGGCACTGAGCGAAACAGATTGTCCATGAGTATCCATAACAACTATTAATTACCAGATATTTAAACTTCAAGTCCCATACCACAACATATCCAAATAAAACAGTCATTACAAATAATTGTCTCAAAAACAAACACTGTTCCGACAACTCAGATTTAGCGTGACATAACTAGACCCCTAGCTTGATTCACCAAAGCACAACATTCCTAGCATCTTAAGCACATGTCACATACGTTAAAATAGAGGTCAATACACATAGTGTAAAGGTGAGCATACAAGTTTAATAGTATAATAGATTTCGAAAGCGTTTACGCATAACTAGCATGTAATATGTAGCAAAGTGAAGCTAGTAGGTTATCGACAATGAAATATGCACAGGCGTGACTGCGAGTTGTAGAATGCGCAACACATATCACCATTGTGACACGTGAAGAAAACCCTTAACAACCCCTGTCCATGACTGGTGCTGAGTCCAAACTATAGTACTATCGTTGCTAAGGTGTCAGGCAACAATCACTGTGTAAACATAACATACAAGCATTCATCGAGAAACACGTATAACATGCAGTAGCGGTTAGCGTATAAAAGTGTTTGCATTGTGTGATCGATGTGATTTGAATAAGTAACGTATGTAACACCCAAAAGTGCGTAAAACAAAAAGGGTTCGAATATACTCACAGATAGCGTTTAACAAGTAAACACTCTCTTGGATTGAAGGGAGCGCTGAGAGATTAGCCTGAACAGTTAACGATAGCATAAGCGAAGAACGACGCGTAAAACGGTGCAAGTAAAACAAGTGACGATGGGTCATCCGGTCGGATGGCCATTCGGTCGGATTGACATTCGTTTGGGATGGATGTGTTTGTGTATGATGACTTTGAAGTTTTCGTTGTAGCATTTTGAAAACAGAGAAGTATCTCTACCTTTCAGGTGGTTCGATCGAACGGTAGTTCGATCGGATAGCGATCCGTTCGGCGAGGCATTTCTTAGAGAACAAGTTCACAGCAGGATTGTCATTCGATCTGATAGTCTTCCGATCGGATGGCAATTCGTTAGAAACTGATGATCTTTGAAAATTGTGAAAATGTTTAAGTGTTGGGACCAAGTGCAATCCGATCGGACGACAATCCATCCAACAATCTGATCGTTTTGAAACTTGAAAAATTTGTTAAGTTTGAAAAGTTTTCGTTTTGATCGAGACGGTATGAAAACGTGTTAAACAACGGGAACTCCATCAGTGTCACACCCCCAAAATACCACAAGCGGATTCACCGCGGGGTGTGTGACGTACCAGGATCCAAGCCACCAATCACGTTGAACTCATAAATATAATTAAAGAAAACTTTTATTCATTAACGTAAAGTGTTATAAACATTACATATCATTCATTGAATACAGCGGAAGCATAACTCATTTGTTAAGTGTTTTGTAAATCATGTATACATAAACCAGTAAGTTTGTATTAAGGTTCCCTGCATTTCGACCCATGACCACTCCAGCCTCCCAGACAGCAAGTTCCAACAATATGCACCTAAAGACCTGCAAGGCATGTAACAACGAATCAACAACAAAGTTGAGCGAGTTCACAGTTGGTTGTCCATTTTAAAGTTGTTCCAAAAACCATAAGTTCTTTCGAAAACCAGTAGTTAATCAGTTCCTTGTTTCCCAAACCATAACTAGTGGGGGCTTCCCCATGTGAACCACTAGACCCGTTACCATATCGACTACTGACTGAAGTAAGTTGGTGCCCTAGCGTCAATGTCTATCATCATTAACGTGCCCAGATCCATTAGTTCACGCCCGTCCTCTGCGGTACGGTGTGAGGCTTGTCAAACCTAAATAGCGTTATGTAACTAATGACCCGCTCGCCATTGGCCCGGCGATTAAGTCGATATAAAAATGAGGGACTTCATGATAGAGATTTTGGTCTAGTATCAATGTTATCACCCTTTAATAAAGAGGATGTGGTACGTGTCCCCAAACCAGGAGATCACGCAGGTTCCGATTAAATCTTTAGCACGTGTTATCACCCTTCAATAAAGAGGATGTGGTACGTGTTCCAAACAAGGAGATCACGCAGTTTCTGATTAAATCCTTTACCCATTCCCAACCACCGGGAATCCCATGCCTTGTAGAAAGTGTGAACTTACCTTTGGTTGCTCGGTCGAACTCTTAAAATAGCTGACAGTTAGGGTTGGTCAATCACGTCCTATTATTGTTACTATAACTAGTTAGATTCGCATTTAATTAACGTCACGTATTCATGTATTTAACCCGTAGCACATAAGCACGTATATATATATATATATCAATCATCATGGCATAAACATATTCACACACTAAATTTGATTAGTCGTTTGACTAGTCTATAATGTGCAGCCTAAATTAATCATAAAGGCAACACATAAATCCTTCTAGATCAAGCAGAGACAGACAAAACCACCTTCATCCTATGATTTCAAATCAATAATTACTCCTGTTGTGCGATCCCCCATTCCAAAACATTCCTTGTATCAATTTTGGATTAATTCGTAAACGACAAAATACTCCACATGGAGTTTCAAATTATGAGGTGCTTCAGGGGGTTGTAACTTATGCATCTACAATTGTACAATCTATGGAAGTTTATCATTCATACCATTCAATTAACAGTTTTCATTCTTAAATCTCATAGTTACTCACATTCAAACCATTGTTGTTTAAGATGTATATCACTGTTTTATTTCCAACAATCATTCTAATGGCACCATCTCTTATCCTACTACTAACCAATTGGACATGCATCATTCTGTTGTACTGTGAGCAGGTTTAGTTGTACAATCCAAGAAAACCCAACAACATTTATAAGAACAGAGCATTGTTTCTATATCATTTTATTACACATCATCTTTATGGTTCGCTAATGTATACATCATTCAAGTTAGTTTTATTAGAGCAATCACCTATTTTCACATCATCTAATTCATAACAAAAAAAATACGAAGTCCATCGTTCAAACACTCCGCTTTATCATCCAACTAAATCTATATATCATACTACACTTGCCATTAACAGTTCATTATTTTAACACACTGATTTACATCTTAATTCTCATCCTCATCATCATGCTTTCCTACAACTAGCAGTGGATAATGTCATGTCATCAACAAAGCACAAAACATGATTCACAAAATCTACAGTTTCATATAATCTCACATACACATCAACGAGCATGTACAAAACAGTTTCGTATCGTCGTACAATCATTATCTAGTTTCATATTATATATATATCATCGCACGAACACAACCAACAGTTGCATATAGTTTCATGTATACACTAAAACATAGGCTTAAAACAAAAATAAAGTCGGGCCGAAACCGAGACAACGCGTTCTAAAACGAAGTAACGAAATATGTGGGGCTTACCGGCGATCGGTGACGGAGGAGTGGTGATATGCTCCGGTTGCCGAGAGAGAGAGACGAGAGATCGAACTCGAGCAAGGGGGGTCGCGACTGGGGTCTGTTGCTACGGCACATCGAGATGAGAGGGAGGGAGTTAGGGTTTTGGGTTTGTTGTATACGAAGTATGTTATTGGAACAATACGTATTATATTAGATTTCATGTTGGGCGGTTTGAGTTTTAGGCCGATAACCACACAAAGAAACGAATATAAGGGGTGGAGGTTATGGGCCGTGAGGTTGAAGTGTGGGCTGCAAAAAGATGGCAGCTTTCCAACGATGTGCATGATATTGCTATTGTTGTTATATATATATATATATATATATATATATATATATATATATATATATATATTTTAAACACATAAATACTAATAAAGATTTATAATAAATCAACTAACATAGATGTATAATATTCACGCTAAGGGTTCGGTCCTCAAAAGTTTTGAGTTACGCGAGTGGGTTAGATCGACAAGCGAGTCATGTACTTTGGTTCAAATGGTTCGGGTCGGTACAACACGGTAAGGATTTGGTTAATTCATCACATAACATAAGCATAAGATTTGATTTATAAAGACGAAATAGATGGGTTTTTACCTCGAAGTTACGGGTTGTCATAATCAGTCCCAGTTTATCCGATCGAACGGGAATCTCCCCAATCCGATCAGTTAACCGTTCATGACGGTTGTTCATGTTCAAACCGAAATCGGTTGTCTCGTTGATAGGAATCAGATCTGAAACCGACACATCACTAGAGAAGAGTGGAAGGCCTGAATGAGCTTCGATTCTATCGGTTTTGTGTGCATTGAGTGTAAAAGAGTTGAAAGAAAAGTTAAGAAATCATCTTTCAATCCTTTTTACTTTGAAAAGTTGAGATCTATCCGAAAACAGTGTTAATTCATATGGAAATCCTTTAGATCCAAGTTGTTCTTGGTGGAATGAGGCCAAAACTTGAAGTTCATAAGAACTCCATGATGACATCATCGTAGAACACCTCAAATCCGTTGATTTCACGGTTAAAAGTTAAGATTTAAAGCTGAAAATGATGAAGAAGTGTGTTTAGATCATAGAAGTACAAGATTTGGAGAAAAAACTTACAAGAATCGCGAGAAATCGAAGGAAAAGTGGGAGCGTGCTGGTCGGAAGAGAGAGTTGTCACATCACTATTGGTGATGTGACAGGGGTATTTATAGGATGCCAAAAGAGGAAAGTGGCGCAGGTGTGCGGATCGGATGTCACTCTGATCGGATGGCCATCCGATCGGATGGTCATCCGTACGGATGACCATTCGATTGAATGGTCATTCGATCGAGTGACCCGACGAGTTGGATTTCGGCATTTCATTTTGCATGTTGAGCGTTGCGATGCGTTTATGCGAGTGTTGATTAAGCGATGCGATAGATTTAATTAATAGTCACAAAAATACTATATCTAACATACAATCATCCTAAATAACTTGCGTTTAGCGTTTGCGATTTAGATTGCGTTGCGATAGAGTTGCGATTGCGTTTCGATTAATCACCACAAACATAAAGTAAACATGCACAAGTAACACATAAATAGCACACACACGTAAAACAATATACAGACCCTATATATCCAGTTGTGAATGCGATTGCGATGCGATTAGCGATAAAGCGATAAACATCGATTAAACCTCGATTATTATAGATACTCCACATAATACAACTAAAGCAAATAAATAAAAGGATTTGATTACAAGTCAGGTCGTACAATCGCTAGTTAAGCAAGGAGTGACAGATCGCAATTAGCAATCTTTTCTTCCTTTGACTTTGACTTGTACTTTGACTTTCGTAACACGAGGTGTTACAGGTTCCATTCAACCTCAGTCAAGAACTGGGTACGGTTAGGAACCGGTTCCGGGTATAAAAAAACCCGATTTGCCCATCCCTATCTAGAGGTGCACAAACCAGGTATTTTTAATAACCGGTTCCGATTATTGAACCCGTTTCGGTTTCTCCTTTTAAGGGTTGGAACCGATTATTGCTATAACCGGTTCTGTTTCGGTTCTGGTTATTTAACCAAAAAACCATACCCTATGTGACTGGTTTCAGGTAGGGTTCGGTTCTTAAGAAACCGGGTATTAAAATACCCTATTTTCGGGTTGTTTATACCGTATTTTCGAGTTTTTTAGTTATATATTTTCGTATTTTTTAATACTCTATTGCATTTTTATTACCTTATTTTCTCGTATTGTTTGTTTATAATGATTAAATATCCATTGTATAATGTAAGAAAATTTAAAATAAATGCACTAACATAAATTTAAAAGAAAGATATTTGAATCATGTATCGGGTATAGTTGGTTTTGGTTCTGGTTCTTGTCCGGTTTCGGGTATTAATCGGGTATGGTCAGTTCCGGTTCCGGTTCCAGGTATTGAGATAAAAATGCATACCCTATCTATACCTAAGGGTAGGGTCAGTTCCGGTTTCGGGTATAGAATACCTGGGTATTACAAAAACCGGTTCCGGGTTTCTTTACCAGGTCCGATTCCGGGTACGGTTTTTTTGTGCTACTCTAATTCTATCTATGCTCATCGATACACTTTTTATTTTCAATAGAATGCATTGGCCTTCTTCTCCAAATCCGTCAAAGCTCTTCCTTTGCATGCATTCCTTTCAGCCTTGCATACCCACTTGGAGCTTTCCAACATTAAAAACCGATTTATTTGTAAATATTGAGTAAAATGTCAAAATGGTCCATGAGTTTAGGCCACTTTTGCCACTTTTACTCATAAATATTTGATAAAGATTTGACTTTTTTTCAATCATTGACTTTTCATATATTTGACTTTACCCATGTGTTAAACCTCGAATGCAATTGATTAGTGACTTCAGAAAATTGCATATCAACCTTATTGCTATCAGTTTAAAAATTGATCCAATATTTATGAAAAGCAGCTAGGGATAGCGAATGAGCTCGAACCTGATTAACCAATCCAAAACTCGGACATTCAGGACATGTTAACTTATGACTCTTCTATTTACCTTATCATCAACCCAATTGAATACGAAAACGCTCCACAGTTGATGACATGTATCCAGAACCCATCCCACAAATTACTTTCAACCACCCCTTTGATTCAACTAGATGTTAACCTTCCTCAGCTTTTGACATTACCTATCGGTTAATTCACATTTGCGTTTGAGCGGCAAATTTATAACCATGAAACTCAAAAAAGGCCTCAAATTTTAATTTTGCTTAACTAGGCCTCCATTGTTGACGGACACTAATATGTATCCGATTTGCACGTTTACAAGTTGACACAAACACAACTATTTAACAGGATTCTTTAATTTTCATTTGGCATAACAATACCAAATTACAAATAAATAGTAAAACACACTTGTCTATGGAACACTTATATTTAAGCCAAAACCATGACACTCATTTAGCTTGTAACTTTTGAGCTTTCATATAAAATATTCTTCTAAAGTTATAAGATATATACAACTCATAAAAATATAAGAACCCTGCCACATTGACCTGAACCCGTCCCATTTATGTTGGGTGTCAAATCTAAAATATAAAATAATAAAGAAACCTACTAGTATAAATGAAAGTAGGGTTCGTGTCCTCAGGGTTACAGATTAACCAATTACATCGGAAATGTTTTCAAGCGTAGATACGACTATTTTAGAGGGGGATTTTGATTTAGACTAAAAAAAATTAAAACAAAATCAACAACGAAGACGATTAAATTGTTGGGAAATCCAGATGTTAAAAACTAATTCCAACACTAAGCCAATTTCTTGATTTGGCTCGGCTTACGATCATAAACTATTATGGTGTAATGTTCCTTAATCAAACGGTTTGTATCATACTAGACGTCACAACTATTCGGACATCCACTCCATCTAAAGTCTAACTATGCGCAAGTTCGTCGATTAGAGTCAACCCGCTACTCTAAGCTCATCCCCTTCGGATCTTTGCGTGCGAGTTGCGTGATAGAAGTATCGATTATAATTAAACACTCACGTCGTTCGAAATGTTTAACTAGATTTTGTGATTCTATAAAGAATTTGAATTTATAGACAAACTCAAAGTATTATATGTTCCTTTTATAAAAATTTAAAATCTGACTAGGGTTTAAAATCTTTAAGAACATTATTAGAATAGTTACCAAAGTGGCCACTTTTATTAATAAACTAATCTATATCCGAAAAAATCCGGATTTAAAAAAAACACGAACATATTATTCAGTGATTGGTTCTCATAAACCAAAGACAACAAATCCTGGTGTTAGAATTAAATTGATTTAGTCAGATTTGGCTAAACAATCAATACTATCAAGAAATAAAACATCAAATAAAAAAGGTTTAATGGATTTAAACACCCCAACTATTGCCATTTGGCCGATGACACTCTTAACTTTCACTTTGGCTCAAACCACTCCCAACTTAACACATTGTTTGTCATGGCACCCCCTCGTTAGATAATCACTAACCAGGTTAGTAAAATTAGCCTATGTGGCAATTTTATCTGATGTGGCATGTCCTATGTGTCAATTATACTCATTCATTTTCTTTAAAACCCCCAATCCCTAACAAGAACTCATTTGAAAAACCCTAATCCTAAATCATAACAAAATCAGACGCACCTTGGAGCAAATCCATCATCAACATACGATCCGGCCGATTTCCCTGAAGAACAAGCCCTAATCTTGAATCAAAATGAGCTCCTCTTCTACGTCTTCATCCACAGTATTCAGAAACCCTAAATTGTTTAAGGTTGATTTGGAGGGTAATGTGTACTGCCATCACGACGTTGTAGCAGTTATTCGAGTTGTTGGACGGAAAAGTGTGCGGCAAGGTCAACAATTTTATGGATGCTCTCATCGGCTGGTATGTTCCACCTTAATTCCAAGTATTTTGCTTGATTTGATTTGATTTGATTGATTAACTGCAGTGTTGTTGGCTTTTGCAGAGATCAGACTGCAAGTTCTTCTTATGGAAAGAAGATGTCGACAAAATGTTCAACCAACATGCATCCGACTGCAGGTTTAGTTACGAAGACCTGAAATATGAAAACATGGACTTACAGAATAAGCTCTTAGTATAAGAGAATAGGTGGTTGAAAGCAAAGATATCTGGAACAGAGTCGAAATGGAACAAGCAATATGTGTTAACCTTGTTTATTGCCATTTGCATAGTGTTGTATATGTTTAGGTAGTATGAACTGTGTTCTTGTCGTAATTGTACACTTTTGATGAAATTTAATGCAAAATCCTAGTCCTTGATTGTATATATCTACACATGTATTGATATTACCAGATTAGTCAACATATCCAAACTGTAGTTTGACCAACAAATGTCAAAAGTCATGATATAACAAGAAACATACCTCTAATGGGTCTGCACATATAGCTGCACATCTGTAATGATGATAATTGCATATGTCCAAAACTGCAATGCATAATGGGTCTGCACATATAGCTGCACATCTGCAATGATAACAAGAAACATACCTCTAATGGGTCAAAAATGCAATTGTCCAAAACTGCAATGCATAATGACCAAAAGTGCAATGAGTAATGACAAAAAGTGGAATGTCTTATGACCGAAACTGGACATACAGGTCTGAATTACCAAAACTTTGTAGTTTGACCAATCAATGGTCAAAACTGCAAGTATCCAAACTGTAGTGCACAATTGACCATAACTTCAATGAGTAATGACCATAACTTCAATGAGTAATGACCATAACTCCAAACTGTAGTGCACAAAACTGCAAGTGTACAAACTCCAAACACATATAGTCTCTAATGACCAAATCTGTGTATTTTGACCAATCAATGGTCAAAACTCCAATTGTCCAAATTGTAATGACCAAATCTGCACATGCAGTCTCTAATGACCAAATCTGCACATGCACTATGTAATAACCAAAACTGCACATGCAGTCTGTAACACCCCGAAAATATAGATTTTATATAATAAATTGAATGACGGTAATAGTCAAGATAAAATAACTAGGAATAAATAACCTAGTTAGTTAAAAGACTTGAAATCATAGAACAAACATGGTTAAAATACCCTTTATAAAACTTGGGTAAAGTCGAGGGGCTAAACATGGACAATTGAATTAGAGTTTTAATTAAATAAATTACTCAAACACAAAACACACAGATACGTGTGTGTGTGTTCTGCGATTCCAACAAGAGCCAGGGGAGCTCTTATGCTCAAAACCCTAATCAACCAAATTTCATCAAATCAAAGGGGCAAATCTAGTCCAAACAGAAATCTAAACGCAAATTAGTGATCACTTCCGAGAAAGGATCATAAGGTATGCCAAATTTTGTTATTTAGATTCATCTTGAATTCTTGGTGAACATATGAAATCGAAAATTTGGCTTGCATGATTGAAGTTTGGATGAAATTAGGATGAAATCATGTCTAGGAGCATACCCTAGTCAATAATTTGTTGAATTAGTGTTCATAGACATGAGGTCCATAACCATCCATTTATGTGTTAAAAGGGTTTTGTAGAAAGATGATGAATACTAGAATTATGATTATCAATCTAGTGTTATTTGAGTTCCATGAAATAAGTCTAGGTGTTGATGTGTAACTAGACATTTGAATTTGTAAAAATTGCTCAAAATTGGCTAAATAACTAGTCATGAAACTTGGTTATTGATTTTGCAAAATTATGCCCTTTAGGTGTTTGTTGAAATGCCTAAAAGAAAACTAAATGTTGAAATTTTGAGTAAAAACGCATATTTGAATGTTATGGTGAATTATGCGTTATATGAAATAATAAGAGTTCTAAACAAGTTGTTGATTGAACTCTATAGGCAAGGAAATTGAATCTTCAAGCGGACGAGCCGGAGTTGATGCGCGCATGGTCAGATTGCCAATAACGGGAACTTACAGAAGGTGGACACAGGGGCGTGTTAGATGAACACGACCCCGTGTTAGGCAAAAATCTGCAAAAATTAGACAAACAACAAGTCTGGACGGTGGGAACGGGGGCGTGTCGGCTGGGTACGACCCCGTGTGGACAAACTGCAAAAGTGTAAAACAGGTTTCTGGCTTCGGTTTTGCTGTCCCGGCTTTAGTAGCACTAATGTTTAGTGCTCTAAGCCTCGGATGTACCTGTTTAACTAATAAATACCACACCAAACATAACAAACATCCTAAATTACCAACGTTCATCATCCACGTCATAAGTTAAAAAGAAAAACAAATGCAGAAATTAAAAAGAGTTAAGGAAAGTAAATTGTTCAACCAGTGGCACGCAGGCCAGAAATTGTTCATAAGATAAGGGGGTTAACCTGTAAGACCTCCAACCGTGGGATGCTACCTCCTACTTCTCCCGCTCAATCCATGTCCTCGTCTTCATCATCATCACCTCCTCCGTGGCCCGCCATATACTCCCGGATGTTCCCAATGTCATCCTGCATGTCGGAGATGTTTCTCTCTATTACTCCGACCCGGGCGTATGTGTTGCTAGCCATGTTGTAGGTGTTCCTGGTGCACATAAGGTTTTCCTACAATAAATCATGTAAGCTTTGAAAGTTAGGAAAACCGCTTCCTTGAGAGGAGGATTGACCCGGATCACCCTGGTGCTGGTAGTGGTACTGAGGAGGAGGACGGATGTGTGGAGAATGTAAGATGAGTGCCTCTTGTGGGTTCCATGCATGCCCTTGAACTCTTTGAATGTCACACCACAACCGATGGCGGAATCATCGGGGCATGGCACTGAGCGAAACAGATTGTCCAGAAGTTTCCATAACAATTATCAATACTATTCAATTTAAATAATACGTCCCATACCGTATCTCAAACAGCAAAAATAATTATTACAGACAAAAATCCAGGCAAATATTCTGTTCCGACAACTCAGATTTAAATAGACAGCAATTGTTTATCTGCTTCTAGAGACCCTTAGTTTGACCACTACAAACAACTATTTGTTGGGCTCTAAAGCTTTATTCTAGCTTCAAATTCCTACCAAGTGTGCGTCCTAAGCACCTGTCACATACGTTAAAATAAAGTCAATACATAAAATGTAAAGGTGAGCATACAAGTTTGATAATAGCATATAGAGTTCGAATTTGTTTACGCATAACCAACACGTACACATAGTGAAATGAAGCACGTTAGTTATCGACATAGATCCATCGATACCAATGATTGCGGGTTGACTGCCCGAGGTAGTTCGCAATACATGATTACCACCATAATCCATGCAAGTAATGATCCTTAACAACCCCCATGAGAACGGGTGCTGAGTCCAAACTATAGTACTATCGTTGCTAAGGCAGGTAGACATCATTCCATGTGTAAACATAACAAACAAGCATTCATGAGCCATGTATAACATGCATTAACGGTTAGTGT
The DNA here is from genome assembly GCA_030545235.1 of Helianthus tuberosus. NCBI lineage: Eukaryota > Viridiplantae > Streptophyta > Magnoliopsida > Asterales > Asteraceae > Helianthus > Helianthus tuberosus. Next base: position 147,316,768 of record CM060452.1, read on the forward strand.
TCAAATAGTATTGAGTAGTGTGATCGTTGTAGTTTGAATATTCGTAACGTATGTAACACCCAAAAGTGCGTAAAGCAAAAAGGGATCGAGTATACTCACTGCGGTTGATGGATTGAAGGGAGCACTTAGCGAGTAGGGTTAGCCTGAATAGATTTGATAGTATAACGATGAGTGACACGTAAAACGATACCAAGTACGGATGAATCGGATGGTAGTTCGTTCGGATGGTAATCCGAGCGGACAGCAATCCGTGTGGATGACAATTCTTTCGGATGGTCATCCGGTCGGACAGCTTGTCCGGTTGGATGACGATTCGAGTGGATTGTTTCTTCCTATGAGAAGAATGTGTTTGTGTAAGTTGGCTTGACTTTTGAAGTTTTCGTTGTAGCATTTGAAAGCATTGAAGTATCTCTATCCATCAAGTCGTTCGATCAGATGGTGGGTCGTGCGGATGACAATCCGTTCGGATGGTCATCCGGTCTGACGGTGGTCCGTTCGGATGGCAACTTAGTGGTGAGATTACTTAGTGAAGGCATGCTCTAAATAGAAGTGTCACTCGATCGGATGTCCATCCGATCGGGTGGCAACCCTGTTAATGAACATGTTGAAAATTGTTTAAGTCTTTAAAGTCTTAGTATCTCATGATCCGAAGAGTAATCCAATCAGATGGTCGTCCGATCGGATAGCAATTCGTTCGATACTCAAACTTAGGATAAGGTTAGTCGAGTGTGGGACCCAACGTGTAATCCGTTCGGATGACAATCCGTTCGGATGACAATCTGATCGGATAGCATTCCGCTCCGGCTGTCCCGTTCGTCTTACCCTTGGTTATCTTGTTTGTTTTGTTGTTTTATCGAGACGTGTTGACAACGTGTTAACCAACGGAACCATGCCTTGACCCAAGTGACCAAACCGACCAGGAATCACCCTAGCTCGGTCAGTTACCGGCTCAAGATGGTTGTTCTTGTTTAACCCGAAATCGGTGGTCTCGTAGGTAGAATCCTGATTTGGAACTAGTACAACCACTAAGGGTGAGTAGGAGACTAGAACCAAGTCCGATTCTAACGGTTTTGAGTGTATTGAGTGTAAAAGAATGAGGAAACTTGTGTTTATTTCTTTCAACTCTTTTATCCTTTTGAAAATGTTCAGATCTATGCGAAATCGTTGTGAAATCGTGTGGAAATCGTTCAGATCTGAGTTATCCTTGGTGGAATGAGGTCAAACTTGAAGTTCATAAGAATTTCAGGATGACGTCACCCTAGAATACCTCAAAACTTGATGATTTCACGGTTAAAAGTTAAGATTTAAAAGATAGAAAGGTGTAGGAGTGCATGTAGATCAAGAAAGTACAAGATTTAGGACGAGATCTTACCTGGATTGAGAGAAATCGAAGAAAAGGTGGGGAGCACGAGCTATTCGGACAAAGGATTTCCAAAAGGTGGGGTATTTATAGGATTCCAAAAGAGGAATGGGTTATCCGATCGGATGACACACCGCTCGGATGGCTATCTGGTCGGATGGCATCTGATCTGCGGACAAGAGGCTATCCGGTCGGATGGCTATCCGGCCGGATGGCACTTGGTTTGAATGTTCAACGCGATGATTTTTGGCGTTTCGATTTCGATTGCGAGCGGTTCGACACGATAGGGTTTCCTAGTCAAATTACTTTTAGTCCCAACTACTAAATATCATAGTTTGATTTCGATTCGGGTTCGAGTTCGATTGCATTTCGAGTTTCGATTGATCTCCATAATATATATAAACATGCACAAGTAACACATAAAGCACACACACGTATAACCATGATTAAAATACATAATTCGAGTTGCGATTCGATGTCGATTTAATTAGCTTAGCTTGATTATTGATTAGTTAACTTTATCGCATTGTTACTTCCTATAGTTCACAGTCGTAAGTCGTTTGAATAATACATCGATGGCTTGTAATTAACAACACTTACTCCACATAATACAAATAAAATAAAGAAATTTCTACAAGTCAAATCCGTATAACTGGTCGTTGACTTTGACCTTGACTTTGACTTTGACTTGTGAAAACACGGGGTGTTACATTGAAAACTGACCGTCCCGTCATCTGCTTCATAAATCAAGTTCATGGAGTGGCAAATGACCATGTCCACTCTTCCCGACCATGGGCTCTTTTGGAAAGACCTCGGCATCCTATCAACAAAGTGTTTGAAAATGCGGTAAATCCACCCTCCAAAGATGATAGGAGTCGGGGGAGTAGCAAGTTGGTTCCAGTGCATGTTGTGGAGTACCAGGTATGGAACATCAAGGTTGACACGGTTGTGGATGCAGTGGAGGATACAACACCGCTGCTGTCGTGTCTCTGGCTAAGAGAGTATGTGAGGACCCCGTGGATGTAGCAGTAAAGAGGGTCTCTCAACTGTGTGCTCTTAGTCTGGCTCGGATTATAGTTGCCTTCCCCTAGTTGAGCCCAAGCAGCTTGGCGTTGATTTTCTTGAATTTCACGTAGACTGTCGGTGTTCTTTTCATCCCCATCATCCTCTTCCGAGTACAACCCCACTATTGCCCCGAACAGTGCGATCGAGATCGAGTACCTAGTCCCCCCGCAACGGAACTCTACCCTATCATTGTCAAACGGATAAGCTCTTGTCTTGAAGATGAACGTGTTGTAAAACTCCATGTTGTATTCATGCACGGAGCGAAGTCGAGTGCAAAGGGCAGCTCATAGTGGGTCGGTGACAATGTTGTTGAAGCGGTCTATCTGGTTCACTGTTTCTAGAAGATCCGTGCATACTTGTCGTGGATACTCCTCGGGCCTAGTTCTGAGCACATCGTATCTTGCTTGAGCATCCAACTCATTTGCATTGAATTTGGTAAATTTCTTCGCCATCTGAAAGAAAACACCAAACAATTAGCAAGAAACAGTAAAATTTTCGAAGAAAACCGAAAACAGTCGGCTGAACACGGCCCCGTGTTCAGCGGACACGCCCCGAGTTCGCCTGGATTTGACTGGATACGCCCCCGTGCTCAGCGAGCACGACCCCGTGTCCAGACGCCTGTTTCCCAAAAAATCCCATTTTTCGACCCGGCCCCGAAAACTTGAAAATTTTTGGTCCAGTAGGGGCGGTTTTCCTAAAAAATGAAACCCCAAGTGCCGTTTTTCTCAAAAAAAACCGTTTACCCTTCAATTTTATCTTTTTCGGTTAAAAAACAAGGGTTTGGGGTTTTTGTGAGAAATCGGGCAAATCTACAAACAATACAAGTTGATTTACTTCCTATAACATGTATCTATACTAATGCTAACAGATCTAAGCAAAAATTTGAGGGTCGATCCGGTTGAAGTTCAAGAACCCTAAATTTTTCCCCAAACTTTTGATGTTATACTACATGCAAGTGCTTAATCTAACTACTTATGATGATAGAATCATACCTTGATGTTGTTAGAAGGAGGGGAAATGTCGAAATCTTGCAGAAAAATCGCTGGAACCAGAGAGATTTTTGGGGAAACGGGGCGTGTGGAATGAAGAAACTGTTTGAAAATGGGGGTTTTATCCCGACAGTTGCGCGCACACGGCCCCGTGCTCGCTAAGCACGACCCCGTGGGCGGGCAAAAATTAATTTTTTTAAGTGCTCGTGTGAGTGCCCTGTTTCCCGAAACTTTGGTTTTAGAAATCTTACCGATTTAGATGTTTTCCCGATTGTTGTAACTTACCAGGTACGATGTTGATGCTTGAACCTTTGTTTCATTCTTCGACCGTTTGAAGCGAGATTTCTTCCTCTTCATCCTCAATAAATCCTTGGTAAAGCTTTAGCCATTGGCCATTGACTTTGAATGAAATTCCATTACGAGATTTAATTTCGACTGCACCGTGTGGGAAAATATGGGTGATGGAAAAAGGTCCTGACCACCGAGACTTTAATTTACCAGGAAATAATCGAAGTCGTGAATTAAACAATAGAACTTGATCTCCTACCCGAAATTCATTAGGTTTAATGTGTTTATCATGCAATTTTTTCATTCTTTCCTTATAAATTTCGGAGTTAGAGTATGCATAATTCCTTAATTCGTCTAATTCATTTAATTGGCAAAATCGATTTTTACCTGCAAATTCTAAGTCTACGTTTACATTTTTAATTGCCCAGTAGACCTTGTGTGCTATTTCTACCGGAAAATGACAACTTTTTCCATAGACGAGCTTATATGGGGTTGTACCTATTGTTGTTTTATAAGCAGTTTGAAAAGCCCATAAAGCATCATCTAATTTATCGGCCCATTCCTTTTTATTTAACCCTACGGTTTTTTCAAGTATTCTTTTTAAACCTCTATGAGTCACTTCGGCTTGTCCGTTTGTTTGAGGGTGATATGCCGTTGAGACCCGGTGATAGACCCCATATCTTGTTAAATTTTTTTCAAGTTGATGGTTACAAAAATGGGTACCTCTATCACTTATCAATGCTTTTGGTGTTCCAAAACGAGAGAATAATCTTTTCAGAAATCTTACCACGACTCTTCCATCGTTTGTTGGAAGTGCCTCGGACTCGGCCCATTTAGACAAGTAATCTACCGCCACAAGTATATATTTATTTTCTTTTGACGGTGGGAAATGTCCCATAAAGTCGAGTCCCCACACATCAAAAATTTCACAAACAAGAATACCATTTTGCGGCATTTCGTTTTTGGAAGAAATATTACCTGATCTTTGGCAAGCGTAACATGTCTTGATAAGACTTTGGGCGTCTTTATAAATGATTGGCCAATAAAATCCTGAATCAAATACCTTTCGTGCGGTACTAGCGGCACCATGATGTCCTCCGTATGGACCTTCACGACAATGGCGGAGAATTCTTCTTGCTTCACCACCATGTACGCATCGGAGAAATGAGTTGATCGGCACACATCTTGAAAAGATAAGGATCTTCCCAAAAGTAATGCTTTACATCAGCAAAGAATTTCTTTCTTTGATGTTGTGGCCATCCTTTTGCGACTATACCGCTAGCTAGGTAGTTAGCATAGTCGGCGTACCGTGGTTCTTCTCGGTATTCCACCATTTCCAGGGACTCCGTTGGGAACTTCTCATTGATTTGCTCGTCCCTCGTGGCCTCCAAAGCTGGGTCTTCCAAGCGCGAAAGATGATCTGCTGCGGTGTTTTCTGCTCCTCTTTTGTCTTTTATTTCAATGTCAAATTCTTGGAGGAGTAGAATCCACCAAATCAAACGTGGTTTAGCATCCTGTTTCTCGAAGAGATATCGAATGGCTGCATGATCTGTATAGACTATTGTTTTAGAAAGAACAAGATAAGAACAAAATTTATCAAAAGCAAATACCAGAACTAGTAATTCTTTTTCTGTTGTTGTGTAATTTTCTTGTGCATCATTAAGTGTTTTACTAGCATAATAAATTGGGTGAAAATGTTTATCTTTTCTTTGTCCCAAGACTGCTCCAACTGCAAAGTCACTTGCATCACACATGATTTCGAAAGGTAATTTCCAATCAGGTGCTATCATGATAGGTGCATTGACTAGCATTTCTTTTAGGGTTAGAAATGCTTGATTGCAATCCTTGTCAAAGATGAAAGGGGCATCTTTTTCAAGTAATTTTGTTAGAGGCCTTGAGATTTTAGAAAAGTCCTTGATAAATCGTCTATAAAATCCGGCATGTGCTAGGAAACTTCTGATAGCTCTAACGGAGGATGGGGGTGGTAACCGAGAAATAGTGTCTATTTTTGCTCGATCAACCTCCATTCCTTCGCTTGAGATTTTGTGACCGAGTACTATTCCCTCTGTTACCATGAAATGTCATTTTTCCCAGTTAAGGGCGAGGTTAGTTTCCTCACATCGGGATAGCATTCGTTCAAGGTTATCGAGGCATTGGTCGTATGAATCTCCAAAGATAGAAAAGTCGTCCATGAAGACTTCCATTGTCTTTTCTATCATATCATGGAAGATGGCCACCATGCAACGTTGAAAGGTTGCGGGGGCATTACATAGACCAAAAGGCATGCGTCGATAAGAAAAAGCTCCATAGGGACATGTGAATGTTGTCTTTTCTTGGTCTTCGGGTGCTATCGGGATTTGAAAGTAACCTGAAAAACTATCTAAGAAACAATAAAATTTGTGACTGGATAATCTTTCTAACATTTGATCAATAGAAGGTAAAGGAAAGTGATCTTTCCTTGTTGCTTCATTTAATCGACGATAATCTATACATACCCTCCATCCTGTGACGGTTCTCGTTGGTATTAATTCATTTTTCTCATTAGTTATTACCGTCATACCTCCTTTCTTTGGAACTACTTGGACGGAACTTACCCAAGGACTATCGGAGATTAGGTAAATAAGTCTGGCGTCAAGTAATTTGATGACTTCGTTTTTAACCACTTCTTGGACATTTGGATTTACTCTTCGTTGTGGTTGTATTACCGATTTATAGTCATCATTCATTAAAATTTTGTGCGTGCACATGGAATGACTTATTCCTTTAATATCTACAAGCTTCCAAGCGATCGCATTTTTGTGTTTTTTCAAAAGCGTAATTAATTTTTCTTTTTCTAAACTACTTAATTTTGACGAAATAATTACAGGTGATTTACCATCTTTGTCTAGAAAAGCATATTCCAAACCTTTTGGGAGTTCTTTGAGCTCAAGAGGTGGGTCTTTAGGAGACTCCTTATTTGGTTGCTCATTTTTGTCAAGAATCACAAAGGTTTGTTCTATGACGACCTCTTCTTCAACAAAGTGGTCAATTTCTTCTCTTGTATCGGGTGGTTCATCTTCATCTTCAATTAGGGGGTCATTATTGCCGAATGGATATTTCATTGAACGCTCAAGATCGACACTCTTTTTAAATACCCCTAATCGAATAGATAGATTGTTGTACTTCCGATTTTTCAAAGCTTCGTGGTTTTCACAAAAGGTCGTCCCAACACTAGAGGAGCGTCATCAAGGATGACAAAGTCGGTTGGGATTACCATTTGGTTGGTTTGGACCAAGACATCCTCAACTACACCGATTGATTTTATTACTTTCCGATTATATAGAAAAATGGGTATTTGAAGTGGAGAAAAATCACTAATACTTAATTTTTCAAAAATGTAGTTCGGCATTATATTAACACAAAGATCTTTATCAATTGTGATATTACTAATAAAGGAGTTTTGAAAAAAATATGGAACCGGTGTAATGTTAGTTTCAAATGGGTCTTCTTTTAGTAGCGAAGTTTGATCATTTGTTAACTTAATGCTTACCGTTTCGTCAATTTTAGTGTTAGTATTTAACTCTTTTAAAAACTTAGCATGAGTGGGTACTAAACAATGATTTTCTAAAGAAGGTGACAAGAGATTAATTTTTTTAAAATTAGACTCTTCTTGAATTTTAACGTTATCGGACTCACCTTTCTCGTTGTTTAACTCATGTGTCGGTTTTTCACTTACTTGTTCCTCCATTTTTACATTTTCAACTATCTCTTCTTTATTACAAGTTAATTCTTCTCTTGTGCGGGACTCCTCTGTGACAACTCGAAATTTAGAACCTTTCATGTATGCTTAAACGTGTGGCTAGATAACTTATGTGATTAATGACAAATGAACCTTTATGTGATTGTGTGTTATTTATGTGAACATATATGGCTATGTTTGTGATCGTGTGTATGCGAGTATGTCTAGGAACCGAAACAACAAGGACCCGACTCGAGACCATGTGGTCTCGAGTAAACATCACGCCACTCATGGGCCGGTTGGGCCACACATACACATCTAGCCCATTTCGAAACCCATTAGGGTGCACCACATGAAACTAGTATATATGTTATGCACCTAGCTATCTTTGCCATTTTCTTGAACACACATACTCTCCACTCCCTCACACTAAAACCCTAAACACTAAACATCACCTCTTCTCCTTCTTCTCGGATCCAACCAACCGACCACCAAAGGGATTCTCGGATCTTGCTTGTTCACACCAAACAAAGTTTCACCTTTCACCACCTCACAACCGGTTAGTGTTTATGATGTTGTTAGTGAATTTATGATGCTTGTTGTTGTTTAATAATGGTATGAATCATAGAACTTAACTAGTGTAGTGTATGCTTGATGATGTTTGTGAACCGGATGTGTATGGTATATTGAGTTGATAATGATGTATGATTTTCGGTTGATGATGATGATTTGATAACATGTTCGCTTGTTAAGGTTCATACATGATAAATATAGATTCTCCTTGTATAACCGATGTTAAGATTGTTGTTGTTCATGAGGATCATAGAATACATGTTTGTTGCAATATGAGCTTTGATATCTAGTTTGGATAATATAACCCTTGTCCGAAAATGCAAAGTATGTTTAATAGGGGCTGTTGTGTTTGATGAATATCCGAATATGTGTTGAATGTGTTTTGAATATTTGATGAACATGAAGAACTTGTTGAATATCATAAGAACATGGTTGAATATTTGAAATCTGAATTGTTTGATCCATTTTAGGAAATTCTAGACAAATAAACATGTTTAAGGGTTTTGGTTGGATAGTACAAACTGCATGAAATCAGAATGTTAGTGGATAGTACACTGTTCCGAATCAGCTTATGTCCACTCGAAACCGCCAGTTGCGACTCGAAAGCAGGCATGATGAGTCGTAATCTCCCGGTTGCGACATCAGTTGCGAGTCGCAAACACCTGGTTGCGACTCGAAACCACACTTGATCAAGCCCCAAACCTTGTGACTCGAAACCACGGTTGCGAGTCCGGTTGCGACTCGTAATCAAAACAGCATGGGCCGAAACCATGGTTGCGACTCCGGTTGCGAGTCGCAAACGCCTAGTTGCGACTCGGGATCATATGCGGGTACGCACTGTTGGACTTGTTTAATTATGGGCTTATTTGATTGGGCCGGACTCTTGGGCCTAGTGTACAGACCTGATATATTGCTGTTGAACGTAAATGTGGATGAACTGCTATGATTAAACGTGTAAACCATACGTGCACTACTTGAATACGAACCTGATTGTATGATACAACCATGATAGGACGTGAGTAGCCTCAACGTTGCTTGTTTGACTTTCTGTGTTTTCTACCGAGCAAACCAAGGTGAGTTCACACCCTCTACAAAGCATGGGATTCCCAGGGGTCGGGAATTGGGGTTAAGGAACTGGGTTCCTCGTCCTCCTTGGGTAGGACAGCAAAGGTTCAGGAATGTAATTCCTCGTCCTCACGGACAGATAACTCGTACTAGACCAAAACTCTATCACGAAGTCCCTCCTTTTTTATATCGACTTAATCGCCGGGCCAATGGCGAGCGGGTCATTAGTTAGATAGCGCTATTTAGGTCTGACAAACCTCACACCGTGCCGCAGAGGACGGGCGTGAACTAATGGATCTGGGGCACGTCAATGATGATAGACATTGACAGTTTCAGGGCACTTAAACATGACTACAGTCAGCAGTCGATATGGTAACGAGTCTAGTAGATACATGGGGTAGCCCCCACGGCCGAAATGCCAGATAACTAACACGGGGTAGCCCCCACGGCTGGATAGCCAGAGTAACCGGGAATAAACAAGTCACGTTTTTAACTATGGGGTAACCCCCACGGCAGGATGCCAGCTAAAGGAAACTGTTTTCGAAACAACTTAAAACGAACACCCAACCGTGAACTCACTCAACTAGTTGTTGACTCGTTACTACATGCTTTGCAGGTCCTTAGGTTCTTAAGCTGGAGCTTGCATGGAGGAGGATCGTTGTGGGACATGGACGACCGTGTGCCATGTTAAACTATGAAACAATTAAACTTATGTTTTGTTTTAAGACTTATGCTTCCGCTTGCAACTTAACTATGTGTTTGTTTGGGCACCAATTGTATTGGTTAAACTTTTATATCTTTTAACTCGTATGATCAATATGATTGGTGGCTGGATCCTGGTCAGTCACGCCTCCAAGCGGTAGTACTCCGCGGGTGGATTTTGGGGGTGTGACAGATTGGTATCAGAGCCATTGGTTATAGAGAACTTGGTTTTAATAAGGGGAAAACGTTTTTGTTAAAACCAGACTATAACCGGTACAGTGCTCAACGGTCCACAACGATGCTTCACTCCACATGCAAGGCTCGACATTCTAGGTAATATGATCTGTGTATATCTTGCCTACTTGTTAGTTACATGGTACATTGCTTGTGGTATGCTTGGTTAGTATAACTACTGTTGCTTGAACACGTGCGTGCTTACTCTATCCTATCATTGCACTTTCGCGAACCCCTCTCACTCACGTTCTTCTTGGTATGAAGATCATGTCTGGACGCGTTAACATGACACAAGCCCAGTTGACGGCTTTGATCAACGAACGAGTTGCCGCAGCACTTGCAGCTGCACACGCAGGAGGTATATCCTGCAGTCCGAACTTATTTTAGGATCTTTAGGATCCTACTCTCGTGAACCAACCTTTGTGTTAAACTCTGTCTTTTCTTTCACCTACGATAGGTCAGCACGTTCAGCCACCCGCGTGCACTTTTAAGACTTTCATGGACTGCCGACCAACTACTTTTAGCAGCACTGAAGGAGCAGTAGGTCTCCTACACTGGTTTGAGAAGCTAGAATCTGTCTTCGAAATGTGTGAATGCCCTGAGGCGCGCAGGGTGAAGTATGCTACTGGTACTCTCGAGGGTTTAGCCCTCACATGGTGGAACGCTCAGGTTCAGATGCTAGGGTTGGTTGCTGCCAACGCCACCCCATGGGAAACTTTCAAGGAAATGATCAAAGAGGAATACTGCAGCCGTGATGAGATTCACAAACTCGAGGTGGAGTTCTTCAACCTCAAGATGACGGGGTCCGAAATCGAAGCATATGTGAAAAGATCGAACGAACTGGCAATTCTGTGCCCTACTATGGTGGATCCTCCCATCAAACGCATTGAACTATTTCTTCAGGGCTTAGTGCCAGAAATCCAAAGTCATGTGACTTCAGCGAACCTCGCCACCTACCAGCAAACTGTCCAGTTGGCTCACCGTCTCACGGATCAGGCGGTGGAGCAGAACAAGTTACCGAAACGCATTGGCGCTGCAACTACTACTGGTACCTCTAGTGACAACAAACGGAAATGGGATGGAACTTCAAGTAAGGGTTCGACTTCTGTTCAGTCCCAGTCTCAGCAGAGAAAGACTGAGGACTACAAGAGCCCTAATCAGCAATCGTCTGGTGGTGGATACAAAGGAAATCATCCCAAATGCAATCGCTGCAGCCTGCACCACAGCGGACCATGCACCAGGGGCAACTGTCATCGGTGCAACAAGCCTGGTCACGCTGCAAAGGATTGCAGGAGCTTATACCCCGCCAATCAGAATCGTCAGCAAGCTCAACAGAACCAGCGCCAGCAACAGCAACAGGGTGATAACAAAGGGTGCTTTCAGTGTGGAGCTGAGGGCCACTTCAAGAGAGATTGTCCCCAACTGAACAGGAACCAGAACAACAACAACAACAATAACAACAATCAGGGGAATGGTAACAATGGGAACAACAACAACAATGGCGCCAGGGGGCGAATGTTTGTGATCGGCCAAGGTGAAGCAAGGAATGACCCCAATGTTGTGGCGGGTAAGTTCCTTCTCGACGACTTTTATGTTTCAGTTTTATTTGATTCGGGTGCCGATACTAGCTACGTGTCACTAGAAGTTAGTCGAATGCTTAAGCGTATTCCAACCCCTTTGAACAACAAGCACACCGTAGAGCTAGCAAATGGTAAGAGTTTAGAAGCCACACACATAGTCAAGGGTTGTAAACTCATTCTCGCTGACCAGACCTTCTCTATCGACCTCATTCCTATTGTCTTGGGTAGTTTCGACGTTGTCATTGGGATGGATTGGTTATCCCAGCACAGAGCAGAGATTCTTTGCAACGAGAAGGTTGTCCGTATTCCAGGTCCCGATGGTGAACCTCTCATGATTCATGGCGACAGGAGGAGTGCTGTTGAGAACGTCATTTCTCTCCTTAAGGCCCAAAAGTACTTGCGAAAGGGCCATACCGCTATTTTGGCTCTTATTACTGACACCACGGAGAAAGAGAAGAAGATAGAAGATTTCCCAGTTGTACGCGATTATCCAGAGGTATTTCCTGAGGAATTACCTGGTCTTCCGCCTCATCGCCAAGTCGAGTTTCAGATCGAACTAGCTCCTGGAGCTGCGCCTATAGCTCGTGCACCTTATCGTTTAGCCCCATCAGAGTTGAAGGAACTCTCCACGCAACTACAAGAAATCTTGGATAAGGGTTTTATTCGTCCAAGCTCGTCGCCCTGGGGAGCTCCAGTACTATTTGTAAAGAAGAAAGACGGTACTTTCAGAATGTGCATCGACTACCGAGAACTCAACAAGGTGACGGTGAAGAATCGTTATCCTCTACCGCGTATCGACGACTTGTTCGACCAGTTGCAAGGATCGAGCTACTATTCGAAGATCGATTTGAGATCGGGTTATCACCAGCTGAGAGTCCGGGAAGAGGACGTCTCTAAAACAGCTTTCAGAACTCGATACGGGCACTATGAGTTTTTGGTCATGCCTTTTGGGATGACAAACGCACCTGCGGTTTTCATGGACTTGATGAACCGAGTGTGCAAGCCTTACTTGGACAAGTTCGTTATAGTCTTCATCGACGACATCCTGATCTATTCCAAGAGTCGAGAGGAACATGAGCAACATCTGCGACTTATTCTGGAACTCCTTCGAACAGAACAGCTTTATGCAAAGTTCTCGAAATGCGACTTCTGGCTTCGAGAAGTCCATTTCCTAGGCCACGTGGTAAACAAGGATGGGATTCACGTTGATCCATCCAAGGTAGACTCGATAAGGAACTGGCCTGCACCTCGTACACCAAAGGAAATTCGCCAATTCTTGGGTTTGGCGGGATACTACCGGAGATTCATAAAGGATTTTTCTAAGATTGCACAGCCCCTCACCTCACTAACGCAGAAGGGCGTTATTTATCGCTGGGGAAACGCACAGGAGTTGGCATTCCAGCACCTAAAGGATAGACTTTGTAGCGCACCTATCCTTTCCTTGCCGGAGGGCACAGACGATTTTGTGGTTTATTGTGACGCATCAATTCAAGGTCTTGGTTGCGTGTTGATGCAACGAGATAAAGTTATAGCCTACGCCTCACGTCAACTCAAGGTTCATGAAAAGAACTACACGACGCACGATTTAGAGCTGGGAGCTGTTGTTTTTGCACTTAAGTTATGGCGGCATTACCTGTATGGTACCAAGTGCGCCATCTACACCGACCACAGGAGCCTCGAGCATATCTTCAAACAGAAGGAACTGAATATGCGACAACGACGATGGGTCGAGTTGCTAAGTGACTACGAGTGCGCAATCAGATATCACCCGGGCAAAGCCAATGTTGTGGCTGACGCCCTCAGTCGGAAGGACACTACGCCTAAGCGCGTACGAGCCTTACAACTCACGATCCATTCTAGTCTTCCCTCCCAGATACGAGCAGCTCAGATAGAAGCACTGAAACCAGAAAACGTCAGGGCTGAAGCCCTACGCGGATCGAGGCAACGCTTAGAGCAGAAGGAAGACGGTGCGTACTACGTGACGGGACGCATTTGGGTCCCACACTATGGCAACCTACGAGAACTTGTGATGGACGAAGCACACAAGTCTCGCTACTCGGTACATCCTGGATCGGATAAAATGTACCACGACATCAAGACTACGTATTGGTGGCCTAGCATGAAGGCCCACATAGCGACCTACGTCAGCAAGTGTTTAACTTGTGCAAGGGTCAAGTCGGAATACCAGAAACCATCAGGCCTACTCCAACAACCAGAGATACCTCAATGGAAATGGGAGCAGATTTCCATGGATTTTGTTACTGGCCTACCTAGATCCCAGCGCGGGAACGATACTATTTGGGTGATCGTGGATCGACTCACGAAATCTGCACACTTCCTGGCCATTAAGGAAACGGATAAGTTCTCCACTCTTGCAGAAATATACATCAAGGAAATTGTTTCGAGGCACGGGGTGCCCACCTCCATTATCTCAGATCGAGATGCACGTTTTACTTCTGAGCTGTGGCAAGCAATGCACAAATCCTTCGGCTCACGACTAGACATGAGCACAGCGTACCATCCTCAGACGGACGGGCAGTCCGAGCGCACTATTCAAACCTTAGAAGACATGCTTCGTGCATGTGTAATCGACTTTGGCAACCGCTGGGAAAAGCACCTGCCACTTGTGGAATTCTCGTACAACAACAGCTACCACACCAGCATTGGAGCTGCTCCGTTTGAGGCATTGTACGGACGTAAATGCCGGTCTCCTCTTTGCTGGGCAGAGGTGGGAGAAAGTCAGATCACTGGCCCAGAATATGTGGTAGATACAACCGAGCAGATCGCTCAGATACGAAAACGCATGACAGCCGCTCGTGAACGTCAGAAAGTTTACGCCGACATGGGCAGGAAACCACTTGAGCTCCAGGTTGGGGAGCGGGTACTACTCAAAGTTTCACCCTGGAAGGGTGTGGTTCGTTTTGGTAAACGCGGCAAACTTAACCCACGATACGTTGGACCTTTCGAGGTCATTGAGAAAATAGGCAGGGTGGCCTACAGGTTGAACTTACCAGCGGAACTCGGAGCGGTTCACAACGTTTTCCACGTGTCGAATCTGAAGAAGTGTCCATCAGATGAGACCCACGTAGTTCCTTTGAAGGAACTCACTATCGACGAGCAGTTACGATTCGTCGAGGAACCAGTCGAGATCATGGACCGGGATGTTAAGGTCCTCAAGAGCACTAGAATACCTCTCGTTCGAGTTCGTTGGAACTCACATCGCGGCCCAGAGTTCACCTGGGAGCGCGAAGATCAGATGAAACAAAAGTATCCCCAACTGTTCGCAAACAGTACACCCACTACTGAGGCCGAAGCTACGGAATTTCGGGACGAAATTCCAGATCAACGGGGGGTGGATGTGACACCCCAGGAAAACCGGGAAAACCATACAACTTAACTAGCTTCCTCAGTGAGTGCCTACCAAATTTCGGGACGAAATTTCTTTCAACTTGGGGATGATGTGACAACTCGAAATTTAGAACCTTTCATGTATGCTTAAACGTGTGGCTAGATAACTTATGTGATTAATGACAAATGAACCTTTATGTGATTGTGTGTTATTTATGTGAACATATATGGCTATGTTTGTGATCGTGTGTATGCGAGTATGTCTAGGAACCGAAACAACAAGGACCCGACTCGAGACCATGTGGTCTCGAGTAAACATCACGCCACTCATGGGCCGGTTGGGCCACACATACACATCTAGCCCATTTTGAAACCCATTAGGGTGCACCACATGAAACTAGTATATATGTTATGCACCTAGCTATCTTTGCCATTTTCTTGAACACACATACTCTCCACTCCCTCACACTAAAACCCTAAACGCTAAACATCACCTCTTCTCCTTCTTCTCGGATCCAACCAACCGACCACCAAAGGGATTCTCGGATCTTGCTTGTTCACACCAAACAAAGTTTCACCTTTCACCACCTCACAACCGGTTAGTGTTTATGATGTTGTTAGTGAATTTATGATGCTTGTTGTTGTTTAATAATGGTATGAATCATAGAACTTAACTAGTGTAGTGTATGCTTGATGATGTTTGTGAACCGGATGTGTATGGTATATTGAGTTGATAATGATGTATGATTTTCGGTTGATGATGATGATTTGATAACATGTTCGCTTGTTAAGGTTCATACATGATAAATATAGATTCTCCTTGTATAACCGATGTTAAGATTGTTGTTGTTCATGAGGATCATAGAATACATGTTTGTTGCAATATGAGCTTTGATATCTAGTTTGGATAATATAACCCTTGTCCGAAAATGCAAAGTATGTTTAATAGGGGCTGTTGTGTTTGATGAATATCCGAATATGTGTTGAATGTGTTTTGAATATTTGATGAACATGAAGAACTTGTTGAATATCATAAGAACATGGTTGAATATTTGAAATCTGAATTGTTTGATCCATTTTAGGAAATTCTAGACAAATAAACATGTTTAAGGGTTTTGGTTGGATAGTACAAACTGCATGAAATCAGAATGTTAGTGGATAGTACACTGTTCCGAATCAGCTTATGTCCACTCGAAACCGCCAGTTGCGACTCGAAAGCAGGCATGATGAGTCGTAATCTCCCGGTTGCGACATCAGTTGCGAGTCGCAAACACCTGGTTGCGACTCGAAACCATACTTGATCAAGCCCCAAACCTTGTGACTCGAAACCACGGTTGCGAGTCCGGTTGCGACTCGTAATCAAAACAGCATGGGCCGAAACCATGGTTGCGACTCCGGTTGCGAGTCGCAAACGCCTAGTTGCGACTCGGGATCATATGCGGGTACGCACTGTTGGACTTGTTTAATTATGGGCTTATTTGATTGGGCCGGACTCTTGGGCCTAGTGTACAGACCTGATATATTGCTGTTGAACGTAAATGTGGATGAACTGCTATGATTAAACGTGTAAACCATACGTGCACTACTTGAATACGAACCTGATTGTATGATACAACCATGATAGGACGTGAGTAGCCTCAACGTTGCTTGTTTGACTTTCTGTGTTTTCTACCGAGCAAACCAAGGTGAGTTCACACCCTCTACAAAGCATGGGATTCCCAGGGGTCGGGAATTGGGGTTAAGGAACTGGGTTCCTCGTCCTCCTTGGGTAGGACAGCAAAGGTTCAGGAATGTAATTCCTCGTCCTCACGGACAGATAACTCGTACTAGACCAAAACTCTATCACGAAGTCCCTCCTTTTTTATATCGACTTAATCGCCGGGCCAATGGCGAGCGGGTCATTAGTTAGATAGCGCTATTTAGGTCTGACAAACCTCACACCGTGCCGCAGAGGACGGGCGTGAACTAATGGATCTGGGGCACGTCAATGATGATAGACATTGACAGTTTCAGGGCACTTAAACATGACTACAGTCAGCAGTCGATATGGTAACGAGTCTAGTAGATACATGGGGTAGCCCCCACGGCCGAAATGCCAGATAACTAACACGGGGTAGCCCCCACGGCTGGATAGCCAGAGTAACCGGGAATAAACAAGTCACGTTTTTAACTATGGGGTAACCCCCACGGCAGGATGCCAGCTAAAGGAAACTGTTTTCGAAACAACTTAAAACGAACACCCAACCGTGAACTCACTCAACTAGTTGTTGACTCGTTACTACATGCTTTGCAGGTCCTTAGGTTCTTAAGCTGGAGCTTGCATGGAGGAGGATCGTTGTGGGACATGGACGACCGTGTGCCATGTTAAACTATGAAACAATTAAACTTATGTTTTGTTTTAAGACTTATGCTTCCGCTTGCAACTTAACTATGTGTTTGTTTGGGCACCAATTGTATTGGTTAAACTTTTATATCTTTTAACTCGTATGTTCAATATGATTGGTGGCTGGATCCTGGTCAGTCACGCCTCCAAGCGGTAGTACTCCGCGGGTGGATTTTGGGGGTGTGACATCCTCTTCCCTTGCGCGAGATTCTTTTATGCAACATTCGATATTTTTAATGTGTTCTATTATCTTATCGGCTATGTGGGTGATAGAGTAAGGATCAGGATCCTCAAAGCTTGAATCCGGATGTTCGATCCTTTGTTCCTCATAATACTCATAGGAAGTAGATGGTTCACACCATTGTTCTTCATTGTAAGTATATGATGGATAAAGGTCGTAATTTTGTTCTTCATAGTACTCATATGAGGTGGGTTGTTCACGCCATGTTTCCTCATAATAAGCATATGAAGGTGGAGGCTCATATCTTGGTTCCTCAAAGTATGAGTATGAAGGCTCATACCTGGGTTCGTCAAAATATGAGTATGAGGGAGAAGGTTCATACCTTGGGTCTTCATAGGGTGTGTATGAAGTTGACGGTTCATACCTGGGCTCCTCATTGAAGGTGTATGAAGTGGATGGTTGAAAAAGGTCACAATACTGTACCGAGTGAGGGTCACCACAAATAGTGCAATAGTCTTCCCTATAATCATCCTCCTCATAGGTGTAGTTGTAGTCTCCTGAGTATTGATCCATAAGAATCACTCAGCAGACCACAACAGAGTCTCGAGACTAGAAAACAAAAATAAAAACAGAAACAGAGGCTGGATACGGCCCCGTGTTCAATGGACACGCCCCGTGTTCAGTTTCTGTACCTGGGCGTTTTAATAAAAGTGACTAGTTTTGTGCAGCACGGGGGCGTGTTCAGCGAGCACGAACCCGTGTTCAGACTCTGTATCTTGGTGTTTTATGAAAAAAATGCAGCACGGCCCCGTGTTCAGTGAACACGACCGTTCAGGCTACTGTAAATGCAAAAACTAACTAAAATGCAAAAAATGTGCGCGCGTTTTAAAAAGGTTTTGAAAAACTGATTAGGCCGTCGATTTTAAGCTTTCTTAAAATCCTTGTGTCCCCGGCAACGGCGCCAAAAACTTGATGTGCGTCGAGTATCGTATATATTTTTATATATTTTTAGCCCTTTTTACACTTTAGTCAAGTTTTAAATTTATAAAACACGATATTTTACTAACACTAAACACACATATGGGCAAGTGCACCCATCGTGAGCGTAGTATAGCGTTGGTAAGATACCGAGGTCGTCCAAGGACACAAGAGCTTTTAGTACCGGTTTATCCTCAACGTCTAATCAAATCAAAATTTTAGAAAAAGATTTAAACATGAAAATAAAAATTAAAAATGCAGAAAAATAAAAATAAAAAGAAAAACAGATAGACAAGATGAATCACTTGGATCCGACTCACCTTTAGTGTAACCTTTGACTATTTCCGCACTTTTGCACTTTTTAAGAGATTATCTTAGTTATAGTAGTAGGCCCCTCTTTTGAAGGTAACGTTACCCTCAACCCAGTAGTTTGAGTCAGCAAGGATACAATCCTAAAGGGTTGGATTATTGAAAGATAATTAATTAAGTTATTAATGCGTAATGTGGTAGGCACCTCTTTTGAAGGTGACGTTACCCTCGGCTAAGTAGTTTGAGTCAGCAGGGATACAATCCTAAATAGCCGGTTTAATGTTTTAATAGTAGTTTACATATGAGGGGATCAAGAAATTCGAACCCCAGCCATCCAATACCAGTGGGTATTGAAGGAGGTACTACTAAGCTTGACCCAGGTCCTTGCAGGATCTATACACTGAACAAGGCAAGACTCTTACCAAACCATTCCTTTAATCCCCAACCAGGTAGCCAACATATCTCCATATAGACCGTGGAGATATGAATGGTGTAAATCTTTTATTTTATATAGACAGTAAAATAACGCCAAGACACCACGGACAAATGATAAGGAAGATTCACCTTCAACATAAGAAACTATTTATTAAAGTCATTAATACATAACCAAATAAAAAGTGCGAAAAGATTAAAAATAAAAAGTATTACACTAAATGCTTGTCTTCACCAAGTGATGTAAGAGATTTAGGCAAACATGGCCTTTGATTGTCAAGAACTCTTACGATCAATCTTGGATCCCGAGACTACTACACACACTCTATGATGGATGATGGTGGTGGATGTGGGTTCTGATGGTGGTGGGTGGGTGGGTAAAGTGTGAGAGAGGTGGTTTGCCAAGGGATGATTTGCAAATGAGCCAAGCACCCCTATTTATAGCCTGCACAGAAGCCTGGACACGGCCCCGTGTCCATTGGGCACGACCCAGTGTCCATCCATCTTCTCTTTCTTCATTAAATGCAGTTTGTCTGCATTAGTTGACCAAGCCCCCGTGTCTGCTGGGCACGACCCCGTGTGCAGAAGCGTATCTGTACTATCAAGATTTGCTAAGATTCTGCGAATGTTAGCGTTGACCACGGCCCCGTGTTCGCTGGGCACGCCCCCGTGTTGGGAGATAGAAGTTTCTACAACTTTGTCTTTTTTGCAGACACTTGGGCACGCCCCCGTGCTCAATGAGCATGGGGCTTGTTCAGCCTTCTGTTCTCTTGTTTTTGTTTGAGAAGATGCTGTCGAGGGGTCGGGCATGCCACGTTTATCCCTTTTCTTATATTATTGTTAGATTTAGCTGTATTTTTGCTTCTTTTGTTCATTTAAGCTCTTTTAACCCTGAAAATACCAAAGGAAGACAAAAGCACACTTTTTCCAACATTAGTACTAAAAAGGGTTAGTTTTATGCCACATTTGATGTAGTTTATATGTTGCATTTTGCACACATCACCCATGCTTCAGCAAACGAACTTCCAGATCCTCAAATCCCCAACTCCAATTCCAATGGAAAACCCCCAATTCTTGAACCAAAATCAACCAATCTAGAACTCCTTAACGACTACTCACTTTTAAAAAATGAAACTAGGTTTGTTGAATCTGACGGACTCGTTGACGATGGCGCTAATGGTGGTTGGTGGTGGCTGTTGACGGTGGCGCTGATGGGTGTCGAGTCGTAGAAGCGGAGGCGGAGAGCGGCGAGGTGGGTGGTGGCGAGAGTGAGTTGTGAGTTGTGGCGATTCCGATATGAAACATATGATGATGTTGGTGGTGGTTTTGAGATTATGTTCTTGTGAGATGAAGATGATGTTCACGTTCGCTGATGATGATGCTCATGATAAAGATTGAAGATGGAGTATTTATGATGTTGTGTGTAGATGATGAAGATGGCTTATGTTGAATATGGTTTATCTTGAATATGATTCTGGACTTATGATTCTCTGAACATGATGAAGATGGTTTGTGGTGAATTTTGAAGATCCAGATGATGTTCATATTCTGCAATTACTGGGTGTTTGAAGATGAAACATGATTTTAATAATAATAATAATAATAATAATAGTAAATATGGGGTAAGATTACCAAAATACCCTTACCTATAACAGTCAAACAACTGTTGACTGACGGCAGGGGGTAATATTGCGACAGAACATTAACGTTGGGGGGAGGGGGGCAAATTGCAATTATTTCCAAGGGAGGGGGTTAGAGTGCCAATTGGCTTAAACCCCAGGGGGTAAAATTGCAGTTTACTCTATTTCAAAACATGGAATCTCTGCAAAAAAGAGGCCCCTGTGAATTTTTTAATAGACCCACTTGAAGGGAGGTCTACTTTGCGGCCGACGGATGTTCTTGTTTTCGGCTAGGTAGGAGGGAAACACGCTTGTGTGGACCTCATAGGAGTGTCCCCCCTTGTTGGGCTGAGGGAAAATCGTATCGTTGTTGGTTAGGCTATGTTGAAGGCAAAATTAGGGAAAGTTTCTAAGCATGAAAACGATTGTGCTGAGAATCAACATGTGTTCATTCCCTTTGCTTTTGATACCTTTTGGCTCCCTTGCTTCTGAAGCCGTTGGTTTTCTGGACAGAGTGCTGAGGGTCATGCACAACAATTTCTCGACACAAAGAAATGAGAGTTTTGTTTTCGATAGAATTGAATTTGATATTCAAAAGTGGATTGCGGTAGAGCTTATTGCTCGTTTAGCTACCATTTTTATGTAACTTTTATATTGCACTATGATATTCCAAAAAAAAAAAAAAGAAAAGAAAATTGTATCAAACCAAAAACATCGAGTGTATCGAACTCCCGTCAACCAGAACTCAAGAAAATGGATGAATAATCAATTTCCATCGGACCAACAACTTAAAACCCTAACAAACAATGATCATCAACACTTCATTTCTCACATTCAAATTCCCCTTAAATCTACAAACAACTCGCAAATCTCCACAATTTCATCCCCAATTTCCACTTTTCACCTCTCCAAAACCACCGATTTCCATGGCAACCGCCGGTGCCGGAGAATCCACGTCACTAACTGCCACCGCAGCTCAATCGTCTGTACCTAACTCTTCTCTTACACTATTGTTTGTTGAAATGGGAGTCGGTTACGATCAGCACGGGTCAGTTGAATACATAAATGTTATATATATATACACACACACACCTTATTTTTAAGGATTAGGGTTTTATTGATTGATATGTGGTAATTTGATTTGGAACAGGCAGGATGTTACTAAAGCGGCAATGAAGGCTTGTAGGGATGCGATTTCTTCCAATTCGATTCCTGCTTTTCGTAGAGGTACTGGTTGTTTATGATGAATTTGAAGATTGAATAACTTGTTTATAGGGCATCTGTTATGTGAATTGACTTGGTATTCTTCATATTAATTGCTATATGTTAATTTTTGGCCTAGAAATATTCATCATTTTTATACATAGATATTTCACAAACCCCGATCTCGCAATTTTCTTGCGATCGAGGCCATAGTTTTCTCTTCTTTAGACACTTAGGATCGACAGAATGACTGATTTAAGAAATGCGATCAAGCCTGTAGTTTTTGGAAATACTAATGTTTTAAAAACCTGTTCAAACCGGCCGGTAGTACCGGTTGAACCGGTCGGTACACCCGGTTGAACCACCCGATACACCCGGTTAAACCGTTTCTGAGCCCAATCCGGTACTGTATAAACACCGGATTTTAAAATAGTGAACTTATGTAGTTAGTACTTATTATATTCTGATGTCTTTTGTAAGTTATCTAGGAAATAATAGGTATGCATATTGTTAAGTTTTGGAGAATGGTTTATTGGAAATTCTTAATCTTAATGTAATGAAGTGAAATTTTTTATCAAAAGTTTGTAGGGGCCAAATGAAATGTCAGCCCCTACCATATGACAAATTCACTGGGATCTTGATGTATTGCTCCATGTGTATATTAATTGCACTTCTGACTATCAGTTTGATCCTAAGCAAATGTGTAAAATACTACTTTTAATTTGATCCATAGAAAATGTGTAGAATACTACTTTTTCCTAATATTTACGACTCATCTTTCTAAATCCACATTTTCTACACGTAGAGACTAAACGAGAATTAAATTTTCTTTCCTTAAAAAGTTTCTTCTCATTATGATCAATTCTGCTCGTCACATGATTAGCGTTCAAAAAGTGTTTACCTTGTATCCGCATAATATTTGTTCTCCAGTTAATACACGATCTTTCCCATGGTTACTTATAATATTCATTTACACTCAATTTCCTGACACGTGCGTTATAACAACTCGAGGCAGTAAAAAGTATCTTGTGATTTTTTAACTTAATGGAAAATTGATTGCTAGCTACTACGTCTGGACCGAACTGCAGTTTGCAGTATCCTTATTTATGTGATGACACATAGCATGTGCTATGTAAGCCCTAAGACAGAGTATCAATGTCTCTGCAGTTTTGTTGATATTAATAAGTTGAACAACCTGAACCTTGAGAGGATGGGAAAATGGTAATATTCTTTGTAAAAATCTGTACCAATTTGTGCTATTTATAGAAATCAACTTTCTATCTTGTAATTGTGTTTGCTGTTTGTTGTCTGTCCCAGCTTCTGGCTGGTTTTTCTTCTAAGATTATATATAGATATAGAGTTGCCGTTCAAAAAAATAAAATAAAATAAAATTAGAAATCAACTAGTTTGACAAAAAGTCAACTGTTTTATGTTCTTGATTTGAAAATTTTTCAAAAGCTGTTTAAATTTCAGTTTTATCATTACCTCTAAACTTAAAAACATCTATAGAGTGCTATACCTCGCACAATCACACCTTTTTTTTTCTCATGGAAGTAAACTGTGCATCCTCTTTAATTCAATTTCCTCCCAAATGTTATTATGATGCAAGTTTCTACTTGCCATAGTTAATTACTTCCCAAAATCATGTAGAGGAGTGTTCATCTGTAGGTAGAGAATGTGCACCTTTATTGAGCGGGATGGAAATAGTTTCTTCTTTGTAATTTATTAATTTATTTGTATATATATGCACACACTTATATATATACATATATATCACGTCTAATTGCGTATATCATAATATATGTTATTTACTAGCTTTTTATGATACTTATATGTATAATAAAATTTATTATATTAAATAAAAATATTAAATTTTAGAAATAATAGGATCGTTTAGGCTCGCTAGTCCTGTCAATCTCAGCATATGAAGTTCAATGTTTATTCCTTAGCTAATACACGATCTTTCACACAATTATTTAAAAAAATTAACTTAATTATATGTTTACTTTTTATCCTCAAAAGGTTTATTATTCCCTAGTTAATACACAATCTTTAACACAATTATAATAAAAAAAGTTAATTTCCTGAAACAAGCTGTGACAAGAACTATCTATGTTCAAATAACCATTTTTTTAAACATTGACATGTGATTTATAACTTGAGGCATCTATCAAAACAAACCAATGCATTACGTGTTGTTCATGGCTTATCAGATGATGGACAGGCTAGTGACTCAGTGCACTCGGGCACATTGGTTAATGGTCAAAGTGTGGTGGTTAGCTTCCACAATTTATCAATCGATGTGGAAGAGATTCTTATTAATGCCAGGCCGGTTAGGGAAGCCTTTCTGGGAGAAATGGTTAACATGAAGCTAAAAAGTCTTCTTGAAAAAAGTTTGGTCAAGCCGGGGCAGTTCTCTCCTCGCTTGACAAAGACCCCGCAAGTGAAATTGAGGTCTTGACGGCTCGTTTGATGGTCATTGGGGTTAACACTACCCTCCAAGTATCACTGGTTTGTTACATTAGATGTTGTCATATGGCCGAAACTGATACACATGTATATGGAATACTAGATAGAGTGAGGCTGGATACATTTGAAATTCTTGAGCCCTGCCCGAGCTTCCTGGGTACAATTAGTTTGGCAATGTTTGACTGGCGACTAATAAGCCAATGACAGTTGAAAAATTCACTTGACTACCC
The DNA here is from genome assembly GCA_030545235.1 of Helianthus tuberosus. NCBI lineage: Eukaryota > Viridiplantae > Streptophyta > Magnoliopsida > Asterales > Asteraceae > Helianthus > Helianthus tuberosus. The sequence goes on from CM060452.1 coordinate 147,341,494, forward strand.
ATCCCTGTGGCGTATCTATTAGACTATGGGCCCACGGGCTCGGTTAGGTTTCTAGGGTTACTCGTAATCCCTACATATTCATCTTCTTCATCTCGTTCAATACCTGAATTACGCAACAATGCCGAATGTTCTTGGAGACCATAATCAACACTTTATAGATATTTCTCAAGAAGATGATTACCTACTTTCGTTTCATTCTCTTCAAGATGTTCAAGTTTCAGATAATTGCGCATCAAGAAGGCGAAGTTTGTTGCGTAAAAGCTTAGGTTGGGATAGCGCGTTGATCACTAATGAAGGTCTGTTGACTCCTGAAGAGTTGGTTAAGATTAATAAAGGTTTCAAGAAAGTAAATCCTACAACTCAAAAAGATGCTAAAATATCAACCAAAATTGCTGGCGCATTCAAGAAGATGGATATCTGCTTTCGAAACAAGGATACGGTGACAAGTCATGTAAAGCTATTTTCATCTAGACAGACTAACGACAATGCAGCTGTCGGAAGATCAGATAACGGTGTTAAAGTTGTTAATAAAACCAGAAAGGCAAGAGATTCCAAGATGTCATCAACCTGTTTTACATCTCCTACAGTTCAAAAAATCGTTCATCGTCCGTACGAATCGCCTTATACTGCTAAACTATCAGCCAAAATTGTCGGCTGTAACTCATGCAAGAAGATTAACGTATTTGATAATGCACACGGGGACGTTCAATCCGAGCCAAGAAGACAAAGTTTGTTGCGTAAAAGCTTAGCTTGGGATAATGCCTTCTTCACTAGTGCAGGATTGTTGAATCCAGAAGAGTTGTTTATGTTAAATGAGTAGGTTACAATATATAGGGATTACGAGTAACCCTAGAAACCTAACCGAGCCTGTGGGCCCATAGTCTAATAGTATCATGGTTCTCAGCAAGTACAACAGAAGTGTTAAGGTGTTGGGCGTAGTGACAGACGTATAAAAGCTAGGAGCTTTCAGCAAGTACAACAAATAACGTGGGTACATGAAAGCTCCCATTTAGCGAAGCTGGAAGCAACAAGCAGGAAGCATGAGTTAGGAACGTAGGCGACAAAAGCTTGGAGTTTAACAACACATACAATAAACATCACAATTAGCAAGAATGAAAAGTCAAAGTGATGTGACATTAACCCAAAAGCACATAAAGCACCCATTCAGACACACAAATTTGGTACTTACACCAAAAGGGTAAGGCCACTTGCACAAGTAACACCATTGAGGATAAGCTTTACCGGGAATAGGAATAGAAAACGAGTTGTTTGGAGGCTGCTCCTTGGGGCAGGAACCCTTGCGTATAAAAGGATGCCTGACACAACTCACACAGGTATTTAATCTCTCTCTAGAACTCTCAACACTCTTATTCTCTCTATACTTATTAAGTCCCGAAAACCCAACACTGATTCTTAGGTCGGAGTCCAAACACAGGAGGCCCCCTCCTGCATTAAGGCTAACGGTGCTTCCTTGTTTACAGATACCCGTAAAGCACTGAGCTAAGGAGGATTTAGAACCTTAAGCTAGCCATACTCTTGTTTTAACAAGTGGCATCCACTGTGGTGCTATCGCTACTTACGATTGTTTGCTCTTGTAGTTTCAATCCCTGTTCCTAAGTTATCATCTTTTCTATGGCTGGAAAGGATCCCCCTCCCAAGAGAATCCTCTTCCTAAAGTACTCAGTTTCCAGGTCCCCCTTAGGGACTAGAGATGAAAGTGGTTCTACAGGAATGGACATACTTAAGGTCGAACCATCACCACAAAACACCCAACAGTTCCAAACTCCACCTTCCTCACAGGTTGTTAAAACTTCATCAAGTGATGAAGATGTTTAAACGTTACAATCATGAATTGTATTTCACTCACATATAGATATCAACCGGTGTCAACTGCTTCATGTTCATCCCGCTAAGGATAGTTATAACCTTTTGTTTTTTCAGCTAGAACATTTTGTTTTATAGTTGGGATGCTTTTTTTAATAATCTTTTTATCTCCTTAATGCAAAAGCCATGACTTTTCTCACATATTTTGATCCTTGCTATGAGGCATCAAAATCGGACTGTTATACTCAAGTTCTAGATGATTATGGAACAATTTGGAGGCATCAAACACTCTCAGGAACACTCCGGAACAGCCCCTAAAATTCTGGACAGCTTGGGGCTTGTGGAAGGATCAAGATGGGACCAATAGGCAATAGAAAAGCCTAGAAGGGGCTGCACAAATCAACAACAAATATTTAGTGAGAGAACTTTCTAGAATAGTCATGAAAGACCTTGCAAAACTTAATATTTTCATCGGCTTCGCTAGAAATTAATATGTATAGAATATTTATAGAATGACCTGGATAAAGGAGCTAGAACAACTCCAAACTAGTATAAATAGGAATTAGATGTCTCATTTAGAAATCACTCCAAGTCTTGTAAACATCTAGCATCTTTGTAAAGCTTTTAAAGTGTTGCAAAACATTTTTACTTGTAAACATGTAATCAAGTACTACAAGCAATATACCTGTGATCTGATCTGACATTCCCTTTGAAGACTTCCGCTGCAAAGTACCTTCGTTCTTAGACAAGAAGGCTTACTTAGATCGCAATCTAAGGCCACACTAGAGTAGAAGAATCACCGAGTGACAGTGTGCTGCAACGCATGAGTGTTTGTTATAGTAAAACCTTTATCAAACTCTTCATAATTGGTATCCAATCACATTTTATTTAACTGTACATGCCTATGTTAACCTTGAGTTCTAACTACTTACGTGTAAAGCACTAAAGCTTATGCAAAATTCCTAAACTTCATACACCTCCAAACCTAAGCAGTGAATAGCGGTACTATAGCGGTTAGCGGACCTCAGGGTGTATAGCGGTCCAAATAGTGGTGGCCTATAGCGGTTCCGCTATTAGCGGCGCTAAATACCGCTATTTGGCCACTATTTGGAAACCTATATAGCGGTTATAACAGTAACGGTGTTTGATTGTGTTAATTCTTAAATTAAATACTTCAAAGTTACTATTAGTGTTTGATTTGCAACAAGTTTTTGATAATGGAATGATATTACTATGAATTTTGATATTACTATTAATATTTTTCAAAGATATATTTATATATATATATATATATATATAAAAATACATAAATTATGCATGGTATAAAAATTACCGCTATATCACCGCTATGTCATCGCTATACCACCGCTATAACCTATATATCATATAGCGGATCTTGACCGCTATTCGATTTTGGATCGCTATAACTGCATATCTAAACAATCTTTGGATTTGACACATTATTGTATGACAATTATTTGTACTTTTTATCTTTTATTTGTGAAGCCGACAGGTTGCGCACTCAATTAGGCATATTAATATTGGTAGTACAATATCCCAAAAAAACATGAAAATAGAGCTATGAACTCCCTGGTTGAATTTAGAAGCTTAACTAATGGGTCAGATGTAAGTTTTCAAAAGTTGGAAGACTAAATAGAAACATCGTTGCAGTGAAGGGCATGTGCGGGTTAGGATCCAAGTGGTTTTGGCAAAATTGTTTCCAATCCATGTGGTTGGGATGGCAAAAAACATGTGCCCAACGGGTATACCCAAAACTCGAACCATCCGGGACGGGTAAACACCATACCCGACGGGTATGGGATTGAACAAAAACATTTCGCTGATAAAGGACGGGTATAGGATTAGGTGATTTGCAATCCGATTACCTAAACAATATACCCATTTACCCGAACAAACCCAAACAATACCCGAAAACTTTTAACTTTTGTTTTAATATTCCATTAACTATTGTTTAGTGATATTTCATTCTAGTAGCTTTATTACTTAAAATAACAATCTTTTCCTTTGGAATATATATATTTTTATGATATTATTTATATTTATATGCAACAAAATACAATTTTTTTTTTGAGATTTATATTCTAATATATTTGTTTTTCTTAATATTTTGATGGTGTTATTTATCATAATTTAATATATTGTATAGATTTTAAAAAACATAAAGTAATAAAATAAAATTAAAATTAAAAAAATATACATACATGAAAAACTCACGGTTAATTATTTAAAACACTAACGTGTATACCCGATTCCTGCGTGTAAAAACCTCACAAATACCCGATAAGTAATGAGCCGGGTACGGGACCAGATTTTACAACCCGGTATGGAATTAGTCATACCCGGCCCATTGCCATCTCATAGTTGTCTGTGGGCTTTGTGGCATGCATAGTGAAAGTGGGCCAAAGGTTGTAAACTCAGGTTCTACTTTTATTGCCTCACACTATTAAAAGTTGCTAGGTGAAATATGGTGAGCACTAATTGATTGTTTCCTACTTCACCAGCCAACATATTATGGTTCTACACACCTTTGTATAAAGAGCCTCGAACGGGACTATACTTAAACTGGTTTGATAGTTGTTGCGATTTAACTTGTGAACCCCCTTCTTGTCGAGTGGTCCCAAAAGAGTCAACATGACGTGGTTAGAAACTATGGAAAATGACAATTATGCTCTCTTCAAGTCTTTGGTGGTTATATTATGTAATCTATATCCTGCCTTTTAGTTATTGCAGGTTACATTTTCAACTGTAACAGATTTTAAATAATTTCGGTTTTAGCCTTTGTTCTTTCTTATTTATGAGTGGAAACAATCTTTGTAGGGTCCATACCGGGCATTTCATTTGACCAAATGAAACTACAAATAAAACTCGGAGTTCCTCGATCTCTTCAGCCTACTTTGGATATCGAGAAAGTGAAGTCTGTTTTCCCTTAGTAAGTCTATATTATTATTTACATATTTTTATCTTATAGTATTATGTAATTACATATTCATTATATAAAAGAAAAATTAATACGCCAATATAAATAATAGGCTTGCGAGCCTAGTCAAGCTTTGTACGTAAAGCTTGTATTTGAGGTCGTTTAAGTTATGCTAGTTTCGTGTTTCTAGCAAGCTAATATGAAGTATATGATAAGCGAGTCGGATCCTTATTTATATTTAATTTGTTGTATGTGATAGTGGGAAAATAGAGAATGTTGAAGTGGTGGATGGTGGATTGATATGCTCAAGTGGCGTGCATGTGGAAGAAATGGGAGACAAGGATGATAATTGCTACATAGTTAATGCGGCCGTATATGTTGGCTACTGAGTTGGATTACAAGAAAGATTCTCAAGTGTTTTCAACTCTTTGTAACCTTTGAAGTGTTATATTACTTTTTTTTGTTGTTATTATGTTTCATATAATTAGTAAGATGTATCGTAAAGTCAACTTAACACATTAACAAAACATATGAGACACGCCTCTAGAAACCCATACACTATAACAATGTAGTGGATAATTACAAAAGAGTAAGAACGTTAGTGTGTTAATAGAGGTGGAGGTTATAAGACAATATCGGTTGTAAATTAACGGATCTTAAAGAAGTGAACGAAATTTGTTGGTTGCCCTGCATAGCCGTGCAAGATGATTGCCTGCTCTCTAGTACTCTAAAAGCTACTCTTAATTTGATTTTTTTATATGGTTGTAAAGGAGTTTAAAGTTCAAGCAAGAGGTTGAGGTCGTGTGCTTGTATCTAGATTATGCCATTCTTAAAAAAAAATAGTACAAAATCAATCATAACTTGACTTGGATTGGATTGGATTGGATGGGTGGGGTTCTAGAGTGGACAATAGTGTATTTGGGAACCGAGTGAACAAATCCTGACTATTGATTTACATCATCAAATCGTAAAATACATTAGTGTATTTTCATCATCAAATCCTGGCCCTTGATTTACACTTGTGTATACATTTGTGTATTGATAATCAAGGGCTAGGATTAGTTCACTAGTGTTCACTATCAAGGGGGTTGTTCACTAATAAACCTAACCCTTGGATTGTATAGGGTAAATTATTTGACACTCATTTAAGAGATGGGCCGTTTTTTTTAAAGAAAAAAAAAACAGGAATTTTGCAAGATATTCTAATTAAACTGATCATGATTCATGAGTGTGTACTAGGCACCTTGGGTAAGGTTGTTCAACGTGTGAACTGAGGGGAGCCAACATCAACTTGGACCTGAGCTCATACAAAACAAACCCAGTTGGCTAGACTCATATATTCAATCTAAGCTCGAAGATGAGTTTGGATAAGTTGTCTCTTTTATAATGAATTTGCATGTTTTTTAAACAAATCTTACTAAGAAGTTAACAATAATATCAAATGCCGAAAATTCTCAAATAACCATAATATCAAACTAATTCTGAGCAAGCTAATGAACGGGCTGACTTCTACTCAAATTAGGTATTAGGGCTCAATTTGGGCTAATTTAACAAAACCCTCAATTCTAAATAACATTTAACAATTACCTAATTAGAGCTTAACATTCAAAAATAACCCCAATTAGAGCTCAACATAACACCTAATTCTAAAAAATAACAATTATACAACTTTTTAGGGCTAAATTGTAGATAGTTTTTTTAAACACTCATACCTTATAAACGGTGGTGGTCGACGGCGTGGTGGTGGACGGGGGCTGTGGACTATCGATGGGGTGGGGCCGGCTGTAGATGTCAATGGGGTCGGGTCGATGCGGTCCAGAGTCCAGACGTCGTCCATGTTGTGTGTTGTCAGCGTTAATTTTCTTTTGTTTTTTTTAGTAATTTTAATGAGCATTGGGCTAATCAATGGCGTAATAACTAATAAGTTTTGAGAATGGGCCTAACTTACTATAAGACTTTAGGTTTCTAATGGGCCTACATGTTATAAGTTTTAAATGGTTTTCTATTTTATAAAATATATATACATAAAGGGAATTTATAAAAAAAGTGTGCCCCGACAAAATGGACACCCGGCCACCCTAAGAACCGCCTCTGCAAGCCATCTAGCGCAATCCATATGATCTTTTCACTATGCTATTTGCGATCAAATTACGGTGGTGTTTGTTTTTAAAGAGGTAAAAGGTCTGCAGTCTGCGGACCACATCTGCAGGAGAAGAGGTGGAACAAATGTCTGCAGTCTGCAAGGAGAAGAGGGTTTGTTTTTTTTACATAAAAACCTCTTCAACACACACACAACACACACTGCAGACCTTCTCCTCTCTCTTGTCTCTCTCTCTGCCTTCATCTACCACCACCACAACCACAACCATCCGCCACCACCACGTCGGCTACCACCACCGCCACCAACACCGCCATCAAAACCCACCACCACCGCCGATCTCTCTCTCTCTCCTGTCGCCCCCATCTCTCTCTCTCTCTTCGTTCCACCACCGCCATCAAACCCACCACCACCGCCATCAAAACCCACCACCACCGCCGATCCCTTTCTCTTCTTTCCCTCTCTCTCTCTCCTGCCGCCCACTCTCTCTCTAAAAAAAACCCTAAATTCATACCTGGAGATGTGCGGGAGACGGTGGAGTTCTCGAGGTGGTGGGGGTGCGGCTGGAGATGTGCGGGAGACGTCGGAGGTGGCGGCGGTCTGTGGAGGTGGCGGCGGTCTGTGGAGCAGGAGAAAGGTGGAGCAGGAGAAGGGTTCTCTGTGTTTTCAAAATGTGGAGGAGAAGAGGTTGTGCAGACCTTAGAAGACATTGACTCATGTCTGTATGAAGAAGAGGTCTCGCAGACCTTTTTTAATGAAAGGTCTGCGAGAAAACAAACAAGCTGCAGACCCTTATGTCTGCGCGGCGCAGACATAAGAGGTTCTGAAGTGCTTCTAGCAAAAGACAAACACCACAAGTCACGAGTTAATAAGGTGTTTTAGTTCGTGTTTTTACCTTATACTATCAAATTACAAGTCACTACTAGAAAACTTGGCAATTGTTACCAAAATTTGCTACCGAAAAAATCGGTGGCAAATTTAGCCACCTATTTCCTATGGATATGTAAATTAAGCGTACCCAGCATCGTTTGGTGGCAAAGTGGTGGAAAATTTTGCCACCATCTATTTTTGGTGACAAATTTGTGGAAAAATAAGAATAACTTCCCTAGATAATCCCAAATATATACGTATTTTTTCAATTGCTACCGTCTTAGCGGTGACAAAATGAAATTTAAAGCCCAAATTTAACTTTAACTAGGCGGGTTAATATCCCGCTCATTATTTAGGGTTTTGATTGAAAACCAGGCCTGCCATAGGACAGCTGAAACAAAATTATGTTGACTCTTCAATTCACGAATACATAAACAATCCACAAAAAGGACATGGTATGCCTAACAAGCCTCAGTTTCACAAAACGGACATGGTTTGGCCGCGATAAACAACCTCACTGATTTTCAACCAGTTCGATTCTCCCGTCCCGTTCATCATCTTTCTAGGGTTCCAACATGAGCAGATCAGGTCAACCTCCAGATCTTAAAAAGCAAGTTCCAATTTCTTTCCATTCTATTATCTATTAGCTTAATACTTCTTCATGTTTTTTACTGATTTTTCATACAATTTACAGGTATATGGACAAGCAACTACAGAGTAAGTTTTCCATTTTCCAATATATAGTTACTGTTGTTGCGTAAACATGCTTCATATATGATTAAATCTAGTTATTTTTGTTGGATTTATGTTTATAATGAGAGAATTTTGCCAGTGTATATGTTTTGAGGTATAAACTATAGTTAGGAATAGGGTTAGCATTGTTAGGGTTGTTATATGTCAGATATCAGTGATTTGGTTGGAAAAAGATTTTAAGTATGGTTTAATTGAGGAGTAATTGATAGCAGGAAGCAATGATATTTGGTGGTTTCATGGGGTGTGGTTGGATTTAGGGGTGCAAAAGAACCTAAGCTTGAGCCGTACACTACTTTAGCTCGAGCTCTGCTTGATTCGAGCCTATGTTTATGAGCTCGAGCTCGTATACATAATTTGACGCTTGAGCTCGGCTCGAGCTAATTTGAGAAAAACCTTAAACAAGTCAAAGCACGGCTCAAGCTTGTATAATGTCTACAATACCTTAAATGAGCCGAAGCTTGGCTCGAGCTCTGCTGGATATTAATTAATATATATAAGTCTAAAAAGAATACGTGTCATACACTATATAAGTTATAACATTGTCAAACTTGGTGTTAGGTGGACTTGTAAGTTGTATAGATTAGATAATAGATATGTTGTTTTAATTTTAGACTTATAGTTTGATTTCCTTTATGATGATCTTTCATAATTAAGACTTTATTTTTTTTGTTAAATTAGGGAGTAGGTAAGATGAATGGAAATAAGTGATTTTGCCCGTCTTATGGTTGAAACGGGAACACATAGGTATATGTTTTTCTTTATTTATTTGTTGTCATTTTTTTAATATTGTATGATTGGATGGTAAAAAAAATTGGGATACCCCTGATTTAAAGAGCTAGTTCCGCCACTGCTGAAAGTCGTATATGCGTTTGGTTCAAATCTATATGACCATACCTTGTTCTTCTAATAGTTCATATAACCTATGGTCCTCATATGGCACAATAGAGTTAAGATCAACGGTTTAAGAAGTGTTATTGGATCTAAGTGACCACTTTCAAATCATATTATAGTATGTATTTAAAACATCATATTTAAAAAAAAACCACTTTCAAATCATATTGTAGTATATATTTAGAATATATTATAATTCAACACGGTTGATAATGAAGCAGAGCGCCGCCTCGATTTGGATCTCCTGGAAGAAAGACGCGAGATTGCGCGTATTAAAGAGGCGAAATACAAGACACAACTGGAAAGGTACTACAATGCGAGAGTCCGCATTTGTACCTTCACTCCAGGAGAATACGTCTTTTGAGATAACGAAGCTTCAAACGCTGAACGCCCCGGGAAGTTAGCACCCAAATGGGAAGGCCCATACTTGGTCCACGAAGTGCTAGGAAAAGGGGCATACAAATTGCGCACCCTTGATGGACACATTATCCCGCGCACGTGGAATGCGCAACAACTGCGCAAGTGCTATATGTAACTACTCTAGGCTTTGCGCCTTTGCCTACTCATGTGGCCACGCGCCTTTTTTTATCACTTATGATTGACTAAGCGCCCTTTTTGCTACTTATGCGATGTATATTGGCCTAAGCGCCTGTTTCCCAGTTAATGAAAACATACGACATGTTTTCTTTTATCATATTGCTTCTTGAGTTACAAATGCATGTTAAACTTTTGATTAGCACAAAAACACTTCTGTGAATTACAAGCTCTTGAATAAAGGTCCTCCGCGAACATAGTGCGAGACCGGGCAGTTACACTCACACAGGAGCCACACTTACATTTATTCGCGCTAACTTAACCAAAGTTTCTAACAACAGTGCAATAATTGTAACGAGAAAGAAGAAGCAAGCATTATAATAAGCGCAACCGCGCAACAGTTATATAGAAAACAAACAAAATTCATTCAGTCTAAAACAGGCGCGACCACGTAATGGTTTACATTCAAAACGTCAAGAAAAAATTACAAGGCACGAAGCCTAAAAGCACTAGTCTATTCAGAGCCATCGCCGTCACCATCGTCGTGCTTGTCGCCTCCACCATCGCCATCATCGCCAACAATCTCCTCTTCATCCGATAATTCGACCGTTATCGGTGGGTCAAGAATGGCCCTAAGGCGCTGACACCAGTCATCATGCTCTAAAGCCTTCGCGACTAAGTCCATCACAGGCAGTGATAAGTGGTCGTAAGCATTTTCAGCACGTGTCAACTCGGCACTAGCCTGATCAGTCACCGAGCAATGACTAATGTCAAACTCCTGTCCAAATACCTCTTCAACGTGTTGCGCACATTCCAGATACCCTCCTCGATGACCAACTGCGCGCGCGGCATCTGTCAAAGCAGCAACAGCGCGATCTAGTTCTCCAGCGTTAAGGACAGAGTTGGCAACCTATAACGAAGACTGCGTATTAAAAACAACTCCTAACAACTAAAACTTCTAAGGGAAAAAAGAATAGCATACTAGCACTACTCCGCGGCCGCGCATCCACTCGGCCTCAGAGACAAGAGTATCAACGATGCCCTGAGCCTCAGCATAGTTAGTCTGTGCTACATTGAGGGCCGCGGTACTAACATCACGCGCTTCTTCAGCTCGCTGCTTGGCCTCCTCAGCAGTTGCGGCCTTAACTTTCTCCGCCTCAAGATCGATTTCCGAGGATTCGCATTTATCAACCTGCTCATTCAGGCGGCGTTTTAGTTCAGCGATCTCGACATCCTTGGCCTTAAGATCCTTGTCTTTGCTCGACAGCTGCAACTTCATATCAGCCAACTCAACCTAAAAAAGGACAAAGGACTTAGACTATTTTGCAAACAAAGCACAGAAGGAAAGGGTATAAGTTTTACAAACCTCAATCTGCTCCTTAGCAGCCTGCGCAGCTTGCGCCTCCTCGACCTTCGAGGTCAGCTCAGCAACCTTGCCTTCGAGCTCAGTAATTTTAGTGCGGGCAGCATAAGCGCGCTGGTTGTCTCTCTCGCAGATCTTCCTCCACTCAGCCTTCTCCTTTGCTAACAGATCCTCGGCAGCTTGAAGTTTGTTTTTCAGGCTCTCGCGCCCCCATTCCTCCGCTTTCTTGTCAGCCTCAAACTTTGCCTTCTCTTCATCAAAGGTAGCTTTCGACCTTTCGAACTCATTAACACGCTTCAGCATTCGCTCGCGGTAGTTCTCCCAATCCGACCGCTCCCTAACCATTGTCCGCCACTCACGAACTATTTGATGGTTAGCAGCGCGAGTGTTGGCCTCCCCGATCACATAAGTGCGATATAGCCCTTCATGAGTCTTCGCCCTCTGCCGGATAACCTCACCAGGAGTGAAGGAGTTTAAGAACCAATCGCGGCAAGGGCCGAACTCTTGAAAGGTGTCCTTTTGCCTCAAACCCCAGGGAGCCTGGTGGGGAGCATTACCACGTTCCTCTTCAGTATAACTTTTATAGTAAATGTCACCAAGGGTATCCTTCGCCCCGATAACTTGTGGGTTATAACCCCCAGCGCCACCAGAGCTCGCGCCACCAGAAACATACGAACCTGATCCCCCAGTAGAAGTCACCTTGGAGCGATGGGGGATATCAGTATGCGTAGGGCGGGTAGGCTTTTCAACCTCAGGGTCTTTTGTTTTCTCTTGATAGGGCTTGGCAGACCCCGCGACGCTTACAACCTCCGGACCCTGCGCTTTCTCTTGAGTAGCGATAGCAGCGGCACCGGTATATCTCAAGGCATCATCAATAGGCTTTTCAACAGCCTTTTCTTCTCCTTCTCCTCTATATCAGAGGCTTTCTTCCTCTTTGCCTCCTCAGCCTTCTTATCTTCCTCAACTTTCCTCTTCTTCTCTTCCTCAGCCTTCTTTCTTTTGTCCTCATCAACCTTCTTCCTACGCTCCTCATCAACCTTTCTCTTCTCTTCGACAGCCTTCGCCCTACCCCCCTCAGCAACATGTTTATCCTTCTCAGTCTCTGCCCCAGCAGTCTTAAAAGGTTTGACAGTAACCTTGACCTTCTTCGGCGCAGGTCCTATGGGCTCGGTAAACATAACACCCTTCTCAGGGGTCTTCTTCTTGGTCTCTGAAGAAACTAAATGGTTAAGAAGAGAAAGTAGCAAAAGGAAGAGAAACTAAGAACTTACCCGGAGAGAATTTGTAAAGAGAGCGCAAGTTGCTCGTTTTCCCGATCAAGGGAACCGCACCAGCTATCGGCGCAGCAGCCACACCAGTTGTGGTCTCGCTTCTACTTCTTTTTCTTCTGATCAACTTTTCAGCAGCCTCCTCCTCTTCTTCTTCTTCCTCCTCATGCGCAATAGAGGAAGGAGTAGCACCAGCATCCAGGTTGCGAGAACCCGCGCTACCTTCACTTTTTGAGCCACCTGCTCCAGTTTTCTTCTCGCCTGCGCGCGATAAGCCTTCAAGTGAGTCACTAATTATCACATAATCTTTCAAGTCACTCTGACGAAGCCGAAGAGTACCTTTATCAGCAGCACCAGCAGTTGCGCGGCTACTCCCACCCCTTTTGCTTGCCACCTTAGGCTCAAGGTTGACCACCTTCTTCTTCCTAGAGGGTTTCTTCTTCTTCTCTTCGGGGTCGATACCCAAGCCGCGCAACACACCTGTAAAGACGTTAGACCACGAACTTAGCTCCCCGTTCGAAGACCCTACAGACTCCTCGCTGGAAAGATAGACAACCTCTTTCCCAGCAGAAGTCACAGGGCGCAAAGGACGAGGATTGGGTATGTGCGCACCTTCGGTTGCAGTAGGCGGCGAGGCGAATGCATCAGGGACTGGGTACATGAAATTACCCCTAATCTGCTCGTACCAGTACTCCTCTCCAGCCTGGAGCGGGCGCACGCTCATGGAACCACCAAAGGTGGGGAAAGCAGCCTGGTACAGTTGCACCTCTACACGCGCAAATATATAAGGATTAGCACAGGTTAAAAAACGTATATATCAAGAGGAATCGAGGAAATAACTAACCTTTATCTTCAAGCTTCAATACCGGAACGTCCTGGCTATCAGCCGGCCACTGGTCACTCATGTGCGCCGCAACCAAGACATTTTCTCCAAACACTCGGTTTGGAGTAGAAGTAAGCTTCTTATACCAAGCGTCATTCTTGGGGATCATCAAATCCTCCTTCAAGATCGGCTCAAACCATGCGCGGAAAGTCATGGCGATCGGTATCACCTCCTCGCGAATATAAAAGAACTTCGGTTTCCACTCATGAAAGTTCTTGGGGGGGGGGGGGGGGGGTTCAGCAGTATCTTCTTCGCAGCACCCCGACTGGCGAATGAATAGAAGCCCATGTTTCTGATCAGTTGGTAAAACACCCGGAATTTTTCAACAGTAGGCTCAATATCGTGGGATCGGCAGAGGAACTCGAAGTGTCGAACCCTGACCATCCTAGGAGGGCTCATCTGCGATATATGAAACCCGTAAAACTGCAGAATATGGGCCATGAAGTTCGTCGCCGGCAATCGGAAGTTACCTTGATGAAAGAAGTCTTCAAACAAGGTGATGTACCCCGGTGGTGCGTCGGCAGCCGTTTGATTCTGGCCGGGATACCGGGCATCCCATTCCGGCGGGAACCGGAAACCACGTACGATCTGTTCAAAAAGCCCTAAGTCCCACCGGAGAACAGGCACAGGGCCTTCTTCTCCGGGAATATCTTCCTGATGTTCTTCAGCCATCGAAGAAGGTAAGAGTTCCTTCAAAGATTCTGGGTAGAACTTGAAAATATGGTGGAGAAACTTGAAGATCTGCTGCTACTTTTCTTCAAACTTTGAAGATTCAGTGGAATTCGAGAGGAAATAAGGAAAAGAGTAGAAGAGAAAGTGATAATCCCTCATGTCTCTTCAGATATATATACCCATGGCATTTAATGCGATGGATAACCGTGCCGAAATCGCCGCGAGCGTGGCCAATCAGTAAACGCCACGTAAGGCGTGTTTCCCGGAGTGACGGTTACCACGCGCGCGTGGGCCTCACTCTCCTGACGGAAATACGATTCGTCAGGGACAAGTTGATGACAACCACGTCAGACGTCACCAACCACGACATTTTTACCAACCTGTCAGAAATTCAAATTTCGAGGATTTTCCCGCCCAAAAGTTCAACAATGTAATACAAAGGTTATCCATGACGCGCAATACGCATGGCTACCCAAAGCATTACCAACTGCCAAGTGCGTAGCCGCGCCGTAACAAGTGATAAAACACTCGTACGCGCGCGCCTACCAAACAAAAACAAGCATTTTACTACAATTTTTTCTAAGTCCAGAGCTCCAACCACTTGCCTCGCGCATGGTGCAGCACTGGACTGGGGGACTTGAAGGGGTATGGTCCCAAAAAAGCCGCGCAACCCTCCAGTCAGGACGCGCGCAGGACCATACTCCTTATTCAACATACTTCTTATTGCCAACCTCGCGCGGGATACCAACACATGTAATGATCCGGCGCGAGGCCAGAGCAAGTGGAGACTCCATTTCTAACACTTAGCATTCTGAAAGAACATTTGGAAGCCCCTACCCCGCGCGGAGTAGTAACGTGCTCAGCAAGAATCATGTGTGACTACGGCGCAAGGCCTTTCCAGATAGTACACGAGGTACAAGTGGCAGAAGAAAAGAGCCAATCAACATCCTTCTGGCTCTGCTCGATCGTGCTCCACGATCATCTGACATGCAGGAGACAAAAAGTACTTAAGGACGCCTACATGACACCAATCATAGGGCAGAGACAACTGCCCCATGATCTCCACTTACCTGCTGATGGCAGAAGGGCGGCCAGGCCGACAACAGTGACACGTGGCTCCAATCACGTTGCGCCAACTCCAGAAAGCTCCTAGAAGCCACTAACGGCCGACACCAGTGAGACAAGGGGCATATCCTCTATGTTGTCGCCTTCAGGCCCAAGGCCCATCAGCCCACACCCTCTTACACCTCTCCGGCTATAAATAGAGACCTTCACTTCACAGGTTAAACATTCCATTCCCTCTTCTCACTCTTAGTACTTAATTATCTCCCCAAAGCAGTCGCTTATTCTCACGCCGGAGCCCGGTTAAGAGGGAAACCCCCACATTCCCCTCTTAACGAGTAACGGTGTTCTGTTTTGCAGATAACCCAGTCATTAAGGAGCTCAGGAAACCATAAGAAGATTAACCATTATGGTAGGAACATAAACCAAACTGATTAGTCCCTTAATTAGTTCCGTGTTTCTTCACAAAGGTATAAACCTAGCAGCAGTGGCTGCATAAACGCAGCAGCAGTGGCTGCATAAACGCAGCAGCAGCGGCTGCAGATACGCAGCAGTAGCGGCTGCAGATACAGACATAATGTCACAAAATTGCATTAAAATAAGACACTGTGTTAAGACCTGTTATAATAGTACGAAACGAAACTCGAAGGTACTGACTTGTGTGGCTGGCGACTGATTGGTTGTAGACTTGCAGTGCCCTTCTCCCTAAACCAATCAAGGGAAGAACTACAGATGTGCTATGGCACTTATGTGAAGATCATGTTAGTTTGAAATTTAACCACTAGGATTCATATATTTTACAAACAGGTATTCGGGTTAATTAGTTTGACAAGTCTTTCTTAGATCATTTCCTTGTTTAATTAACCGTGAACTTACTTCATACTTTGTATATACATCTTGTTTTAAATTCCCTTATACATGTAGGAAATTCAACAAATATAATGACCAGTTGACCATTCAAACATAAATTAATTGTCATATTCATAAATCAAATGGTTGGTTTTAATAACAATCGACGTTAATTGTACATGCGTTACAAAATAAATCATATAAAATGATTCGAGGTACCAAAGTTATATTGTTAAAAGAAAAAAAAAACTGACCAGACCCGACCCTAAACCTGTTCTGATCCGGACTCGTTTCGACCCGAACCATAACAACCCTTTTTTATAGTTAACCCGTTTTGACCCGAATCCGTTTTGACCCATGACCCAACCAGACCCGACCCGACCCGTTTGCCAGGTCTAGTTGTTTCATTAGAAATTTAAAATAGATAATTATTTTCTAGCAAAGTTATACCTGATTTAATGAAATTTGTATAATATAATTATGTGTTTGTCCCATTAGGTTAAATATGAAGGTTTTTCTTGAGGAGAAGTATGGGAAAGAACGTAATAAACATCCAAAATTTGACAAAGACTTGTGGTCACGAGCTGAGGGCAAGAATAAAGGAAAAGGGTACGGGTTAGGCAATGATAGTGACCTGTGTGTACATAGCAGAGAAGACCATGAGGTATTTTTAATCCTTTTAGACTAATAACTTTTGTGCATTTGTATCGTTTCCCACTGTTTTTATGTTTGTTTGGTTTGAGATACTTGTTTTTTATTGTTAGGTTTGATGCTCTTAAATTAGTGAGAATGTTAAGGAATTTCATAATGATTTGATTACACCTTTTTTACCGGTTGTTTCATACATAAAAATGTTTTTAAAATTATGTATAATTTCCTTCTTAATATGTAAACAAACTGGAACATGCTATTTAGCTTCTAGCACTTGAATTGTAGCTCACAGCTGTATTTTGTTTTCTTTGCAACCAACTTGACCCATTATTAGTTTTCGTTAGTTCTGATTTCTTGATTCTATTCATTGGTTATTTTGTAGATTGAAAAGTTGAACTTAGTTATCAAGGAGCTCGTTAAGGAAAAAGATGAAGAAAAAGAAAGGTTCACTGGAATTATTGCGGGGTTGTTGGCTGACAAAGAAAAAGATAAGGTGGATAAAAGATGCGTTGCTTGATAGGATGTCACAAATTGAAGCTATGTTAACAGCTACAGTTCGAAGATAGGCTATAAACACTTGGTTTTGAATGTTTAGATGTTTATCTTATTAGGATAATTTTAGTTACTTTATATTTTAGTTGGTATTTTTTATATGCTTTTGAAAACAAGATGTTTTATATAATTTTGGGATTTTATTAGACTTTTTGTATATTATTTGTAGTTTTATGGATATGTAATTTTGATGAAAATAGTAGTGAGAAAAAAAAATCTGAATTAAAAACCAATATTCCAGTAATCAGTGGTAGCAAATGGTTGTAATTGTGTAAAAAATGGTGGCAATATTAGTGGCTAAATGGTATCAAATCTCGTAAATTGTGTGAAAATGATGGCTAAATGGTGGCAATATCGGTGCTAAATGGTGGCAATATAGGTGGCTAAATGGTATCAAAATGTGCATAAAACCGATGGCTAAATGGTGGCAATATCGGTGACTAAATGGTGGCAATATCGGTGGCTAAATGGTATAAAACGTGCAAAAACTGATGGTTAAATGGTGGCAAATCAGTGGCTAAATGGTATGAAAACGCGTCACAACTCGGTGGCAAACAAGACGGAGCGTAGCAAACATGAAGCGGTGGCAAATAATTTTGACCAATTTTGTGGTGGTAAAATAAGGTAGCAAAATATAAAAATGGTGGCAATTTGGTGGCATTAGGGCAATTGACACGGGTGTTTTTGTCACCGTATTTTCGGTGGCAAACTGGTGACAATAAGGAAATTGCTACCATTTTGTAACAAAAAATTACATGACAAAAACCATATTTTCTAGTAGATGCTATTCGAGTTTTTACCCTTGGTGTTTAGAAGCTTAATATCACTAGTGTTTTGGTAGAAGTATTATTCGGCTTTTGCATATTCAGATTATACATATTATACGGTGAAAGGGGTGGGTAATGGATAATGCTGATGAAAATAAGTGAAGTAATAAGAAGAATTCCAAGATATGTGAATCAGAATCAGCACATCACATAAGCATGTAGGCCTGTTTACCTACATGCTTCAAATTTTTATCACAAAGGCATGAGAATCCTAAGGGTGAAAAGAATAAACGAAGGAAGCAAGTACGTATGTGCAAATTGCAAAGTTCATTATGTTGTTGTATGACGTATAATGATCACCAGAAGAGTTCTACAATCGAAGTACACGACTATGAACTCTCCTATATCTAGGCGTCTTTGAGATTTTGCATCAAATTACATGGATAAGGACCCTTAATGCATGTAGTCGTGTGCCCCGAACACCCCATGTGAAAACTAAATCAAACCTCTTAAGTGTTTTGAGACGCTTAAGTATTCGTGAGGCAACTGGGCGATTATAGAGAGATTTTCTGGAGAGGCAACTGCAACTTATTTGATTAGCTTAAGTGAAGTTGCAACTTTGATCTGGTTTTTCTATAGCCACCTCTTGAATGTTCTCTAGAAATATGATATCAAATACAATACATGTTTGGCTTGAGGTTTTAACTTATTTTTAATATTACTGCTTAATATCAATGATGGATATGCGATTTGATACAAACTTACACACTGAACAACTTAGTTTTTGGGTCTAGAAGAAGCCCATGAGCTTGACGGTTCTAAAACTAGATACACATACATATCTTTGTATTTTAATTTTACATCTTTAAGCTGCCTTATGTTAAGTATTTTGTATTTCTTGGGTTAGGAGGACAGAGAACCAATTAAGGAGGGTTCATACTTTTATACACATACCATAAATATGTAAATGTTTTTTTTTTTTTTTCGAGATTAACACAACAATGGCAAGAAAAAGTTCTCAAACCAAACACTTCATGTTTGCGATGCGATCCATCCATTAAAAATTTCTCTTAAATTCTACAAGATATTGTGTTAATTTAACAAAAAATTCTACATTTTTATGAAAATTAATATATAAAGATTCCTGAATTTCTTTTTATAGAGATAAGGCCGTTAGCCATAAGAAATATACTAATATTAATTAGTAAAGACATGTACTCTCTACTTTCCTCTTAATGTACAAACAAAAGAGACAGATGCACAAATAGGGCACTCTTAGTCCTATGGATGTAAAATTGTAAAATCGTGTTTTTCATATGTAGCTAATAGGGCAAGCTTTTTGAACTTGAACTAGGGACGAGCACTCTGAACTTAGGATTTGAATATGACTCCCTATTCACGCGACGTGTAATGGTTTGTACAAACTCTTTTGGACCATATCTTTCATCAACCGCTTGCCTTCACTCGCGTTCTATTGGTTTGTTGATGAACCAAAGGACAATCTTCTTGATTGTGGCCCCAAATGAGGTCCCATCTTCTTTTGTCTCTCGTCTTTGAACCATTGCAATAACTTTTAGAGCCCTCTTTTGTGTGAGTGGGCTTCCTAACAAGGTAACTTGAAGAAGAATAGGCACAATTCCTCCCCCGATTTTCGTTCTTTGTAATGAACTCTGATGAGCTAATATCAAAAAAATGTACGCGGATAACTCTAGAGATTTTGACTTATCATCCCACATTAACATCTCTATAAAACATTCGGGCACCTTTCGTCTACGTTCCAAGGCCTTCTTCCCCATTGAAGTTACAACAAGATTTCCCAATATTATTACAAGAGTTTTTTCCTTCTTTAGTAGATGACAACTTCAAGAGTGTGTGTACCACTTCATCCTTCGCTAAAGGTCCAACACTATCTATCACAGCCGTACATGGTGCCCACACACAACATTTTGGTGTTGATGCTTGAATCCGATTTAAGCAAATGTAGCAAAAGTAGAAGAACTTTTGATGAATTAATAGGAAAATGAGCATTCGGCAGGGAAGATAATGACATAACGAGTTGTGCAAATTCATGTTTCGCTAAAGAATCTTTGACGTTGATGTTTCCCGATAACTTGGTATGAAAGCTTTGTTCCTAGCAATCCATAAACAACAGGAAAAAAATTAAGCTGTTTAAAGAAAGAAAGACCTAGTAACACCCTTTAATATTTCATATTCGTATAAGTTAGAAATAAATATAAATAATATTCAGTATGTTTGAATGACAGTGATAAGTCTTAACAAGTTTTAAAAAAAATATATCAAGGTTCAAAAGAGAGTTATAAGGTCAACAAATGCCTTTGTCAATACCATATTTTCTTTCTACATGAATCTTTGACAAAAGATAATATGTCATAATCCCTGATACTTATATTAGATAATTATACTCGTATTTTCTTCGTCAAAAAATAAGGATTAAACTATTTCAAAACTTAGAAAATTAAGAATGAAATTTGTCCAAGTAGATAGTAAAGACGTGTTCAATACATAACCAATTTTAAATAAAAAATTATGAGAACCATACCCAGTGGCGAAGCTTGACAATGAAGATGGGGGTCGAAAACGTATATACCCAAAAAATTCTATACGAAAACTACATATATAACACTACTGAGCGAAAAGTTCGAGGGTCAGGCGCCCCCGGCCCCTCTTAAGCTGCGCCCCTAACCACACCGTTTGTCTCTCTTTTTGTGAGATATAGTAAGATAATATATTTTATACAATACCTACCCGTGTTATACATATCCATCTAAAAGTCATCTAAGCTCATAAAAAGATAATATATTTATGTACTTATTTCTTAAGGATTTAGTTCAATATGGCGTTATCAGTAATTGCTTGACATATTATATATTTCTGCAGGAGTCAAAGATGTAAAGCTAAAAATAATGTTTTATGATAACATGATCTCATAAATTATATTTATCAGAACTGAAATGGTCTGCCTAACAACTGCTATAATTTCACTTCCAACTCATTCATACATGATATACATTGTGGATTCTACCGTGCAATGCAACCTACGGCCGGAAAGGCGAAAGTAAAAATCAAAATCAACCAAAAACTTTGAAATCATAATCATTATCATTAATCATAAACAAAAGCAAACGGGACCAAAGATGGGGACGACAAAAAATAGCAAAATTAAAAATAGGATCTGTGCAAAGTAGCAACCGAAAACTAATCAGTTGCAAAAATGTTGCTATTGTGAATACAATTAAAATTTTGGTTGTTAACTTCAAACAACAAATTTCGGCCGATTATGTTGGGCCGATTAGTCGATTACACATGCCAACTTCATGCTTGTAATAGTTTTATGTAGGCTTGAATTGAATATTGTTTATTTGGGATTGTGACTTTGGTCCAATAAAATTCGATTTTGGTATGATTGTTACGGGATTTACATCAAACACTTGGAACAGGTAAACTTCCAAATCATCCAATCACATAGCGCCATGTCAATTGTTTACCTAATGCTAAAAAACGTTGGCGGTGGTTTACCTAATAGGGTTTAGGTAAACTATTTTTTTTTTAAAAACAAGGAAAAATGTGTGATTGGTTGAGAATAAATGGACCCCACCACACACCCTCTCTCTCCCCCTTTCCCTCTCTTCACCGAGTCGGTGAACCTTCATCGATTTCACCCCCAAATTCGGCAAACATTGTTCGGTAAATGTAACATCTGTGTCTGAAATCATTGTAAACAATTCAGTTATCAATAAAACAAAATTATTTGATCCCAATGTTTGTTTGTTTATGTTTGACATTTTTCATGTTTTGACTTTTGTTCAATTTTAAACTCTATATCACTTTCTGGAGAGTTAAACGCAAACTGGTGCGTAAACGCAATCAGTTTAATGCGACAAATACTCCGGAACATCAACATATACTTAACATACCTTAAATAACCTTTACATAACTTAGAAATAAGTTTTGAAGGCTTTGGTATGGCAAAAACAAGTTAATTCGCCTACAGGGACTAAATTTGACAAACTGCGAAAGTATGCCAATTTGAACTGTAACAGACATTCCGGAACATGACCATAAGTTAAACACACCTTAAATATCCTTTATATAGCTTAGAATTAGGCTTTGAGGGGTTCGGTGTGCTAAAATAAACTTTTGGGTCATTTAGGGACTAAAAGTGTCAAAAAGTGCGTAAGTTTGCACTTTCGCGCATAACTTACGTTCTGAATACATCCGGACATCCAAAAATTTATGTAAGCACTATAATATTTTATTTTAGTGTTTGGCATAAGAAAAATCCATTCTTCACGCCATTTGGATCGTTTTTCGCGCTTATGCGCATTCCGTCGTAATTAACCGAACATCGAAACCGTACGGCCAAACGAATCGACACCCGAGATATTTTTGAGCACATTTTAAGTTCCCTATACTTTAACTTCATTTTAGAGCTTTGAAATGGGGTTAACGGGCCTTAAACGCGTCGAAAATGGCCTTAAAACACAACAGGGACCAAAACTGCCATTTCTGCATAGTTACTGGCTTACGGACCGTAAGCCATACCCTTACGGTCCGTAAGGGATCCCCAGACAGCAGAATATGCAGAAACATTGAACCTGGCCTTTCCACTTTTGCACTTGCCTCTTCAGTGTAATGAGGGGCCAATTTTGATGTTCCATAGCATTTCCAACAAGTGTAAGGTTGAGATTACATCACGGTTTTCAAGAAACGATCTTAACGGTTCGAAGAATCCTATAAATACCCATCCATCCCAACCCCAAAAACCCACAAATCTGATCTAAATTCTCTAAGTTGAAGTCATTGCTTCATACCTGAGCTATTCGATCAAGTTTTACTAGCGGGGACCCTTTGTAAGTGTTCCTTCGTTCTTTTATCGCTTTTCGAGTCCGAAAGTCAAACTATGTTTGACTTTCTGCGTTGACCAGTTTATCGTCAACACGAAGTTCGTTTGAACTTCATAACATGAGCGTAATCACGATGGTTAAAGTCCTTTGTGACTATACCTACTGATTACCATGTTATCAAGGCTCAGTGACGAGTCGTAGTTTCGGCCAAAATGCGCATTTACGCGTATTTTGTAACCAAACTACTCTTGGGTATCAAAACCGTTTGTTTTGATACCAAACCTGTTTTCTAAACTTAGTTAAGCATGTTCTAACATGCTTAGCTCGTCACTTTTAGTTTAGTGCTTATATAGGGTTGTAAGGTAAGCGATCTAAACAATTGCTTATACTTTCAAACCCGACCCGTTTGGTCGATCATTAGGATCCGACCAAACACATTAGGTGACCATAGTGTATAGGGAATAACCTTCCGAGGTTATACCTTATGGTCACATCGTTTGAGTAGTTGTATGATAGGTAGTATATATGCCTTAGGTAAATTACCAAAATGCCCTTTTAACGCCAAAATTCATTTTTAGCATATGTAACATAACTTTTGGTATCTAAACTGATTTGGTAACAATATTAGACATGTTAAGGCATATTTTACTTATCATAGGGCTAGTTAGGCGTTCCGAACGCGTTTCACGCGAACGACGCGTTAAAGTAGCATAAGCTACCTAAACGGGTCGTAATGGGTCGTAAGCACTTAGGTTAGGTTTCATTTTAGTATGTGGGCTTTGTTAAACCATATTACATGAGTTCCCATACTCATTTGGTTTACGAACCCTCATTCTATCCAATCCTCCGATTTAGGTCTGGTATTTTAACATAGTTACCTATATTAGGTGCCGTTTGATATCCGTGATCTCTAGCATTGTTTGGTTGTTACTCAAGGACTACTAAGCAATCTCAAGTGAGTACATAGAACCCCCTCTTTTAAATGTTTTCATGGTGTTTATGTGAGTACATAGAACCCCCTCTTTAAAATGTTTTCTAGGTGTTTATGTGAGTACATAGACCCCTCTTTTACTATTTTCCAAATATTTTGGGGTGAAACACATGTGCCTACTTGTTACTTTCATGCTTTCCTGTTTTCACATCATATACTTGCTATGTTCATTAGTACACTATTAGTACATTGTTTTACATTACATTTCATGCTATGTATGTCCATTGTGTGCATACTTAGTACATCGTTTTACATTACATTTCATGCTATGTATATCCATTGTGTGCATACTTAGTACATCGTTTTACATTACATTTCATGCTATGTATGTCCATTGTGTGCATACTTAGTACATTGTTTTACATTATATTGTTTTACTTTACATTTCTGCTATGTATGTTGACTGATAGCATGCTAGCACATTGATTTACATAACTTTTCTGCTTTGTATGTTAACTTAGCATACTTAGTACATTGTTTTCATATGACATGTATACAATTGCTATAACATTTGGTTTGCACAAACGGGACTTATATACGTTCATTAACATTAGCTACGCCGCTCGGTAGTAAGTAGTGGTACCATAGGACTTGACAAATCCCATTCCTGACATCCCGGGTTTGTTTGGATGTAAGGAATGACTGAATCCGAAAACATTTCTTTTGATAACCTTGACTAAAAGGGTTGTCCGACTGTCTCAAGGCTTGAATGTATGCGTTAACTTACCACATAAATGTTTGTATCAATAAGACATGCATTTACTTTGCGAAACATAACTTTTTGATATATTCAAAATACTTTGTTTTGTACATTTCTACATTTGGATTATGTGACAATACTTTACTTAGAATACATAACATTTGTTACACATTACTTGACTACATTTGGACTTTTTAACATTTGACATGGCTTATACAAGGACTTTTTGACAATTGGTTTAAACATGGACTTTATTACATTGGTGGTTTGTTTAAGTGATTTAAGTAACGAGATGTGTGTAATATGATACAAGCATGGTGGATACGCCGCTGGTACTTCCTATATATAAGTGTTTGTATGATATTACATATCGTAGCGTTATTTGAATCATTTCAATTTAGACATATAACATTTTATACAAATAACATATCTTTCACAAGACATCGCTTTACAAACAACTTATTTTATACAACTCATTTTACTTGGTTATTCATTTAACCATGTATTATTCTTTTATGTATACCTATCATCTAATCTTATCGCTTTTTAAATGATTTACAAAACAAAACAAAACAAAACAATTTATAAGGTTCATGACTAAATTTTATTAAACTTTTTCTTAAACTTAAGTCATGAATCCTATTTTCACAAAACCTATGTATCTCACAGGCATTTTTATGCTGACGTACCTATTTTCACATGTGTTTTCAGGAGCTTTTGCATAGGATGATGATCGTGACACTAGGGCGGACCTGAGCCTTAGAGACTTAAAATGAAGATAGACTTAGTTTAACTATGTTATAAACTCTTTATTTCCTGTTTTAAGAAAATGTAACACTCTTGTTTGATAAATAAAATATAACTTTGTATTCCATGGTTGTGAAACAATAATTCTGTTACAACACTCCCCGACGTTTTCGCCACGATTGGTTGTTCCACGTGGTCGGGGTGTGACAGAAGAGTTGGTATCAGAGCCAATGGTTGTAGGGAATTAGGTTATTAGTAATGCATTGACCTAGACTATAACCTTTCTAGGACCCTAACACAAATTATCTTGTGTTTAGATCTTAAAACATGCACATCACCTATCCTTAGGTGATTATCAAAACAAGAACCCAATTTTCCGAAACGATTTTTGAAAATCAATCATCTGTTTTTGAATGAATTATTACAAGGTTTTGAATCCTCTATTGTAAGGTTTTGAACCCTCTGTTATATGGTTTTGAACCCCTTTGAATTTTCAAAATCTCGTCAAAGTTTTGGGTTCTAAATAGTGTGAACACGTGCAAACTGGAAGAATGAATGCCTGTACTCTGGGTTTGCTGTCTAAGGCTAGAGTGTTCATACAAATCCACATAATCGGACCAGTCACTCTTACCTGGGAACTCTTGGGGTGAGTGTTCACTTATAGGCGAGCATGTCTTCGCGATACATCATTTTTAACCCATTTACTTTGATTAGTCACTGTGTGTCGTTTGTTTGCTTTGCGATGCGAACAAATGACCACCATCTTTGCTTTTGTTGATTTTGTTTCATCTCATTCTCTTCATCCAATCGTCTCACTCGTTTCCTTTCATGTTTTCCTCTTTTAGAATGCCTCCTCGACGCGAAAACCAGATAGCGACTGCCGAACTGGCAGAAATCATTGCGCATCAAATGGCTGCTCAATTTCCAAACCTCTTTGCTCAATGGAACCAAGCCAACAACAACAACAATACTCCATGCAAATTCAAGGATTTTAACTCGGCTAAACCACTCAAGTTTAGTGGTTCTGAAGGAGCGACTGGGCTTCTTCAATGGTTCGAGAGCATTGAGAATACTTTCTGCCACGTGCAGTGTCCTGACAATCGCAAGGTCGAGTTTTCTTCGAGTGTGTTTCAGAAGAGGGCTCTTACGTGGTGGAACGGGGTTATGAGAGATCGTGGTGCAGAAGTTTCTTTAGCACAAACTTGGGCCGAACTTAGGGCCCTTATGATGAGGGAGTTTTGTCCTCGTCATGAACAGCGAGCTTTGGAGAGAGAGTTCGATGACTTGAAACAAGATAGTGGTGAGCATCGGGCGTATACTGATAGGTTTGAGGAGTTGAGTCTGCTTTGCCCAACAATGGTTACCCCACTCGACAAGGCTATCGAAAGGTACATCGACGGCCTACCTGACTCAGTGCAAGACATCATTACTGGTAGTAACCCTACCACACTCCGTCAGGCGATCGAGTTAGCAGCGACATTGACTGAGTCGCAGGTTCGAAAGGGAAAGCTTCACAAAGAGGGTGACAAAGGTAAGAAGCAGTCGTCTGACAAAGAAGATAGCAAGAAAGGTCAAAACAAGAATGGAAAGAATTCTGGTTCCTCAAAGGGTTCTAGGAAGCGAAAGGCTTCCCAAAACTATGCCGTTACTACACAGGCTCAAGCTGCACCAAATCAGCCTGCGCAATCACTAGCCAAGAAGCCATATCTTGGCAATGCACCTTTGTGCAACAGGTGTAACGGCCATCACCAACCACATCTCCAGTGTCGTCAATGCGCCAACTGTGGAAGAATTGGTCATCTTGCTGCCACCTGCCGCATTCCTGCTAATCAGAACCAGGCAGTTCAGAACCAAGCCCATCAAGTTGCTCAGCCTCTTGCTCAGCAACAAGGTCAAGCTGCACGACC
The DNA here is from genome assembly GCA_030545235.1 of Helianthus tuberosus. Classification (NCBI taxonomy): domain Eukaryota; kingdom Viridiplantae; phylum Streptophyta; class Magnoliopsida; order Asterales; family Asteraceae; genus Helianthus; species Helianthus tuberosus. The sequence goes on from CM060452.1 coordinate 147,368,679, forward strand.
TCATTTCCCTCCTGGTTCGTGCTACAATTGTGGGGATCTGACCCACTACAGAAACCGGTGCCCAAGGCTAGCCAACCAGAATCAGAATCCAAATCAGAATCAGGCTCAGGCTCGAGGTCGAGTCTTCAACATGAATGCGCAAGAGGCACAAGCAGATGATAATGTGGTGAACGGTACGTTCTTTATTAATAATCAGCCTGCATCTATTCTTTTTGATTCGGGTGCCGATAAGAGTTTTGTGTCATTATCTTTTGAGCCATTGCTTCGCGTGTCTAGAACGAAACTAGGAAAACCCTTGACAGTAGAAGTTGCTAGTGGTGAACCCATTGTTCTTGATTCTGTTCTTCGCAACTGCCAGTTGAACCTTAACAACCATCTTTTTCCTATTGACCTCACGCCAATGCGACTTGGAAGCTTCGACGTTATAGTGGGTATGGACTGGTTAGCCAAGCATCACGCAGAGGTAGTTTTTTTTTGAGAAGATCGTTCGTGTGCCGCTTTCGACAGGCGAGATCCTACAGGTTCGTGGTGAGAAACCTGCTGGTGGTCTCAAACTCATGTCTTGTTTTAAAGCTCGGAAGTATCTGCGAAAGAATTATGTGGCCTTCTTGGCACATGTCACAGCAGATAAAGGCGAGGGTAAGTCTCTCCAAGATATTCCTGTTGTTCGGGATTATTCTGAAGTATTTCCTGAAGAGTTACCTGGTCTACCCCCAGCACGCCAAGTCGAGTTCCGTATTGATCTCGTACCTAGTGCAAATCCCATTGCCAGATCTCCATATCGTCTTGCACCGTCTGAGATGCAAGAGTTGTCTAAGCAGCTTCAGGAGCTCTCTGACAAAGGTTTTATCCGTCCTAGCTTTTCACCTTGGGGTGCTCCCGTTCTTTTTGTCAAAAAAAAAGGATGGATCTTTTAGGATGTGTATCGATTATCGTGAGCTTAACAAGCTTACCATCAAGAATCGATATCCCCTACCTTGCATCGATGATCTCTTTGATCAGTTACAGGGTGCTTCTTATTTTTCGAAGATTGATCTACGTTCTGGGTATCATCAACTTCGTGTGCATGAAGAAGATATTCCCAAGACAGCGTTCCGCACTCGATATGGGCATTATGAGTTCACAGTTATGCCATTCGGTTTGACTAATACTCCTGCTGTTTTCATGGACTTAATGAATAGGGTCTGCAAGTCTTATTTGGATCAGTTCGTCATTGTTTTCATTGATGACATCTTGATATACTCTAAGACGCGAGCTGATCACGAACAACACCTTCGTCTTACTTTGGAACTCCTAAAGAAAGAGCAACTTTTCGCCAAATTCTCCAAGTGCGAATTTTGGCTTAAAGAAGTTCAATTTTTGGGGAATATTGTCAACGAACAAGGTATTCATGTAGATCCCTCCAAGATCAGTGCGATTAAGGATTGGGATACACCTTCTACTCCTACTGAAGTTTGTTCTTTTCTTGGTCTAGCGGGTTATTATCGCCGCTTCATTGAAAATTTCTCGAAGATTGCAGTTCCTCTAACTGCTCTAACTCAGAAGAACAAACCCTTTGATTGGGGATTCAAACAAGAGGAAGCTTTTCAAAATTTGAAGCAAAAACTTTGTGACGCGCCTGTTCTGACTTTGCCTGAGGGCAATGATGATTTCGTCGTTTATTGTGATGCATCTAAACTGGGTATTGGCTGTGTTCTGATGCAAAGGAACAAAGTCATAGCATATGCATCGAGGCAGTTAAAGATACATGAGAAAAACTACCCCACTCATGACCTTGAGTTGGGTGCAGTTGTCTTCGCTCTTAAGATCTGGAGACACTATTTGTACGGTACAAAATGTGTGGTTTTCACGGACCACAAAAGTCTTCAGCACATCTTCAATCAGAAAGAACTCAACATGAGGCAACGACGTTGGGTTGAGCTTCTAAACGACTATGACTGCGAAATTCGCTACCATCCTGGTAAGGCGAATGTCGTAGCCGATGCATTGAGTCGTAAGGAACGTACTAAGCTTCATTGTGTTCGTGTTCAATCTATTATTCAAGCTCGATCCGATATCCAAGCACGCATTTCTCAGGCTCAACAATCCTGTGTTTCACAAGGTTTGATGGATAGGGAATTTCCCTATCACATAACACCTGATCTGGAACTGAAGGTCAATGGATCGTATTACTTCATGGACCGTTTATGGGTCCCAAGCCAAGATAACCTTCGCACCTTGCTTATGGATGAAGCCCATAAGTCTCGTTATTCTATTCATCCTGGCTCAGATAAGATGTATAAGGATCTTCGTATCCAGTATTGGTGGCCTGGTATGAAGAAAGACAATGCCTTTTATGTATCAAAATGCCTTACTTGTCTTAAGGTTAAGGCCGAACATCAGCGTCCTTCTGGTTTATTGGTGCAACCAGAGATCCCAGTTTGGAAATGGGAAAACATTACTATGGATCTCATTACCAAACTTCCGCGCACAAAGAAAGGTCATGATGCCATCTGGGTAGTTGTTGATCGTCTTACTAAGTCAGCGCATTTCTTGCCAATCCGTGAGGATTTTTCTGCGGACAAACTTGCTAAAATCTACGTGGATGAAATTGTAGCTCGACATGGTGTTCCTTTGAACATCATTTCTGACAGAGATGCTCGTTTCACATCTCATTTTTGGAGAACCATGCAATCTGCTATGGGGACCCAACTTAATCTGAGCACAGCTTATCATCCGTAAACGGATGGTCAATCTGAAAGAACAATCCAGACTCTGGAGGATATGCTTAGAGCTTGTGTGATCGATTTTGGTGGTAGTTGGGATTCACATCTTCCGTTGATTGAATTCTCCTACAACAACAGTTATCACTCCAGCATCAACATGGCTCCTTTCGAGGCTCTCTATGGTCAAAAATGTCGTTCACCAGTCTGCTGGAATGAGATCGGTGAGGCTCAGCTTACTGGACCTGCCCTCATTTTAGAGACAACTGATAAGATTAAGAAAGTTCGTGATAACCTTCAGACAGCTAGAAGCCGTCAAAAGAGTTACGCGGACCCAAAACGCAAGCCCTTGGATTTTCAAGTCGGTGATCGTGTACTACTTAAGGTCTCACCTTGGAAAGGTGTGATCAGATTTGGAAAGAAAGGAAAACTTGCACCTAGATACGTTGGACCATTCAAGATCGTCGAAAGAATCGGTAAGGTAGCCTACAGACTTGAGTTACCTCCTGAACGTGGAAATGTTCATCCAAACTTTCACGTGTCCAATCTCAAGAGGTGTTTAGCTGATGAGAACCTCCACATACCACTTGACGAAATTCGTGTTGATAAAACACTGAAATTTGTTGAGAAACCTGTGGAAATCATGGAACGTGAAGTCAAATGGCTTAAACGCGAGCGCATTCCTTTGGTCAAAGTTCGCTGGGAATCTAAACGTGGACCTGAGTTTACTTGGGAACGCAAAGATCAAATGAAGGCGAAGTATCCGCATCTTTTCCACGAGTTTCCTCTAAATAAATTTCGGGACGAAATTTCCACAAGTAGGGGAGACTGTAACATCTGTGTCTGAAATCATTGTAAACAATTCAGTTATCAATAAAACAAAGTTATTTGATCCCAATGTTTGTTTGTTTATGTTTGACATTTTTCATGTTTTGACTTTTGTTCAATTTTAAACTCTATATCACTTTCTGGAGAGTTATACGCAAACTGGTGTGTAAATGCAGTCAGTTTAATGCGAAAAATACTCTGGAATATCAACATATACTTAACATACCTTAAATAACCTTTACATAACTTAGAAATAATTTTTGAAGGCTTTGGTATGGCAAAAACAAGTTAATTCGCCTACAGGGACTAAATTTGACAAACTGTGAAAGTATGCCAATTTGAACTGTAACAGACATTCCAAAACATGACCATAAGTTAAAAACACCTTAAATATCCTTTATATAGCTTAGAAATAGGCTTTGAGGGGTTCGGTGTGCTAAAATAAACTTTTGGGTCATTTAGGGACTAAAAGTGTCAAAAAGTGCATAAGTTTGCACTTTCGCGCATAACTTACGTTCTGAATACATCCTGACATCCAAAAATTTATGTAAGCACTATAATATTTTACTTTAGTGTTTGGCATAAGAAAAATCCATTCGTCACGCCATTTGGATCGTTTTTCGCGCTTATGCGCATTCCGTCGTAATTAACCGAACATCGCAACCGTACGGCCAAACGAACCGACATCCGAGATATTTTTGAGCACATTTTAAGTTCCCTATACTTTAACTTCATTTTAGAGCTTTGAAATGGGGTTAACGGGCCTTAAACGCGTCGGAAATGGCCTTATAACACAACAGGGACCAAAACTGCCATTTCTGCATAGTTACTGGCTTACGGACCGTAAGCCATACCCTTACGGTCCGTAAGGGATCCCCAGACAGCAGAATATGCAGAAACATTGAACCTGGCCTTTCCACTTTTGCACTTGCCTCTTCAGTGTAATGAGGGGCCAATTTTGATGTTCCATAGCATTTCCAACAAGTGTAAGGTTGAGATTACATCACGGTTTTCAAGAAACGATCTTAACGGTTCGAAGAATCCTATAAATACCCATCCATCCCAACCCCAAAAACCCACAAATCTGATCTAAATTCTCTAAGTTGAAGTCATTGCTTCATACCTGAGCTATTCGATCAAGTTTTACTAGCGAGGACCCTTTGTAAGTGTTCATTCGTTCTTTTATCGCTTTTCGAGTCCGAAAGTCAAACTATGTTTGACTTTCTGCGTTGACCAGTTTATGGTCAACACGAAGTTCGTTTGAACTTCATAACGTGAGCGTAATCACGATGGTTATAGTCCCTTGTGACTATACCTACTGATTACCATGTTATCAAGGCTCAGTGACGAGTCGTAGTTTCGGCCAAAATGCGCATTTACGCGTATTTTGTAACCAAACTACTCTTGGGTATCAAAACCGTTTGTTTTGATACCAAACCTGTTTTCTAAACTTAGTTAAGCATGTTCTAACATGCTTAGCTCGTCACTTTTAGTTTAGTGCTTATATAGGGTCGTAAGGTAAGCGATCTAAACAATCGCTTATACTTTCAAACCCGACCCGTTTGGTCGATCATTAGGATCCGACCAAACACATTAGGTGACCATAGTGTATAGGGAATAACCTTCCGAGGTTATACCTTATGGTCACATCGTTTGAGTAGTTGTATGATAGGTAGTATATATGCCTTAGGTAAATTACCAAAATGACCTTTTAACGCCAAAATTCATTTTAGCATATGTAACATAAATTTTGGTATCTAAACTGATTTGGTAACAATATTAGACATGTTAAGGCATATTTTACTTAACATAGGGCTAGTTAGGCGTTCCGAACGCGTTTCACGCGAACGACGCGTTAAAGTAGCATAAGCTACCTAAACGGGTCGTAATGGGTCGTAAGCACTTAGGTTAGGTTTCATTTTAGTATGTGGGCTTTGTTAAACCATATTACATGAGTTCCCATACTCATTTGGTTTACGAACCCTCATTCTATCCAATCCTTCGATTTAGGTCCGATATTTTAACATAGTTACCTATATTAGGTGCCGTTTGATATCCGTGATCTCTAGCATTGTTTGGTTGTTACTCAAGGACTACTAAGCAATCTCAAGTGAGTACATAGAACCCCCTCTTTTAAATGTTTTCAAGGTGTTTATGTGAGTACATAGAACCCCCTCTTTTAAATGTTTTCAAGGTGTTTATGTGAGTACATAGACCCCTCTTTTACTGTTTTCCAAACATTTTGGGGTGAAACACATGTGCCTACTTGTTACTTTCATGCTTTCCTGTTTTCACATCATATACTTGCTATGTTCATTAGTACACTATTAGTACATTGTTTTACATTACATTTCATGCTATGTATGTCCATTGTGTGCATACTTAGTACATCGTTTTACATTACATTTCATGCTATGTATGTCCATTGTGTGCATACTTAGTACATTGTTTTACATTACATTGTTTTACTTTACATTTCTGCTATGTATGTTGACTGATAGCATGCTAGCACATTGATTTACATAACTTTTCTGCTTTGTATGTTAACTTAGCATACTTAGTACATTGTTTTCATATGACATGTATACAATTGCTATAACATTTGGTTTGCACAAACGGGACTTATATACGTTCATTAACATTAGCTACGCCGCTCGGTAGTAAGTAGTGGTACCATAGGACTTGACAAATCCCATTCCTGACATCCCGGGTTTGTTTGGATGTAAGGAATGACTGAATCCGAAAACATTTCTTTTGATAACCTTGACTAAAAGGGTTGTCCGACTGTCTCAAGGCTTGAATGTATGCGTTAACTTACCACATAAATGTTTGTATCAATAAAACATGCATTTACTTTGCGAAACATAACTTTTTGATATATTCAAAATACTTTGTTTTGTACATTTCTACATTTGGATTATGTGACAATACTTTACTTAGAATACATAACATTTGTTACACATTACTTGACTACATTTGGACTTTTTAACATTTGACATGGCTTATACAAGGACTTTTTGACAATTGGTTTAAACATGGACTTTATTACATTGGTGGTTTGTTTAAGTGATTTAAGTAACGAGACGTGTGTAATATGATACAAGCATGGTGGATACGCCGCTGGTACTTCCTATATATAAGTGTTTGTATGATATTACATATTGTAGCGTTATTTGAATCATTTCAATTTAGACATATAACATTTTATACAAATAACATATCTTTCACAAGACATCGCTTTACAAACAACTTATTTTATACAACTCATTTTACTTGGTTATTCATTTAACCATGTATTATTCTTTTATGTATACATATCATCTAATCTTATCGCTTTTTAAATGATTTACGAAACAAAACAATTTACAAGGTTCATGACTAAATTTTATTAAACTTTTTCTTAAACTTAAGTCATGAATCCTATTTTCACAAAACCTATGTATCTCACAGGCATTTTTATGCTGACGTACCTATTTTCACATGTGTTTTCAGGAGCTTTTGCATAGGATGATGATCGTGACACTAGGGCGGACCTGTGCCTTAGAGACTTAAAATGAAGATAGACTTAGTTTAACTATGTTATAAACTCTTTATTTCCTGTTTTAAGAAAATGTAACACTCTTGTTTGATAAATAAAATATAACTTTGTATTCCATGGTTGTGAAACAATAATTCTGTTACAACACTCCCCGACGTTTCCGCCCCGATTGGTTGTTCCACGTGGTCGGGGTGTGACAGTAAACTCCTTGGCATTGGACTCCAATCGGTAAACAAGAAGTTTACCGACTCCACTCCGTATGCCCTAAATGGAATGGATAGATTTTAATTAATAAATGGATATTCTAATTTTTAGGTGGCGTTTGGTATGTAGGAATGAGAGGTGGAATAAAATAGATCATTATGTGGGAATGAAGAAAAGAGTGTTTAGTTGGTCAATGAAATGAAATCGCCCATTCCAAAATGCATTCCATTCCTTCAAAATTATTCCATCCGCCCCCCTGTTTTTCTTCCATTCCATTCCATCTTCACCCTTCACTGACAACACCACAACCCACCACCATTGCCTCCACCCACCATCATCATCCGCCGTCGTCACCCACCCCTGTCGCCACCCGCCACTGCTGCCGCCACCCACCTCCGTCGCCGTCACCCACCATCGCCGTAGGCACCTTCTGTGACAACCGTCACTTTTCCGTACATTCCGTACACTAATTGAACTGTAATCTGTGCTTAAATAATTGTGCATGATCTAGTTTACAAGACAAATGAATTTTTGATTTCTGTTATATACATACAATGGCATTTCATGATACAAGACTTTATTCGTTGCTACATGCAACACGAGATAGTTCAAATGATACACAGAACAGAATTGGCACCAATACCAGACAAACAGAAGAATGCTGATGAAGTTCAGTACCTAGGCAGACAATATTTTGAGGCCCAGTATAAGCCAGAGATGACGTATTACACTAGCATAGTGCATAGGAAAATAAGGACCACAAAACTGCCTTTCTAGATGAAAGACAAAGTGCTGAAAAGTGCCTAAAACTCACGTAAAGTGCAAAATTCTGCACTAAGCAACAAAATTCAGCATTTTAACATGCTAGTCACTTGCAAAAACATGACAAAATGGTCCTGTATGCTTTCCTAAGTGTCGGGAATTAAGAGTGTCACAAAAAGTTACATAAAGGACACTATACGGAATAACTTAGCACTTTAACGGATCGGTATCTAACCAAACAACCGGACATTACCCGGAACACCAAAATATTGCTAGAAGCATTGTTTATTTATTTTTAAGCTAGTTATGGTTCCTGAACACTCTAACACACTGTATAACACATGGTATGCATTAAACACTAAATACCACACTTAGATTGGAACTAATAACTTAACCATTATTTGAAACCCAACCAAGTACACCCCCCATATATGGGACGGTCACATAGGACCCACCAAAATCTCACAAGATTTTCCCTAATCTTCCTAAATCTCTTACTTAAATCCTTCTTGGATATGCCATGATCTTGCATGTACTTTTAGAGACATATAACCCAATGGACAATGGCATTTGATGAAGCATAAGTATACATGAACTCTTACACCACACATCACACCACAACTCCTCCCTCTTCTCCCTTAGAGCTACGACCCAACACCCCCTTTCATCATCATCATCCTTCAAGCCATTTCCAAGTAATCTAAGTTCATCCTAAGGTGAAACAAGCATCACTAAGAAGGTGGGAAGCAAAGGAACTTGAAGGACCTCCTTTACAAGCTTTTTTCCACCCCATTTGTGTCATTGTTCTTCCCTAGCTTGAAGCTAGTAGTAAGATCATCTTAACCCTTGTTTACTTCATATTTATGGTGGTTAAAAGATATATTGAGAAGAAAATCATAAGAACACTAAAAGACCTGAACAAGAACTATGAAACATAAGCTTCCATATGATGATATCTTGTTGAAGTAATGTTGTTTAGTGCATAAATGATATTGTTTAGTATGTGAATGATGATTGCTTGTTGATTTCTTGAGATGATGGTGATAATCATCATATGAAGCTTGCTAGATGGTGATTAAACACATAATCTAGCAAGTAGGAAAATGATTATGTAACAACATAAGATAATCATCTCCTAGTGAAGACATGAACTTGAAAAATAAAACGATTCTTGTAAAGTAATAAACAAAGTGAACTAGTAAACTTGTAGATCCAAGATTTGTGAATGATTTTTCTAAAAGAACCAAGTTTAAAAAGGTGATTTTGAAAGATCATGGTTATTACTAAACCTACACTATTTTTAGTGACAAAATAAGTATAGAAATACTCTTGAAACAAGAAAAAGTGATAAATAAACATTTTTGCAAAATGAGTTTACAAGTTGTAAACATAAAAAAACCTTCAAGAATGGAGTTTACCAAGTAGTAAATGTAATTTGGAGGGTAACAAAGGCCACTAAATACTTTACCAAGTTACTACACATTTTTGTGAAAAATCAAGTTCATGTTATTAGGTAAAATATATAGTTTTTGCACTTGGTAAGTGTAATATGGTTTAGTGATTTGTTGTTGATTCTTTGAATTATTTTCGAAAAGAAAACGATATGCTAAATAGCTTAGACACCTCCATTTACAAAGGAAACTATGGCGAAATTTTCTAAAATTCCAACACTTAGAAAATATTTTCTAACAAGTGTTTACAAACGTATTTTTAACTATGTTTTTCCATATAAACTTTGCCATAGATTTTTGTAACAAAAATACAAATATTGGAGGTTGATTTTTGTAAACAAAAATGGATAAATATGCATCTAGAATATATATTTATATTAAAATCATTCTGTGTGATTATGTGAAATTGTTATATTATTTTAAGGAGAATAATATAACTTACAAATACCAAGAATCTATAATCCAAAATAATACCAAAAATCACAAGGAACAGATATATAAGTTACACGCTTAATAATGCGAAATCGAGCGCAAGAACGTAACTTATAAATATATTTTTGGAAAATATTATTTTGGATACAAGGACTGAAAACATGATTTTTGAAAATATTACAAGAGTAATATTGTATTTTCGACCAAGAGAAAATCTATTATTTTTGGAAGCAAGAAATATATATTTCTTAGTATATTTAGAAGATATATAATTTTTGAAGAAAAATATATATTTTCTTGACGATACATTATTTTTGGACAAAACAAGTCTACATATATTTTCTAAGTGAAAATATATTATTTTGGAAACTACAAATACAAGAATATGAGAATACATGTATGAAATACTCCCATCCTTGGGAAGGAAATACGAAAACAAATACTTGAAAAGTATTATAACTCTGGATGATGTAAAGACATAAAGGAAACGTAACTCAAAACATGAATACTAAGGCAATGCACGGCCCGCTCGTCTAATAGACCCTAGCACATTGTAGGTAGTCTTATTTGCTGACGAGACTTGAGTTACGAGTACTGAAGACGCAAAACAGTGAGTTCATGCTCCTCCTTTTCTTTAACTGTTTTTGGTTTTATAACTCTCGGGGGTGAAATACATGTTACAAATGTTACAAATGTTACAATATTTACAAATGGTATGATACAAACAAGAAGCACTCTTGGTGATAACAAGTACCAAGTATGATGCGTTTTAAGAAATGATATACGAAATGCCTATGAAATACTAGATCATGTGAGCATAGACTAAATACAGAAATGCCATTAAATACTTAATTAGGGACGAGGGTTAGATCTAACGGGTACGGCCGAACCCCACTCATGGTCAAAACTAGTACCAAGTAGTGCTTCGGAGTCCCAGTCGAGGGAAATCGACACAGTTGAGGGTAGTCGACACAGTCAAGGGAAATTGACACAGTCAAGGTAAATTGACACAGTCGAGGTTAATCGACACAGTCGAGGAAAATCAACAAGGGTATAAGCCAATACTAGTGCTCTCTATGTCCTCACATGCCTTAAAGTCCTTGTAAAACATTCATTTACATACACGCTTTTCATACCTGTTTACAAAGGAGTCTCTCAAAGATTTACAAGAATTACAGTACACAAACAAGACGCATGAACTCGCTCCACTTTTGTTGATGTTTTCCAAAATTACATGTATTTCAGGTAATAGGATGGATCTGGGGCGCAGGTGTCGTAACTAGAAGTCGACTTCAAGTTTAGATGTCATCCACTTTTGTTGGTTTGTAACCTAGTCGAAGGTTGTGTTTTAAAAACTTGAATAACCAGTGTTTGTAATACTCAAATTTTATTAATGGATGAACATCGTTTTGATCATGTAGTTGTTTATTACGATTGAATGCAATGATATTAAACCAGTCACACATCATACGCTTTCACAAAAGTCAGGGTGTGACAGTTTGGTATCAGAGCTTCGATTGTAGTGAACTAGGATTCCTTCTCGAGTCTAGACTACAATCACTAGAGTTCTCTCACGAAAACATTCTACAAAAAGGTTTTCATTGCATTCACGTAAGCGTCAAGATCCACGAGTCAAACACTTTTCAAAAAGAGACAAGGCAAGGACATTAGTTGGGAATACCCTCAAGATAAGGTGCCAGTTAAGGCATAGTCTACACGAGTTAGACTTGCCAAAGATAAAATACACTCTTGGTGAAAACTAGTACCAAGTAGTGTTTCTGTCGTGAATCGACAACTTGAAAAATGACCCCCCAAAAACGAGAGTTATACATGATATGATGCATCGAAATGCCTGTTTATGCTAAGTAACATATTTGTTTATCGATACATACTTACGAATAAGTGTACGGAATAAATATTGACGTGAATACATACGAATAAGTGTACGGAATAAATATTGACGTGAATACATACAAATAAGTGTACGGAATAAATATTGACGTGAATACATACAAATAAGTGTACTGAATGATTATTGACGTGAACAAGATACCTTCGACTCCGACTCCTATTACTATACGTAACTCGCACGATGAAGCCATCAACCTCGCGTTCATTTCAAAGCTCATAGCTAGAGTGATTACCAAACAAGATTCCGAGCTTGCTTCCATAGGAAATGGCTGCTCTTCCCCCAGGATCGTGAAGGTGCCTGACTACGGTGGCGATGGCAAGGCAGAGGAGGCAACCTTGAACGAATTCTTGATCAACGGGACGAGATCCCTGCGGCTTATGTGAAGCAAGATTGATGACATATTTGACCAGAAAACGAAGATGAAGTATTCATCTTAAAGGTGCCCCTCCAACTACTAGGTATTCTCTTTATTCCTATCATCGTGCCTATACGCGCGTAACGATAACAAGTGTTAGCACGTGGACCACCGCAATGGTCTTTTCCATGACAGATGTATAAGGACAGTAGTGTCCCCTCCTTGATTGATCATCTGCTTGAACGAGAGAAAACTGGGGTAACTGTGCAAGACAATTTATTATTACGGGGGCCCACGTAATAACAACTTGTAGTGCATGGAAATCCTGGTGGACTCTGCAGGCCAAGCTAACGATCACTACACAAGAATAAACTCTAGGTATTCACACCTTCAAATGGTAGAACAAAACCTAGACCAGTGCTTTAGCACTTTATATAGTAGGAAAGCTGTCTTGCCTACTTCGTGCCTGACTTTGCCTACTTCATGTACGAGATGTTTGAGAAACAATATTTAAGCAAGAGAAGAGGAATAACATTCAGAAAGAATCAGTGACGATACACTCTCTATCACCTCTACACGAACAACCCCATCTCTGGGAAAATATACACATCAATAAAGCTAATATAGCAGGAAATAACTAAAACCTAAATGACCGAGGTGATGTAACCTCGAGTTCATTTTATTACAAACAATAAGCCAAGTTGGCAAGCCTATATGAAGGCTCAGTAGTTGTTTCCTCGCTCATACATTGTTGATTATATATACATGTGAAATTGGGTGATTACATGATGGCTTATGGTACTATGTACCTCATAGACCATTATGGAATATTGTCTAACCTACTTCATACCTTTTGACAGAAATGAATGCCGCCCAGACGAGACACAAACACCAGTACGTTACCAAGAACAGAAGCTGAGCTTCAAGAACGAATCTCACAGGCAATTGCACGACATGAAGCCCTTCGCTCCGAACACAGCGGTGGCACTTCCGGAAATAACCCTCAAACTGGCTGCACCTATAAACAATTCCTGGACTGCAAGCCATTGAATTTTGATGGCATAGGAGGTGCTGTTGCATTTGTTCGTTGGACAGAAAATACTGACTCCATTCTAAGAATGAGTAACTGTTCGCCCCAACAGAGTGTTACCTATATCTCAGGGTTGTTTTTGGATGGCGCACTCTCCTGGTGGAACCTTCAGGTTCAAACCCTTGGTGCAGATGCTGCTTATGCACTGAGCTGGGACGAGCTCAAGGAAATGATGGAAAAGAAATACTGTTCTGGGGCTGAAATCCAGAAGCTTGAGGTGGAGTTCTGGAATTTGAAAATGGACGGACCGAAGATTCCTGAATATGTCCAGCGATTTCATGACTTGTCTAGGGTCGTCCCCTACTTAATCAAACCGAAATTCAAAAGGATTGAACGATTCATTTGGGGACTTGCACCTCAAATTAGGAGCTTGGTTACTACCTCAAGGCCTCCAACCATCGCAGAGGCTATCGATTTAAGCGTTACGCTTACTGAAGAAGCTCTACGTGCGGGAAAAATTTTCGGAATATGAGGATAACAAGAAAGAGACTCATGTGGAGTCATCAGGCAATAAGAAAATGAAGTCTTCGAACCTAAAGGTGGGCACACAAGTCGGCTATGGAAGCTCTAAAGCAAACAAAAGAAAGAAAGTGAAACCGCCGCATGGCAGGAAAACTGATGGAGCCACTAATAAGGTCGGTGGTAAAATTTACTCGGGGACTAAGCCGAGGTGCGGGGAATGCAATTTTCACCATGAAGGTCGATGTCTGAGGCCTAAGTGCGGAAAGTGTGGAAAAGAAGGACACAGCAAGGATGCCTGTTGGGCGAAGGACCCAGATGGAAGAGATAAGAGAGTACCAGGTTGCTACAGATGTGGTGAAGCAGGGCACTTTAGAAAAGATTGCCCTAGGAAGAAACAAGCAAGGAAGGGTTTTTACGATCGAAACTCGTGAAACACGCCAGGATCCAGATGCGGTTACGGGTACGTTCCCTATTAACCAACCATATGCATCTATTTTTGATTAATACTGGCATCAACCTTAACCTTGCATGCTTAAAACTTAAGAAACTGCTTGGCCTAGTTTCGAGTAAAATAGACGTCCCGTATTCTTTAGAAATGGGCATATAGAAGGCTAGTTTAAACAGACGAAGCAATTAAGGATTGTGTTTAGGGACTCAGAAGGCCGGAACCTTCTGTTACCATTAACTTGAGAAGTCATGATATGATAGTCAGCATGGATTGGATATCCAAGTATAAAGCCCGAGAACCTCCCCGTTATGGAAGAAATTCCAGAAGCCTTTTTCTGAAGATTTTACAGGAACGCCCCTCCACAAGCGACAAGAGGAACCTCGTGCCAGGAGCAGCACCAGTGCCGAATGACGCCTTACCGACTAGCTTCGTCCGCGAAGCATGAACCTCCGATATAACTGCAAGAGCTGCTAGACAGAGGAAATTAAGGACATGACATACTTAGTAAGGACACGAGGAGAAAGTTGACAGTTCCATTTTGCATAAATTCCAGAGAATTGAGAACCAGAATCCTTTGCCAAGGACTGATAACAAGAACAGACAAATCGTGAGGTTATAGTTACCACTCAAAGATCAACTTGAGGGCAAGATGTCCTCCACTGTGAATACAAGAAGGAAATATACCTAAAACGACCTTTAGGACTCGCTTCGAGCATTACGAGTTCCTTGTCGTACCATTTGGCTTAACACATGCATCGAAAATATCCATGGACCACATGAATCGAACGTGTAAACCATACCTGGATAAATCATGATTATACTTATTGACTACATTCTTATAAGGCCAACGACCAAAAAAGGTCATGAGCAACAGCTGCAATTTACCTTGCAACTCTTAGAGAAAAGAACAGTTATATGCTATGATGATGAAAAGCGGATTTCGAATTCGCGAAGCGAGAACTTTAAGATACATGGTGGATAAGAACAAATTCATGCCAACCCTGCAACCAAGAGCTAAGGAGCTAGAGTTGCAATTATGTGACGCCTCTCGACAAAGTCTCGATTGTACGTCGATACAACAAGACCACAACATTGTATACGCGGCACATTGATTAAGGAATCATAAGAAGGAACCTTGAGCTAGATGCAATGATTGCGCGCCGCAAATTTGACATCATTACCTGAAAGAAAACGCTGCACGATCTTTACTGATCTCAAAGATTGCAGCACACCGTTGATCATAAAAAACTTAAATATTAACGTAGATGGACTAAGCTACTGAACGATGTAAACTGTATGGACATGATACGTATTTGTGTGACAAACTTTGATGAAAAGTTGGAACACTCACTTGCCCTTAGTGGAGTCTTCCTACAATAGTATTTATCACACCGTCGTTCAAACCGCTTCGTGTGAAGCTTCAGATGGAACATAATAAGTCGATCCCTGTCATGATGAACGGAGACCGGAAATAAACAATCTAAAGGCAAGATCGTTCAGATATGTGATCATAACAAGACAACCCATGAATACAGAAAGATTGCATCGATGAACGGCAGAAATCGTAAGAATTTGAGACAAGAAGTATGACTTAAAAGAGAGCCTCGCCTAGAGAAGGCGTAGTGTGATTTGGAAAACGAAAAGGTTGAATCCCCGATGTAGGGATCAGAACCATTGCTCACGAGATGAAACTTTCAGAAAAAGAACAGTAGTGATCGCGACACATTCATGTGTCTAGTCTTTAGAGGAGTCTGACTCAAGGAACCGTCGTTGTTCCCACAAATAAGATTCACGTCAATGACAAACGACAATACTATAAAACCTGTCAAGGTTTCGGACCAAGAGTCCACAATACTATAAAACCTGCCAAGGTTTCGGACCAAGAGTCCACAATACTATAAAACCTATTAAGGTTTCGGACCAAGAGTCCACAATACTATAAAACCTGTTAAGGTTTCGGACCAAGAGTCCACAAGATACAGAAAAGACATAATTGATTTACTTGAGTACGATAGAATTCATAACATGACCCAAAGAACATGGGAACATAAAGACAAATCATAAATCTAAGTGACCATATTTGATTCACAACTCCCCTACGACCGGTGGCATCGCTTGAATTTCGGGACGAAATTCTTTTAACGGGGGGAGACTGTGACAACCGTCACTTTTCCGTACATTCCGTACACCAATTGAATAGTAATCTGTGCTTAAATAATTGTGCATGATCTAGTTTACAAGACAAATGAATTTTTGATTTTTGTTATATACATACAATGGCATTTCATGATACAAGACTTTATTCGTTGCTACATGCAACACGAGATAGTTTAAATGATACACATAACAGAATTGGCACCAATACCAGACAAACAGAAGAATGCTGACTAAGTTCATTACATAGACAGACAGTATTTTG
This sequence comes from Helianthus tuberosus, assembly GCA_030545235.1. Lineage (NCBI taxonomy): Eukaryota > Viridiplantae > Streptophyta > Magnoliopsida > Asterales > Asteraceae > Helianthus > Helianthus tuberosus. The sequence goes on from CM060452.1 coordinate 147,385,282, forward strand.
AGGGCCAGTATGAGCCAGAGATGACATATTACACTAGCATAGTGCATAGGAAAGTAAGGACCACAAAACTGCCTTTCTAGATGAAAGACAAAGTGCTGAAAAGTGCCTAAAACTCACGTAAAGTGCAAAATTCTGCACTAATCAACAAAATTCAGCATTTTAACATGCTAGTCACTTGCAAAAACATGACAAAATGGTCCTGTATGCTTTCCTAAGTGTCGGGAATTAAGATTGTCACAAAAAGTTACATAAAGGACACTATACGGAATAACTTAGCACTTTAACGGATCGGTATCTAACCAAACAACCGGACATTACCCGGAACACCAAAATATTGCTAGAAGCATTGCTTATTTATTTTTGAGCTAGTTATGGTTCCTGAACACTCTAACACACTGTATAACACATGGTTTGCATTAAACACTAAATACCACACTTAGATGGAACTAATAACTTAACCATTATTTGAAACCCAACCAAGTACCCCCATATATGGGACGGTCACATAGGACCCACCAAAATCTCACAAGATTTTCCCTAATCTTCCTAAATCTCTTACTTAAATCCTTCTTGGATATGCCATGATCTTGCATGTACTTTTAGAGACATATAACCCAATGGACAATGGCATTTGATGAAGCATAAGTATACATGAACTCTTACACCACACATCACACCACAACTCCTCCCTCTTCTCCCTTAGAGCTACGGCCCAACACCCCCTTTCATCATCATCATCATCCTTCAAGCCATTTCCAAGTAATCTAAGTTCACCCTAAGGTGAAACAAGCATCACTAAGGAGGTGGGAAGCAAAGGAACTTGAAGGACCTCCTTTACAAGCTTTTATCCACCCCATTTGTGTCATTGTTGTTCCCTAGCTTGAAGCTAGTAGTAAGATCATCTTAACCCTTGTTTACTTCATATTTATGGTGGTTAAAAGATATATTGAGAAGAAAATCATAAGAACACTAAAAGACCTGAACAAGAACTATGAAACATAAGCTTCCATATGATGATATCTTGTTGAAGTAATGTTGTTTAATGCATAAATGATATTTTTTAGTATGTGAATGATGATTGCTTGTTGATTTCTTGAGATGATGGTGATAATCATCATATGAAGCTTGCTAGATGGTGATTAAACACATAATCTAGCAAGTAGGAAGATGATTATGTAACAACATAAGATAATCATCTCCTAGTGAAGACATGAACTTGAAAAATAAAATGATTCTTGTAAAGTAATAAACAAAGTGAACTAGTAAACTTATAGATCCAAGATTTGTGAATGATTTTTCTAAAAGAACCAAGTTTAAAATGGTGATTTTGAAAGATCATTGTTATTACTAAACCTACACTATTTTTAGTGACAAAATAAGTATAGAAATACTCTTGAAACAAGAAAAAGTGATAAATAAACATTTTTGCAAAATGAGTTTACAAGTTGTAAACATCAAAAACCTTCAAGAATGGAGTTTACCAAGTAGTAAATGTATTTTGGAGGGTAACAAAGGCCACTAAATACTTTACCAAGTGACTACACATTTTTGTGAAAAATCAAGTTCATGTTATTAGGTAAAATATATAGTTTTTGCACTTGGTAAGTGTAATATGGTTTAGTGATTTGTTGTTGATTGTTTGAATGATTTTCGAAAAGAAAACGATATGCTAAATAGCATGGACACCTCCATTTACAAAGGAAACTATGGTGAAATTTTCTAAAATTCCAACACTTAGAAAATATTTTCTAACAAGTGTTTACAAATGTATTTTTAACTATGATTTTCCATATAAACTTTGCCATAGATTTTTGTAACAAAAATACAAATATTGAAGGATTATTTTTGTAAACAAAAATGGATAAATATGTATCTAGAATATATATTTATATTAAAATCATTGTGTGTGATTATGTGAAATAGTTATATTATTTTAAGGAGAATAATATAACTTACAAATACCAAGCATCTACAATCCAAAATAATACCAAAAATCACAAGGAACAAATATATAAGTTACACGCTTAATAATGCGAAATCGAGCGCAAGAACGTAACTTATAAATAAATTTTTGGAAAATATTATTTTGGATACAAGGACTGAAAACATGATTTTTGAAAATATTACAAGAGTAATATTGTATTTTCGACCAAGAGAAAATCTATTATTTTTGGAAGCAAGAAATATATTTTCTTAGTATATTTAGAAGATATTTAATTTTTGAAGAAAAATATATATTTTCTTGACGATACATTATTTTTGGACAAAACAAGTCTACATATATTTTCTAAGTGAAAATATATTATTTTGGAAACTACAAATACAAGAATACGAGAATACATGTATGAAATACTCCCATCCTTGGGAAGAAAATACGAAAACAAATACTTGAAAAGTATTATAACTCTAGATGATGTAAAGACATAAAGGAAACGTAACTCAAAACATGAATACTAAGGCAAGGCACGACCCGCTCGTCTAATAGACCCTAGCACATTGTAGGTAGTCTTATTTGCTGACGAGACTTGAGTTACAAGTACTGAAGACGCAAAACAGTGAGTTCATGCTCCCCCTTTTCTTTAACTGTTTTTGGTTTTATAACTCTCGGGGGTGAAATACATGTTACAAATGTTACAATATTTACAAATGGTATGATACAAACAAGAAGCACTCTTGGTGATAACAAGTACCAAGTATGATGCGTTTTAAGAAATGATATACGAAATGCCTATGAAATACTAGATCATGCGAGCATAGACTAAATACAGAAATGCCATTAAATACTTAATTAGGGACGAGGGTTAGATCTAACGGGTACGACCGAAACCCACTCATGGTCAAAACTAGTACCTAGTAGTGCTTCGGAGTCCTAGTCGAGGGAAATCGACACAGTCGAGGGAAATTGACACAGTCAAGGTAAATTGACACAGTCGAGGTTAATCGACACAGTCGAGGAAAATCGACAAGGGTATGAGCCAATACTAGTGCTCTCTATGTCCTCACATGCCTTAAAGTCCTTGTAAAACATTCATGTACATACACGCTTTTCATACCTGTTTACAAAGGAGTCTCTCAAAGATTTACAAGAATTACAGTACACAAACAAGACGCATGAACTCGCTCAACTTTTGTTGATGTTTTCCAAAATTACATGTATTTCAGGTAACAGGATGGATCTTGGGCGCAGGTGTCGTAACTAGAAGTAGACTTCAAGTTTAGATGTCATCCACTTTTGTTGGTTTGTAACCTAGTCGAAGGTTGTGTTTTAAAAACTTGAATAACCAGTGTTTGTAATACTCAAATTTTATGAATGGATGAACATCGTTTTGATCATGTAGTTGTTTATTACGATTGAATGCAATGATATTAAACCAGTCACACATCATACGCTTCCGCAAAAGTCAGGGTGTGACACCTTCGATCACCGCCACCACCCCCCTTCGATTATCGCCACCATTGCTGCCACCTCCGATCACCGCCGTCGTCGCCACCCACCTCCGCCACCGCTATCAACCGCCACCACCCAGCACCGCTACCACCTTCGATCACCGTCGCCACCATCGCCACCATCGCCGCCGCCCACCTCCGCCGTCACCCACCACCACCACCGCTGTCACCACCCGCCTACGTCTCCACCCGCCGCCGTCTCCACCCACCACTGCCACCGCCAACCACCGCCGCTGCTACAACTGCCACCTATGACCACCCACCATCACCGCCCATCACTGACTACCGCTATCCGATTTTATTCCTTCATCTTTTCTTGCATACCAAACAACAAAAAGTTATGGTTCATTCCATTCTCAAATGGTAACCAAACAAGACATGGAAATGTAATGATCAATTCCATTAGCTCATTCATTCCATTACCTCGTCCATTCCATTCCCCTGTCCATTCCATTACCCCATATCAAACAAACCCTTAAGAAAAAACAGATCGTGAAGGTTTTAGAGATAAGCACCCAAGAAATTGTTGCATGAATAAAAGGACAATATACGAGAATTTTCGAATCATTTCTGGTACATAACCCTCTCACCCAAAAATTCAACAAATCTCATTCTTGACAAGCAAAGTTTAACCCATTCAAACTTTTGATTATACCATCAAATAGTTTGTTCTAATTGTGATTCACCACTCTTTGTTTATTCCAAGTTTTATTCGTATCATCTTGATCCTATTAATCGATCTAACTAACAAAGAACAAACTATTTTCATGACTTCAAGTGATTCTGTTCATTTTTTTATGTCAAGTAAATTCACAAAGTTGGAAAAGTTCTAAGGTCAAGACTTTAGGAAATAGCGAAAGATGATGCATTTTCTACTTACAACTTTGAAGGTTGCTTATGTCACACCCCTTTCTAAGGCGGAAGCACGAGGTGTGATACTAAAAGGTTCTCATTGCATACGAATGGTAAACATACTATATGCTCATAAAATAACTCCAAAATACCATTAACATTACATATCCAAAACATAAGTTGAGTTTAGGGTTTACATCACAAGATAAAATATTGTCTGAAAAGTTTACAACTTTATCTAAAAGACGAACATCAAGGTTTTGATTCTTATATCACCACACATGATGGAATATAATAACCAAATCCCACAAAACAGGCATCCGAGTCTTGACACAACATAGCTAAAAACATAAACGACATCCAGTAGCAAGGGTAAGACCGCACGTACATCCACTTTAGTTACCTGAAATACATGTAAGTTTTGGAAAATCGTCAACATAATGTTGGTGTGAATTCATGCAGTTTTGTGTAAAACATTTAAGCATTCGTTGTAGAAAACATGGTATGTAATTGTATGAAACAAGTATTTCTGTAAATGTAAGGAATACGAGATCCTAATGGTTCACGAGGCCACTAACATATGTAACAACATAGGAAGAATCCAAACCATAGGCATTTTTACTTGTCGATTCACTACTAGAGACACAAAAGCACTGCTTGGTAAAAGTGTGGCCAAGAGTGTGGTTGCCTGAAACCCATTAGATCTAACCTTTTGTTCCGCTGTCTAGGTATGTAATTGATTAATGGTGCTTATGTACGTCACATGATCTATAGCCTAATGGCCACCGTCACCTTAGTTAAACCGGTTCGAGGCCTAAAGTGCTCGGGTTCGAATCCTGCTTGCAGGCTCTTCGCTCCCGTCGAAACGGCTGGGTAGTCACCACCAGGTAGCGTTGCCGGGTCGCTAGCTTGGGGAGGGAGATCCCTCCCGCGGTCAGGGGTACCGTGCAATTACCCTTTTTACGTCACACGATCTATAGTATCATTCCTTAGTTTTTGTATTCAACATACCATAGTACTTGTATTTTCCCCAAGTTTGGAAAACAAGTAAAAGTTTAAAAGTGGGGACATGAACTCACAATTTTGCGTATCCTGTGCCGTAAACTTCACCGGGTTGGTTTTGTAGCGTCGTGACCTATACGTTTTCTATTAATGTTAGTCACTAGACTTGTATCACACAAGTACAAGTCACCATCTTTTTTTTTATGTAAATGATCTTTCTATGTTCATTCTTTATGAGGTTCGTGCCCTTGTTTGTCGGGTCTTGCCCGTTTGTCATGTTCTAGCACTTTGAGTATATATTGTTTATTTGTAAATATATATTTCACTTCTCAAACATATATTCATTTATAAAGCCTTTCTCAAGGTAATAGGTGTTAAAAATAATTTATATTTTTAACTTTTCATGTATGTTACTTATATTATTTTCCCAAAAATAAATATAAGTATTTTGTGAAATAATATTTTCAATATTATTTTTGTATAAGTATTCTTAGGAAAGTATACTTGTATTTTATGTAAATACTTGTGTATTTTATATTTTTCACCAAAAATCAAACTTTTATGAGACTTTATTTTACTAACCAACTCATCCATGAGTTTAATGGTTTCAAAGTTTGTAAATCATGTTTCTAAAACCACTTTTATGTTTAGTAGAAAGATCATTATGTTTAACATGATGTTTCACCATGGATCTTTCAAGATCCATGCTTAATAACTTTAGATCTTTCATAAACAAGCTTTATGTTAACTTTTTAACAAACTTTCCATGAGTTTTAGTTTCAAAAATTAGTTCTACACACACTTTATTACTCCAAAATTTCAAGATTATGTATAAAAATTCATATTTCAAGTTCACATAATGCTTTATATGTTCATCTTCAAGTTTAACCATGGATCCTTTAAGATCCATGCTTAAACTTGTTAGATCTAAGCTTTCAACAAGCTTATCATACTTGATCTAAACATAAACACAAGACATAACATCAACAACTGCATTACATACACCAAAAATTTATATAATCACTTGTTTTCTTCATAAATATGTTAGATCTTCTCATTTTTAACTTTAAAAGTTAAGTTGTTTAGATGGTGAGACTTGTACATAACATAAACATGAACTATTTTAGTGATCAAGAAGCTTACTATTAGCTCTAATGGCTAGGGAAGTGGCACAAGAATGAAGAAGATGATTATGGAAGAAATCAAGTGGTTAAACGCTCCAAAGTGAGGTCCTTCCACTTCTAGCACCTTACACCTTCTTAGATGGCATCCATACACCTCTAGATCACCTTGGATTATGAGATGGAAGCTTGAAAATGGTGGTGTGTGTGTGTGTGTGAAGTGAGCCGAGACCAAGGGGAGTGAGGAGGAAGAAGATGATGAGTTTTTGAGTTAATGGACAATGTATGTTTACTTAGGGTCTTTATAAAGAAAACACCAACATATAATCTTCTTCAGGATATCATGTGCACCAAATTGGGGGAGAAGAGAATTAAAATAATTAAAAGGTAAGTGGTTCCCTCTTGGGGCCGATTATGGTGAAGGGGGGGGGGGGTAAAGTGTAATTTTGGGAAGTTAAGGGTTTAAAGTGCAAACGAGGGGGTTTAAGTTAGTTTAAGTGTGTTTAGGTGTTTTTATGATTTTTAAGGTGTTCTAGGACCAATACTAGTTTAATATCATAAAAACATTACTTTTAGTCAAATTTTGACGTCCCGGGTATTGTCCGGTTATTCGTTTCGTTACGGTTCGTTAAAGTGTTGAATTGCACAGTTTCACTAAGTATGGAGCCCCTTTTGTGGTAGTTTCAATATCGACACTTTGTAAGTTATTCTGGACACTAAATCATAAATTCTGCATGATATTTTAGTGTAAAAATGCTGTTTATAGCTGAATTATTGCTGATTCATGCAGAATTCTGCATTTAAAGTGCGTTTCGGGTGTCTTTTAGTGCATAGTTTTGCTTCCGGGAAGTTTGTGTGTTAACCCTTGCGTCCATACTTGGGTTTTAATGTATTTTAGATGTTGGACCTATTCCTAGGCCCTAATTCTATTGCCTGACTGCTTTCTGCAGATATGCTGACACAGTGTGTCTTACCAGTGAGTTTACTAGTCTTTCTGACGCAACGCTTAAAGTAATGCATAAAGCCATATCTGAAGTATAAAACGTGCATGAATTCACATGTATAGCATGAAATCAGACAATGTTGATGCCTAAGCACATAATTGTAGATATTAAATAATAATTAAAATAGTACGGAAATTACCGGTTTTGTGCCAGTTGTCACCGTCTCCCCCCGTTAAAAGAATTTAGTCCCGAAATTCAAGCTGAGTTATCTCCCGCAGGAGCTTCCTCGAACAGATGGGGGTACTTGGCTTTGAACTGGTCTTCACGTTCCCATGTGTACTCAGGTCCGTGTTTAGAGTTCCAACATACTTTGACGAGTTTAATGCGACTCCTCCTTGTTTTATGGATCTTCCAATCCGTTACCTCAACAGGCTATTCTGTAAATTGGAGTGTGTGGTCGATCTGCACCTCATCCGCAGGGATGATAACTGTTTCTTGGGTTGGACTCTTTTTAAGGTTGGACACATGGAATGTATTATGTATACCATTAAGTTCTTCCGGTAATTCCAATTTGTATGCTACTGTACCAATCTTTTCCAAGATCTTGAATGGTCCAATATATCGTGGATTCAACTTCCCACGTTTTTCGAACCTTCCTACACCTTTCCAAGGTGAGACTTTCAGCAAAACTTTGTCTCCCACCTCGAAATCTAAAGGTTTTCGTCTTCGATCAGCGTAGCTCTTTTGCCGATCACGAGCCGCCTTGATGCGCTCTCGGATCTGAATGATCTTATCTGTTGTCTCTTGAACAAGTTCAGGGCCAATCAACTGCTTGTCTCCAGCGTCTGCCCAACACAACGGTGAGTGGCACTTGCGGCCATATAGAGCTTCGAACGGTGTGGCTTTTATGCTCGTATGGTAGCTGTTATTATAGGAAAACTCAACTAAAGGTAGATGAGTATCCCAGCTGCCGCCTAGATACATAACACATGCACGAAGCATATCTTCCAGTGTTTGTATGGTCCGTTTGCTCTAGCCGTCTGTTTGCGGATGGAAGGCCGTGCTTAGATCTAGCTGAGATCCAAAGGCCTCCTGGAAGGATTGCCAGATCCTTAAGATAAAACGCCCATCTCTGTCTGAAATAATCGAAATAGGCACTCCATAACGTGCCGCAATTTCCTTAAGATACAGTTCAGCAAGCTTTCCAGTGCTATCCTTCTCTTGGATTGGTAGGAAATGTGCAGACTTCGTTAATTGATCAACTATCACCCATATCATGTCATGCCCTCTAGGGGTCCTGGGTAATTTTGTTAACAAATCCATCGATATCTGCTCCCACTTCCACATGGGTATCTCTGGTTGTTGTAGTAGACCGGACGACTTCTGATATTCGGCCTTAACCTTAGCACAGGTTAAGCATTTCCCAACATATGCAACAACGTCGTTTTTAAGCTTTGGCCACCAATAGTATTCTTTCAAGTCTTGATACATTTTGTCCGATCCTGGGTGGATCGAGTATCTCGACTTATGAGCCTCATCAAAGATGACTTCTCGAATACCGCCATAGAGCGGAACCCAAATGCGTCCCATAAAGTATAAGGTTCCCTCTTCGTTTGGCACCAATTTCTTCTCCATTCCGCGGAGATATTCGGCTTTAAGATTCTCTCTTTTAAGGGCTTCTTGTTGGGCGTCATGAATGCGTGCAGTGAGATTCATTCGAATAGTCATTTCCAATGCTCGAACTCTTAGGGTATTAACCCTTTCCTTTCTACTCAACGCATCTGCTACTACGTTTGCCTTCCCCGGATGGTACTTGATTACACAATCATAATCCTTTAGCAACTCAACCCATCGTCGTTGACACATATTTAATTCCTTCTGATCAAATATGTGCTGTAAGCTTTTATGATCTCTTAAGATAGTACATCGAGTGCTATATAAATAATGTCGCCAGATCTTCAAGGCGAATACCACCACGCCTAGCTCCAGGTTGTGTGTGGTGTAATTATTCTCATGAACTTTCAACTGCCTTGAAGCGTAAGCGATGACCTTTTGGCGTTGCATGAGCACGCAACCCAAGCCTTGACGCGAAGCGTCGCAGTATACCACGAAGCCTTCAGTGCCTTTGGGTAGAGATAGTATTGGTGCATCACATAACTTGTTTTTGAGAAGCTGGAAGGCTTCTTCCTGTTTATCACCCCAATCGTACTTCTTGTCTTTCTGCGTAAGAGAAGTCAGCGGTTGAGCTATCTTAGAGAAATTCTCGATAATTCGGTGGTAATAGCCCGCTAATCCCAAAAATTGTCGAACTTCCGTTGGTGTTTTGGGAGCTTCCCAATTCTTTATTGCTTCAATCTTTGCTGGGTTTACATGAATACCCTTCTCATTCACAACATGACCAAGGAACTGTACTTCACGAATCCAGAATTCGCACTTTGAGAACTTTGCATAAAGTCTCTCTTTCTTCAGTAGTTCCAAAATGGTCCTGAGGTGTTGTTCTTGCTCTTCTTTCGTCCGGGAATAAATCAGAATATCATCGATAAATACAATCACGAATTTATCGAGATATGGTTTGCAAACACGATTCATCAGATCCATAAACACTGCTGGCGCGTTCGTCAATCCAAATGGCATCACAAGGAACTCGTAAAGCCCATAACGAGTCCTGAACGCAGTCTTCGGTATGCTCTCTTCTTGGATCCTTAGCTGATGATAGCCAGACCGAAGGTCGATCTTGGATTAGTAACTCGATCCTTGCAACTGATCGAATAAGTCGTCAATCCTCGGTAATGGATACCGATTATTGATAGTGAGCTTATTCAATTCTCTATAATCGATACACATCCGCAGTGTTCCATCCTTCTTCTTCACGAACAAAACTGGAGCTCCCCAAGGCGAGAAGCTCGGCCTTATGAATCATTTATCCAACAACTCCTGGAGTTGTGTAGATAATTCTTGCATCTCGGATGGAGCAAGTCGATAGGGTGCCTTGGCCACAGGAGCGGCGCCTAGGACCAAGTCTATATGGAATTCGACTTGTCGTTACTGAGGTAGTCTTGGCAGATCTTCGGGAAAAATATCAGGAAATTCCTTCACCACAGGAATGTCTTCGAGTTTTGGCTCCACAACCTTCTTATCCACAACGTGCGCCAAGAATGCAACACATCCTTTTCGTAGGCATTTCTACACCTTCATACAGTTGATGATTCGTAGAGGTGTGTCTCTTTTCTCTCCATGCACGATGAGGGTCTCATCATTCGCAAGAGGGATGCGAATAAATTTCTCGTGACAACAACTTTAGCCTTATTCTTGGATAACTAGTCCATTCAAACCACTACATTGAAGCTACCCAATTGAATAGGTAAGAGGTCGATACTAAATCTCTGCTCACCAAGTTCTAATGTACAACCCCTAACAACTTCGCCCGATTCAACAAGTTTACCATCGGCCAGTTCTATGCAATAAGGAATATGTAATCTACTAGATTCTATTCCAAGCATACGTTTAAATTCCACAGACATGAAACTATAATCGGCACCAGTGTCAAATAGTATAGATGCAAAGTGATTGTTAACGAGAAACGTACCGGTGACCACATTAGGGTCCTCGCGTGCGTTCCTTGCTCCAATCACAAATGCTTGAGCTTGAGCGTTGTTTTCCCATGGGAAATCTTTCTTGAAATGATCTTTACTACCACAACCAAAACATCCTTGCTCCTACCCAATTCAATTACCATTTTTGTTACCATTACCATTGTCGTTTCCATTACCGACACCGTTTCGATTTCCATTCCCGTTCCTATTACCATTTCCATTTCCTTTTCCCTAACAGTTCTCGGTGCGGTGACCCAGTTTTCCACACTTGTCACATTTTGGAATGCGACAAACTCCTTCATGGTGACGCTTGCATTGATTGCATTTGGGCAGAGTGCCCTGGTATCCTCTGGTAGTGGCGTCATTCGCTGCTGTAAGTGTTTTCGTTTCCTTGGGTGGATTGGGGTCACGTTTGTTATTGCTGGAACCCTTGTTGTTGTTACGTGTTGCTTGACTCAGATTCGAATGCTTCCTCTTCTTATCACTAGACGACTCAGTATGCGTCTCAGTTTTCTCAGTAGGTTTCAGCGATAACTTCTTCATACGGACAACATCTTCAGTAAGGCTGACAGCCAGAGTTACAACCTGAGTGATCGTTGTTGGCTTTGCCACAGTCACCATGCTGCGAAATTCTGGAGCCAATCCCCAGATGTAGCGCTCAATGTGCTTAAATTCGGGAGTCACCAGATAGGGGATCACTCTTGACAGATCATGGAACCTTCGAGTATAACCAACAATGTCCGCACCTTCCATGGACAGGTTCCAAAACTCAGTCTCCAACCTTTGGATTTTAGCACGAGAGCAATACTTTTCTCTCATTCTTTCCTTCAACTCATCCCAAGTCATACCATACGCAACATCATCACCCAGAGTCTGGACTTGCAAATTCCACCAAGTTAAAGCCTCATCAATGAACAACCCAGTAACAAAAGTGACTTGCTGGTCCGCAGTACACTTGCTCATGCGGATAGTGGAATCAATCTTCTCCGTCCAGTGCACAAAAGCCACTGCACCTCCAGTGCCGTCGTAATTCAGTGGCTTGCAGTCGAGAAACTACTTGAAGGTGCATCCTGGAATTGATCCAACCAAATCACACGTGAGCAATTAATGAAATAATGAAACAAGACCATTCATAAATTTCATCATGTTTTAGCAAATCAACTTAAGGTTACCTTGGATTGTGTTTCCTCCAGATGAATCTCCTTGACCATTTCGTCTAGTACCGCCTGATCCTCCATTGTGTTCAGTACGGTTCGCCTCGTACTGGGGATAGCTTTAGAAATCCTTTCTTCCAGCAAGGAGTTCAGTTCTTCAGCAGTCCTCGGCAGTAGAGGAGGAGGAGGTTGATCAGAATCTCGATTGTTCACAGTTTTCCTGGGTGCCATGTTCTGTTAGAACACAACACAACAAGGTTAGACATTTGTTTGATATCATCATACAAGACAGTAGTAATACATATTTGTATAAACATATACACATAAGCAATATCAAACAATCCTCCAGCATATAAATCAATTCATACAGCAACAAGCATGCATAAACAGATAAATATTGATGTGTCATAAGATATTCACCGAGTCTTTATATATATCAGGACAACTTGTTACATCATTGTTTGTGAAGAAAACAAAATGCATAAGGGTTACATCACCCCATGGTACAAGTTTAATACATATAAAAGATAAAATATCTTTCTTCACATTGGCGGTTCTTGTCTTCAAGTTGCACCCAAGCTCGGTTATAGTCTTCATACCCAAAAATACTACTCCATCAAAGTACATGCAAAGAAAACCTAATAGGCTGGTGGAGAGGATGGGGGTGTAGGGAAGATCAAACTATGAAGGTGAGTCACTTCATCCTCAAGCTCATGAATTTGACGTATGAGGGAGCTGATCTGAGTAGGAGTGTGTGGAGGTGTGGGAAGACGGGTAGTAGTGGATGGCACAATAGACGTAGTGTCATCATCATCACCAGTCGGATAAACTCTCAGTCCAGCAGCAAAAAGGGCCGAAGATATCACTGAATCGAAGGAATCGACATCAGACTCAAGGTCAGAGTCGGAAAGAATATCGATAACGAACACAACAGGAGACACCACATCATCACCCAGATCTTCAACGAATGGCCCATCCTCAGCAGGGATGGCGGCAAAAGGAATAACATGAATGGGAATAGGTTCAACGAGATGCTCTCTATTGGGATGTCCAATGATCTGCTGACCATGGAGGGGTAAATGTATGGCTAAGACATCGTCGAGATCATCATCATTGGTTATCATCTCAGGGTCGGTCTCGAAATTAGACGTGAAAATCTCCGGAGGTGAAGCAATCTCGTCGTCGGAGACAATCATCATCGGGCCACGTTCTTCAGATAGGCCGCTGCTTTCAGACGAAGACATGTGTACCTGTAATATTTTTATTCATAGTATAATTATATTAATTATTACTTACTTAATTAATATACAAATAATTATACACATTGTTGCAAGTAATTCTTAGTTAAAGACAAGTGCTACTCCATTGCACCCTAAGTCTCGTAGTGTCCTTACTTGACTTTTTGAAAACAGTTTCAGGTAGTAGATGTCGCGGAAAGTTTTATGCAATGAAAACTTTTGAAAAATTGTTTTCGTGAGAGGATCCTAAAGATTGTAGTCTAGACTCGAGAAAGAATCCTGGTTCACTACAATCGCAACTCTGATACCAATCTGTCAGACCCCTTTCTAAGGCGGAAGCACGAGGTGTGATCCTGAAAGGTTCTCATTGCATACGAATGGTAAACATACTACATGCTCATAAAATAACTCCAAAATGCCATTAACATTACATATCCAAAACATAAGTTGAGTTTTGGGTTTACATCACAAGATAAAATATTGTCTGAAAAGTTTACAACTTTATTTAAAAGACGAACATCAAGGTTTTGATTCTTATATCACTACACATGATGAAATATAATAACCAAATCCCACAAAACAAGCATAGGAGTCTTGACACAACATAGCTAAAAACATAAACGACATCCAGGAGCAAGAGTAAGACCGCACGTACATCCACTTTAGTTACCTGAAATACATGTAAGTTTTGGAAAATCGTCAACATAATGTTGGTGTGAATTCATGCAGTTTTGTGTAAAACATTTAAGCATTCGTTGTAGAAAACATGGTTTGTAATTGCATGAAACAAGTATTTCTGTAAATGTAAGGAATACGAGATCGCTAATGGTCCATGAGGCCACTAACATATGTAACGACATAAGAAGCATCCAAACCATAGGCATTTTTACTTGTCGATTCACGACTAGAGACACAAAAGCACTGCTTGGTAAAAGTGTGGCCAAGAGTGTGGTTGCCTAAAACCCATTAGATCTAACCTTTTGTTCCGCAGTCTAGGTATGTAATTGATTAATGGTGCTTATGGCACCCTATACGTCACATGATCTATAGCATCATTCCTTAGTTTTTGTATTCAACATACCATAGTTCATGTATTTTCCCCAAGTTTAGAAAACAAGTAAAAGTTTAAAAGTGGGGACATGAACTCCCAATTTTGCGTATCCTGCGTCGTAAACTTCACCTGGTTGGTTTTGTAGCGTCGTGACCTATACGTTTTCTATTAATGTTAGTCACTAGACTTGTATCACACAAGTACAAGTCACCATATTTTGTTTATGTAAATGATCTTTGTATGTTCATTCTTTATGAGGGTCGTGCCCTTGTTTGTCGGGTCTTGCCCGTTTGTCATGTTCTAGCACTTTGTGTATATATTGTTTATTTGTAAATATATATTTCACTTCTCAAATATATATTCATTTATAAAGTCTTTCTCAAGGTAATAAGTGTTAAAAATAATTTATATTTTTAAATTTTCATGTATGTTACTTATATTATTTTCCCAAAAATAAATATAAGTATTTTGTGAAATAATATTTTCAATATTATTTTTGTACAAGTATTCTTAGGAAAGTATACTTGTATTTTATGTAAATACTTATGTATTTTGTATTTTTCACCAAAAATCAATACTTTGATTTTTATTACCTTCCGAAATTATATTTCTTAAAAATAATATATTTTTAAGACTTGTATGAAATATATATATTTTGTCATGTAATAAAATATATATATGGTTATTCTTGTTATCTACCGGATTTTTGTATAAATTCCAATACTTGGTATAGGTTATATATTGAGTAAATTGCTAAAATCGTCCCTGACGTTTGTTCACATTTGCTAGATCCATCCAAAAATGTTTTTTTCTCATAGGAACCACCGAGGTTTCAAAAAAGTTGCTAAATGCATCAAAAATGACTAACACTCTTATAAAACTAACTTGATAGAGGGGTAATTTAGTCATTCTTTTAATTTATTTAATTTACCCTTTTTTAACAGGTTATTACATGCCCCCAATGAGGTTTCAAAAAAGAACGCCAGATGCACTTTTTTTTTGAAAAGAAAAAAAACGCCCGGAGGCTGGTGTGAGACGTTTTTTTAAGGAAAAAATGTCTAAAACCCCCCACTACGGGTGGTCTCATTAGGGTAATCATGTTGGTTGGAGAATAAATAATATTAGAATTGGAATGAATTCCTAAAACTCAGGGGCGTTTTTTAAAGGAATTTGAATTTGGAATTTAGATGAATTGCAATTAATTCCCCATAATGTGTTTGGTTTGTAAATTAGAAAAAAAGATTTATAAGGGAAAGATACCTGTATACTTTATTTTTGTTTACTGAAGAAAAAGAAATAAATAATTGTGAGGAGTATTTGGTAATTTTAAATCTTTCCATTGCAAAGTTGGAATGATATAAAATACGTTTCTAGAGTAGTTTATGTTGTTTATGCATGTGTGGAAGGAAATAAAGGGATGAGTGGGGATGTCCATCCATCTATCTCCCATCCCATCCATGTTTACGTAATCTTAGGATTGATTTCATCGTGGTTTTAAGTGAAGAAAGCAATTCTAGTTCTATCTTAACAGCCTCTCGCATCTTTCTTTGGCCATTGGTTGGAAGCTTGGGGTAATTTGTTTTGTTTATAAAAGGGTGTGTGTGTGTGGGGGGTGGGGGGGGGGGGGGGGGGGGGGGAGATATAATAACCCGTTAAAAAAGGGTAAATTAAATAAATTAAGACAATGACTAAATTACCCCTCTATCAAGTTAGTTTTGTTAGAGTGTTAGTCATTTTGGATGGATTTAGCAACTTTTTTGAAACCTCAGTGGTTCCCATGAGAAAAAAACATTTTTTGGATGGATCTAGCAAATGTGAATAAACGTCAGGGACGATTTTAGCAATTTACTGTTATATATTTGTTCAAAAATATATTTTTAAGTCCATAACTTGTCCAAGTTCAATAATATGTTGAGGAATATATTTTTATAAATATATTTTCTTGTATTTGTCCATGTGCTTCTTTGTGAGGAAATTTTGTATACTTGTATACTTATGTATTCTCATGTATTTGTATGTGTATTTTTGTATTCATACTCCTTGGGATTATTTAGTGTATTTTCAAGTCCCTAATACACTACTACATATAATACTCATGATATACACTTAGCACAAAATTTGGTGATCACTAAATATATATATTTTCCCTAAAAATATACATACTTAATATTAATTTTAACTTGAAGAAATCATCATTTATTGACTTGAAATTTCACACAAAAATTAGGGAAACCTTGGTAAATTAGGTGAATTTTTAGGGAATAAGTTTCACCAAAACTTATATTTTTCTAAGTGTCAAAATTTTATAAAATTTTTGACATAGTTTCCCCTAAAAATGGAGGTTTCCCCATGTTTTCAAAACATGTGTTTATTTTCTTTTCAATCACCAAAACAATTTTCAACAATAATCACCAACATCATTCACTAATTTCTCCATATGAAACATCATGTTGAACTTGCTTTTTGTTAAAAATGTGTAGTCTTTTAGATCTACACTTAACATAAGATGATCTTTCCAAAAATATGTGTTCTTGAGTATTTTAAACAAACTTTTATGAGACTTTATTTTACTAACCAACTCATCCATGAGTTTAATGGTTTCAAAGTTTGTAAATCAGGTTTCTAAAACCACTTTTATGTTTAGTAGAAAGATCATTATGTTTAACATCATGTTTCACCATGGATCTTTCAAGATCCATGCTTAATAAGTTTAGATCTTTCATAAACAAGCTTTATGTTAACTTTTTAACAAACTTTCCATGAGTTTTAGTTTCAAAAATTAGTTCTACACACACTTTATTACTCCAAAATTTCAATATTATGCATAAAAATTCATATTTCAAGTTCACATAATACTTTATATGTTCATCTTCAAGTTTAACCATGGATCCTTCAAGATCCATGCGTAAACTTGTTAGATCTAAGCTTTTAACAAGCTTATCATACTTGATCTAAACATAAACACAAGACATAACATCAACAACTTCATTACATATACCAAAAATTTATATAATCACTTGTTTTCTTCATAAATATGTTAGATCTTCTCATTTTTAACTTTAAAAGTTAAGTTGTTTAGATGGTGAGACTTATACATAACATAAACAGGAACTATTTTAGTGATCAAGAAGCTTACTACTAGCTCTAATGGCTAGGGAAGTGGCACAAGAATGAAGAAGATGATTATGGAAGAAATCAAGTGGTTAAAAGCTCCAAGGTGAGGTCCTTCCACTTTTAGCACCTTACACCTTCTTAGATGGCATCCATACACCTCTAGATCTCCTTGGATTATGAGATGGAAGCTTGAAAATGGTGGTGTGTGTGTGTATGAAGTAAGCCGAGAGCAAGGGGAGTGAGGAGGAAGAAGATGATGAGTTTTTGAGTTAATGGACAATGTATGTTTACTTAGGGTCTTTATAAAGAAAACACCAACATATAATCTTCTTTAGGATATCATGTGCCCCAAATTAGGGGACAAGAGAATTAAAATAATGAAAAGGTAAGTGGGTCCCTCTTGGGGCCTGTTATGGTGAGGGGGGGGGGGGGGTAAAGTGTAATTTATGGGAAGTTAAGGGTTCAAAGTGCAAACGAGGGGGTTTAAGTTAGTTTAAGTGTGTTTACGTGTTTTTATGATTTTTAAGGTGTTCTAGCACCAATACTAGTTTAATATCATAAAAACATTACTTTTAGTCAAATTTTGACGTCCCGAGTATTGTCCGGTTATTCGTTTCATTACGGTTCGTTAAAGTGCTGAATTGTGCAGTTTCACTAAGTATGGAGCCCCTTTTGTGGCAGTTTCAATTCCTGAAACTGTGTAAGTTATTCTGGACACTAAATCATAAATTCTGCATGATATTTTAGGGTTAAAATGCTGTTTATAGCTGAATTATTGCTGATTCATGCAGAATTCTGCATTTAAAGTGCGTTTCGGGTGTCTTTTAGTGCATAGTTTAGCTTCCGGGAAGTTTATATGTTAACCCTTGTATCCATACTTGGGTTTTAATGTATTTTAGATGTTGGACCTATTCCTAGGCCCTAATTCTATTTCCTAACTGCTTTCTGCAGACTTGGTGACACAGTGTGTCTTACCGGTGAGTTTACTAGTCTTTCTGACGCAACGCTTAAAGTAATGCATAAAGCCATATTTGAAGTATAAAACATGTATGAATTCACATGTATAGCATGAAATCAGACAATTTTGACACCTAAGCACATAATTGCAGATATTAAATAATAATTTAAATAGTATGGAAATTACCGGTTTTGTGCCAGTTGTCACAACTTTTGTGCTTTCAACTCCGTTTTCAAAAGAGGTGCTGGATGAAACAATTGATCAGGCATGGAAAAGAGTCAAGTGGGAAAATGATGACTATATTTGATGGGGCCACATTCTCAATGGAATACCGAATACACTTTTTGATGTCTACCAAAACACAGAATTGGCAAAGCAACTTTGGGATTCACTCGAATCTAAAAATATGGGCGAAGATGCATCAAGTTAGAAGTTTCTTGGAAACAATATCTTTAATTATAAAATGGCAGACTCTACGCCTATTATGAAGCATATAATGATTTATTACATATTTTAGGTCATTTTTCATAACATGATATGAAAATGGATGAGTCAATTGTTGTTTCTACAATAATTGAAAATTTTCCACCTTTGTGGAAGTATTTAAACATATCCTTAAACATCCGAAGGAAGAGTTTTCTTTGGTTCAGTTGGATAGTCACATCCGTATTGAGGAGTCACTCCTTGTTCAAGAAGATGACAAAACCAAAGGTAAAACTCAAACATCATCATTGGTTATTGTTGTTGAACATGATGGTAACTCAAACAACCCAACTTTCAACCCCCATGCAACCCTGGAAATTTTCTGCCAGTTCTTTTGTAAAATTTGCTAGTTCTAACACTTAGAAGCAAGTTGGTGCAAGATGTCCATTTCTTCCAAATCAGTGGGGTCAAATTGTTGAAGATCATTTAGCTTAAAAGATAAGTTGTCAGAAACTTGGTTTTCCCCATTTTCTGCAAAAGCATAATTGTGTGAGTAAGAATCAGAGTTAAATCCTCCACCAGATGTTATGTCAATAAAATGATCATAACCCTGATCCTTACTTCCACCAGAGGTTTCCTCTTGACCAAAAAGTGTTGTACTACCAAAAACATAGTTATCAGCAACTTTTCCTGACTCTTGTAGCTTCTTTTTCTGGTTAAGCTCTCTTTCATAAGTTAGGAGCCTACCATGAAGCTGAGTCAAACTCATCTCTTTGAATCCAACAGAGTTTCTTGTTACAAAGGCAATAATGTCTCATTTATCTGGTAGTGATCTTAGAAATCGGCTATTCTGGTTGGTTAGTTTTGTGTTTGTTTGATCTTAACTCTTACCTAATTGCAATTATAACACACTTAACTTAAACCCTAATCCCTCCACTATATAACCAACACTTCCCACACTCTTTTACCACTTTACAAACCACTAATCACTCTCAAAAACACTCTCTAATCACTCTAATTTCCAGAATTTGGTCAGAAAGTTCAAGACATTCTAAGTGAGTTCTAGCTCACTTCTACAACCATTTCTTACTTATTTCTTCTTCCTTAGCACTTGGATAACCTCTAGGAAGGTTTTCACAAGATTACCTTGGTAATCTAAGGTGAAATCTCACCACATTTGAGGTCCAAAGTGCATCAAACGTTTTGTTTTGTTTATATGTTCTTGTATCTTCATATTCTTGTTAATAACTTGGTGGAATCTTATGCCCACCAAGCTCACAATCAAGTCTATGGTTGTGGGTTTGTGTTGAGGTGATTACCATCAAAGTTATGAGTTAAAACACTCATTATATTTCTATTTATACATGATAAAATCAAATGATGAAAGCAAGCACAAGTCATCAACTTTCATATGATGAACTTGTGACTTGTGAAATGTGAACAATGGGAGCTTAGGCTTTCCAAACTAGTTCCACTCCTTCATTTTGAGCCTTGTATATAAACACTCAAATGACTTACTAGAATCAAAGTACCTTAGTCCCGTCTAGCCTCCGACACTTAGGATTACCTTTCCATGTCGTGTTGGCACACCTGGGTTAGAGAGTACTTGGTCACTTGAGCTTATGATAGTTAGATTTATTTCTTGTTATCCATGACCCTTCGAACTATCCTTGTGATGGTTTGTGTAGTGATGTATCATATAATGAGGTCTCAACCTCCATGCCTGACTTACATGATACTACATGTTATCTATGATTGGACTTAGTTTAGGTTATCATTATTATTACTATATAATACGTATCTATATAAAACAAGGTTGAATTTGTGACGATAATCAACCTATGATTAACCATCGTAAACTTAGGCTATTATATCTATGTTCTAAGATTCTTGTTTATGACTCCAATGAGCAATGAGTACTTAGAGCTAGATAATACTTTCGTATAGATACTTTTGATACTTTAAATTCTAAATCCCGAATCTTACCACTTCCTAAACATCATGTAACCCTACCACTGAATCCTTATTCGCTAACAACTCATCACTCATGAATGATCAGAAAGCATGTGCAATATTGTGAGTATACTTGACCCATTTTATTGTTTTCACACTTTTTGGGTGCAACATGTTTATACATATAAAAACACAATTAAACATACATACTTTTATGCAATCATACATACAAACAATCCAATACATGCTTACTATTATGTTATGCTTGATTCGTGTTTTCTGGGTGATTCTTATGTGATGAACTTGTCATGAACTTCGTACGAGCCTCCACTTAACATGTATAGCGCTATAGGAGTAACGCATCACCCGTGAACGAGAGGTCATGTTAAGTTTATTCATTCTTTATACTTGCGGTAATCAGAGGGTTGACTTGTAAATCACATGCCAGTTTATACGTTAATCTTGATAACTAGGTTTTCCATCTGGATTGTTCATTTTATACTTATATGCTAGTACACCAAACTTGTATACTCGCCAATACTTTTGTATTGAACTATGCTTTTGAAACATGTTGCAGGTTTACGATTATGTTGATGATGCTTGGAACTTAGTAGGATGCCTAGAAACACATTTTAGACTTTATATACTTGTTGTAATGTAAATCTTTCGTTTCAAGTTGTTGTATTTGAATTCAAGCAATATAATTGATTCTTTAGCAATGAAATGAAATTCGTTATTTAAATACTTGTCGCAATTTAGTGTTACGAGTAATGAACAATCTCGTTTTCGTCTCACTCCGATGTTTCCGCCATCGGTTGGGGTGCGACAGTTGGTTTAGAACTTCTCGGTTATTTTCAATAACTTTCTCTGCGCCACCAAACTGCTCTTTCAATGCATCCCACAACTCCTTAGCATTATTGCAATGCAATAGCCCAGCATAGATATCATTCGATAGAACCGTAGCAACAATGCTAAATGCTTTGGCATCTAACTCGATTATCTGAAAATCCTGCTCGTAGTAGTTTTCAAGCTTCTTTGGTACTTGAACCTTGGGGTCTTCAGTACTTAGCACCTGTCACACCCCAACCGATGGCGGAAACATCGGGGCGCGGCACTGAGCGAAACAGATTGTCCAGGAAAATCCATAACACTTATAATTACCAAATATTTAACGTCATGTCCCATAACACAACATATAAAGTAAAACAGTTATTACAGACATAGTGTTCTCAAAGACAAATATTGTTCCGACAACTCAGATCTTATTTAATTCGTTTCTAGACTCTCCTAGCTTGATTCCATGGCATCTAGCAAATAAAAGCATCCTAAGCACCTGTAACATACGTTAAAATAAAAGTCAATACACATAGTGTAAAGGTGAGCATACAAGTTTAGTAGCATATAGTAGCGAAAGCGATTTACGCATAACTAGCATGTAACACGTAGAAATGTGACGGAAGAAAGTTATCAACAATGAAATATGCACAGACGTGACAGCGAGTTGTAGAATGCGCAACACATATCACCACCATGACACGTGAAGAAAAGCCCTTAACAACCCCTGTCCACGACATGTGCTGAGTCCAAACTTTAGTACTATCGTTGCTAAGGTGTCAGGCAATAATCACTGTGTAAACATAACATACAAGCATTCATCGAATAACACGTATAACATGTGAGAGCGGTTAGCGTATAAAATGTGTTTGCGTTGTGTGATCGATTTGATTTGATATAAGTAATGTATGTAACACCCAAAAGTGCATTAAGTAAAAAGAGATCGAGTATACTCACAGTTCGTGTTTAATAAATAAACACACTTGGATTGAAGGGAGCACTTGAGAGATGGGCCTGATCAGAGAACGATAGTGTAAGTGTTGAACAGTGCGTAAAACAGCACGTCGAGTGGAACGAGTGGCGAATGGTAGTTCGATCAGATGACCGTCCGGACGGATGGTCATCCAGGGATGACCATTCGGTCAGAGGGTCATCCGTTTGGGAGGGATGTGTTTGTGTATTGCTTGTATTTTGAAGTTTTCGTTGTAGCATTTTAAAAGATGTGAAGTATCATTATATGTCCAGTCATCCGGTCGGATGGTCATCCGGACGGATGACCATTCGGTCGGATGACGATTCGTTTAGAACTAATATTCTTTGAAGTTTTGTAAATTGTTTAAGTGTTGAAAATCACAAGTCACCTGATCGAATAGTTGTTCGATCGGATGGTCGTCCAATCGGACGTCTATTCATTTGAGCGACTGTTTTCGGTTGAAAACTCGTGAAATCAGTTAAGTTGTAAAGTTTGCGATTTTGACAGAGACGTTATGACGGCGTGTTAAACAACGGAAACCACATCAGGTTCAACTCATCCGGTCAGACGGGAATCACCCCGTTCGTTCCGAACCAACTGTTCATGATGGTGTTTCATGTTCAACCCGTGTATCGGTTGTCTCCCCGATAGAATTCCATTCTCCGTCTGGCTCTCCACTAAGGGGTAAGTAGAGGGACCGAACGAGCTCGGATTCTAATGGTTTTTGAGTGAAAAGTGAAAGATGTTGAAGAAAAGTTTGAAATACTTGAAAAATGTTTAGATTTAGCTGAAATCAGTGTTTAATCATGTAGAAATCCATTAAATCCAAACCATTCTTGATGAGATGAGGTCACACTTCGATGTTCATAAGAACTCCATGATGACGTCACCCTAGAACAGCCCGAATCAGAGGATTTCACGGTGAAATTATAAGATTTGTTGGTGAAGATGATGAGAAAGTGTGTAATGAAGAAGAAAGTACAAGATTTAGAGTGAAAACTTACAAGAATTGCGAGAAATCGAGAGAAAATAGCCTGAGAATGCACTGGGTCAGAGGGAGTTGTCACATTAAGTGAACAGTGATGTGATAGGAAGGGTATTTATAGTGAGAGGTGAGAAAGGCGGTGCAAAGGAAGCGGGTCGGATGGCCCATAGATAGGATGGCCATCCGATCGGATGGTCATCTGGTCGGATGACCATTCGATCGAATGGTTGTTCGATCGGATGGTGGGTGCGAGTTAGTTTCCGACTTCCGTTTCGTTCGTTGAGCGTTGCGTCGCATTAGAGCGTGTTGCGAGTAAGCGATGCGATATCATTAAACAATAGTTACACAAATAACATAACTACTAATATTCACAAAAAGTAAACTTATTTTCGAGTCCGCGATGAGATTGCGTTGCATAAAAGTTGCGATTGCGTTGTGAATAACACCTTTAATCATAACATCAGCGCACACAAGTAAGCACATAATAACACACACACACACATAAAACAATACCAATAATTGCGATTCGATTGGCGATGCGATAGCGTTAAGTAGATTAGCGTTTAATTTCGTTTATCACATTGTTACTTCACATATTACAAATCGTAAGCGAAAATAGCGTAAACTAAAGTATCGATTATCGAGTTCAAGAGTACAAGCAGTAATTAAGTCAGAAATAACAGATCTTGATTAGCAATCTTTTCTTCCTTTGACTTTGACTTTGACTTTAAAAGTCGGGTTGTTACAGCCTCCCCTACTTTAGGGAATTTCGTCCCGTAATTAAGGCACAGGCGTAATGAAGAGTTATGGGTATTTTGCCTTCATATCACTTTTGTCACGGCCCCCGATCCGGTTTTACCCGGTCCCGAGGCTACGGAACAAAAACCCATGGTATTGGGGTATGACTTGGTAGAGGAAAATTTAACAGGATCGGTTATACTGAAAACACCCGATTATTTTATTATAATTTCGGGGCAAACCCCGTATTTTACAACAGAGGGATTTCACTGGGAGATCCCCTGATTACAAAAACATGTTTATTTATTTATTGAGCCACTTCATTCAAGCGGGAGTGCTATGCGGCACTTTTCCTTGTTCACAGTAAATCACCTGAAACATGTTTAAAAAGATTTTATCAGCGGGGAAATACTGGCGAGTCATTCAATTTGCACAAAATGACACATTGTTGTAATTTTATAGCATTAAGAGTTTTAACATTTGCCCCTATCTTATAATTAGCTGGTTCAGTTATCACTCGACCGGATCTATGACTGTGGTCATATCACTATTGAGTCATGTCACCCAATAGTGACGAGTATCACAAATTAGGTGCGCCCGCCTAAAAGTGATAAAACAACATTAATGTGCACAATACCCCACTTTCTGCCAGTAACTTAAGATTTGCAAAGACTTAATCACTGTAAAGTATAACTGGAAAACATTTAAGGTTTTATAAAGCAATTTGATACAAAGAGAATGACTCACATTGCAAGTTTAAGTGGACAGAGTATGCCTACTGATTAAGCTTGGTAACCTAGTTAAATAATGAAAACAAAACTAGGTTAGTTACTTAATACAACATTTACGATAATTTCACGAGATCAAAACCCTCACGACGAATGACAAAGTATAGCCCGAATTCAGGCAGCACTTAAACATCCATCGGATCGGTTTCAATCGATCGGACATTGTATCGTAGTAGTGATCGAGTTGTTACCCTGTTATTGCAGCAGCGTTTCACTACTTTGACTTGTGATTTCGAACAAAAAGAAACACTTTTTATGAAAATTTTCGAGCACATAGACTGCCCATGCAACGTTCTATTTATAGCTGAAATTTAGGTTTCTCGCGGCCCGCGTAAGCTTGAAAGGGGGGTCCTTCGCGCCCCGCGAGGGCCACCCTAGCTACGGCTAGGGCTGCCGTGTCACACCCTAGCTCCACCACATATACGACACGTGGCCTTGATCGTTATCCGAAGGATTGCATGGCTATCGCGCCCCGCATAGATCTCCCATAAATCTTTCGCGGCCCACAACAGCTTACAAAATTTTGATTTTCTTGATTTTTCATAGAAATTAGGGTTTTAGGGGTCCGGGTTTTTACTTACGGAGCGTTGTAGGATATTTTCGTGCAGGTCCTTACATCCTTCCCACCTTATTTAAAGTCTCGTCCTCAAGATTTACTGGAATAAATAAGGATACCTTCTCTTAATTTCCGATTCCAGCTCCCATGTGTACTCCGGTCCTCTTTTCGAATCCCACTTTACTTTGACCACTACTAATCTCTTGTGTTTGAGGAAGTTGACCTTTCTGTCCTCTATTCGAAGAGGTTTCTCTACAAATTTCAACTTTTCATTTACCTCTATATCTTGAAGAGGTACTACCAGTGATTCATCTGATAAGCACTTTTTAAGATTGGATACATGAAACACATCATGTACCCTGACTAGCTCTTTTGGTAGTTGTAATCGATAGGCAACGGGTCTGATTCGTTGGGTAACGGTAAATGGTCCTATGTATCTTGGACTTAGCTTTCCTTTCTTACCAAATCGAACTACCCCTTTCCAAGGCGAAACTTTTAATAGTACCTTGTCTCCAACTTGAAATTCTAACGACTTACGTCAATTATTTGCATAACTCTTCTGACGGTCTCGAGCCGTTTTCAATCTTTCTTTGATTTGAGTTATCTTGTCGGTGGTTTCCTGTACAATCTCAGGACCTGATAATTGGCTTTCTCCTATTTCTGTCCAGCATACTGGAGTTCGACACTTTCGTCCATAAAGTGCTTTGAATGGGGCAGCATTGATACTTGTAGGATAACTATTATTATAGGAGAATTCTATTAATGGTAAGTGGTCATCCCAGTTTCCACCGAAGTCGATTACATATGCCCTGAGCATATCTTCAAGGGTTTGGATCGTCCTTTCACTTTGTCCATCGATTTGGGGATGGTATGCAGTACTTAAATTTAATCGTGTCCCCATTGCTTCTTGGAAACTCGTCCAGAAATGCGAAGTGAAACGACTATCCCTGTCTGACACAATGGAGAGTGGGACTCCATGTAGGGATACTACCTCGTCTACGTACAACTTAGCCAATCTCTCCATGCTAAAGGTTTCCTTCATTGGTAGTAAATGAGAGGATTTGGTTAGTCGATCTACAATCACCTAGATTGCATCGTTACCTTTCTTGGTTTTGGGTAACTTAGTAACGAAATCTATTGTTATTAGTTCCCATTTCCATACGGGCATTTCTAATTGTTGAAGTAAACCTGAAGGTTTCTGGTGTTCTTCCTTAACTTGCGAACAAGTTAGACACTTAGAAACGTATCTAGCTATGTCCTTTTTCATTCCTATCCACCAGAAGTTATTCCTTAAATCTTGATACATCTTGTTATTACCAGGATGCATCGTATACCTAGATTTATGAGCTTTCTCTAATATCTTATATCTTAAGTTTCCTTGTCTAGGTACCCAAATCCTTTTCTTATGGAATCTCCAAATTCCATCAGTTTCTTGCTCTAATTCTTTTATCCTTCCTTTCATTCCTTCAGTATCATCCTTGATTGCTGTTTCCTGAATCTTTTTCAATTGTTCCATTAAATCCAATTGTAGATTCAATCTAAGAGCATGAACTCGCCTTTGTTTCTCATGGTAATTACGACTTAGGGCATCGGCTACCACATTGGCCTTTCCTTCGTGATATAGGATGTTACAGTCGTAATCACTTAAAATTTCCATCCATCTTCTTTGCCTCATGTTTAACTCTTTTTGCCCAAATATATACCTCAAAATCTTATGATCTGTATAGATGGTAAATTTACTCCCATACAGATAATGTCTCCAAATCTTAAGGGCAAAAATGATGGCTCCTAATTCTAGGTCATGAGTTGTATAATTCTCTTCGTGCTTTTTCAATTGCCTTGATGCATATCCAATTACCTTTTTGCGTTGCATTAATACATAACCTAGGCCTAGCTTTGAGGCATCACAGTAGACTTCAAATTCTTCTGTACCTTCTGGTAAGGCAAGAATTGGGGCATTTGTTAATCTTTGCTTTAAAATTTTTAAGGCCTCTTCTTGCTTGGGTCCCCATTCAAATTTAACGGTTTTGCAGGTTAGCTTGGTTAATGGAACAGCTATTTTAGAGAAATTTCTAATGAAGCGCCTATAATATCCAGCTAATCCAAGAAAACTTCTAACTTTGGTAGCTTATTGCGGGACATTCCAATTGATGATCGCTTCTACCTTGGAAGGATCTAGGTGAATACCTTCGTGATTCACCATGTGTCCTAAAAATTGCACCTCTTGTAGCCAAAACTCACATTTTGAAAGTTTGGCATAAAGCTTTTCCTTTCTTAACAAGGTTAAGAGTGCATGCAGGTGTTCACAATGTTCGTCCTGACTTTTGGAATAAATAAGTATATCGTCGATGAAGACAATTACAAATTTATCGAGGTACGGCTTATAGATCCTATTCATCAGGTCCATAAATGCTGCAGGAGCATTTGTTAATCCAAATGGCATGACTGTAAACTCGTAGTGACCATACCTAGTCCTGAAAGCAGTTTTAGGTATGTCTTCCTCCTGTGCCTTCAACTGATGGTATCCTGAGCGTAAATCTATCTTGGAGAAATATCTAGGTCCTTGAAGTTGATAAAAAAGATCATCAATCCTAGGTAATGGGTATCGATTCTTAATTTTAACCTTATTCAATTCCCTATAATCGATACACATCCGCATCGAACCATCCTTCTTTTTCACGAACAACACAGGTGCTCCCCAAGGGGATGAACTAGGTTGTATGAATCCTTGGCTTAACAATTCATCTAACTGCTTTTTCAGTTCTAACATTTCTGTGGGTGCTAACCGATAAGGTGCCTTAGCTATTGGTGTAGTTCCAGGAATTAGATGAATTCTAAACTCTACTTCCCTATCTGGTGGTAATCCAGGTAGCTCTTCCGGGAATACATCAGGGTATTCTGATACTACTGAGATTTCCTCAAGTTCCTTGCTTTTAGTGTTAATGATCACTGAAATCATATACACTATTCCTTGTTTTCATTAATAACTAGCAATTTTCATTACTGAAATGAACTTTGTTGGTTTACGTGGCTTATCTCCTACAACCAGAATTACTTCTCCTGTGGGTGTATGGATTTCTATAGAATTTTGATCACATAGGATTCGAGCGTGGTTGGCTGCTAACCAATCCATTCCTAACACGACATCGAATCCTGCTAAATGCATGGGTAGAAGGTTTGCAGAAAATTTATGGCATGAGAGTTCTATTTTTCCCTCCTGGAGTACCTTATCTATATTAACAGAATTTCCTTCTGCCGTTTCTACCGTAAAAACTTGCCGAAGTTTGGTTAAAGGTCGGTTAAGAGCTTGGCAGAATGAAGTATTTATGAAACTTTGGTTTGCACCAGAGTCAAATAATACTTTTGCGTAAACGTCATGTACAAGAAACGTACCAGCTATCAGATCTGGAATCAGATCCGCTTCTTGTGTAGTCAGCTGGAAGGCTCTTGCATTTTTCTTATTAGTTCCTTCGGCAGGTTTAGTTTTGTTGTCTGCAGGCTTAACCAATTTAGGGCAATTTGGCTTAAAATGCCTGGCTTCTCCGCAGTTGTAGCAGATCGTTGATTTTCTCCTGCACTCCTCCTCTCGATGCCCCGGTCTTTTGCAGAAATTGCAATATTCCCTACAATTTCCGAAGTGTTTCTTTTTACAGTTACTGCAAAATGGAGCGGTGGAGGACTGCCCGGTTCCCTTCTTCTTGAAATTATTACCCCCACGAAAACCTTGGATAATCTTTTAATCTAACTCCTTTTTCCTGTTTTCTTCTCTTGTGCGCACCAGTCCGTCAGTCAAGGTGTTGTCCAATTCGACCGCATCGTCGATCGTTCGAGGTCTCGCAGCCTTGACTATATCATGGATCTCGCTAATCAATCCCCAAATATAGCGAGAAATAAGCACTGCTTCTTTCGAAACCAGAGTTGGCACAATTCTAGCATACTCAAAAAAATTCAAAGTATACCCTCGACAGTCGACGTCCACCATCCGGTGGTTTAGAAACTTGTTTCTCATTTGCTCCTTTTCGTAGGAGGGACAAAACTTTCTTTCTATTAATTCTTTAAGTTCCTCCCAACTCATGGCATAAGCCATATCACTTCCTTTGGCTTGCAGCACTGTATTCCACCATTCCAATGCCTCTTCCTTGAAAAGGTGGGATGCATACATTACCCTATTCTCCTCTGCGCATTTACTTATTTTAATTACTGCTTCGGTCTTTTCCGACCAACGTAGTGCGGCAGTCGCCCCTTCATTGCCTGCAAATTCGACTGGCTTACAGGCAAGAAATTCGTTGTAAGTGCAACCAGGCGTTGCCACTTTCATTTTCTTAAGTAATGGAGCTTGAATCAAATTATTATCAATGCCGCCTCCATTCACACTGTTACTGAAATTCACGGGTGCGTTTCCTGTGGCTAGCTTGGGAAGGTTCAGCGGGATTTCTAGCAGCAGCGACGATTGCTGGAATAGCATTGGCTATTCCCTGAGCAATTATGTTCTCAATATCTTGCCTATTGAGAAATTGTTCTTCATTATTTGGGTCAATTTGGTTAACTTCATTTGCCGATGGTTTACCGCGTTTTCCATCTGAACAATCAACAATATATATATAGATTATTTTCACAAAATGGATAACAACTAAACACCATAAGGCAGTCACAACACAATTGAGTCAACACGTATAGCCAAAATCGTCTACCTTGCGACATTTATATTTTTATATAATATTTATGCATCAATACACACCATCTATTTTACAAAAGTTTTATTTTAGTTATTATTATACAATATTATATTATTATTATACAAAGTTTTTTTTAATCATAATTAACTGGCTTTTCAAAAACGACGCTCCCTCTCGTCGTACTTCCACATGATATTTTCCCCCACTTCTCGAATCCGATTTCCTGCATCCACAAGTTCCTCGCCGTAGCGGCGTAATTCGGCAATGTTCACCGGGTTCATGGGTGGAAAAGGTGCAGGTTCAGGATCAAACTGGGGAAAGTAAACATTTGGGTTATTCAAAAAATTTTGAAAGTGCCAGTCGCTGGTCCACCATTCTTCCAACTGCCCAGTAACAGGTTGAGGGTAGACAATTGGGTCTGGAGTAGCAGGTTCCAAATTGATAGGAAGTTCTGATTGAGCGGGGAAATTGAAAAGGGTTTCATCAGCAGGTCCGATGAGGTCACAGTTTGCCAGTTTTCTATCCATCTCTTCCCAAGGTGGTAACTCCTGGGCTTGACCAGAGCTCTCCCATACTTCTTTTCCTTTTCCTTTTGGATCCTCAGTTTTCTTTACCCGTTGGGCAGCGGGTTTCTTCTTTCGTCCTCGTTTCCAGTCCAGAAGCCTTCTCCTCTTTTTAGGCTTGGGTTTCTCCTGTGGCTGGGCCTGAAACACTAATGGCTCCTCAGTATCCGCCTGATAACCGGATTGGGTTCCTGCTGTATCCATATCAATAGTATGGATTGTGAAATTTCGGAGGGCTTCCATAGTTCATTCATGCTGTTTAGGCACACATGAAGAAACACAAAAATCCAAATTAAATTTTATTTATTGTAAATTAAATTTTTCACAGAATCACAAAATGGCAACTTGAATAATTAAGTATTTTTCAAATACTTAATTGGCTTAAATCAGTGGCTTTGATACCATTTTTTTCTGTCACGGCCCCCGAATCGGTTTTACCCGGTCCCGAGGCTACAGAACAGAAACCCGTGGTATTGGGGTATGACTTGGCAGCGGAAAATCTAACAGGATCGGTTATACTGAAAACACTCGATTATTTTATTATAATTTCGAGACAAACCCCGTATTTTACAACAGAGGGATTTCACTGGGAGATCGCCTGATTACAAAAACATGTTTATTTATTTACTGAGCCACTTCATTCAAGCGGGAGTGCTACGCGGCACTTTTCCTTGTTCACAGTAAATCACCAGAAACATGTTTAAAAAGATTTTATCAGCGGGGAAATACTGGCGAGTCATTCAATTTGCACAAAATGACACATTGTTATAATATTACAGCATTAAGAGTTTTTACATTTGCCCATATCTTATAATTAGCTGGTTAAGTTGTCACTCGACCGTATCTATGACTGTGGTCATATCACTATTGAGTCCTGTCACCCAATAGTGACGAGTATCACGAATTAGGTGCGCCCACCTAAAAGTGATAAAACAGCAGTAATGTGCACAATACCCCACTTACTGCCACTAGCTTAAGATTTGCAAAGACTTAATCACTGTAAAGTATAACTAGGAAACATTTAAGGTTTTATAAAGCACTTTGATAAAAAGAGAATGACTCACATTGCAAGTTTAAGTGGATAGAGTATGCCTACTGATTAAGCCTGGTAACCTAGTTAAATAATGCAAACGAAACTAGGTTAGTAACTTAATGCAACATTTACGATAATTTCACGAGATCAAAACCCTCACGACGAATGACAAAGTATAGCTCGATTTCAGGCAGCACTTAAACATCCATCGGATCGGTTTCAATCGATCGGACATTGTATCGTAGAAGTGATCGAGTTATTACCCTGTTATCGCAGCAGCGTTTCACTACTTTGACTTGTGATTTTGAATAGAAAGAAAACACTTTTTACGAAAATTTTCGAGTACAGAGACTGCCCATGCAACATTCTATTTATAGCTGAAATTTAGGTTTCTCGCGGCCCGCGTAAGCTTGAAGGGGGGTCCTTCGCGGCCCGCGAGGGCCACCCTAGCTACAGCTAGGGCTGCCGTGTCACACCCTAGGTCTGCCACATGTACGGCACGTGGCCTTGATCGTTATCCGAAGGATAGAATGGCTGTCGCGCCCCGCGTAGATCTCCCTTAAATCTTTCGCGGCCCGCGACAGCTTACCGAATTTTGATTTTCTTGATTTTTCATAGAAATTTGGGTTTTAGGGGTCCGGGTTTTTACTTACGGAGTGTTGTAGGATATTTTCGTGCAGGTCCTTACATCTTTCGAGTTCCCAGGTGAACTCGGCGCCGCGTTTGCCTTCCCAGCGAACCTTCATTATAGGAATGCGTAAGTGTTGAAGTTTCTTGGTCTCTCGGTCCATGATATTGACTGGCTTTTCCATGAAGTGTAATGTTTCGTCCACTTGTAGATCATCAAGAGGGACATGTAAATTCTACTCGGCTAGACACTTTTTGAGGTTCGAGACGTGGAAAGTCGGATGGACGTTGCTGAGTTCCTTCGGTAGTTCGAGTCTGTAGGCCACCTTGCCAATTCTTTCCAGTATCTTAAAGGGTCCAACATATCGAGGCGCGAGCTTTCCTTTCTTGCCGAATCGGACCACCCCCTTCCAAGGTGAAACCTTTAGGAGTACGTGATCACCAACATCAAATTCAAGGGGCTTGTGGCGTTTATCGGCGTAACTCTTTTGACGACTCCGTGCTTTCTAGAGATTGTCTCGTATCTGGAGGATCTTGTCAGTCATTTCTTGTAATAACTCAGGACCGGTAATTTGCGCATCTCCGATCTCGTGCCATACAATAGGCGATCGACATTTTCTTCCATATAATGCCTCAAATGGTGCTATTTGAATGCTAGAGTGATAACTGTTATTGTACGAGAATTCGACTAAAGGTAAATGCGAATCCCAATTACCACCAAAATCTATAACACACGAGCGAAGCATGTCTTCAAGGGTGCGAATCGTGCGCTCAGTCTGACCGTCGGTCTGGGGGTGGAAAGCGGTACTTAGATTAAGAGTAGTACCGAGAGCAAATTGAAACGTTTCCCAAAGGTGTGAGGTAAATCGACCATCGCAGTCAGAAATGATATCACGAGGTGTCCCATGTCGACAAATGACTTCGTCGGTATAGATCCGTGCTAATCGTTCCACCTTAAAGTCTTCTTGTATCGGTAGAAAATGAGCAGATTTAGCAAGACGATCAATGATAACCCAGATGCTATTGTGACCTGATGGCGTGCATGGTAGTTTCGTAATGAAATCCATGGCTATACTTTCCTACTTCCACATCGGAATATCAGGTTGTTCGAGTAACCCCGAGGGTCTTTGATGTTTGGCCTTGACCTTCGAGCAGCTTAGGCATTTAGAAACATATACTGCGATATCTTTCTTCATTCCAGGCCACCAATACCTGGATCGAAGGTCCTGGTACATCTTGTCGGCACATGGATGAATCGAATATCGGGACTTGTGAGCTTCGGTCATCAAAATATCCCTAAGGTTGTAGCGATTGGGAATCCAAATGCGGTCATGATAGTGAAAGATGCCGTTGGATTTGCTTTCCAATTGGCTTTCGGAACCGAGTATTCTTTCTTCTCTCGCGATATTTTCAAGAAAAGCAGCATGCTACGCATCGCAAATGAGAGCTTCGAGGTCGTGTTAGGCTTGAATGCTACGAACGCTAACCAAATAGCTTCGTCGGCTTAGAGCATCGGCAATGACATTTGCTTTGCCTGGGTGGTAACGAATCTCACAGTCATAATCGTTGAGAAGTTCAACCCACCTGCGTTGGCGCATATTCAACTCTTTCTGGTTCAAGATGTGTTGTAGGCTCTTATGGTCGGTGAAGACCGTACACTTGGTACCGTAAAGGTAGTGTCGCCAAATCTTCAACGCAAAAACAACTGCACCGAGCTCAAGATCGTGGGTTGTATAGCTCTTCTCGTGGATTTGAGCTGACGAGACGCGTACGCGATAACCTTGCCCCGTTGCATAAGAACACAACCAAGACCAAGGTTAGAGGCATCGCAGTAGACTACGAAGTCGTCGTTTCCGTCAGGTAACGCGAGCACAGGAGCATCGCAAAGCATACGCTTGAGGGTTTGAAAGGCTTCCACTTGTTCAGTTCCCCAAACAAAAGGTTTGTCTTTATGCGTAAGAGAGGTAAGCGAACGGAGACTTTAGAGAAACCTTCGATAAATCAGCGGTAATAGCCCACCAGTCCGAGAAAAGAAAGGAATTCGGACGGTGATTTTGGTGTAATCCAACTCTTAACTGCTTCAATCTTCGTGGGATCGACGTGTATACCTTGACTATTGATGATGTGACCGAGGAATTGAACCTCATCTAGCCAAAACTCACACTTGGAGAACTTGGCATAGAGTCGATTCCCTTGGAGTAATTCAAGAACCAAACGTAGATGTTGCGCATGTTCGGCTTTCGATTTTGAATAGATAAGGATATCATCGATAAACACGATGACGAAGCGGTCGAGAAAAGGTTTACACACGCGATTCATCAAATCCATGAAAACCGCGGGTGCATTGATTAAACCAAGACAAATTCATAGTGGCCGTAACGAGTGCGAAAAGCGGTTTTAGGTATATCCTCCTCTTGAATTCATAACTGATGATAGCCAGAGCGCAAATCGATCTTCGAGAAACATGTAGCACCTTGCAATTGATCAAACAAATCATCGATTCGAGGTATGGGATAGCGATTCTTGATAGTAAGCTTATTGAGTTCCCTATAATCGATGCACATCCGGAACGATCCATCCTTCTTTTTGACGAAAATGACAGGTGCGCCCCAAGGAGAGGTGCTAGGGCGAATGAAGCCTTTATCAAGCAATTCCTGGAGTTGACTCGAGAGTTCACGCATTTCGGACGGAGCGAGTCGATAAGGAGCTTTAGCAACAGGATTAGCTCCAGGAATGAGGTCGATTCGAAAATCAATGTCACGCCTCAGGGGTAAACCAGGTAGATCGTCAGGAAAGACAGCAGGAAAATCACGAACCACAGGCACCTTATCCATTGCCTTCTTTTCCTTTTCCTCCGCTACTACGATGTGCGCCAAGAAAGCTTTGTATTCCTTTCGGAGATACTTGCTCGCGTGTATGCACGACATGAGTTTAAGATCCTTCGAGCACAGAGTTGATCACCATTTGCGAGAGAGAAACGAATCATTTTATCAAAGCAAACGACTTCAACACGATTTTCGCGAAGAAAGTCCATGCCTACTATGATATCAAAACTACCGAGCTGCATCGGAATAAGGTCGATAGGGAAAACGTGATTGTTGAGTTCAAGCGTACAATCACGGAGAACAGAACTAACAGTGACAGTTCTTCCAGTGGCAATTTCTACGTCGAACGTTGTTGGGAGGTTAGCACGTTTACGTTTTAGGAGCTTCTCGAATTCAAATGCCACAAAACAGTTATCGGCTCCAGTATCAAATAAACATGAAGCATAAATACCGTTGACAAGAAACGTACCTTTAACCACATTGTTGTCAGCTTGGGCCTGGCAGACATTGATGTTGAAGGTTCGTCTGTGGGCTGCTGACTGTTGTTGTTGCTGCTGCTGCTGAGGCTGTTGCTGTTAATGTTGTTGTTGCGATGGTTGCTGCTGCGGCTCTTGCTTTACCACTCTGTTCGGGCAGATATTTGCAAAGTGGTTAGGATAACCACATGTATAGCAGGCTCTTGCGTGAGCACCGGGAGCAGGAGCTGCTTGTTGACCCTGATAAGTGGGAAGAGGTGCTGGCAGTGCAGGAGCTTGAACTTGAGCTTGAGCTTGACGGGGACCAGTACGGCAGTTAGCGGTAAAGTGTCCGTATAGGTTGCAGTGAACACAAAATCGACAAACGATCCCAACAGGATGATGATAAGTACAAGTAGGGCACAGAGTGTGCGGACCACTGTATGCACGTTTTGCAGGAGGTGCATTGGTCACGGGTGCGGCTACTTGGCGGTTCTGGTTCTGGGGTTTGGCAGGAACAGCGGTGAGAGGAGCGGCGGTGACAGCACAGTTGTTGTTGTTGTTGTTCTTATGCTTGCGGCGTGATGACTTTGATCCTTGAGGTGCGGCTATTTCAGGAGCGGTGGGAGAAGCGGTAACTTGGTGGAGAATCTTGGCGGTGTTCTTGAAATAACCAGTCCTAACTCGTTTGTCATTTATTTCTGTAGCGAGTAGATAAGTCTCTTCGATGGTGGTCGTCTTGGCGGCTTGCAGGAAATCAGCGACACAATCAGGTAAAGCGCGAATATATTTCTTGATTGTGATGTCAAGTTGAGACTTGGCTGGGACAAATAATGCTAAGCTGCTTAAAGCGAGCAGTAAGACCAGCATTGCCGCCACCTTCTTGCTTAATGTTCCAAAACTCGTCCTCCAGCTTCTGGAGCTCATGCGGAGGGCAGAATTCCTTCATCATGATTTCCTTCAACTCCTCCCAAGTAAGCCCATAGGCTGCGTCGTTACCTCGCCTGTTTCTTTCGGCGGTCCACCAGTCCAAAGCCCTGGACTGGAAAACGCCAGTTGCGTTGACAGTGTGGAGGTTATCGGGACAACTGCTTTGGCGAAGAGTGACTTCGATCGAATCGAACCGTTGAAACATGGCGCTGGGCCCGTCTTCACCAGTGAATTCTTTGGGGCCGCATGCCTTAAACTGCTTGAAGCTAAAAGTAGCTTTTGGTGAGTCCGTCCTAGATTCCTTAGAAGACTTGCTACCGATTTCATTGATCTCGCTGACAATTTGGAGAATGACCTTGGCCATTTCCTTGGCGACTAGCGATGCGATGCATTTGTCAGCGTGATTGCGGCGGGTAGCGCGAGCAGTGTGCGATCCAAATAACGACATTGTCTGCAACAGACATCGCCA
Organism: Helianthus tuberosus; assembly: GCA_030545235.1. Taxonomy (NCBI): domain Eukaryota; kingdom Viridiplantae; phylum Streptophyta; class Magnoliopsida; order Asterales; family Asteraceae; genus Helianthus; species Helianthus tuberosus. The sequence continues at coordinate 147,422,584 of CM060452.1, forward strand.
TAGGATTCAGACCAGATATAATCGAATCTATCCATACCAATCTACCTATTATTACTAGATAAAGCTCAGGAACACATCAATCACTTAGGCACGTAGTCACATAGGCACATAAACACATAATCCACTTAAGCATGTAAGCACCGAAGCACATAAGCACGTAGTTCATGTAAGCATGTATTTTGCACGTATTCACCTTCCTATTTTGCACGTATTCACCTATTATTCAAGTCCACGAAATGCATTCGAGAGTCAGGCGTGGTGTTGCGTATCACAGTGTATGGATCTCACACTTCAGTAAATGCGATGAGAGATAGCGAGTAACATAGCGAGTAGTATAGCGAGCGATTTGTTAGCGTATTGAGATAATTGTATAGTGCGAGTTGTGCGTGTTTATCAAAGCGAGGAGCGAAAGCGAATGTATCACCAAAACCGAAACATATATAAACACATAAAAACCACATAAAACACATAAATCACATAAAATCGAAGAATCAGCGGCTGCGAGCTCAGGATCAAAACAGATCGTCCGTGTGTGAGACATTGACTACCCAAAGTGATTCAACTATTCACAAGGACCTCGAGTGCACACTTTGGCCTTCTGGACTGTGCTCTCGCCTCTGTCCGGGTGATCGGCACGCATCCTTCCAGTTACAGCGTGACTTAGGTCATTGGAGTTCGTCGAGACTTTAGTGGGAGTTTGTAAAACCAGAATGTAGAGAGGATCAAGTTATTAAGATGCAGGTTTCACTCCTAACTTAACAACTTTATTCCTAATGATGCGAATAAGGTGGAGAATTTCATCGAGATATGGATTTCACTCCTGACTCAACGCAAATTCTTGTGTTTTATAGTAAAAATGAGCGTAGATCGAACAATCTCGTCGAGAGTTCTTGGTTTTTCACACCTATTCTCGACATGTTGTTCAATTGTATTATGCGAGTGTTTTCAAAAATCGTGCGCGTATCGTGTTAGCCTTAGGAAAGGCCAAGTGGTTTCCAATGAGAATATCAAGTAAGCTCATACAAAACCCCTATTTGGTTTGCACGAGTCGGTCTGTTGGTACTTAGACTATAGACTAGGTCAATTCTATGACATTGACCCGGACTAGGTCGAGTCTTGCCTAATTCCCAATAGTTATGGCTCTGATACCAATCTGTCACACCCCAACCGATGGCGGAAACATCGGGGCGCGGCATTGAGCGAAACAGACTGTCCAGGAGAATCCATAAGAACTATAATTACCAAATATTTAATGTCATGTCCCATACCACAACATATAAAGTAAAACAGTTATTACAGACATAGTGTTCTCAAAGACAAATATTGTTCCGACAACTCAGATCTTATTTAATTCATTTCTAGACTCTCCTAGCTTGATTCCATGACATCCAGCAAATAAAAGCATCCTAAGCACCTGTCACATACGTTAAAATAAAAGTCAATACACATAGTGTAAAGGTAAGCATACAAGTTTAGTATCATATAGTAGCGAAAACGATTTACGCATAACCTGCATGTAACATGTAGAAATGTGATGCAAGTAAGTTATCGACAATGAAATATGCACAGACGTGACTGCGAGTTGTAGAATGCGCAACACATATCACCACCGTGACACGTGAAGAAAAGCCCTTAACAACCCCCGTCCACGACAGGTGCTGAGTCCAAACTATAGTACTATCGTTGCTAAGGTGTCAGGAAACAATCATTGTGTAAACATAACATACAAGCATTCATCGAATAACACGTATAACATGCGAGACCGGTTAGCGTATAAAATGTGTTTGCGATCGATTTGATTTGATATAAGTAACGTATGTAACACCCAAAAGTGCGTCAAGCAAAAAGGGAGCGCTTGAGAGATGAGCCTGATCAGAGAACGATAGTGTAAGCGTTGCACAGTGCGTAAAACAGCACGTCAAGTGGAATGAGTGGCGAATGGTAGTTCAATCGGATGACTGTCCGGACGGATGGTCATCCAGACGGATGACCATTCGGTCGGAGGGTCGTCCGTTTGGGAGGGATGTGTTTGTGTGTTGCTTGAACTTTGAAGTTTTCGTTGTAGCATTTTAAAAGATGTGAATTATCATTATATGTCTAGTCATCTGGTCGGATGGTCATCCGGACGGATGACCATTCGTTTAGAACTGATATTCTTTGAAGTTTTGTAAATTGTTTAAGTGTTGAAAATCACAAGTCACCTGATCGAATAGTCGTTCAATCGGATGGTCGTCCGATCGGAAGGCTATTCGTTTGAGTGACTGTTTTCGTTTGAAAACTCGTGAAATCAGTTAAGTTGTAAAGTTTGCGATTTTGACAGAAACATTATGACGGCGTGTTAAACAAGGGAAACCACATCAGGTTCAACTCATCCGGTCGGACGAGAATCACCCCATTTGTTTCGAACCAACTGTTCATGACGGTGTTTCATGTTCAACCCGTGTATTGGTTGTCTGCCTGGTAGAATTCCATTCTCTGTCCGGCTCTCCACTAAGGAGTAAGTAGAGGGCCCGAACAAGCTCGGATTCTAACGGTTTTTGAGTGAAAAGTGAAAGATGTTGAAGAAAAGTTTGAAGTACTTGAAAAATGTTTAGATTTAGCTGAAATTAGTGTTTAATCATGTAGAAATCCATTAGATCCGAACCATTCTTAATGAGATGAGGTCGCACTTCGATGTTCATAAGAACTCCATGATGACGTCACCCTAGAACAGCCTGAATAAGAGGATTTCACGGTGAAATTGTAAGATTTGTTGGTGAAGATGATGAGAAAGTGTGTAATGAAGAAGAAAGTACAAGATTTAGAGTGAAAACTTACAAGAATCGTGAGAAATTGAGAGAAAATAGCCTGAGAATGCACTGGGTCGGAGGGAGGTGTCACATCAAGTGAACAGTGATATGACAGGAGGGGTATTTATAGTGAGATGTGAGAAAGGCGGTGCAATGGAAGCGGGTCGGATGGCCCTTCGATCAGATGACCGTCCGATCGGATGGTCATCCGGTCGGATGACCATTCGATCGAATGGTTGTTCGATCAGATGGCGGGTGCGAGTTAGTTTCCGACTTCCGTTTCGTGCGTTGAGCGTTGCGTTGCGTTAGAGCGAGTTACGAGTAAGCGATGCGATAGCATTAAACAATAGTTACACAAATAACATAATTGTTAATAATCACAAAAAGTAAACTTATTTTCGAGTCTGTGATGAGATTGCGTTGCGATAGAGTTGCGATAGAGTTGCGATTGCGTTGCGAATAACACCTTTAATCATAACATCAGCACACACAAGTAAGCACATAATAACACACATACACATAAAATAATACCAATAATTGCGATTCGAGTGGCGATGCGATAGCGATGAGATAGCGTTAAGTAGATTAGCGTTTAATTGTGTTTATCGCATTGTTACTTCACATATTACAAATCGTAAGCGAAAATAGCGTAAACTAAAGTATCGATCATCGAGTTCAAGAGTACAAGTAGTAATTAAGTCAGAAATGACACATCTTGATTAGCAATCTTTTCTTCCTTTGACTTTGACTTTGACTTTGACTTGTACTTTGACTTTAAAAGTCAGGTTGTTACAGCACCATCGGAACATGTGGTCCGAAGATAACCAATTTCCAGCAACCCATGTTCTGCTGAGCAAGTATGTGACCCATCCGACGTTGCCAGATATTATACTCCGATCTGACAAGCATCAGAGGTTTGTACAGAGTACCAGTGTTGTGTGGATCTTGTGAATTTTGAGACATTTTTTATTGTTTACAAACAGTGTTTTTGTTTAAAATACTTTGAACGTAAATAAACTTTTACTCTGTTTTCAATCCAGCGAACAAACAACATCAGTAGTAGGAGCTGATCTTTTTATATCAAGTTGAATGTTTAGATCGAATTTGATTGACCAAGCTCTGATAACAATTGTTAGGATCTGAGTTTGATTGTTGTGATAGTTAAGATGATAACAATGGAAGAAGATAAAACAAAGATGAAATATGCAGTGGAATAATTAACTTTTCAATCACAACAATAGAGATATTGCTTTCATCATCATGCTTTTATAAAATTGCAATTACAATGTTTACATATGCATGAAGAATTACAACTCCCCCTCAGCCTGATCACTCCTTGTTTGTTCGTACAAAAATGTCAAGAGGAAAGTGATGAATAGAATAATACAGGCACTGTTTTATTAATAGTACAAACAAAACATCTGAAGCATCTAAGCTGACGTCACTTAGACAGCGACATCTAACAGCCTAACAAACTCCTAACATCTGCTAGAGCCTAAGCACTGTTACATTGATAAACTCTATTGATCATCATCTGTTAAGAATCCTCTGTTGGTCTTTAACATCTATTGATCCACAGCAGACCTTAGCTTCATCAGACTTTGTCTTCTCAGCATAGAATGATTAGACCTTTGCTTCAACAGACTTTGTCTTCTTCAGCAACGGTTCTCTTTGGCAAACCTTTGGCTTTTGCAGACTCTAGAGAAACAGATGTTGAGTCTTTGCCATTGGGAGGAGCAGATCTTCAAAGCACTGTTATTATTGATCAATGGTAGTAGACTATTTTGGCTTTCCAATCATCTGTTCTTTTGTGGGGTCCACTAGATCCAACATCTTTCTATAAAAACCCAACCGGTTTTGAACCTCGATTGGTTTGAGAAAAAAAGGCATGTTATCTCTAGGCTCTATTAGTTAATGTAATGGACGCTTTTCATGCTATTTTTTCCCTATTTTATCGTCAAATAAGTTAAAATATAAGTTTTCTTAACGCATCTCTTCAACATCCATTTTGTCTCAACAATTTACATTAAAAAGTTACTAACAAAATAGGACAAATACACTCTATTTTTTTTCTTTAATTTTGTTGTGTTCTAATTATATGTCTTTCACCCTAGAGAGGGTTTTTAGTGCAATAACTATTGTTGAAAGGTGCATAATGTATTAATGTGTCTTAAGTTTTGAGGTAAATTACAATGATGCCCTTTTCAAATGAAGTTAAATTACTTGTTGCCTATCTAATATACATTATATATTAGTGTAGATATAGATATACAATAATAAGATTTCTTAAATAATCCATTGTTGTATAAAAATTGCACCATTACATTCATTAGGATTAAGAAGTACATTAAAAATACATAATTCTCTCTGCAAGAACCTTTGAAGCTTAAAAACATTGTACATACATGCATACGTGGATGTTATAACTAACCCAATGGATATCTGTTATATAGCACGATTTTTATACATTGTTACACTTGCCATAGACATCTCTATGCCTACTTGCTATAGATAATCCCATCAGATGAAATAACAATACTGCAGTTTTCCTTCTCAATGTCTTAGATCTGGATCATCGCTGTGTACTTTTTATTCTCACATCCATTCGGTTCAATTGAAACGTCTTTTACTGTTAATGGCAACTAAGATGTTTTTATTAGAAATGGAAAGAGATTATAGCGTCCTAGGTTAATTGTTTATTGTGGAAGACGAGCAAACCAAATACTGAAGTCGATAATCAAGTACATCCGTTGATTCGCAAATGGGCTGCACTTATGTTTATTTATTGAGTAGTTTAAATGGGCCAGACATTTGTTTATGTTTTAGTATTTTCTGTTTGGGTCGCAGGCCAACAAACACTTATGGGTCAAGTATGTTTTAGAGTCCATTAGGTTAACTTGATGTTTGGGCCTAATTTTTGAAGCCACATGTATGAGGAACAACACTACGTTTCCAAGCGACATGCCTCTTCATCATGCAACGGTTCATCATGTATTAATACGGTTTCAAACCTCAGTTAATGGATGCAAGTTCTATGCAGAAAACAGTTATTTAATTTTAAGTTTATCAAGTTTCATTTTCATATTCAGTTAGTATATTTCAGTTTCTTGATTTCGGTTTCATCATGAAGTGGTGTGATGTTTATTGTGATTATAAGTATATGTGTGATCATCTTTCTTCTGATAACCATCGGAATGATTTGCAGCGGAAACATCATAATGGTTTGGTTCCATATTGCAGTGAATCGATGATGAATTGATAGTAGTGTGTGGGATGATGATTATGAGAGGACAATTATACGGTTAATTGTCTTGGTACCGAGATATGTTCCCGGCAACAAACTTATATACATTAGGAATAGAAACGGTTGTGAAGGAGGTTGAGTTTTGGCGGGAGTAACCGCCATTCGAAACAGCACCAACCTACCGACACAACGTTTCATATATATCGTCACATACATACATTTAACGAATAATATCTCCTAAGTTTAATACATGATATATAAATATAAGAATTATGTTTATCATAAGTCTAATACTCTCCCCTAAACATGATTCTGCTTATGGGAGTATTTAAGGATACTTGCGTTAGCATCATCCATTGCTGCTCTTGCTTTCTTGAAATCAAATGTCCTTCTGGTCTGCTTCATTTTGATTTCATTCCATCCATTGTCGGTAAAGAGTGCATAGTGCTCCATTGGATTTTCAGCAACCACTTGTTTCTCATCACGGCCTGCATCTTGTTTGGCATCACCACCTTCACTCCCGCTGCTTCTCGAATCCTTCTTGTTACCCAGCACTTCCTTCTCATCTGTCACTTCTTTATCGTAAACGTTTGATTGAATGGTTTTGAATTTGTAGTAATAGACAAGGACATCCAAGTACATTGCGTACATAAGACGCATTAATTCACCATCACTATATTCAAAGCCTATATCTTTGGCCACCTTGGGCCACAGGCTATCTTCAGTCACTTTTCGATGTCCACCTTCCTTTTCTATTTCCAGATACAGATCTAACAGACTCACTTTGCGATTATTTGAGGCAAAAGCCGGAATTGGTCTTGTTGTCACCCCCAGTTTCTTTGTTATAAACCACTCCACCATCTCTTCAAACTTCGTTTGCAGAATGAACTTGTACTTTTCGACATATTCATCATCATCCATCATGTTGAGTAACGCTTTACAATCTAAAAAATCTTTGAATTTCATTGTTTGAAGTATCATCACGTTCCAATCTGGTTCGTTAGATGATATTTCAAGTTTTTCGAAATAATTGTTCAAGTAATTTGTTTTGAACACCATAAATTCTGTTTCTTTGTTCATCATCTTCTGTTTTTCTGCAACACCCTTCTCTTCTTCTTTCGTTAATCCATATTTTATGTTTATATAGTTGTTTAGAGGAACACTAAAAGTTGGAAATAGTTTGCACTTGTCTCCGGTGAATTTCACCGTAAAACCCTGAGTGATTAATTGATCATAACTTAGAACATTTCTATTTCTATCTATGTCTTGTGTATAAAAGACACTTTGAACACGGATCTTCTCCACCCCTGAAATAATTTCTACAACTCCGATACCCCTTATAAAATAAAACTGATTTTCCCCCGTGTTTGTTTCTACATCATTCAAACACTTAATGCGCTTAAACATGTTCAGATTTCCAGAGAAATGGTGTTTTAGTGTTTTGCTAACATACCACATTTCTGACCAAAACCCTCCGTCGGTTCCGGCCACGAGATATTCTTGTTTCTGACTGTTTCTTTGATCTTCATTTTCGTCATACTGTCGTTGTACCCCGGTGTTGATAGCGAGACGTATTAGTTGGGATTCTTCATCGTCTTCCTTCTTCTTGCAGTTTGATATTTGATGGCCTGGGTTGTTACAGTAGTAACATCGCTTCATCAGCCACTTTCTTTCCCGTCTTTCGTCTGCACAGTGTTGGCATGGAAATGTTGTAGATGTTGCCCTTGGATCAGAATAACCTGGCGCTCTGATACCACTATGATAACCATCGGAATGATTTGTAGTGGAAACATCATAATGGTTTGGTTCCATATTGCAGTGAATCGATGATGAATTGATAGTAGTGTGTGGGATGATGATTATGAGAGGACAATTATATGGTTAATTGTCTTGGTACCGAGATATGTTCCCGGCAACAAACTTATATACATTAGGAATAGAAACGGTTGTGAAGGAGGTTGAGTTTTGGCGGGAGTAACCGCCATTCGAAACAGCACCAACCTACCGACACAACGTTTCGTTTAACGAATAATATCTCCTAAGTTTAATACATGAAATATAAATATAAGAATTATGTTTATCATAAGTCTAATATCTTCGCGGTCTGATTGGTCCTGGGAACCCGCTAACTGTGATACCAACAAATACGATTGAATAGAGTTAGCTGGGTTCGTATTATTATTGGCTTGAGAACCAGGTTGAAACAAGTTCGTCTCTAACTCGGGTCGTGAAGATATCAAGCACACAACATAATCATACCAAACATATAATAATCTAGCACAAGGTGGTCTGGTCACAAATCTTATAATCTAATCATGTACAAGATCTTGCCCTCGATAAATCAAAGCTTACATATCTGTGACATCAGAATCGGAATATTTAGCATTTCTTTTCGAGTATTAAACAATTTATGGAACCCAGCAACTTGCATGATTATCCTTAATTTTCTATAATTGTGTGTGTGTGTTTTGGTGGTGTTTGTTTATATACTGTATAAGATATTATGTTGGCAGGGTCTATGGTTATCATTTTCTTGTAATCAGCGACAAATTAGGCCAACCAGCTGGATTAGATATAGATAATAAGATAATAGATTTTCCACATAATTAAGTAAAGTACAAAAATGACTTTGTCTTGTATCCATCCATAGAAAGTACACTCATTCACATTAGACATTTATTTTCTAACAAATCATCATCATCATCATCATCATACTCATTAAATCCCACCAATAGCAAAACAAGGGTAGGGTCTGAGAAGGGTAAGATATAGACAGCTTTACCTCTACCCCATAGGAATAGAGAGACTGCTTCCAGTGAGACCCCCGGTTTGATAGTAGTTTTGCATCAAGCCTTAGACATAATACACATAACACTTAGCAATCCTGACAAAGACGGATTAGTGCATGCACCTTTTTCTAACAAATAACTTTATTAATACCCATTGATTAATTAGCAAAGGTCCTAGCTAGATATCGAAACAGATTGATCACTTTTCTAATACATAAATTCTCAATTAAGAGTCACCGGTGGAGTTCCTACGTCTCTTCACCGGAAAAAGATGTTGATAACATCCTTGTGCCGCCATCTGCCACTCTACCACCCCATCAAAGTGGACACCACTTGCTGAAACATCCGAGAAACTGTTGCTAAGTAGGCCATGCCCGAAAGGCGGCTTCGCCTTACGACGACCTGCCCCCACGGGCACGTTGCGAAGGGCCCCACCAGCTGTCCAGTACCTTTGACACCCTTTGCAAAAGTGTCTAGGCTGATTAACATTGTAGTTGTTGAAGTAACAAAATTTTGTCTCCATACTTTTGCACCTAGGACATGGCATGATCTTGTCTGGCCTCTTATTCGCTAGCGTTTGATCATCGTCGTTGTCTTCGTCATCTTCTGATTTGTTTGCGGGTTCTTCTTTGAATTCGCTCATCGCTTGCACGTTAATCATCTTACCAAATAACTTGAAACGTGTTGAATCATGACCTTCATGAACATCTGCCATGAAAGATTTAGAGGGAGATATATAGAAGTTGAAAAGTAACAATCAAGCAACTAGATTAATAAGACAAGAGTGTCTTTATGAACACAATATTTACAGAACTCTCTTGTGTGTTGTTGCAAGAAGAAAGAAAGTTGTTCTATTTGGTTGGAATAAGTTGTATTTATATATAGATAGGTAGATGGAGAGAGAGAGAGAGAGAGAGAGAGAGAGAGAGAGAGAGGTGAAATGGAAATATGAAGCAAAAAGGGAATGAAAGTAAATCAAAAGCAGTTGGGTGGTTTTGTGTACACTTTAAACACTTATTTGTATGTGCTTTTCACCAAAAAGCAAAAAAAGCCCATATATAGAGCAGGCAAGAAACTATGGAAAGTATAAAAGTGTAGCTTTTGCTCCACAGTAGTACATGGGTCCATGGCCTTCATCTTCTAGGTGAAGGCTTCTCATTGGTGAGATTGTTTTGACAAAATATACTTTAAAGTAAAGAATAAAAAAGATTATAAAGATCTAAATATTAAAGACTAAAGACCTTTTCATTTGAATAATTATATTAAGTCCACTTGCTAAATTACCAGTAATTTATGCAATATACATAGACCATTTTATAAATTGGCAATTTTAAAAATATTTAATATGTACCAAAATAATAAATGAAACCACACAACAATATATTTTAGTAAGAATATATGCATGAAAAGAAGGATAAAATTTCGTTTTTTAATAAAAACCCATGAGATATACCAATGTGTTCAATATTAAGAACTGTATGATTTGCCATTTAATAAATAAAAACTGTAACACATTTATTGTAGGATGCACATGGTAAACAATGATATCGTATAATGGCTTATTAATTTCAGCACTATTGTTATATCATTGGTTTGAAAAAAAAAAAAATTATTGTCTATTGTCCGTAAGTTTCATATCAAAATCAAATTGAAAAATTAACAAATAAAACATGATCATTTAGAGATCTCTCGGGTTTTTCATTTATAGACAAATGGTTCCTAGAAGTTTTATGGATAACTTTACTTTTATTTGAAACTATCAGTGATAATTTTAGGGTGTTAATATTCGCATACCCCTCTCTTCTATATTTCTCTATATATACATAAATATATAGAGAGATAGAATGAAAATGATGTTTATGAATAAGAATTTAGATGTATGAAAATATAATAAGGTCACTTTATCAGATAGAATCAAAATCAAGAGCATATGGATTTATTAATTTCTCGGTCATCATCGTCTTTGTATATAATATTTTTTAAACGACGTTTGAAGCTACCTCCAATACTTGAGTGAGTCTTCCTGAGACGGGATGACAAATGTCCATACTGATTTTGATGCTCCAAGCCCGACTCAACTAAGAACGACATGAAGGAGGAAATCCACACTATAGGAAATTCCCCTTGAGTCAGTTTTGAACTTAAGATCTCTAGAGATCCAAATTATCCACACTTATTTTGATGCTCGAAGCCTGACTCACCTAAGAACAACATCAAGGAGAAAATCCACACTATAGGAAATTCCCCTTGAGTCAGGTTTTGAACTTAAGACCTCTAGAGATCTCAAGCCTTAATCATCACCCCATATATCCAAGTCAAACAACCATCATACAAACAAATTTAATAAAACTATTTTAATTAAAAACGATATAAATGTTATGTTGACCAATTTAATTAGTAGCGTATTTTTACAATTAATAGATTTCTTTTAGTTCTCATAATTCCTTTAGGTGTTTTCTAGGTACTGTTTCATAACATCTCACCTCAAGAACCATCATCGACATTACTATCTTTACCCAAAAAAAAAATCATCGACATTACTATATAATATATAAATCCTAACAAGCTACAAGACCTCATGTCCACACAAACGAACTGTACTCTTGAAAGTTGAGAAACATATAACCTCGAGTTGAGTGGCTTTGCATGTGCTTTTATGAAGTAGGACATTGAGAGCAAGAACTTTCGAACACCATGTGTTTTTAAGAAGTAGGACACTGAGAGCAAGAACTTTCGAACAAATATGTATATTTCTATGCATTGCAACAAGATTTTGTTTTTAGCATAAATGATCCTTATAACTATGCTTCAACACATTATTCAAGACATTTACAAAGCTAACAAGAAACTAACTAAAATATGATATATATCCTTTTTATTGTTTGATAGATTTTGTATCGTATTTTCAACTAAAATATGATTTATATGCTTTTAACCTATTTTCAACCAACAAACCTTTTCTAACTAATTCTACTAGGTGGTGGCGACTGGTGGTGATGGCTGATGGAGATGGTGGTGGAGGTGAGGTGGTGATGATTGTGCCACATAAGCAACCACACCATCAAATAAAAAAGGTTTGTGCCATGTTACCAACAAACTAACTAGGTTAGACCTCAGTTAGAAAATGCCCGATGATGGACAATAAGGTTAAAATGTGAGACCATCACTAGATATTTCTGTAGTTGGGATTGTTGCCAGCCAATTGTTTATAGTTAGGACTATCAAAATCCATTATTCCACAAAAGTTAGTTGTGAACTAATTTCATCTTGATTCATTTGAATAGACCGGTAAAAATGCCTTCACCCATGTTTCGGTGAGGTAGACTTTGTGATGGATGAGTCTGTTAGATATATACATATATATATACATATATATATATATATATATAAAAGCTAGATATTGTTACTATTATTATTTATGTTTATATTTTAGTATATCATAAGTTTATATGTATATGGTAGTTATCGGCCATTCCATTTCATATATATATATATTCCTGTAACTTAACATTCAGTTTTATCAATTCATAATATATGAACATTATCTTCCGAATTCTGCAAAACCCTAAGCAAATTCTTATCCAACTTTAACAGATTACCAACATAGTGGTATCAGAGCCACATCCGATCCAAGTTACAAACATTTATTCACGCTAAAATCTCCATTCAAGAACATGTACCAATCACAAGGAATTCAAACGCAGATACCCAAACTGACTGGACAGAATTATTATCATTGGCATATACAAATGAAGGTTCTACTCGAGTCACAAGAATTATGGACGATTGTTGATGATGGATATCAAGAACTGGGATCAAATCCTACCGAAGAGGCAACCGCAACATTTCGTGATTCAGTAAAAAAGGATAAACGAGCACTGCACATTATCTTTCAATCTGTAATCGATACAGTATTCGAAAGAATCTCTCTGGCAAAATCGGCGAAGGAAGCATGGAACATTCTGCATAAATCATACAAGGGAGAAAACCGGGTAAAAACAGTGAAACTTCAATCTCTTAGATGTGAATTCGATTCATTAAAAATGAAAGAGGGTGAATCTGTCGAAGACTACTTCAACAGAACAACCCACATAGTAAATCAATTAAGAATGAATGAAGAAAAATTAGATGAACAGCGAATTGTAGAAAAAATCTTACGAAGCCTGACTCGAAATTTCGAGTCGGTTGTGATCGCTGTAGAAGAAACAAAAAATCTAGATGAGGTTTCCACTGAAGAATTAATGGGGATTCTTCAATCTCATGAATTGAGATTAAAGCGATATGATGATAATCCAGTAGAACATGCATTTCAAGTTTCAAGTGCAAATCAAGACCGATACAAGCAAACATATAGAAACGAATATGCAGGAAGAGGACGAAGTAAGAACATGGGTTGGAATCTAAATTCGATAAGATGCTTTAATTGCCACAAACTTGGTCATACCGCAAAGTTCTGTCAACAAAAGGATGAACGTGACCGATCGGATAATGTATTAATTCACAAGGAAGGAGAAATCGATGAACAAGAAGACACTATGTTCATGACATTCAATATGGAAGAGACAATCAAAAGTGACTGTTGGTATCTCGATAGTGGCTGCAACAATCATATGACAGGTAACCGAGAATTTTTTACTCATCTCGATGAATCACTAAAGAAAGAGGTGAGGACGGGTGATGGCAAACGGTTAGAGGTATTGGGCAGCGGAGATGTCTCTATTTCGATACGAGGACGAGTAAGGAAGATACCAAACGTGTTTTATGTGAAGGGGTTGAAACATAACCTGTTAAGTGTAGGACAACTCATACAAAAGGGGTATGATGTCTCATTTAAAAGCGACAGATGCATCATCAAAGATGCGAGTAGTGAAGTCATGGGTGTCGTCAAGATGACGAGCAATAAGATGTTTCCCTTATATCCCGAAAGTGATTTACAGTTTGCCATGAATATGACAATTAAGAACACCTCAAATCTATGGCATAAACGTTATGGCCATGTGAACATGGACACATTGATCGATATGGGAAACAAGGAACTAGTGGTTGGATTGCCAAAAATGAAAAAGGATGATAGTGTGTGTGAGGGATGCATATCGGGAAAACAAGCAAGGAAACCTTTTCCTAAAAAAATGACGTGGCAAGCTAATGAACCTCTACAACTCGTTCACTCAGATATATGCGGCCCGATGAGAACGGAATCAATAGGTGGATGTAGATATTTTATCACATTTATCGATGATTATACTCGGAAGACATGGGTATATTTTCTTAAATTCAAATCTGAGACATTAAATTATTTTAAGATATTTAAAACCTTGAATGAGAAGCAATCGGATCATTGGATTAAAACCTTAAGAATGGACCGTGGAGGAGAATATTGCAGTAAAATGTTTCAGGATTATCTGAAACTTAATGGAATTCGTCATCAACTTACTAATAGCTATTCACCTCAACAAAATGGCATTGCCGAACGGAAAAACAGGACACTAATGGAACTAAGCAGGAGCATGATGGATATCAAACAATTACCGAATTGTTATTGGGCTGAAGCAGTATCATGCACTACCTATATTGTTAATCAAACCATTACAAAGACTAGACCCAACATCACTCTATATGAAGCATGGAAAGGACAGAAACCAAATGTGGAACATCTGAAAGTGTTTGGCTATTTGGCTTATGTTCACATACCTAAGCAACATAGAGACAAACTGTTCAATAAGACTGAAAAGACAATTTTCGTTGGGTATAGTAAAAACAGTACAGGTTGTCGGAATTACGTATTCTAGAGGAGGAAAGAAAAATCTTGTGGGTACTAGTAAAGATTCGAGATGGATAGAAGCAATGGATAAGGAAATAGAATCCATCAACAAAAATCAAACATGGGTACTGGTAGATCCTCCAAAACATCAAAAACCAATAGGGGTAAAATAGATTTATAAAACAAAGTATGATGAAAAAGGGAATGTGGACAAATACAAAGCCAGGTTGGTAGTAAAAGGATACAAGCAAAAGTATGGAATAGACTATCAAGAGGTATTTGCACCAGTAATAAGATTCGAAACGGTTCGTTTACTGTTAGCTCTAGCGGCACAATATGGATGGCATCTTCATCAAATGGACGTCAAAACTGCCTTCTTAAACGGGAAGTTGAAAGAGCAAGTCTATATAGAACAACCTCAAGGATACATTAAACAAGGAGAAGAACGAAAGGTATGTCATCTCAAACGAGCTCTCTATGGCCTAAAGCAAGCACCTAGGGCATGGTACAGTCGCATAGACTCATACTTCATGCAACACGAGTTTAGGAAATGTACTTATGAACACACTTTATATATCAAAGACACCAAAGAAGGGAAGCTTGTGATATGCTTATATGTAGATGACTTAATAATTGCAAGCAGCTCCGTGCACTTAATTACTGAATTTAAAAGCTTAATGAATAAGGAATTTGAAATGACTGACATGGGTCGGTTACACTATTTCCTTGGAATGGAGGTACTCTATGAGAATGGGAATATCATTCTCTCTCAAAGAAAGTACATGAGAAATTTATTAGAAAAATATAGGATGACACAATGCAATACCGTCTCTACGCCGATGGAATATGGACTAAAGTTGTCCAAAGATGACCCAGAAGAGTTTATAGATGAGGGCACATATCGAAGCTTAGTTGGAAGTCTGATGTATTTAACCAACACAAGACCCGACATCATGTATGCAGTAAGAAAAGTAAGCAGGTTCATGGAATGTCCAAAGAAGAGTCATTGGGAAGCAGCGAAACGCATTCTGAAATACATCAAAGGGACACAAGATCAAGGAATTACGTATTCTAGAGGAGGAAAGAAAAATCTTGTGGGTTTCAGTGATAGTGATTATGCAGGAGATATAGATGATAGCAAGAGTACATCCAGATACATTTTCCATTTAGGATCTGGTCCTATTTCATGGCAATCAACGAAACAAAAGGTGGTAGCACTGTCTTCAACAGAGGCCGAATATATGGCTTTATCCTTAACTGGTTGTCAAGCCATATAGATCAAAGGAATTCTAGATGACCTACAAGGAAAGAATGAGTACTCAATTCCAATATACTGTGACAATAAGTCAACTATATGCTTGGCAAGAGATCCTGTTTATCATGGAAAAAAGCAAGCATATAAGGGTTAAGTATCATTTCATCAGAGATTTAATCAAGAAAAGGGAAGTAACTGTTATCTTTTGTGCAACAAAAGATCAAATAGATGACATTATGACAAAAGCATTGCAACCAAAGGATTTCATTCGGCTAAAAGAAGCTCTGCACGTGTCGCTGAAATAATATAGCTTACGGGAGGGTGTTAGATATATATATATATATATATATATATATATATATATATATATATATATAAGCTAGATATCGTTACTATTATTGTTTATGTTTATATTTTAGTATATCATAAGTTTATATGTATATGGTAGTTATCGGCCATTCCATTCCGTATGTATATATATATATATATACACACACATATATATATATTCCTGTAACTTAACATTCAGTTTTATCAATTCATAATATATGAACATTATCTTCCGAATTCTGCAAAACCCTAAGCAAATTCTTATCCAAGTTTAACAGATTACCAACAGAGTCGTCAGAATTCTGAAGATAAGATCTGGATGAAATTTCTTCACTAGTTTTTCATTCGCTGCCAATCAAAACAACATGGCGACAGATAAGCCATCGGAGCTTTGTTGAAAATATTTAGTATAAATACTAATGAGATCTCTCAAGTTTCTTAATCTTTGTTCTCGACATATATATAGTGTATCTATGCCCTTTAGTTATTGGTTTCATTGTTTTAAAAACCGGTTCAAACCGGCCGATTGTATCGGTTCACCCGTCATGCAATTAATTGTTAATCAACAAAATATTCAAAGTGACTTTTGTACATAATATTGTAAACTTTATTTTTTCTATCCATAGTTAGTTCCTTTTTTATGGTAATTTTAAAAGGGATGTGAATAAGTGATTTTTTTTATTTCTATGGGTTTTAAATTAATTTTATTAGGGTATTAGAAAAAACATGACATTTGTGAACATGTTAAAATATAAGGTATGAGATGAGATAGAATGGATATTGTTTCATTTGGATGTGATGTAATAATTGAGATTTTAGTTATTACTAGTTTTTAACTTGAAAACGAGGGATTTTAAGGGTGCTAGAGATCTAGAGCTGAAAGAAAGAAGAAAAAGAGCAAACACGACTTGAGTACGACTCTTACGAAGTCAGGAGGTACGCCTTATAACCTATGAGTCGACATTGTTTAACGAAAACCCTAATTCTGACCCCTTCTCCTTAGGTCCAATGTGTGCTCACTTACTCAGTACGACCCATGTAAAATCTAAAAAATGCCTATTTAAGCATCATTACAATCGTAAACCCTAGATTTGGACTTTAGATGACTGTAAACTCAAAAAGATTTTTGTAAGTGGCTATGGAGAGAGAGAATCAAGGCTACAAGGCTCGGGGCGTGAATATCTACCATTAAGATGGCGAGGAAGCTTTATATTCGGTTTTCTACTTGCCTAAAACATCATTACTCTTTCTTTAGATGATTTGAATTTGAACATGACCAGCTAATTGCTTTATAGCCGATTAGGCATGATTAATCTATGTGTTCAGTTTGTTTCACAATGTTTTGTTTAACATTTTGTGATTTTAATTAAGTTCTTTATCTTAAACTTGTGATGGAAAGTTATTATTAATGCTTGATAGCCGATTAGGCATGATTAATCTATGTGTTTAGTTTGTTTCACAATGTTTTGTTTAACATTTTGTGATTTTAATTATGTTCTTTATCTTAAACTTGTGATGGAAAGTTATGATTAATGCTTGAGTTTGTTTGTTTGGTTAAATCGATCTTTTAGTAAAGGTTTGCACTAGATTCGATTTATTCTATGTTTAGGTTAGGGCTTGAAACCTTGACCGGTAATAGACAAAGTAATTCTTAGGGGTGGTTAAATATGTGAGCTACCTTTAGGAGGGGTCGAAATAAACAGATATGGAAACAAGTTAAGGTTGTCTTCTTGTTGACCTTATATAGGTTATAATCAGCAAGTCGTTGACCTGTAAGAACCCAATTAAGCAACCCTAAATCACAAGAATCAGTAGATGAACTTGCTACTTTAAGTCGGGTTGTTCGTGTGTGTCTATAGCTTGATTTTCTGTGTTTTTGGGATTAACCTTAACCTACTCTAAATCTACCTAGCACTTCACATGCTATTTGATAAAAATAAATTAAAACAACTTTCATAAAAATTCATCTTAAGACATTCTTTTTTACTTAGAGGATTCAAATGTCTAACGGGTTATCTTAATTACAACTTTCTAAAATTCTCATTTTTGTCTTTTCAAAATTGTTTTAATTATCTATAAACCAACATCTTTTTCACCAATTAAATATTGATATAGGGTCTAGTATCAAGAGTCATCGTGTCCATGAATTGATTTGAGGTATCTTACCACTACTATTATATTATGTTAGGTATGCTAGCCTATACGTGTGTAGTTTCGTGTTTTCTGGTATTTCACCTTTTTAAAACTCAATTGTGCATCAAAATTAGTAGTATTTATCTGTTATTATTTGCACACGTCAAAATTTTGACATTGTCGCCTGGGTCGTGCTGATTTTGAAACAATCTGATTCAGTAGTCTAATTACTTTTTAATTTTTCCAATGCTACTTGCACCTTTAGTTTAAGTACCCTAGTGCTTTAGCTTCAGGATAAGATGGCAGTTGAATGCTAGATCACATATTTCATGCAAAGGAGTTTTTACGAGCATCATTAGACCTTGGGATGCAGCAAATAATTATCCAAAGATCTTGCCAATTCAACGGTCTCGTTGATGAAGACCTAAATGCTCATCTCAAAATATCTTGTCAATTTGATGGTCTAGATATGTGCAACACTTTAAAGTTTGTTGATCTTACTAAAGATGAAACCAAGTTAAGGCTTTTCCCATTCTCTTATGTTGGGCAAGCAAGATCATGGCTCAGCTTAAACATAACTTGGAACTATATAGTTAAGAAAGTTTGATTAAATTCTTTCCGCCTTCGGAAACCACCAAGTTGAGAAGCAAAGTCCATGCCTTTGAGCAAGAGGATGATGAATCTCTTTTTGAATCTTAGGATCGAATTTAAAGAGTTATTAAGGAATTATCCTCATCATAGGATGTGACCATATAAGGTTCACAACATAGTCTACAATGGGTTGTTCACACAATCCAGACAAATTCTTGACACTACCAGTGATTATACCGGCGTTCATCAAGTTGATTACAACATCGTGCTTGAAGCTAAGGTAGAAGTCATGGCTGCCTAGATGGAACATTTTATGTATGTCAAGGAAACTTGTGAAATTTGTGGAGGATCTCATGTAACATCTTCTAGCCCTATTTCCACTTCTAGGTAAGAAATAGATTATTTAGATAACCAATTTTGAGCTCAAAATTCTGGTTTTAAGAATTACCCAACTTTAAGTAGGAAGGATAACAAAAATTGTGTTCCAATCGAGTATTATCAAAATAGTGTTTTGCAACTACAAGAGAAGAAGGTTTTGCTGGAAGATTTAATAAGGCAGTAAATGCAACAAAGTGAGATCTGATTCAAAACATCGAGAAGACCCTTATGCATATGGCCCAGAATCTCCATGGACAGAGCCTAGCAAATCTTAGGTAAAAAGATATTTACCCTAAAAGTGGCACAACCACTTAAGCGCATGCCTTTTCATAGATCCAACACTAAAAAGTAACAAAGAATGCCCTACAATCGAAGACGCGGGAGAGCCATCAAAAAGTGACCCGAAAAAGAAGAAGACGACGCTAGTGAAAGAGTATAAACCCACAATTCCATATCCAAGGTGTATCATGAAGGAGACGCTTGAAAAAACATTAAAGTTCGTTTATGGAAGTAGTCCCTAAATTGCATATCAATCAACCTTTCGTAGAAGCTTTAGCCCAAATACCTAGGTATACAAAATTTCTGAACGACTTACTGACAAACAGGAAGACGTTGGAGGATCTATCCACTGTCACTTTGAACAAAGAGTTCTATGATGTCTTGCTAAACAAAATACCCCAAAAGATGGTAGATCCTAGAAGTGTCACTATTCCTTGTCTGATAGGGATTTTCCTGTCAGCACTGCATTAGCTGATTTAGGAGCGAGCATAATTTTGATGCATTACTCGGTATTTTCAAAACTAAACTTGGAGAACATACTCTCACCCATCTGCGTATTAAGCTAGTTGACATATTTGTCAAATACCCAATATGCATCAAGGTGAATATGCTCGTTGTTGATAAGTTTGTTTTACCTTTTGACTTTTTCATATTGGACATGGATGAGGATGATAATGTTACCCTAATTCTTGGACAACCGTTCCTAACCACTTCTAAAGCTATGGTTGATGTCTTTGGAGCGAAACTTACTTTGCGTGTTGATGAAAAACGAGTCTTGATTGTTGTAGGGTTCATTTAACTTCTTATTTGTAACAACATGATCGTAGCATAGATCGTGGCATGACGAACAAAACATCTCACGACTGTGGCATCAACCATGGTTTGATCATTGATCATTTTTCACACACTTTATACTTACTGCAACAAGTTGCGATTGTTTTTAAGTTTTTAATCTATTATGAAATACATAATTAAAACCGTCATATTTAACACAAAGATATGTAAGACATCTTTCCTTACAACAAGGAAAGAGCCCTTCATTTTCCTATTTGATTAAACCAACTATTTTGGGTTTATATTTAAACTTTTTTCTTCTTAAAGAAGATATCTTATAGTTATTACGTTGATCCATTATTTTATAAAAGATCCAACAAGTTTTATAGGAACGTTGACTAGCTTTATGAAAATATTTAAATGTCTAATATTTTGGTTTTAGGCTGATGGGTGTGGGCTAGTGCCCCCTTCCACCTTAGCCCTTTAACGCCTCCAACACTACCCTACGGTAGTAAAAGGGGGGGGGGGTCGCCAAACATGTGTTCATTAAGCAATTAATTATTAGTCAACAAAATAGTCAAAGTGACTTTTGTACATAATATTGTAAACTTTGTATTTATCTATCCATAGTTAGTTCCTTTTTTATGGTAGGTTGTTAGCTATTCTCTATATATGTACCACATTGAGTTTAATGAGAATCAATCAAGCATTTACATTACTTTCATGGTATTAGAGCCTATTTTTTTCTCCTTCCTTCTTTATCGTCCCTGACTTCAATCATATCACCGACTTCGGTCCGGTTTCAGCGTAACTTTCCGATAATCCTCTTTCCTGCCTTCTACTTTACCCATGGTTGTAAACACGACAAACAGGTTGTCGATGTCGACACCCCTGCCAAAAACTCTTTGCTACACCCTGCCTATATAATTACTAACATTCAACACAAGGTGCGTATGTTGGATGGCAAGAAGGTTTCCTACTCTTTGTGGGTGAAATTATTTTGACTTCATGCCACCGGCTATGAAGTTCTATTACACATTGACGACACCGAACCCCCACTCAAAGTTGACCCTACATATCCCTCATGGAAGAAGATATATTCCGTTGTTCTCCAATAGATCTATGAACACTTGATGATGACCTCCTCATCCGTGTTCTCGAGACTGAATCAACGGCTCTTGAAGCCTAGAATCATATCAAGCGCGTATTTCACAATAACAAAGGCCCTTGGTCACCTCGCTAGAACAACAATTTGTTAACCTCAAGCTTTGTGACACTAATTCTATCGCTGACTACTATTAATGCCTTAAGGATCTCGGTACCCAATTAAATGATCTTGATTCGAAAGTGGATGAACAATGTTTGGTGCTTCAACTGGTCTGCGGTTTACCCGCCAAATACGTTGTCACACGAGCTCTCATATTCAGCAACTACCCTCATGGGAGGATGCATGCAACATGTTGCAATCCAACCATGACAGACAAATTGCTCAAGATCCGCAAACTCCGGTGGTGGCTGTCACTCTTCACGATGAAGCTCCGCCACAGGGTCGCCACCAATGCTCAAATAACACTTCCAACACTTATCACAATAATTCTAGTCTGGCTACTCCATGTAACTCCAGCCGCCAATGTCAAATCGGTTCATCTCAACAACAGCGTAGAAACAACTACTAGTGACCTCTACAAAGCACAATGCCCTAGTGGCCCAACTACTGGAATATGCCACCAACGCCCCCAAGCCCATATCCAACCCAACTCGGTTGGGTTCTTCCACCATGATAGCTAACTGTACTCATCTCGGGCCTTCTTCAACCGACCCCAATTATAACGGCCCACCACCCACATCTGATTCTGACCTAGCTGCTCAAGCCCACTTAACATATGCACTTGACCCAACTGATTTGAGCAAAGACTTTTCTAATATGCATATGGGTGACACGGAGGATCAGGCTCAACACATGGCATTTGCGAGCATGCACATGGGCACTCTAGATGATGCATGGAACATGGATACCGGAGCTACCACCCATGTTATGGGTGACAAAGGTAAACTAAAGTCCACTTTGTTATCTAGTTCAATTAGTTCTGTACTTGTCGGAAATGGTCAACACATTCCAATTCATGGATCGGGTAACACAACAATACCAACTCCCACAAACCTTTGCATCTGAAATAATGTCCTTTACACATCCAAAATAGTTAAAAATCTTATATTCGTCCGTCAATTGAATATTGACAATTAGACTTCTATTGTTTACTGTGAAGGACTTCAAGACTAGGAAGATCCTGGCGAGGCATGATAGTGACAGTCATCTCTACCCGCTCACCAACAACTTTGCTTCCACCTTCCATTTCTCCCATGATCAAGACGCGTAGCATAGTCGTCTTGGACATCTGAGACTACCAATTTTTACTTCTCTTATTTTGAATAATTTTATTTCTTGCAAAAGACGTAATAATGAGCTTGTTTGTCATTCTTGTCAACTAGCTAAAAGAAAACATTTGTCGTTTTCAATTTCTATGTCACAAACTTTATTTCCTTTTGATATAGTTCATTGTAATTTGTGGACTTCACCCTTTCCTAGTACTTCAGAATACAAATACTATATAGTTTTAGTTGATGACAAGACACAATACACTTGGATTTTCCCCTTAAAATTCAAGTTTGGAACATTTAAAAATTTTGCAAAATATCATAAGTATATTCTCACACAATTTCAAGTGCATATAAAATGATTTCAATAAGACATAGGGGCAAATTTGATAACCATATCTACAAAAAATGCCTCTTCCCAAGGCCTTCGCCTATGGTTCTCGTGCCCACAAACTTCCTAACAAAATGGGAAATCAGAACTCATGATTCGACGCCTTAATGAAATAATGCTTACTCTTCTCACCCATGCCCATCTACCTTCCTCATTTTGGGTCGAAGCCCTACACGTAGCCATATATCTCCATAACATCCTACCTACCAAACTCCTAAACTATCATTCTCAAATGTCCGCTCTCTACCAACTCCATCTTACTTATGATCACCTACGGGTCTTTGGATGTGTATGTTGCCCTTACACTTCCACCACACGGCCAAACAAAATAAGTCATCGGTCTTCCCTATGTGTTTTCCTAGGGTAGCCCGTAAACTTTCGAGGTTACCAATGTCTCGAGTTCGCCACTGGGAAAGTCATTATATCTCGTCATGTGGACTTTGACGAGACCAAGTTCCCCTTTAAACAACTTCCTTCGACGGGTTCTCGCAACTATTCCTTCTTGGATTTTGACACCCCATCCTCCACTCTCTTTCACCGTGTCACTACATCTAACCCGCCACCATTTCCCATGGCCAAAACCCCCCATCGACCAGCACCTCCATTCATCGAGGCCGGCCAACCAGCCCCAGTCGCTACATGTGACCTCTCGCAGCCCAGCCCAAACCTCCGCTACTCGATTTCCTATGCCCATCACTCATGTTGGGCCGCAACCCATTCACGCTACCTCCCAACCTCGCAACCTAATGGTCCTACATTAGCCTTACCGAACCCCAACTCACCTCCTCGACCCACTTCACCTCCTCGACCCACTTCACCTGACCAAATCACTACCGCACCACATGCTAACTCCACTCCTCAACCAACTCACCCGATAACTACCCAACTTCATGTTGGGATCACTAAACCCAAGGTCTAGTTAAACCTACACACTAATGCCATTTCACATATACCCGCATCACACCTTACTGCCTTATCTGATCCAAATTGGAAACATGCAATGGATGATGAGTATAGCGCTTTATTGAATAATAACACTTGGTTTTAATTTCCTCAACTACAAAGTGCTCACGTCTTTCGGTGCATGTGGTTATTTAGACACAAGTTTAATGTAGATGGTCACTTACAATGGTACAAAGCATGACTTGTCGTTAACGGAAAATCACAACAAGTTGTGGTGGATTGTGATGAAACTTTCGGTCCCGTTGTTAAGCCCACTACCATTCGCATGGTCCTAAGCCTTGCCATATCAAACTCTTGGCCGATTCATCAACTAGATGTCAACAATGTATTCCTACATGGTGACCTCAAAGAAACGGTTTGCATGTTCCAACAGCCTGGCTTCAAGGACCAAAACAAACCGAACCATGTGTGTAAGCTTCAAAAATCTCTTTATGGCCTAAAACAAGTACCGCATGCATAGTTTCAATGGTTTGCTACATCAATTATTAAATGTGGTTTAAAAAATGCAGTGTCGAATTCGTCATTATTAATATACAAGCAAGGTGCCCTTGCCTATCTCTTAGTATATGTAGATGACATAATTCTCAAGGCATCTCATCCAACACTTTTAAAGAATATCATCTCGGCTCTTTTGAAAGAATTTGACATGTCTGACTTTGGCACCCTTTAGCATTGGGCATATCGGTTAAAAATAATGGGGGCTTATTTTACCGCAAGAATCCTACGCCGAGGATATCCTTGCACGCTCAAGAATCTAAACTAAGTGTCACCATTCTCTGATCCTACTTTATACCGCAATCTCGTGGGAGCTTTACAATATCTTATGTTCACGAGACCTAACATGTCGTACGAAGTACAACAAGTTTGCCTTTTCAAGCACGCACCACTCGGCCCACATTTTCAATTTATGAAATGTGTATTATGATACATTTGTGGCACTACATCACACAACTTACACATTAACCCGTCTAAGTCCTCCTCGCTTACCCCCTACTTCGACACCGACTAAGGCGGGTATCTGGATTCTAGACGTTCCACATTTGTGTATTGCATCTTCTTAGGCTCCAACTTGGTCTCATGGTTGTCCAAACATCAAGCTACTATCTCAAGGTCAAGTGTGGAAGGGGAATACCATGGGGTCGCAAACACGGTTGTGGAGACTAGTTGGCTGAGAAACCTTCTCCTAGAAATTCGTGTGCCTACACGCCAATCCGCAATAGTCTACTATGACAATCTCTTCGCCATGTACATATTTGAAAAACCGGTACAACTTTAACGAACTTCATGTTGAAATTGATGTACACTATGTTCGTGACAAGGTCCGGGTTAGAGATATTCGTGTTCTACACATATCGGTCGATTATCAATGCACGGATATCTTCACAAAGGGATTACGACGTCCTCTCTTATCTCGATTTAAAGTCTTTGCATTTGTGATCCTACCGCTAAGACTGGGGGGGGGGCATGTTAGTCAACGTGACTTTTGTACATAATATTGTAAACTATGTATTTATCTATTTTCCATAGTTAGTTCCTTTATTTATGGTAGGTTGTTTGCTACTCTCTGTTATGCACCATATTGAGTTTAATGAGAATCAATCAAGCTTTTACATTACTTTCATCAATAGGTGTAATCCATTCCAAGTGTGAGGGCCACTTTTGATTCAACCAATCACATTTCTTTTCATTTTTCATTTTTTATCATTTAATTAAACCACATCGGGTTAGTTAAAGCCTCACCACCTATATGGTACTGACGTGACACTTTAACTAGCCCATGCTACTTAAACAACATCATGCAGCCTTGTAAAATATAAACAAGATTCTTTATTTATGAAATCTGTGAATACCAAAAGGTTTATATTTAAACTCAATTGAAGCTTACATTCGTACAACCAAGAAAGTTTTATAAGTCTTTAATCTTCACAAAACGTTCGTCTAGACACTCGAATATGTGTTTTGATTTTGGTTGAAACGTTAGTTGCAATTTTGTTGGTGAACTCCTTGGTGTGTTGTCACATTAATCTTCTTCTTTGTTGTTATAACTGCAACTTGTTCTCTAGCGTATGCGGTTTGTTGGTGGTTAAAAACTGAGAACAAGATTGGGGGAGGGTTAGATCTTGAAGAACCAATTATGATCTCACGTAAAAAAATCAATTATAATATTTCTATTTAAAAACTAAATTATAATGCATCAGTTTTTTTTCTAAATTAAGTGGCTCCCTAAATAAAATAAAATAAAAGCTTCATTATATAATTTACGAATTAATTATTTAATTACACGTAGACAACGAGCCTCTTTTAATATTTAGATGGTCTTGTTTAAATTAAGACGCATTAGTATCTCACACATAAGATATATAATAATGAGAACGTGAAGACAACGTTCCCGACATATTATAATGTTAAGTTGGTAAAGGCCCATTCTATCCTTTCAATTTTTGCAAATAAAATGATGAGTAAAATGTTAATGAGTTTTGTACTAATTTGAATTTTCAGTTACATCCAAAATAATTACTTTTTTTTTTACCCAACAACATGATGTTTTGATTTTATTATTATTTCTATTCAAATCATAAACCCATTTAAAATGTTTCGTTAACTCATAAACGATTTTGAGAATCTACCCATTCATTTTTCTGATTTTTTAATTTCTAACAAAATAAAATTAGGGGCAGCTTCGTTTTCTCAAGGGAAATTTAATTCTCTGCATCTTATAATAATAAGCGACTTCCTTATCTCAAGTGAAATTTATTTATCTCGATTTTATAATAATAATAATAATAATAATAATAATAAGATAAAATGGTTTTTTTGGTTTTAAGCATATGAGACAAATTATATATATATATATGTATAGGGGAGGGTTATTGTGACACCCGACTTTTCAGGCCGTACCGTACAATTGTAACACGTGTTATGAATAGGTAACATGGCTATATTTGACTGGTTATGATGTTTATATATGAAATTTAGTGTGTTGGTAAGATTAAATTTTGATAAAAATTATGTTGGCAACGGTAAGATAAACGCTTATCGCGTAACGGTTAAAATGCGAAACGAACGTCGGTGACCACCCGATCAGTGTCAAAATCCTAAAAATAGTCTGTTATGATTAGAATAATAATTTTAATCATATCCATGTGGAAAAATAATTCAAAACGCTAAGAAACTCTATTTTTCGAGTTTGAACGCGTACCGCGCGATACTGCGCGAATTAAACAAAATACTGTCAACGCAGCCAGTAAAGGCAACTGGTAATTATTTCAGTAATAATTTTGAGTGATTATTTTTATAGAATGATAAAAATAATTTAAAACGCACTAAAACGGGATTAAAACGCTAGATAAAATACCCGGTATTTAGCAAATTACCTGTTTTTGCACTAATTTACATATAATATGTGTATGTATATATTTTTATGTGAGAGAGGGGGGCTTAGGTGGCGGCATATAGGCAGCCCACCATTTGCCATTTTGTTGATCTCTTGCCATGTGTGGTTCTTGGGATCATAAGCCATCATTTAAACATTCTCTACACACTTCTCATTCCATAAACCAAGATCAAAATTACACTCTCTCTCACCCTCTTGAACATTCTCGGCTGAACACCCCCTAGTATACTTCCCTTTTCATTTTCAAACTTAATCTTGAAGATCCATGTCCCTTTCATGATGATTTCAAGCTAAAATGGGTGTTTAGATGTGATTTCAAGGCATTTCAAACAACGATCAAGACCCACATCACCAATCTTTACTAAGAATCATTCAAGAACTTGAAGGTATAAATTTATTTTAAAAACTTTGTTTTGATTCTTGATGTTCTTGATAAGTAATGGAAGTTTCTCTTGATCTTGAGTTTAATCACAAACTTGAAACATAAAACAAATGGGTTTTATTGTGAATGAAATAAAATGGATATGTATATATATATATGTATGGCCATGAGTGTGTGTGTATATGTAAATGTTTGTGTTTTTGATTTTTGTTGAAAGATTTTTGAGTTACATGATTACTTGATAAGTAGGATGCATGTAAGATCTAAGTGTGTCATATAAGAATGTTCTAAAGACGATTTAAGATATGAAAAGTGACACGATGAAAAGTGAAATTTTGGTGGTTTATGTGTGTATATATATTTCGTATATGTATGTATGCATGTATGCATGCATATAAAAGTTTGTCATATGTTCTTAAATATGAAGGATATTAGCATTTATGTATGAATGATTGGATGATCATGATGATGTGTGTGTTGTGTTTTGTAAGAACATGATATTAATGTGTTCTTGATGTATGATTAGATCATAAATAATGTTGATGGTGTTGTATGAGTGCATTAGATGCACATATGTGGACATGCATGTTAATATGAAAGCATGAAATGATCATTTGAGCATGATTTGATAAAAATTAATTTTGATCAGATTATAAAACCTAAAATAAAGTTATTTTCAAGTGTTTAATGATATATAACTTTGTCATAATTTTGCTAGCTTTGCATGTTGTACTTGGTGCATTAAAAGTTGTAAAATACGTGAAATCGCATGATTTATGTGACATACACAAAAACTGCACTGATCTGATTATAACCACTATTTTAATCAGTAAATAACGTGTATTGTGTTAAAATAACAAGTCGTTTCGAGTTGGGATGATTATAGTAACGTTTAACGCAAAACTATGCGTTAAAACGGTCAAAAATCGGCTTTTCGGGTGATTTTTATAAAACTGATTTAGATCAGTAAATAAACTGATGTTTTTAGTTTAAAAACAAGTATTTTAACTAATTTTAAGTTTACTTGGTGTTTGGTTGGTCATACGTGACTTCCGACGCCCGAAAACGTTACCGAATCGATAAAATACACATTTTTCGATGAACACTAGTATGGGCAAATTTTGAGTGAATATTATGTGATAAAATGTATTAGGTGATTTAAACATGTAAATGTTATAATATGTTAAGTGTTAATTTGATAGTGGGAAATTTAGACTACGCATGTATGCATGTACGTTTTGTGCGGTAGAAACGGTAAAATTGCGTTAAATGTGTAACTTGTTTGTCGAGCATGAAATTTGGTACATATGAGATGTTTTATGTATAATTGCTTTAAAAATGAAAAAAATAGATAAGTTAGTAATATTTCGCGTGTTCGGTGATAAATTCTAGGAACGTTTATGTATATATATTACGACGCGCAAATCGTAGATATGTTGCGTATAAACGAGAGAGTTAAAGAATTCACACAATAATGCTCACCAATAAAACCGTTCAAGTCTCAAAAATCATGAATATATATATATATGTATATGGACTCATATATATATATATTAACATGCCAACATAATAACAAATGACAACTTTTCGAGAAAATCTCAAAGTTATGTGATAATTCTAAGAAACGGAGAAACTTAGGATTTTTGTGTTAAATATATATTGATTTAGAATTGTTCCTATATTAGGACGTTATAAAAATCAATCTCTGGGATTACGGTATTAAAACACGCACCCAAAGGTGAGTGTCACTAAACCCCTCTTTTTACTGTTTTGTATATATTTTGGGGGTGGAACACGTCGCTAAAAGGGTTTAATAATGTTTTCGAAATAAAACATACCTTTTAATATAAAGTATATATTTTCGCTGAAAATATATGAAATTTGATAAGTTATACGTTTCGAAGTAAACCGTTTTTGATGAATGAATATTGTATATGCGGTATTTCTTAAGTGAAACAAGACCGTACGGATTGGGGATGAATTCCGGACTGGGTCTCAACGTTTGAGTGACAGGGGAATTCGTAAATCGTCGTGTATTAAATTGTCATATTAGTAGGATATATATATTGTACGTGAGGCAGACATCATATTGTTCTTCGAGAAAGAACTTTGCGCCCATGATGTCGTTTAATCAATTAAGTATTGTATGCGATGAATTGTTGGTAGATCTATCGGGTTGACAACCCCGTCGTGACCGGTCGCCCCGTGTTAATGTCAAACGACGAATTAATATTCTGTTTATTGTCTAGCTTTGATTATCCCTGCATGGTTAATATATAGTTCGTATCGTCTAGCTAACATACGAGTTTGAAAATTGACGTAATAATTTTATATACAAAATTTGGGCAGTAACAATATTGTCGGGTTCGAGAAACTACGACGGAAGGCCCATGAATTTTATTAAGAAAGTAAAATGGACTTTCTAAGAATTAAATGGATGTTTTAAATAAACACCTAAATAGAAAGTTTTCCTTGGAATAAAATATGTTAGTAAACGAATAAGTGAACTCACCTTCCTTTGTGTTGACACTTGATTTTAACGTGTTCTACAGGTACTTGAGTTCGTCTTCGGGAAATCATGGCGTATCTTGTGTTTGATGATGCATGTTGTTTCGTTTAAATATGTTGGACAACTTTTAAACTTTCTGGGACGTTTGTAATAAGATCCGCGAGGATCATGACAACTTAACTTATGTGGTTGTGTCGTGACTTTTAAAATGTAATGTTTAATATCTATGTTTTAAAAATATGTCAAAATGTCCAACAAAAGAGTGCATCGTCCGACAAGGTATAAATGGGCACCAACTTCCGTCACCACTACGTTTTCTATTCCGCTGCGACGTTTTTGGGGTGTGACAGAAGTTGGTATCAGAGCCATTGGTTGTTAGCGAACTAGATGTTTTCGGAGGAAAACACTAGACTTCAAGCGGAGAATTTTGAAATATAAGTCCAAAATTCTCGAAGCCAAGAATTTTAAATAAACGAAGAAAAATTGTATCATGTATGAAAAACCTTATGTGTTTATGTGCATACGTGATTTTCTATTTATTTTGAGCATTATGTGATACTATTCATGTTGATCACACACTTACTTGTACGGTTACATATGTGTCACAGATGTCGCACGAGCACGAGGTCATCGAGATCAACGACTCAATTAGCGAGCCAGATTTCGAGACTTCACCCAGATCCATTTTACCAGAGACACCTATTGCTTCATCATTTCGTGTCGATCCTGCTTTCGCTAGCCAGGTAGACCCCCGATATGCTTTCACAAACAATGGGTGGATTGATGACAACGATGACGCTCCTCTCTCGATCCATGAGACAGGACAATCATCTGGCACAGTACCAGTTATCGATGACGTAACCAGAGATGCCCCTGTATTTGGAGGACCTTTTTGTATTGCACCAGCAGTGGATGCCACTATTGTTACAACTCGACTATTAGAGCCGTCTATTACTCCACCTGCTACTGTGATCGAGCCTGTTGCTGAGGTCCCTCCACCTGTTTTGTCAGAGTCACCTTTACCTGTCATTGAGTCACGCGTATCTACTATGCCTCTATTAGTGTATTATCACCGCATGAAGAGAGTTAGGCCTGCTGGAGAGGTTGCTTCTACGTCACAAGTTGAGACTGCATCTGCTTCTAAGAAGCAGACAGGAGTTTGGGTGGATCGATGTTGCCATTGTGACCGACAGTTTGCTGCCATGCGCGAAGAACTGGAAACGACTAAGGCTAAACTGAAGGACCTCGAGGGGCAGATGGATTGGTACGATGAGTTGAAGGAATTAGATGACAGCGCGATGAATCAGATGCATTGGAGGATTGTGGATCTGGAGGAGTTGGTTAGGAAGATGCTAGATTTCATAGGGATGAAGCGTTAGATGTTGTTTTTGTTTGTTTGTGGATGTTTGTTTTTGGTTGTTGTGTCTGGATACTCTTTTTGATGCTTTTCTTTTGGGGGCTTGTGTGCTGATTATATTTTGTGATATTAGGTAGAAATTCTGTGGAAACTTGTTATAGGTGTCGATGTAGACATACCGATGATAGATATCATGTACTGAAAAACAAGTTGTTAATTTCTATGATAATATCAGATGATTAACTTTTGGTTTAAAAATTGTTCTCATTAATATGTGGATATTATACATGCGCAATGTTTGGTCTACTAATATTTAATGATTGAATTATTTTTATTTTGGTTATCGTCTCATGTGATTATTATTGTTGTAAATAATAGAAACGACAAAAATGCCGCCAAAAGCGAGACAGGATACTGGACTACCTGCCACCCCAGAGGAGTTGGTACGACTCATAACCCAACACATTAATACTGCCTTGGAACATCGTGATGCTAACCAAAATGATGGCCAGAAATGTGAATGCGGTACTCCCGGGCAGGATCTTGGTGGGACACAGATTGGAGACCCGTCAGGTAAAATAATGATCGGAAAGTTTTGGTTGTTCATTTGTTATGATCTCATTGGAACGTATTCCTGATTTCTATTAACCATATGAACAGTGCACCAGAGCGTACACAAAACAATCCAGGGTTGTAGCCCAAGATCATTTACTGGTGTCTAATGCAATGATGTGACGTCGATATGCGTGATATCAGGCTGTCAAAATGAGTCGGTTATCCGAGTGTTTCAGCGATCTGAACCTGGAATTGGGAATTCGAAGAAGCGCAAACCCGAGAGCTCCAAGAAGACTCCCAAAGTTGGAAGTAGGAAGAAACGCAAATTGGAGAAAGCAGGTGCAGCTAACCCTAAAGAGTCAGGAAAGGGTAAGGACGGACATGGACAAGAGAAGTGCGCCAGATGTAGCCGAACCGGACATGTGACTTCCCAGTGTTATGCTAAGAGTACATCGGATGGATCTACGCTTGAAGGATGCTTTACATGCGGTGGACAAGGACACTACAAGAGGGAATGCCCGAAATCAAAAGGACAGGACGTTAAGAGTGATTCCGTTGGGGCAAGTGTCAGGAAGGCAAGTGAGAGTCCTGCTACTGTTACCGGTATGTTTCAAATCAAAAGCCAATCTATGCTCATACTTATAATACTAAAGCTGACTTGAGTTTCGTTCGAGAAACTATGAGCTATTGTTGTGTTCACCTACAAGTAAGCCAAGTATAAAGTGCCCGATAGAACTAATAGTTGGTAAATTGATAGAAACTAGCGAGGTTGTTCGTGATTATAGTATTTAGTTAGGTGATTGTAGTTCTAGAGATTGGATTTTTATCAGTGGAGCTGAGAAGCTTTGATGAAGATACAAGAATGAATTCACTTTCTGAGGATGAAGTGGGGACTATCGCTTGAAGAAGCTAGTTGGAATATTTCGTCCTGATGATAATGGAAAGGCGGAAGATGTTCGCGGGAATCGTTTGAGTCAAGTGTTGAGTGTTAATAGTCGAGAGTGGTCAGTGTTGTGAGGATGCTGAGTTGTTGTGAAAGGGCTATCCAGCGTTTGCAGTGAATGTGATGGATGCGGAAACCAAATGTAGGGACGTTGAAGAGATTTCTATCAATCACAACTATCCGGAAGTGTTCCTAAAAAGACTTACCTGGATCTCCCCTGCGAGATGGATCGAAATTCGTATCGATCTGACTCACGGTGCTGCGCCCGATTGCACAATCTTCTTACAGATTAAGCACCGCCTGAAATGATAGAAATGACGAGATAGTTTTAAGAGCCTCTAGACAAGGATTTCATTCGATTGAGCTTTTCGCCTTAAGATGCATCTGCTTTGATGGAATAAAGAAGAACGGATTCTTCAGGATATGTGAGGACTTCTGAAAGCCAAAAAAGTTGACTATCAAGAATCGGTACCTTATTACCGAGGATTTGACAATTTGTTCAATCAGGCTACCGGAACTCAGCCGCTATACGAGGAGTGGATCTACGACTAGGATATTATCAGTTGAAGGTTGCTGCGAAGAAATTCGAGGACTGCTTTTCAAACGTGATATGGCCATTACGAGATATTAGTCATGCCCTTTGATTTAATTAATGTGCCATTTAAATTCATAAACCTCATGAATAGGGTATGGAAACCCTAATCAGGAAAGTTCGTGATAACAGTCATCGACGACATGTTTGTCTATACACGAACCAAAGAGAATTATAAGTAACGTTTGAAGTTAACTATGGAATTGGAAAGGATGATGAAAGTATGTTTATAGATTAGTTTGAGATTGGGAAGCGTGTATCAAGGACTTAGAAGGAAGTTAAGATACTCACATGCCCTTGGCAGAGATATCTTACAACAAAACTTAACACGCTAGTATTTAGGTTGTTCGGTTTGAAGCCTTGCATGGATGAGGAGTTGATTGCCACTACGTGGAGCTAACATGTCAAAGAACAATTAACAATTAACCAGACCTTAGTTTATCTAGGAAACCAGCGATAGGATCTGTCTAGATCGAGGGAAGGTTAAAGGTCGCCGAAAGATCAACGGAAGAATTACTTGGATAATTGAAGATTTAGTTCTGTTAAAGGAGTTATATTGAGACAAATGCTATAGGGTTTAGCAGAGGAAAGAAAAGCTGCGCCACATTGACTTGGTCCTTTCGAGAGCCCATCTCGAGTTGGATCAGTTGCATATGGGCTCAAGTTGCTATCAGAAATGAGTAGTGTAAATGATGTACTATTCGGATGCATTTGAAAAGGTGTATAATGGGTGATACACTAATTTTGCGCTTTGTAAGTATTATTTGGGAGTGATGCGTGTTAGGTGTATATATAGGTTTAAGTATATTTTAAGCCCTTTTTACACTATCTTTAGCCAAGTTTTAAATTTATAAAACACGATATT
Organism: Helianthus tuberosus; assembly: GCA_030545235.1. Lineage (NCBI taxonomy): Eukaryota > Viridiplantae > Streptophyta > Magnoliopsida > Asterales > Asteraceae > Helianthus > Helianthus tuberosus. The sequence goes on from CM060452.1 coordinate 147,457,234, forward strand.
TACTAACACTAAACACACATATGGGCAAGTGCACCCATCGTGGGCGTAGTATAGTGTTGGTAAGATACCGAGGTCGTCCAAGGACACAAGAGCTTTTAGTACTGGTTTATCCTCAACGTCTAATCAAATCAAAAAGTTTAGAAAAATGTTTGTAAACTAAGAAAAATAAAAAAAACTAACTAAAATGCTGAAAAAAAAAATAAAAGAAAAACAGATAGACAAGATGAATCACTTGGCTCCGACTCGTGTTTAGTGTAACCTTTGATTATTTCCACACTTTTGCACTATTTAAGAGATTATCTTAGTTATTGTAGTAGGCCCCTCTTTTGAAGGTGACGTTACCCTCAACCCAGTAGTTTGAGTCAGTAAGGATACAATCCTAAAGGGTCGGATTATTGAAAGATAATTAACTAAGTTATTAATGCATAATGTCGTAGGCCCCTCTTTTCAAGGTGACGTTACCCTCGGCTAAGTAGTCTGAGTCAGCAGGGATACAGTCCTAAGTAGCCGGGTTAAAGTATTAATAGTAGTTTAACTTATGAGGGGATCAAAGAGTTTGGACCCCCGCCATCCAATACAGTTAAGTATTGAAGGAGGTCCTCCTAAATTTGACCCAGGTCCTTTGCAGGATCTATACACTGAACAATGGCAAGACTCTTACCAAACCGTTCCCTTAACCCCCGACCAGGTAGCCAACATACCTCCATATAGACCGTGGAGATATGAATGGTGAAAATCTTTTATTTTATATAGACAGTAAAATAATGCCAAGACACCACGGACAAACGATAAGGAAGAATCACCTTCAACATAAGAAACTAGTTATTAAAGTCATTAATACATAACCAATTAAAAAGTGCGAAAAGATTAAAAATAAAAAGTATTACACTAGACACTTTGTCTTCACCAAGTGATGTAAGAGACTTAGGCAAACATGGCCTTGATTGTCAAGAACTCTTATGATCAATCTTGGATCCCGAGACGACTCACACACTCTATGATGGACAATGGATGATGGTGGTGGATGATGGTGTTATGGTGGGTGGTGGGTGAAGTGTGAGAGAGGTGGTGTGCTAAGGGATGGTTTGAGCTTGAGCCAAGCACTCCTATTTATAGGCTGAACAGAAGCTCGGGCACGGCCCCGTGTCCAGTGGGCACGGCTCCGTGTCCACATCCTTCTCTGTCTTCATTAATTGATCTTGTCTTTATTAGTTGACCACGGCCCCGTGTCCGCTGGGCACGACCCCGTGTGCAGAAGCATATATGTACTATCAAGATTTGCCTGGATTCTGCGAATCTTATAGTTGACCACGGCCCCGTGTCCGCTGAGCACGGCCCCGTGGTGGGCGATGGAAGCTTCTACAACTTTGTCTTTTATGCTGACACTTGGGCACGTCCCCGTGCTCATTGAGCACGGGGCGTGTTCAGCCTTCTGTTCTCTTGTTTTGCTTGGGAAGATGCTTTCGGGGAGGTCGGGCATGCCACGTTTATTCCTTTTCTTGTATTTATGTTAGATTTAGCTGCCTTTTTGCTTCTTTTGTTAATTTGAGCTCATTTAATCCTGAAAATACAAAAGGAAGACAAAAGCACACTTTTACAACATTAGTACTAAAAAAGGGTTAGTTTTATGCCACAATTGATGTAATTTATATGTTGCATTTTGCACACATCAAATACCCCCACACTTGAATCTTTGCTTGTCCTCAAGCAAAACTCTTTATAATGTGGCTTTACACTCCCAAATGGAATTGGTAGAAAAGAAGGTTTTTGGGCTTGTCATAGAGTGTCAGGATTTCCAAGATTCTTTATTTAGTTTTATTTTTATTTATGTACAATCCTATTCGTCATGATTTATTTAAAACTTTTCATAAGATAAATTACTTATTAGGGCATAACATGCCTCTTTAAAATTCTATTTATATACAAGTTCACATACCTCACGGGGGATCACTCAAGACTCGGCCGAAGATGTATTTTAGTGAATCACTCGAGAGCGGCATAGAACTTACTCCTACCATAGGCTTGCCAAGTGACCAATCCTCCTCCTTTTTAACTATATACCTTTGTAAATATCAAGAGGACTTTTGGGTGAAGGGTTAGGCTTGGGTTAAAGGTAGGTGGTTGGGTTAGTGGTTAGTAGAAAAGGGCAAAAAAGCGTAAAAAGCGTCGGTTTTCGAAAGACTTTTTATTTTTGCAATTTTTATTTTGATGAAGCTATTATTCAAAAAAAGTTATTTTTGATGAACTTGTTTGTTTTATTTCTTTTGCTTCATCAACCAAAACAAAATTTTCTCATTTTTTTTTCAAAGTCAAATGAAAAACCGAGCTTATTACTAAAACAAAGGATTAAAAATAAAAAGGTTTTGGTGGGTGAAAGGGTGTTTGGTTTGGGTTAAGAAATGAAAAGGTTTAGGCTCAAAGGGGTTAACTAGGGGGATTTTGGGTAGGTGGTAAAAAAAAAGAAAAAATAATGGTGTAGAAATAAAAAGGGTTAGTCCTAATGCCTCCATCATTTACTTACTCGGGTTTAAGTTGGTAAGGACCGGGAATGTATCGTCGTGGCAAGTTCTAGAGTTGTAAGAACCAAGCGGCTATTCACACAAGAAACGAAAAATGAGCATTTAATTTAAAGATATGTATTTGTATGCTCAATAAAGACTCAAAACTCACTTTTGTGGGAATGGGTTTTTATGTGATCAAGTATATATAATTAAATTTTAACTAAGCTTGTTATGCCTTTTCATAATTTTCTTATGTTGGTTCTTTTTATCACGACGCTATCGGTTGTAAATTTGTAAAAATATAACCTTTTTAGAATTTTGAAATTCCCAAATTAAACCTAGACAAGTAAAAAAAATATGAAAATTTTTGAAAAAATTTGGGGTGATAAGCGGTTCCAATAGAGTTTTGTGTAAGGCTTGTAGTTAGGACTTGCAAGATTCAAGGTTTTAGCATCCCCCCCACACTTAAATTACACATTGTCCTCAATGTGTCCCAAAAATAAGTTTTTAGGTTGATTGAAAGTGTAAAAAGGTGTGAAAAAGCAAAATTTTGTGTTACTGGGCGCTGGACACGGCCCCGTGTTGTCCGGGCACGGCCCCGTGTTCAAGTGCCAGTAACAAAAATTAGACAAAAGAAACAGAAGCCAGGACACGGGGGCGTGTTGGGTGAACACGACCCGTGTCCAGTTTACCTGAACTGGGTCATTTCTGCAGACTGTGCAGCACGGGGCCGTGTTGGGCGGACACGGCTCGTGCCTAACTTACTGTTAATGAAGAAAGTTGTCGGATGGCTCTGTTTTCCTGCATGGAGTGTTGGTTCAAGTTTCCCTTGTTATCCTTGGCAATCCTCAGTGTATTTTATTTGTTTCAACATCATCCAAACACCAAATTAACTAAAACCATCATTCATTAAGTCATAGAGAGAATTACATTGTAGTCCTAGAAAATGGAAAACAAAGCAGAAAATAAAAGTTAATAGTCCTAAATTAGATAGGTCAAGTAATACAAAAAATCATCCTAAGGAGTTCTACTACTACAATAAGAACCAAAATTCCGGAAATAGTCTTCCGGTATCTAAAAGTCTTGTAGAACTCCGAGCCGAGGGGCGTTTAAAGCCATTCTTCTATCTCTCTTGGGAGGAAGAAGGCAGCGTCATTCTCTTCCACATCTTGTGGAGGAGGAGTGACACCAACCGGAACCCCTTGTAGCACTTCCCGAGGGGGCTCCGGATGCACGGCGTACCACTCGGCCGGTATGATGACTTCAGGAACCATATTCCATGCCCTTTGGGTAATGATTGGTACCAAAGGAGGAGAGGCGAGAATGTTCAACCTTTGGTGCAAAAGGTTGACCTCTCGAAGACATCCTTCTAGTCCCACCGTCAAATGATTAATATGGTCAACCAATGCCTCTTCCACCCCTGTCATCTCATCAAGGGCCTCTCTTAAGGCGTAAACATAGTTCACAAGAGAATCTTCAACTGCTGATGACCTTCTCCCTTGTCGGTTGTTTCTGGAGTGTGACGAAGATGCTCCGCTAGTTCTGCTTGCCATTCTGAGAAAACAAACCGAGAAGAGTTCAACTTTATGAAATCAGTACTTCGGACATGGCCCCGTGTTCACCGGACACGGCCCGTGTCCAAATGTTTGCATATTTTTAGGACAAAGGGATCTTGGAGTTTTAATTTGTTTTTATGATGTTTAAAACGTTTTTAAGCAGAAACAACTTAAAACATTGTTGTAGAGCTTATTTTTAACAAGATCCCATGAATAAAATCTAACAAACATCTCACTAAAGCTTGAAATTATGGATATTTCAAGTTTTAATGGAAGCATGAAGGAAAATTGAAGAAGATGGAAGTGGATAAAAGAGGAAAGGACAAGAAGGGTATTGAGAAACTTCTTTTAGAAAATACCTAGGATGGTATGTGAGAATATTCCCCAAATCTCTGTCCCTTGAATGGTTCAAATGTGCAGGATTCTTGGCTGCATTTATAGAAAATGACAGTACGCTGCACACGGCCCCGTGTCGGCTGGACACGGCCCTGTGTTCAGGGGGAATCCTGACACATTTTGTCCGTATTCTGACACGAAATCAGATGGGAATCTTTGAGTGGACACGGGGGCGCGTTGACCTGGACACGGCCCCGTGTCTAGAAGCTGTCTTATGGAGTTTGCCTATTTTTAAGGAACTTATCCGGATCGGGTGGTTCCTTACTGGATGGAACAACCCCAAAGTGCCTAAGATACCTTAATTGCTCTAGATTGAGATGAGAACGCAAGAGGTTGTCAGTGAGGGTGATTCCTATGCTATATGTAGGTGGACAAGTCCAACCCTTTCCCGGGCTCTCGTTAAAGAAGGTGTATGCCGAATCACTCAGGTCTATGTATGCATCGAACGAAGTCAATCGGGAGTCCTTCACGGCACAATCGGCACAGGGACGACTATCACTCAAGTCCTCACTAGAGTTAGAAGTATCGTCGGGGACAACGAAGTTGTTTGAATGCGATTCCAACACTTCTTCTTGGTTATCATTTTGGGATAAATTATTGAAATCTATCCTAAGTTCTTTTAACCAATTAAGAATTAGATCTTCTAATTGGAATAGTTCATCAAGAAGCATTTCTCCTAGAAAATCTGGTTGGGAGCATTCGAGGGAGAGATAGGGATTATTTTTACTTTCGCCCCTCTTAAGGATACAAGGAAACGATGGGTCTATATAGTGGGGATTATAATTTAGGAAATAACATTTTAATTCCTCATGGGTACCACCACATATTTGACACCACGTACCATAAGAGTGCCGAAAGTAAAAAATATCAGTATCACTCATGTTTGTGTCAGAAATTATCAACCGTCGGGATCTTACGGTTCTGTTTTCAGTAACTGAATCTTGGGCACGGGGCGTGTTGAGTGGGCACGGCCCCGTGTTCAGCTTACTGTCTGACTTAAAACAGGATTGCCAGTTCCAATGATTGGGCACGGGGCGTGTTCAGCGGGCACGACCCGTGCTGAGTTCTGCAGAAGCTGAAAAACTAAGAAAAATCCTAAAAAAATAGAAAAAATAAGAAAAAACGATTAGGCCGTTGATTCCTAACTTTCTTAAAATCCTTGTGTCCCCGGCAACGGCGCCAAAAACTTGATGCGTGTTAGGTGTATATATAGGTTTAAGTATATTTTAAGCCCTTTTTACACTATCTTTAGCCAAGTTTTAAATTTATAAAACACGATATTTACTAACACTAAACACACATATGGGCAAGTGCACCCATCGTGGGCGTAGTATAGTGTTGGCAAGATACCGAGGTCTTCCAAGGACACAAGAGCTTTTAGTACCGGTTTATCCTCAACGTCTAATCAAATAAAAAGGTTTAGAAAAATGTTTTTAAACTAAGAAAAAAAAAACTAACTAAAATGCTGAAAATAAAAATAAAAGAAAAACAGATAGACAAGATGAATCACTTGGCTCCGACTCGTGTTTAGTGTAACCTTTGATTATTTCCGCACTTTTGCACTATTTAAAAGATTATCTTAGTTATTGTAGTAGGCCCCTCTTTTGAAGGTGACGTTACCCTCAACCCATTAGTTTGAGTCAGCAAGGATACAATCCTAAAGGGTCGGATTATTGAAAGATAATTAATTAAGTTATTAATGCATAATGTGGTAGGCCCCTCTTTTGAAGGTGACGTTACCCTCGGCTAAGTAGTCTGAGTCAGCAGGGATACAGTCCTAAGTAACCGGGTTAAAGTATTAATAGTAGTTTAACTTATGAGGGGATCAAAGAGTTTGGACCCCCGCCATCCAATACCGTTAAGTATTGAAGGAGGTCCTACTAAATTTGACCCAGGCCCTTTGCAGGATCTATACACTGAACAATGGCAAGACTCTTACCAAACCGTTCCCTTAACCCCCGACTAGGTAGCCAACATACCTCCATATAGACCGTGGAGATATGAATGGTGAAAATCTTTTATTTTATATAGACAGTAAAATAATGCCAAGACCCCACGGACAAACGATATGGAAGAATCACCTTCAACATAAGAAACTAGTTATTAAAGTCATTAATACATAACCAATTAAAAAGTGCGAAAAGATTAAAAATAAAAAGTGTTACACTAGACACTTTGTCTTCACCAAGTGATGTAAGAGACTTAGGCAAACATGGCCTTGATTGTCAAGAAATCTTACGATCAATCTTGGATCCCGAGACGACTCACACACTCTATGATGGACAATGAATGATGGTGGTGGATGATGGTGTTATGGTGGTGGTGGGTGGTGGGTGAAGTGTGAGAGAGGTGGTGTGCCAAGGGATGGTTTGAGCTTGAGCCAAGCACTCCTATTTATAGGCTGAACAGAAGCTCGGGCACGGCCCCGTGTCCAGTGGGCACGGCCCTGTGTCCACATCCTTCTCTGTCTTCATTAATTGATCTTGTCTTTATTAGTTGACCACGGCCCCGTGTCCGCTGGGCACGGCCCCGTGTGTAGAAGCATATCTGTACTATCAAGATTTGCCTAGATTCTGCGAATCTTATAGTTGACCACGGCCCCGTGTCCGCTGAGCACGGCCCCGTGGTGGGCGATGGAAGCTTCTACAACTTTGTCTTTTATGGTGACACTTCGGCACGCCCCCGTGCTCACTGAGCACGGGGCATGTTTAGCCTTCTGTTATCTTGTTTTGCTTGGGAAGATGCTTTCGGGGAGGTCGGGCATGCCACGTTTATTCCTTTTCTTGTATTTAAGTTAGATTTAGCTGCCTTTTTGCTTCTTTTGTTAATTTGAGCTCATTTAATCCTGAAAATACAAAAGGAAGACAAAAGCACACTTTTTCCAACATTAGTACTAAAAAGGGTTAGTTTTATGCCACAATTGATGTAATTTATATGTTGCATTTTGCACACATCAGGGAGATAAACGGAGATTTATCGAAGCATCGAAGAAGCAGTGCGTATAGCTAGAAGGTTATGTTACTAACTGGAAGGGCGATTTCAGCATTCCAGTAGTATCTACGATATATAGGTCGTGTAACCGGAGGATACCCGAATTGAGGAAACTTTGACTTGAATCTTCTTGATTTAGAGTTTGCGAATGTTAGACCCTAGAAAGGGTGGAGAGTGTTGAGATGAGAGTTTAGGAATCGAGAACGTGTGTAATATAGATCTACAAGGATTCTTCGTATGAATCCAAGTTTCTAGCAAAAACTATAAGACTATAATCAATAGATTCGTTTTTGTTATTCTTATCTAGTGCGAAAACAAAACATGTAGATTAAAAATTTCGGGGACGAAATTTCCTAAACAGGGGGAGACTGTGACACCCGGCTTTTCAGGCCGTACCGTACAATTGTAACACGTGTTATGAATAGGTAATAGGGCTATATTTGACTGGTTATGATGTTTATATGTGAAATTTAGTGTGTTGGTAAGATTAAATTTTGATAAAAATTATGTTGGCAACGGTAAGATAAACGCTTATCGCGTAACGGTTAAAATGCGAAACGAACGTCGGTGACCACCCGATCAGTGTCAAAATCCTAAAAATAGTCTGTTATGATTAGAATAATAATTTTAATCATATCCGTGTGGAAAAATAATTCAAAACGCTAAGAAACTCTATTTTTCGAGTTTGAGTTCGTACCGCGTGATACTGCGCCAATTAAACAAAATACTGTCAACACAGCCAGTCAAGGCAACTAGTAATTATTTCAGTAATAATTTTGAGTGATTATTTTTATGGAATGATAAAAATAATTTAAAACACACTAAAACGGGATTAAAACGCTAGATAATATACCTGGTATTCAGCAAAATACCTGTTTTTGCACTAATTTACATATAATATGTGTATGTATATATTTTTATGTGAGAGAGGGGGGCTTAGGTGGCGGCATATAGGCAGCCCACCATTTTCCATTTTGTTGATCTCTTGCCATGTGTGGTTCTTGGGAACATAAGCCATCATTTAAACATTCTCTACACACTTCTCATTCCATAAACCAAGATCAAAATTACACTCTCTCTCACCCTCTTGAACATTCTCTGCCGAACACCCCCTAGTATACTTCCCTTTTCATTTTGAAACTTAATCTTGAAGATCCATGTCCCTTTCATGGGGATTTCAAGCTAAAATGGGTGTTTAGAGGTGATTTCAAGGCATTTCAAACAACAATCAAGACCCACATCACTAATCTTTACTAAGAATCATTCAAGAACTTGAAGGTATAAATTTATTTTAAAAACTTTGTTTTGATTCTTGATGTTCTTGATAAGTAATGGAAGTTTCTCTTGATCTTGAGTTTAATCACAAACTTGATACATAAAACAAATGGGTTTTACTGTGAATGAAATAAAATGGATATGTATATATATATATATATATATATATATATATATATATATAGGGTTGAGTTCATTTCAGAACTCTAAATAACTACAGAACTTTCAGAACTCCTAATAAACAATCATTTTATATATAAGTTTTTGTATTTAGGATCTATTTATCATTTATTATATGTATTTCTTTGATTACATACATGTTAAAAGTAGTTTACATATGTTTAATTGCCAAAATTATATATATGTGTCATAATTAATTACATATATGTAAAAAAACTAGTTTACATATGTGTAATTATAAAATTACATATAAAAATGATAAAATTACTCTTAACATGTATGTAATCATAAAAATACACATAATAAATGATAAAATTATCCTAAACATAAAAATATATAAATAAAAAGATTGTTTATTAAGAGTTCTGCGAGTTCTGTAAATATTTATGGTTCTGAAATGATCATGTCCCTGTATATATATATATGTATGGCCATGAGTGTGTGTGTATATGTAAGTGTTTGTGTTTTTGATTTTTGTTGAAAGATTTTTGAGTTACACGATTACTTGAAAAGTAGGATGCATGTAAGATCTAAGTGTGTCATATAAGAATGTTCTAAAGATGATTTAAGATTTGAAAAGTGACATGATGAAAAGTGAGATTTTGGTGTTTATGTGTGTATATATATTTCGTATATGTATGTATGTATGTATGTATGTATGTATGTATGTATGTATGTATGTATGCATGCATGCATATAAAAGTTTGTCATATGTTCATAAATATGAAGGATATTAGCATTTATGTATGAATGATTGGATGATCATGATGATGTGTGTGTTGTGTTTTGTAAGAACATGATATTAATGTGTTCTTGATGTATGATTAGATCATAAATAATGTTGATGATGTTGTATGAGTGCATTAGATGCACATATGTGGACATGCATGTTAATACGAAAGCATGAAATGATCATTTGAGCATGATTTGATAAAAATTAATTTTGATCAGATTATAAACCTTAAAATAAAGTTATTTCGAAGTGTTTAATGATATATAACTTTGTCATAATGTTTGCTAGCTTTGCATGTTGTACTTGGTGCATTAAAAGTTGTAAAATACGTGAAATCGCATGATTTATGTGACATATGTGACAACTGCCACTTTTCGGTAACTTTCTTGCACTTAAAGTACTCATTTTAGCTACATTTTTATGCATTTTGAACACTCGAACTGCGTATTTCGTGACATACACTTAGAGTACTCATGGAATACTTACTTAGGATGCATATGATCCATTTTTATTAAGTACATTTGAAACAGTTTAAACAATTCATCAAAACTACTAGAAAAGCACCTAGTAAACTAGTATTCTGACGAAAACGCAGGATCCGCAGAAATCATCTAAACGACATCTTTAGGACTCAAACGAAAGTCCAACATCTAATATATATTAAACCCTAACTAGGAATGCAAGGGTTTGATTAAAAACCTGCCCGAAAAGCACTAAAAGCAGCCCGAAAAGCACTAAAAACGACGATTTCAACACTTTTTCGCAGAAATTCTGCAGAAATCAGCCATTTAATATTTTTACAACATGTAAAAGTGTAGTTTAACATAGAATTCATATGAGGATACCTTCGGGTACCATCCAAACCAATATCTACATCAATTCACACAAGTTACACAACTTAGCGTTCAAATAACGACTAACGGAAACAAAGCGGAATGAATATCCGAACAATATCAGATCTTTTTTTTTTAGTGACCATCTAATGTCAGTTGGATCATTATGGACTAGTAATGGTCACCTAACACCTTTTAAACACTTAAAAACTTATACATATAAGTTTCCTAAACAAATTCCTAATAAAACTAACACTTCTACCTAATGAAAACAAGTTCACAAAGCAAGGGTACCCCCCCCCCCATTCACGGTTATAAACTCCCTTGTGGGACCCAGTTTTTTTCAACTAGTTTCCACAAATATCTTTGATATTTACCTAGCTTGTAAGTTGGTTAAACAAGTGGGTCTAGTGGTGAACCTTGGTGAAAGCTTACAACTTACAATCTAAGCTAACTAAGCTCATTCCTCACACTTTACACCTTAACTTTCACACACAAAACCTCTCATCTTCACCTCCATATTTTCGGCCAAGAACACCCCAAAACCAACTTCATTTTTAAGCCACTTTCTTGATGATCAAGATGCATTATCATAGGACTTGAGAAGATCTAAGGCATTTGCAAGTAGAAGCAAGCATTTTCATCCATTCAAGAAGCTTTCAAAACCCCAAGATCAACAACTTTTCTTTTCTTTAAATCATCATTAAGATCATCCCTAGCCATTAGTGCTAGAAGTAAGCTTCTAAAATCCCTTTTTCATACTTATTTATGTATTATTTAGTTAAAGAACATATAATAAACTAAATAATCATACAAAATAATATGAAAATACAAAGAAGCAAAATAATAATCATGATATAAAAGTGTGTTTATGTTGTGATTTAAAGATGATTACTTGCATATTTGATCTAGTTTTGATGATTAGCATACAAATAACTTGTTAGATGATGTTTAAAAACATAATCTAACAAGTGTACATGAAAATGTTTAAGGGTTTTGTTAAACATAAATGTTTAGATGGATGATCATAATCTTTGATTTTGTTAAAGTATATAAGGTTTTTCACTAAAAATAATACTTTTACAAAGTTATAAAAAGAAACATACAAGATGGGTTTTTATAAAAAGTTTGTTAAAATTAGAAGTAAAGCATGGATTTTGAACTAGTTAACTTATGTTATAATCATACCAAAACCCTACATGTTATTGATTTCGTCTTGTTAAGATTTTGATATAAATCTCATATGTTTTTATTAAGAAAAATATGAGAAGATTATTGGTGATTTTATAAGAAAAAGATATGTTTTATATAAACATGGCAAAGTATATATTTCAAAGGAAATATGGCCATTTTTCTTAAAAATCATAACTTATAAAAACTATTATTTTTGACAAAATCTTTATTAGATTAAAAAGATTTTAAAGAATAGTTTTTATAAAAGCAAAGTTTGATATAAATATATATTTTTGAGAAAATATATATTTAGTTAACTTAACAACTTATGTGCTATGTGTTATTTGTCTGTATTAGTTATATGTATGATAACTAGGAACTTGAATACAATGGTACAAATGAACACCATGTACATTTCGACTAAAGTCTTACAAGACTACATTTAGATACGCTTTATAAACAACTTACGGACAGTCCGAGCCTTCGAACACAACTTATGGTCAAAACGGACGACGGACGAATCTATAAACATATCGCCATTCTGAGGAGTTACTACGACGTTTAGGCGATCTTTTGACACGAATACATACAAATGACCGACAACAATATCCGGATGTTTTGAAACTTATAAAAACTACTATGTATTCTTTTAATTAAAAAGCCTATAGTTAGTAACTTTTATAAAAATGAAAGAATATATTTTTAACACATGGGCTTATTTTTGATACAAATGGACTTATTTTACAAATGGGCTTATCATCCTAATTGGGCTTAACATAAATACATGGGCTATGCCCAATATCAAGACTCATGGGCTAAGCCCAAAACCAAACATATGGGCCAAGGCCCAATAACATTAAGCCCAATAACATTTGGGCCCAACACTATTTAGGCCCAACACTATTGAGGCCCAACACTATTGAGGCCCAACACTATTTAGGCCCAACACTATTTGGGCCCAATAACATGAATTATTGGGCTAAGCCCAATGACATATAATTGATAAAAATTACAATTATACAATTTACTTATACAAAGACACGAAATCAAGAAGACAAGACCCGATGATACAACTCACAAGATACAAGATTATATATATATATATATTCGGTGAAATATATATATATATATATAGGGGAAGGTTCTATGCAGAACACTAAATATTGCGAGAACACGCAGAACAAAATGAATTACTCATTTTTTGAATCCTAAAAAACCTAAAAAGTAAATGAAAATGTTATAAATGTAAGATTTATTGTTTCTCACAATAGAATTTATAACAAAATATGAAAAATCTTCAGTTTTTAAATAACCTACATACATGTAGGTTTTGTGTAGGCTAAATTACCTACATGTATATAGACTATGTGTAGGAAAAAATATATGATTTTTTATGTATATATAATACCCATATGAATGTAAGAAACATAAAATTTAATAAATATAAACCTTAAATCCCAAAATTTAGTGATTTAGAGTTGTTCTTTTTGTTCGCGCAATAATTAGTGTTCTGTAATGATCCTTATCCTATATATATATATATATATATATATATATATATAACATTTTAACAATTCATGCATCTAATACACAGTTCAACGAACAACAAAGACATACAAGTCTTACACATATTTAAGACACAAGACTTGTACTCAAGTCATTTACAAAGACCGAAGTGTCTAACAAATATAAGAACATTTGTAGGTCGCAACATTGTTCAAGACGACCACGCGTAAGATCACAAACACTTATCATTCACGGATGCAATACTGTGAGTTCATGTCCCCTATTCGTTTTAAATGTTTTACAACTTTACAACTATCAGGGAAAATACATGCTTATAGTATGATAAGTCATGGAATGAAACACCTTAGATCATGTGCGATTAGGGTCATACATCTAAGCACCATTAATCAAGTTTGGACCTAGGTACAGAGGGTTAGATCAAATGGGTTTTGGCGAGCCCCACCCTTGGTCGTGGACCCATACAGAAGAGTGCGTTTGTGTCCCAGTCGATAGTAGTCGACACAAAATGGTCTAGGTTTGGATTGCTTCCTATTTCGTCACACATATTAATGCCCTCGCGAAACATTAATGATCAATGATTTCATTGACGCTTTACATACTACATCATTACATACAGATACATTTTATACAACCCACATTTTATGGATACATTTTATACAACTCACATTTTACAGATACATTTTATACAACTCACATTTTACAGATACATCTCATACAACTAAACTACATGAACTCGCCAACTTTTGTTGATGTTTTTAAACTTAACATGTATTTCAGGAAATTAGTGGACCATGCGGACATTTCAGTCAAAGAAAGCAAGTATCAAGACTCCATGCCACCAATTGAAGGGCTTGCCCGTTATATACCGCCTCTTTGCGGTGATATAGTGGTCAAAGCCTTGACATTTTAAGACTTACATTTTGATGTATAAAACAATGACAACTTATTTTCATTTGATGGTTTGTAACCAATACATTTAACTTATGTTGCGTTCTTTTGAAACGATTACAACAATGGCATTGGAGCTTGTTTTTATTCATTTAGTATGTTCACTTATATTGTTATGCAATGAGCACCGATCAGATCACACCTCGCGCTTCCGCTACGAGCGGGTGTGACAACATACATAAAAACTACACTAATCTGATTATAACCACTATTTTAATCAGTAAATAACATGTATTGTGTTAAAATATCAAGACGTTTCGAGTTGGGATGATTATAGTAATGTTTAACGCAAAACTATGCGTTAAAACGGTCAAAAATCGTTTTTTCGGGTGATTTTTATAAAACTGATTTAGATCAGTAAATAAACTGATGTTTTTAGTTTAAAAACAAGTATTTTAACTAATTTTAAGTTTACTTGGTGTTTGGTTGGTCATACGTGACTTCCGATGCCCGAAAACGTTACCGAATTGCTAAAATACGCATTTTTCGATTGAACACTAGTATGGGCAAATTTTGAGTGAATCTTATGTGATAAAATGTGTTAGGTGATTTAAACATGTAAATGTGATAATATTTTAAGTGTTAATTTGATAGTGGGGAATTTAGACTACGCATGTATGCATGTACGTTTTGTGCGGTAGAAACGGTAAAATTGCGTTAAATGTGTAACTTGTTTGTCGAGTATGAAATTTGGTACATATGAGATGTTTTATGTATAATTGCTTTAAAAATGACAAAATAGATAAGTTAGTAATATTTCGCGTGTTCGGTGATAAATTCTATGAACGTTTATGTATATATATTACGACACGCAAATCGTAGATATATTACGTATAAATGAGAGAGTTAACGAATTCACACAATAATGGTCACCAATAAAATCATTCAAGTTGCAAAAATCATATATATATATATATATGTGTGTGTGTGTGTGTGTGTGTATGGACTCGTATATATATATTAACGTGCCAACATAATCAAAAATGACAACTTTTCGAGAAAATCTCAAAGTTATGTGATAATTCTAAGAAGCGGAGAAACTTAGGATTTTTGTGTTAAATGTATATTGATTTAGAATTGTTCCTATATTAGGACGCATATAAAAATCAATCTCTGGGATTGCGGTATTAAAACACGCACCCAAAGGTGAGTGTCACTAAACCTCTCTTTTTACTGTTTTGTATATATTTTGGGGGTGGAACACGTCGTTAAAAGGGTTTAATAATGTTTTCAAAATAAAACATACCTTTTAATATAAAATATATATTTTCGCTGAAAATATATGAAATTTGATAAGTTATATGTTTCGAAGTAAAACGTTTTTTTATGAATGAATATTGTATGTGCGGTATTTCTTAAGTGAAACAAGACCGTACGGATTGGGGATGAATTCCGGACTGGGTCTCAACGTTTGAGTGACAGGGGAATTCGTAAATCGTCGTGTATTAAATTGTCATATTAGTAGGATATATATATTGTACGTGAGGCATACATCATATTGTTCTTCGAGAAAGAACCCTGCGCCCATGATGTCGTTTAATCAGTTAAGTATTGTACGCGATGAATTATTGGTAGATCTATTGGGTTGACAACCCCGTCGTGACTGGTCGCCCCATGTCAATGTCAAACGACGAATTAACATTCTATTTATTGTCTAGCTTTGATTATCCCTGCATGGTTAATATATAGTTCGTATCGTCTAGCTAACATACGAGTCTGAAAATTGACGCAATAATTTAATATACAAAACTTGGGCAGTAACAATATTGTCGGGTTCGAGAAACTGTGACGGAAGGCCCATGAATTTTATTAAGAAAGTAAAATGGACTTTCTAAGAATTAAATTGATGTTTTAAATAAACACCTAAACAGAATGTTTTCCTTGGAATAAAATCTGTTAGTAAACGAATAAGTGAACTCACCCCTTCCTTTGTATTAACACTTGATTTTAACGTGTTCTACAGGTACTTGAGTTCGGCTTCGGGAAATCATGGCGTATCTTGTGTTTGATGATGCATGTTGTTTCGTTTAAATATGTTGGACAACTTTTAAACTTTCTGGGACGTTTGTAATAAGATCCGCGAGGATCATGACAACTTAACTTATATGGTTGTGTCGTGACTTTTAAAATGTAATGTTTAATATCTATGTTTTAAAAATATGTCAAAATGTCCAACAAAAGAGTGCATCGTCCGACAAGGTATAAATGGGCACCAACTTCCGTGACCACTACGTTTTCTATTCTGCTGCGACGTTTTTGGGGTGTGATAGTTATCTTGAGAACGCTAAATATTGCGAGAACCGTGAGAACGAATGAAAAACAATCAAAACCAATGTTTCTAATACAAACTTCATTGTAGTTAAGATATAACATCAAAAAAAGAATTTACAACATCAAATAATTCATTTCTCCTTTCAAAATCACTCCTTTTAGATTTTTTACATATGTGTAAATATAACAGATTTACACATGTGTAAATGGCAAACTTACACATGTGTTAATTTTCTTTATTTACGAATTCACGTAAATTTAAACGTGTAAATTAAATTTCTAACATTGTATTCGAATAATAATGATAAGTTTAGAAAAAAAAATTTGACTTTGAATTGTTTTTGACCAAGTTCTCGTGGTTTTTTTCATTTGTTCTCACAGTTCTCATAATATTTAGCGTTCTCATTTAAACCTTCCCCCATATATATATATATAGAGAGAGAGAGAGAGAGAAACGGGATCAGGAGAAAACGCTCAAAAGTGTGAGAACGGTGAGAACGCTTCCTGGCCTAACACGTGTCACGTCGCTTAGAGAAAGGCGGAGGGGCTTTTTTGTCCTTTCATATTTCTTTTTTTAACGCGTGTCACTTCATCTTTCCATTTTTTTGGCATTTAATAAGTACGCGACGCTTTTATTGTTTTTAGATCAGAATCATAGTAAATATTTTGGCGTTTTAAGTATTGTTTTGGTGTTTTTATTGTTTTTTAGAACAGGATGCAGGCTTTTAATGTAAAAAAACATCAGCAATTTTCTTGATTTTATTATATCATGGATGTAGGCCTATAATGTGATAGGCAGTTATGGCGTTTTGAAAAGATAAATAAATTTCAATTTTCCATGTAGTGGCATTAATATAACTATAATGTTTTGGGAATAATGATACCGTCTCTTTATTTTACTGTTTCTTTCAATTTTCATCTGCCAATTAGTGTTGATTTTTCTAGTAATACTTTGTTTGCGTTTTTGGCGTTTTATATAGCAACCTCGTATTTTGCTAGCATTCGTTCTCACTGTTTTCAAACTATCAGGCGTTTTGGTGTTTGTAGTTTTTGGCGTTTTATACTCAATTTTTTTAAAATAGTAGAGAATTAGATGATAAACAACAGAGAATTACCTAACAAACAATTGAAAATGAAAAAAAAATTAAAAATTATAATCTAATTTCTCATTCAAATCTTCACTGTCATCAGCCTCTTCTACTTTAACCTTTTTGGCGTTTTGAACCTGTTTTTGAATGCCTTATGTAGATCCTTATTTTCCTACATACCGGCCGTCTTTAGAAGATGTTTATTTTTTGTGGCATCCTTTATGGTGGGTGGATATATACTTGTTTGATGACATGTTGAAGACCAACGCCTGCTCTAATGCATTGATCCCTTCATGCCATCAATATATCCATCAAGAACAAAGTGACATGATGTCATATCAGTGTCATCAGTCTCTTTATCTTGAATATTTGTCCATCTCATTCAGCAAAAGATTATAGAGATACCCAACACAGAGAAGAATCCATTCAGTGAAACTTCATTCAGATCAATACTCAATATAGCAGAATCGAGGTTCTGCATCTGTGGCTTTTTTAAGTATTTTTTGGCGTTTTTAAAGTGAATGGTTTCTAGGAAATATGGCGTTTGTTTCTGGTTTTGTGATAAGTTGTTTGTGCAGAGAAGTCTCTCTTTATAGGATGTTTTTGGCGCGTAGTTTAGGCGGGATTTTATTTATAATAAATGATATTAATAAACTAGCCGTCTTTTCAGTTACTGTGTATTATTTACTGTTTTTGTTCAGCTTTTTATGAGTTTTTAGGGTCATAGACTTTCCATCTCCCAAGTTTGGCGTTTTTGAATGGGTTTAATTAGTTTTTGGCGTTTTTAAATGGGTTTAAGTAGTTTTTGGCGTTTTTTTTTTCATTTTTAGCTTTTATTAATTGATACTTCTGCAAATTACTTTCATTATAGTTTGGGAGTTTTTGGCGTTTTTACTCCATTTATGGCGTTTCATATGCATTATGACTGTTTGGCGTTTTATTAAGATAATGTATTTTTTTATTCTAAGTTGAAAAATACATAGCAAACAACAGAAAAATAAAATAAAAAAAATAAAAATAAAAACAATTCATCTTTCAAATCTTCACTGTCATCAGTCTCTTTCTTCTTTAAATCATGTTCGCTGGTGGTTTGGCTTAGCCATGCTTGTGTTTTTGTGGCCGTTTGGAAAGACAAAATGACATGAGTTTTTTTTTTTTTTTTTAATATGTATCTTCAAACAACTCATTAGTGTCATTCGTCTTTTCATGCCATTAAAATATTCATCAAGAACAAAACACAGAAAATGACATAAGTCTGACCCCAGCATCTTTTTGTTTATGGTTTGTCCATCTCATACAGCAAAATGTTATTTGAGTCACAGCACCTCAGGGAAGAATGCATTATCTGAAACTTTGGCGTAGAACAATATTTGAATATACAAGAAACGATATTTGGCATTTTTGGTGTTTTACTGAGGAAATAGTGTATCTGGAAGAACCGTCGATTTTTTTTGGAATCTTTGATGTTTTAGTGTTTTGCCGTTTTCTAAGATGAATGGTATATAGTAGAAAATATGGCGTTTTTTGAGTAGTTGTGTTTGATGTTTTAGGGATTTTTGGCGTTTGTAAGTTGAATGGTATATAGTAGAATATATGGCGTTTCAGGTTCTAGGGGGTGTGTTTTTATGTCTGGGATGTTTTTGTTTATATAGCGATGTGTTTTGGTCCATAATGGCGTTTTATTCATCAGTATGACGTTTTGGTATAAAGGTGTAAATACGTTTTTACCCTTAATGAGGCGCGTCCACATAATAAAATTGATGTTATTTATGAAAACGCCACCGCGCCAATCTAGTCCATATATTGTTTTAATCGGACGATCCATAAGCGTTCTCACCGTTCTCACACTTTATACCGTTTTCTCCAAATCCCGACCCTATATATATATATATATATATATATATATATATATATATATATATAAATAACGATGAATAGTAACTCTATTTTTAAAATAGAATATAGATTTTATTATTTTTAATTTAATAAATTATAATAGTTTATTATTATATTTACTTTTAATAACATATTTTTATTTTTTTCTTTTTTAAAACCATATATTTCCTTTACCATTTTTTAATAACTAGTTGATTTTCCAACCCCGCGTTGTGGCGGGGATCCAATGTCTGCAAAACGCGTGCCGACAACAGCAAGCGAATACCGAATATCAAAACATAGATAAAAATGACGTAGTAACGATAGTTACTCCATCCTAAAAACGATTTTAAAAAATCTAATATATAATAGTAGGACCCACACGTTCTACACATTGGAAATTCGGTTGTTTTCAGTTCAGTTATGACGTTACTAACACACTAAAATATGGATGAGTTCGGTACCGGTAATGACACTGAAAGTACCGATCCCGAAAATAATCGAAATTAGGTACCGACACCGAAAATGCTCGGTACTATACGGTATGGTATTTGAAGGTAAAAATAAGTAAACACAGGTATGGTGCTAGACCAGTGTCGAACTGAAAGTAACGATTCTGAAAACGACAAAAGGTGGGTTCCAATACAATACCGGTTTGATTACAGGATTTGATACCATTTGCTCATCAATAATTTAAATATCCAAGTTAAATTTACATATTACAGTTCATTCATTACAGAAATACCATTTGCTCATCAATAATTTTAATATCCAAGTTAAATTTACATGTTACAATTCATTCATTACAGAAAAAGACAAAAAAGAAAACAAAAGAAGTTGTGTATATAAAACCTCATTCAAACGAAATACAATTTACTCACCACGTGTATGAAAAACAATCTAAACGGTGCAATTACTTGCGTTGCTACGTGGCATGAGCTCAAATGTGATGTTAGGGATGAGCTCGGTACCGAAAACCCCCAAAAGTGGGTACCGGTATCGAATATATCATGGTACGACATTGGTACAATACCAGTATTTCATAGTAAAAACCGGTACCGAAAATGTCAAAAGTCGGTACTGAATCGGCACAAAAAATGTCAAAAGTCGGTACTGAATCAGTACCAAAAATGTACCCGATTTGGTAAATTTGATATCGGTACCATTTGTTTATACCTATGTGTGTTACTATTCATTTGCTTGTTTTTTTAATATATAGGTAAATTCTCTTTTCTTTATTTTAGAACATATATTAATTTATCAAATATTTTGATACTTTTTTAATAATTTACGTTTACAATATTTTTCTAAAAATTTAAGTACGTAATTGTGTTTGATTTTTCCCTCAATATTCAGTTATAAGTTTTGTTAAAAACGAAGTTGGTACTCAAAATAAAGTATTTATTTGATATCATAAAATGTTACAATGATAACTAAACCATTCTAATGGTTTGGCTTTTTAAACAACATACTTTATTTTTCAAATCATGTTTGTTTTTCATTATCATTTCCTTGTTTTTACCGCAACGCACGACTTAAAAAAACTAGTTTTTTTTTAAATTTCCTAATCATTTATTCGCATCTCACGTCAGTAAATTAAAAAAAAAAATTTGAACTTGAAAGATATATATATATATATATATATATATATATATATATATTGGGTAAGGTTATTGTAAAAAAGACCAAAGTGTGAGAAATGTAAGAAAGAATCTCAGCCATTAGATCTAAATTAATCGAAAAGGGTAAACAAGTAATTTTATTATTAATTCAATTAATTAAAAACTTCCCATAACCGCCACCTTAATTATAGGAAGTATATAACACCATTCAGCAAGTATATAACACCATTCAGTATTCAGCAAGTATATAACACCATTCAACAAGTATATAACACCATTCAGCAAGTATATAACACCATTCAGTAAGTATATAAACCATTCAGCAAGTATATAACACCATTCAGCAATTATATAACACTATTCAGCAAGTATATAACACCATTCAGCATTCAGCAAGTATATAACACCACCATTCAGCAAGTATATAACACCATTCAGTAAGTATATAAACCATTCAGCAAGTATATAACACCATTCAGCAAGTATATAACACCATTCATTGACTAAACATCTGATGGAAACATATTTTTTTCTCTATATAAGTATAGCAATATGGTACTCATATTAAAGATAAAAAACGCTCGTTATTATGGTGTAATTTTTTTTAAAAAGTTACGTATAAAAAGTTATTGACGTTTAAAAAAGACGGGGGGAAGTTACATGTGCATTACCTAATTTCTAGTGGGTTTAAAAGACTATATTGCCCCTAGATATTTCAAATCAGTCCAAATTAATGAAAATATTTTACAATTTGGTCCCTATTGATCTCAACCATTAGATCAAAAGATCTAATGGCTGAGATTCTTTCTTACCATTCTCACACTTTAGGCCTTTTTTACAGGATCCTCTACCTATATATATATATATATATATATATATATATATATATATAGGGGAAGGTTCAAATGAAAACCACTAGTTATCGCGAAAACTCGAAAACTAACTAAAAAAGCCTAAAAACATGCCAATTTTTTTTGCAACCAATTTGCGCTATTTTAAGTATATAATTTTTTTTTGTAGTGCACAAGTGTAATAGTACACATGTGTATGTGTACTACACATGCGAATTATTACACATGTGCACTACAAATTTTTTTTTTGAAATTTTTTTATATACAAAAACTAGCGATTTTTAATATAAAAAAATTGAATTTTTTTTTGTGGTTTAAGGCCTTTTTAGTTAGTTTTCGCGTTAAAAGTGGTTTTCATTTGAACCATCCCCTATATATATATATATATATATATAGGGAAAGGTTAACATACAAAAAGGCTTATCGTACTTCATGTAGGCGACGCGCGTAACCGTCGGATCAGTGCCCTAATCACGCATAAGACACAAAATAACGCATGGGATCCATTTTTTTGTGATAATCACGCATGGGGGGTGATAATCACGCATGGAAAGTATAATCACGCACGTTATGATGGTAAAAAAAATAATCACACAAGTTACGCTGTTTGTCGCGTACGTTAATGTAGGTTAAGGCTTTTTGTACATTATACTTTCTCTCTCTCTCTCTCTCTCTCTCTTTATATATATATATATATATATATATATATATATATATATATATAGTATGAGGTTCATTGCGTACACTAAAAAGGTTGGAAACCGTTAATGCCCCACGCATAGGCATTTTCTGACACGTGTTATCCTAGTTAGCAAATGGGCGTAGTGGGGATAATGCCCAATAATACCCCCTCAATCATTAAATGTGTGACAACTGGCACCAAACCGGTAATTTCCGTACACTTCAATCATTAGTTAATGACTGCAATTATGTGCTTAATTGTCAGCAATGTCTAAACACATACTAAACAAGTGAATTCTTACACGTTGTATACTACAAAATATTGCTTTATGCATAAACGAGAGCGTTGCGTCAGAAATACTAGTAAACTCACCGGTAAGACACACTGTGTCAACAGAACTGCAGAAAGCAGTCAAACAATAAAATTGGAGCCTAGGTGTAGGTCTAACAACAAAAATACATCAAAACCCAAGAGTACATAAAAGGGTTTAATATATATACTCTCCGGAAGCATAAATAAGCACTAAAAAGCACCCGAAACGCACTTTAAGTGCAAAATTTTACATAATTCAGCTCTAAACAGCTTTTAGACATGTGAATATTATGCAGAAATGTCGTTTTATTATCCAGAATATTTCCCCAAGTGTTGGCAATCGAAAGGGATACAAAAAGGTACTTAAAAGACACTAAAAAGTGTGATTTAGCACTTTAACGAACCGGTTTATAACCGAACAACCGGACATTACCCGGAACCTAAAAATATTGTCAAAGACATTGTTTTTTCTTTTCTGAGCCAGTTAGGGTCCCCGAATACCCTAACACCCGTTATAAATTATAACACACTAATACCTTATTTTAATCACCTATCTAACATAACTAACCACTAACTATTAGTTAAAACCAAACCAAATGCCCCCCCCCCCTTACAACCGTTCGGTTCCCCCTAGGGAATACACACATCATGAACTTTTGATTTATTTATTTGCCTATGTCTCATATCTAATATACATAATATCCCATGGATAATTAGAGTGAATGGACTATTTAATTACATGCAAGATCACTTACATCAACACTTTACAAAAAAACATTGGCACTCTCTTTCTCCTTTGGCTAACTCTCGGCCGATCACACACACCCATATCCACACATTTTCCAATTTCAATCTTGCAATCCCACTCACTTACAAAGGTGAAGGATCACATACGAGGAGACCCGTTGTTTACGGATTGCCAAGGACCTCACCACAACGCTATTAACCACCCGTTTTTCGTCTAGTTTCTTCCCTAGCCACGAGCTAGTAGTAAGTGACTCTAAACATCCTATTGATCTTGTCTAAAGTGGTTAATAAGAAATTTGTCGGATAAAAGTCATGAGCATATAAGATCAAAGTTTAAAGTCTACTAAAAATGATGAACAAAGTGGTTAATGAGTAAATATTAGTGTAAAACTTATGGAACTTGTTTTGTTATGGTTATTTATTATTGTTGGATACTAGTAGGGGAACGGATCGTCATCTAACCACGCTAGGTCATGTTCATGAAACATGAACTAGCGCTATGTTTAGTGTAAAAAGAACTAGATGACGAACCCTTTCACTCACAAACATGAACTTGTGTAAAAACGATTTTTCTTATGAAATGGAGTTCTAAACTAGTAGATCTAAAGATCTACAAGTGGTATTTTCGAAGGACCAAGTAAAATATATACAAGTCTTATTTTAATTCGGATATTTCATGAACTAGATGTGTTTTTGTGAACAAACAAGTGTGTGGACACTTGTGAAACAAAAGTTTTAACAAAGAAATAATTTTCGTAAAAACCGACTAGAAGTTGTAAAACTTCATGTTCTTTAAAAATAAGATTTCCAAGAAACCGACTTTATTTTAGAGATGGAAAAACCTACTAAATGTGTTGAAGAGTTATTACACATTTTTACATAACTTGCAAGTTCATGTGATTGCGATATATGTTTATGTTGGACTAGTTTGATGATGATTGGAAATTGATTGGTTGAATTTTTAAAAGAAAATGATACGCTAGTAAGCGTGGCCACCTCCAGTTACAGAGGAAACTCTGGCGAAATTTTTCCAGAAAATAACACTTTGAATATTTTTGGTGACAAGTGTTATGAATATATTTTGACTTGTTTTCCAAATAAACTTCGCCATGATTTTTATTACAAAATTTCCAAATACCGGAGGTGGATTTTCATAAATAAAACTTGTTAAATATATATTTAGAATATATATTTATCGCTTGTATGATTATGTGATTATTTTGTGAACTAGGTATATATTATTTTTAGAGTAAAAATAATATGACTTGGAGATACTCGTAACGAGTAAAAATACAAAAATACACATACAAAATACAAGATACATAATTCGGGTGCAAAGTGCAAAACACGGGATACTTATATTAATTTTTGAGAAAATAATATAAGTAAGATACTTAGTTAAAAATATAAAATATTTTTAACACAAGAATATATGCACAAAAGAGAGTGACTGTACTTGTGCGACACAAGTCTAGTGACTAACATTAAGAAAACGCGTATAGGTTACGACGTTAATTAAGCAAATCCGGTGAAGTTTACGACGCAAGGAACACAAAGTTGTGAGTTCATGCTCCCCCTTTTCTTTAACTGTTTTCAGTATTCATAACTTCGGGGGTGAAATACATGTACAAATATTACTATGTTTATTAATGGTATGATAATAAGAAGCACACTTGGTGAGGACGAGTACTAAGTGTGCCGAGATATAAGAATACAAGAAGCACACTTGGTGAGGACGAGTACCAAGTGTGATGAGATATAAGTATACGAGAAGCGCACTTGGTGAGGATGAGTACCAAGTATGATGCGTTATGAGAAATGATACGAGAAATCGTGTCACGAATAGGGTACATAAGCATCATTAATCAACAATATACCTAGACCGCAGAACAAAAGGTTAGATCTAACGGGTGCCGGGCAGCCACACTCTCGGTGAGGGCGAGAATCGAGTAGTGCTTTTGTGTCTCAGAATATACCAACTAAATGCCTAAGGTTTGGTGACTTCCTATGTCGTGTCACATGTTAATGGCTTTGCAACCCATTAACAATCCTGATACTTACAGGAATACT
Organism: Helianthus tuberosus; assembly: GCA_030545235.1. NCBI lineage: Eukaryota > Viridiplantae > Streptophyta > Magnoliopsida > Asterales > Asteraceae > Helianthus > Helianthus tuberosus. The sequence goes on from CM060452.1 coordinate 147,482,865, forward strand.
GTATTTACATAAAATTCATACCATACTAAAACTTGATTAATACTTGAAGTACGTGGGGTACTCAAGAAAAACTTGAATTATACTTGAAGTACATGGGGTACTCAAGAAGATGGGAATTATACTTGAAGTACGTGGGGTACTCAAGAAAAACTTGAATTATACATGAGTACGTGGTGTACACATGAATACTTGATTTATATATGAAAACTTGATTTATACATGACTCAAACTATGTTTTCATACAAAGTATACAAAAGTGAAATACAAAAATTGCATGAATTCACACCAACATTATGTTGACGTTTTTCCAAAACTCACATGTATTTCAGGTAACTAGGATGGATGTGCACGTGGTCTTACTCATGCTCGTGGTTGTCGCTTGTGTTTATCTTTAAATAAAGTTGTAAACTTTTAAGACAATGTTTTATGCTGTATAGCGATGTAAACGCTATCTTATGTTTCAAATTATGGTATTTGAAGTTATTTTCATGAGCATGTAGTATGTTTACCTTTCGTATGCAATGAGAACCTTTCATGATCACACCTTGTGCTTCCGCCGCAGAAAGGGGTGTGACAGATTGGTATCAGAGCTGCGATTGTAGTGAACCAGGATTCTTTCTCGAGTCTAGTCTACAATCTCTAGGATCCTTTCACGAAAAAAAAAATTCAAAGAGTTTTCATTGCATAAAACGTCCCGCGACATCCACTACCTGAAACTGTCTACAAGAGTCTAGAAAAGACACTACGAGACTTAGAGTGCACCTGAGTAGCACTTGGTGTTGACTAGAGATTACTTGCAATTATGTGTGATAATTAGCATATACTAGAAGTAGAATGTCACAAGTATACGTGACTTTACCTGAAAGCGATGGCCTATCTGAAGGAAGAAATATGAGGATGAAACGAACTGTGCGGACTGCGCAAGGAGTTGCGTAATTATGGATGCATACATAATTATGGAATTCAGTGCACAGAAACCACAGCAAGTCTTGTCACGTATAGATTCCCTCAGTGCAAGCCTACTACGTACTCTGCTAGAGTAATAATTGTTTGATGTCACTTATGTGGTATATACCTGTGAATATATATATACTACTACTGTCTAGTATGACGATATCAAACAAATATTTAACCCTGTTGTGTTATGTTCTGTCAGAACATGGCACCCAGGAAAGCTGTGAATGCTCGCAATGACGATCAACCTCCTCCTCCCCCACTGCCAAGAACTGCTGAAGAGCTGAACGCTCTACTGGAAGAAAGGATCTCCGCTGCTATCGCCCAATACGAGGCAAACCGTACTCAAGACAGTGGCGGCCCAAGCAACGCTAGACGTAATGGGAACGGAGATTCATCTGGAGGCAATGCAGCTCAAGGTAATCTTAAGACAATTTGCTAAGCATGGAGAAATTTATGAACGGTCCTTGTTTCATTATTTCTTCGATTGCTCACATGTGAATTGGTTGAATCAATTCCAGGCTGCACTTTCAAGCAGTTCCTCGACTGCAAGCCGATGAACTATGACGGCACAGGAGGTGCAGTAGCCTTTGTACGCTGGACGGAGAAGAATGAAGCTACCATCCGCATGAGCAAGTGTACCGCGGACCAGGAAGTCACTTTTGCCACTGGTTGTTTGTCAATGAAGCTCTGACTTGGTGGAACCTGCAAGCCCAAACTTTGGGTGACGATGCCGCTTATGGCCTAACTTGGGAGGAACTGAAGGAAAGAATGAGAGAGAAGTATTGCTCTCGTGCTGAACTCCAAAGACTGGAAACGGAGTTCTGGCACTTGACCATGGAAGGTGCTGACATTAATGGATATACTCGAAGGTTCCACGATCTGTCTAGAGTGCTTCCCTACATGGTGACTCCTGAATTCAAGCGCTTTGAACGCTACATTTGGGGACTGGCCCCAGAGTTTCGCGGCATGGTAACTTCGGCCAAACCTCAAACAATCACCGAGGCTGTAACTCTGGCTGTCAGCCTGACCGAAGATTGTGTTCGTATGAAGAAGTTATCAGTTATCACTAAACCCAACAGAGAAGACCGAGACACATGCTGAGTCGTCCGGTGACAAGAAGAGAAAGCATTCGAATCTGAATCAAGCAACTCGTAACAACAAAGGTTTCAACAACAAGAAGCGTGACGCTAACCCGTCTTAGGAGGCGAAGACCCTTGCAACCAAAGCATACAAAGGCTCCATGCCTAAGTGCCAAAAATGTAAGTATCATCATGATGGAGCTTGTCGCATTCCAAGGTGCGACAAATGTGGTAAATTGGGTCATCAAACAGAAGACTGTTGGGGAAAAGGAAAGAACCGAAATGGAAACGGTGCTGGTAACAAGAACGGTAACGGGAAAGGGCGGAACCAAGGATGCTTCAAATGTGGAAGCAATGATCATTTCATGAAGGACTACCCAGAGGGAAACAATGCTCAGGCTCGAGCATTTGTGATTGGAGCAAAGAACGCATGCGAGGACCCTAACATGGTCACCGGTATGTTTCTCATTAACAATCACTTTGCATCCATATTATTTGACACTGGCGCCGATTATAGCTTCATGTCTGTGGAATTTAAACGCATACTTGGAATAGAATCTAGTAGATTAGAAATTCCTTATTCCATAGAACTAGCCAATGGTAAACTTTTTGAATCGAGCGAAGTCGTTAGAGGCTGCTCATTGGAACTTGGTGAACGAAGATTTAGCATCGACCTCTTACCTATTCAACTGGGTAGCTTCGATGTAGTAGTCGGAATGGACTGGCTGTCCAAGAACAAAGCTGAAGTTGCATGTCATGAGAAAATCATTCGCATCCCTCTGGCGAATGATGAAACTCTCATCGTGCATGGAGAAAAGCGAGATGCGCCTCTTCGAATCATCAGTTGTATGAAGGCACAAAAGTGCTTGAGGAAAGGATGTGTCGCTTTCCTAGCACACGTTATAGACAAGAAGGCTGTGGAGCCAAAACTCGAAGACATTCCTGTGGTGAAGGAATTCCCTGATGTTTTTCCCGAAGATCTGCCAGGACTACCTCTGCAACGACAAGTCGAATTTCATATAGACTTGGTTCCAGGAGCCGCTCCTGTAGCCAAGGAACCCTATCGACTTGCTCCATCCGAAATGCAAGAATTATCTACACAACTCAAGGAGTTGTTGGATAAAGGATTTATAAGGCCAAGCTTCTCACCCTGGGGAGCTCCAGTATTATTCGTGAAGAAGAAGGATGGAACACTGCGGATGTGTATCGATTACAGGGAACTGAACAAGCTCACTATCAAGAATCGGTACCCGCTACTGAGGATTGATGACTTATTTGATCAAATGCAAGGATCAAGCTACTATTCCAAGTTCGACCTTCGATCTGGATACCATCAGCTGAGAATCCAAGAGGAAAGCGTACCAAAGACTGCATTTAGAACGCGATATGGGTACTACGAATTTCTTGTGATGCCGTTTGGGCTGACGAATGCACCAGCGGTCTTTATGGATTGATGAACCGCGTATGCAAACCATATCTCGATAAATTCGTGATTGTATTTATAGATGATATCCTGATTTATTCACGAACGAAAGAAGAGCACGAGCAACATCTCAGAACAATCTTGGAACTACTGAAGAAAGAGAAGCTTTATGCAAAGTTCTCGAAATGCGAATTCTGGATTCGCGAAGTACAATTTCTTGGTCACGTTGTAAATGAGAAGGGCATTCATGTAGACCCGTCCAAGATAGAAGCAATAAAGAATTGGGAAGCTCCCAAGACCCCAACCGAAGTACGACAATTTTTGGGCCTAGCGGGCTATTATCGGCGATTCATCGAGAATTTCTCAAAGATAGCCCAGCCGCTAACGACCCTTACACAGAAAGACAAGAAATACGACTGGGGTCACAAACAAGAAGAAGCCTTCCAGTTACTTAAAAACAAGCTCTGCGATGCACCAATACTATCATTACCCGAAGGCACTGAAGACTTCGTGGTATACTGCGACGCCTCACGACAAGGCTTGGGTTGCGTGCTCATGCAATGCCAAAAAGTCACCACTTACGCTTCAAGACAATTGAAGGTTCATGAAAGAAACTATACCACTCATGACCTGGAGCTGGGCGCAGTGGTATTCGCCTTGAAGATCTGGCGACATTATTTATATGGTACTGGATGTACAATTTTCACAGATCACAAAAGCTTACAACACATATTAGATCAGAAGGAATTGAATATGCGCCAGTGGCGATGGGTCGAGCTGCTAAATGATTACGACTGTGAGGTCAAGTACCATCCTGGAAAGGCTAACGTTGTAGCGGACGCGTTGAGCCGAAAAGAAAGGGTTAAGACCCTAAGGGTTCGAGCATTGGAAATGACCATTCGAACGAACCTCACTGCACGCATTCGTGATGCACAACAAGAAGCTCTTAAAGGAGAGAACCGTAAAGCTGAATACCTACGGGGTATGCTGAAATACATGGTGCCAAACGAAGAGGGAGCCTTATACTTCAAGAAGCGTATTTGGGTTCCACTCTATGGTGGCATACGAGAAGCCATCCTTGATGAAGCCCACAAATCGAGATATTCGATCCATCCAGGATCGGACAAAATGTATCAAGACTTAAAGGAATATTACTGGTGGCCGAGACTTAAAAGTGATGTTGCTGTTTATGTTGGAAAATGCCTAACCTGTGCCAAGGTTAAGGCAGAATATCAGAAACCGTCCGGCCTACTACAACAACCAGAGATTCCCGTGTGGAAGTGGGAACAAATCTCGATGGACTTCATAACGAAATTACCCAGGACCCCGAGAGGGCACGATATGATATGGGTGATAGTTGATCGATTAACGAAGTCTGCGCACTTTCTACCGATCCGAGAAAAAGACAGCACTGGAAAGCTTGCTGAAATATACTTAAGAGAAATTGTGGCACGTCATGGAGTGCCAATCTCAATTATTTCAGACAGAGATGGACACTTTATCTCAAGAATCTGGCAATCATTTCAGGAAGCCTTTGGATCTCAGTTAGATCTAAGCACGACATTCCATCCACAAACAGACGGCCAGAGCGAACGGACTATACAAATGCTAGAAGATATGCTTCGCGCATGTGTCATGGATCTGGGCGGCAGCTGGGATACTCATCTACCTTTAGTTGAGTTTTCCTACAATAACAGTTATCATAGGAGCATAAAAGCCGCGCCGTTCGAAGCTCTGTATGGCCGCAAATGCCGATCGCCCTTATGTTGGGCAGATGCCGGAGATAAACGTATGGTTGGTCCTGAACTTGTGCAAGAGAAAACCGACAAGATTGCGCAGATCTGAGAGCGCATTAAGGCGGCTCGTGATCGACAAAAGAGCTACGCTGATCCGAAAAGAAAACCAGTAGAATTCGAGGTGGGAGACAAAGTGTTGTTAAAAGTCTCACCTTGGAAGGGCGTAGTCAGATTTGGAAAGCGTGGAAAGCTGAATCCACGATACATCGGACCATTCAGAATATTGAAAAGAATTGGTACCGTGGCATACAAATTGGAGTTACCGGAAGAACTTAATGGAGTACATGATACGCTCCATGTATCCAACCTGAAGAAGAGTCCAACACAAGAGGTGATCATCCCGGTGGATGAAGTGCATATTGATGAAGCCCTCTGATTTACAGAACAACCCGTTGAGGTTACCGACTGGAAAGTCAACAAGACCAGGAGGAGCAGTGTGAAACTTGTCAAAGTACGTTGGAGCTCTAAGCACGGACCCGAGTACACATGGGAACGTGAAGACCAGTTCAAAGAAAAGTATCCCCACCTAATCAAGAAGACTCCTGCGAGAGTTAGTTCAGCCTGAATTTCGGGACGAAATTCTTTTAACGGGGGGAGACTGTGACAACTGGCACCAAACCGGTAATTTCCGTACACTTCAATCATTAGTTAATGACTGCAATTATGTGCTTAATTGTCAGCAATGTCTAAACACATACTAAACAAGTGAATTCTTACACGTTGTATACTACAAAATATTTCTTTATGCATAAACGAGAGCGTTGCGTCAGAAATACTAGTAAACTCACCGGTAAGACACACTGTGTCAACAGAACTGCAGAAAGCAGTCAAACAATAAAATTGGAGCCTAGGTGTAGGTCCAACAACAAAAATACATCAAAACCCAAGAGTACATACAAGGGTTTAATATATATACTCGCCGGAAGCATAAATAAGCACTAAAAAGCACCCGAAACGCACTTTAAGTGCAGAATTTTACATAATTCAGCTCTAATCAGCTTTTAGACATGTGAATATTATGCAGAAATGTCGTTTTATTATCCAGAATATTTCCCCAAGTGTTGGGAATCGAAAGGGATACAAAAAGGTACTTAAAAGACACTAAAAATTGTGATTTAGCACTTTAATGAACCGGTTTATAACCGAACAACCGGACATTACCCGGAACCTAAAAATATTGTCAAAGACATTGTTTTTCCTTTTCTGAGCCAGTTAGGGTCCCCGAATACCCTAACACCCGTTATAAATTATAACACACTAATACCTTATTTTAATCACCTATCTAACATAACTAACCACTAACTATTAGTTAAAACCAAACCAAATCCCCCCCCCCCCTACAACCGTTCGGTTCTCCCTAGGGAACACACACATCACCAACTTTTGATTTATTTATTTGCCTATGTCTCATATCTAATATACATAATATCCTATGGATAATTAGAGTGAATGGACTATTTAATTACATGCAAGATCACTTACATCAACACTTTACCAAAAAAAATTGGCACTCTCTTTCTCTTTTGGCTAACTCTCGGCCGATCACACACACCCATATCCACACATTTTCCAATTTCAATCTTGCAATCCCACTCACTTACAAAGGTGAAGGATCACATACGAGGAGACCCGGTGCTTACGGATTGCCAAGGACCTCACCACAACGCTATTAACCACCCGTTTTTCGTCTAGTTTCTTCCCTAGCCACGAGCTAGTAGTAAGTGACTCTAAACACCCTATTGATCTTGTCTAAAGTGGTTAATAAGAAATTTGTCGGATAAAAGTCATGAGCATATAAGATCAAAGTTTAAAGTCTACTAAAAATGATGAACAAAGTGGTTAATGAGTAAATATTAGTGTAAAACTTATGGAACTTGTTTTGTTAAGGTTATTTATTATTGTTGGATGCTAGTAGGGGAACAGATCGTCATCTAACCACGCTAGGTCATGTTCATGAAACATGAACTAGCGCTATGTTTAGTGTAAAAAGAACTAGATGACGAACCCTTTCACTCACAAACATGAACTTGTGTAAAAACGATTTTTCTTATGAAATGGAGTTCTAAAGTAGTAGATCTAAAGATCTACAAGTGGTATTTTTGAAGGACCAAGTAAAATATATACAAGTCTTATTTTAAGTCGGATCTTTCATGAACTCGAGGTGTTTTTGTGAACAAACAAGTGTGTGGACACTTGTGAAACAAAAGTTTTAACAAAGAAATAATTTTCGTAAAAACCGACTAGAAGTTGTAAAACTTCATGTTCTTTAAAAATAAGATTTCCAAGAAACCGACTTTATTTTTAGAGATGGAAAAACCTACTAAATGTGTTGAAGAGTTACTACACATTTTTACACAACTTGCAAATTCATGTGATTGCGATATATGTTTATGTTGGACTAGTTTGATGATGATTGGAAATTGATTGGTTGAATTTTTAAAAGAAAATGATACGCTAGTAAGTGTGGCCACCTCCAGTTACAGAGGAAACTCTGGCGAAATTTTTCCAGAAAATAACACTTAGAATATTTTTGGTGACAAGTGTTATGAATATATTTTGATTTGTTTTCCAAATAAACTTCGCCATGATTTTTATTACAAAATTTCCAAATACCGGAGGTGGATTTTCATAAATAAAACTTGTTAAATATATATTTAGAATATATATTTATCATTTGTATGATTATGTGATTATTTTGTGAACTAGGTATATATTATTTTTAGAGTAAAAATAATATGACTTGGAGATACTCGTAACGAGTAAAAATACAAAAATACACATACAAAATACAAGATACATAATTCGGGTGCAAAGTGCAAAACACGGGATACTTATATTAATTTTTGAGAAAATAATATAAGTAAGATACTTAGTTAAAAATATAAAATATTTTTAACACAAGAATATATGCACAAAAGAGAGTGACTGTACTTGTGCGACACAAGTCTAGTGACTAACATTAAGAAAACGCGTATAGGTTACGACGTTAATTAAGCAAATCCGGTGAAGTTTACGACGCAAGGAACGCAAAGTAGTGAGTTCATGCTCCCCCTTTTCTTTAACTGTTTTCAGTTTTCATAACTTCAGGGGTGAAATACATGTACAAATATTACTATGTTTATTAATGGTATGATAATAAGAAGCACACTTGGTGAGGACGAGTACCAAGTGTGACGAGATATAAGAATACAAGAAGCACACTTGGTGAGGACGAGTACCAAGTGTGATGAGATATAAGGATACGAGAAGCGCACTTGGTGAGGACGAGTACCAAGTATGATGCGTTATGAGAAATGATACGAGAAATCATGTCACGAATAGGGTACATAAGCACCATTAATCAACAATATACCTAGACCGCAGAACAAAAGGTTAGATCTAACGGGTGCCGGGCAGCCACACTCTCGGTGAGGGCGAGAATCGAGTAGTGCTTTTGTGTCTCAGAATATACCAACTAAATGCCTAAGGTTAGGTGACTTCCTATGTCGTGTCACATGTTAATGGCTTTGCAACCCATTAACAATCCTGATACTTACAGGAATACTGTATTTACATAAAATTCATACCATACTAAAACTTGATTAATACTTGAAGTACGTGGGGTACTCAAGAAAAACTTGAATTATACTTGAAGTACATGGGGTACTCAAGAAGATGGGAATTATACTTGAAGTACGTGGGGTACTCAAGAAAAACTCGAATTATACATGAGTACGTGATGTACACATGAATACTTGATTTATATATGAAAACTTGATTTATATATGAAAACTTGATTTATACATGACTCAAACTATGTTTTCATACAAAGTATACAAAAGTGAAATACAAAAATTGCATGAATTCACACCAACATTATGTTGACGTTTTTCCAAAACTCACATGTATTTCAGGTAACTAGGATGGATGTGCGCGTGGTCTTACTCATGCTCGTGGATGTCGCTTGTGTTTATCTTTAAATAAAGTTGTAAACTTTTAAGACAATGTTTTATGCTCTCTAGCGATGTAAACGCTATCTTATGTTTCAAATTATGGTATTTGAAGTTATTTTCATGAGCATATAGTATGTTTACCTTTCGTATGCAATGAGAACCTTTCATGATCACACCTCATGCTTCCGCCATAGAAAGGGGTGTGACAAAATGATTATTATTTTTTTTAATTAAAACTACTAAACTTCATTAAATAAAAACATTACATTCTTAAAAAATAGAAAACCGAAATAAAAAAAATTATAATCCTAAAAAAACCAAAAAAATAAAAAACTACTAAGCTAGAGTCCGTATTTTTGACGGATTTGTTACCGACGCATTTGGGCTAGGATCAACGCGTCACCGGTGAGATGGTCGATGGGTTTAGACAAAAATTCGATATCTTTCCCCATTTGTCTCGATTCTTGTATCGCGACAAACTTTTTGTTTTCGACGTTTCTTTCCTCCATAGTTTATAAACGCCTATGACCGAGATATCGAAGGTCCTAAAGGCGTCTATTCATCTCTTCGAAATCTTGCTTCATTATTTCAGGATTAGATGAAGTGGACTCCACTTTTTTCCCTTATTTTTGGCACTTCTTCTACCCGGCGGTCGTTCCCACTCCAAATCCTTGCCGTCTAAAATAATATTTAATTTGACGTTACGACTTACGAACATCTAAGGTGACTGTGTCCGGGTCAACCGACGATGATGTTTTGGACCGCTTTGATTTACATCTACCGCTAGACGTCATCGTCAGTACGTTTGACCATTTGGGACTTCCTCGTAAAAGCTCCCAACATCTCAAATACGTGAGACTGCCTTTCGTAGCATTGTATTCTTCCAACGCTCTTGTTAAATATTACCATCATTTTGGCTGCTTCCCCAGTTGTCCCGAGTGCGTTGAAAGACCTCTTGAAACTGAGGACATTGAAAGTTGATATCGGTCCATTTGCTCGAAATAGAATCCTTATCTCGTTATTCATATTTCCCCATTACTTTAAAGAACGATTCATGAATTTTTTTGCCAAAAAATCGGTAATGTTTGATAATTTGATACGAAGAAATACAAAAATTATAATGTTATATTTTACAAAAAAAATAATAATAATACATTGGCCGAATTATGTAAAAAAATAACTTTTTAAAACGCTTACCAACATCGGGGCCTTCCGATATATCTAGCCACACACGTGCCAATGCGTACTCCTCGTCTTTCGTCCTTGCTTGGTAGTTTCCTTTTCGACGAGGAGCGGTTGGATCTTTCTTTTTGTGAGACCTTTTCCCACGTTTGGATCCCTCGACAACGGGCTCAGGTTATCTCTCCGGTACCGTTTCTATCTTGGGATCGGTATCTTGAGTAGACGGTTACGAACCGCCCATGGTTGGAAAGGTTTGCGGAACTTGAAAGAATGGTTGCGAACCGCTCGAGGCTAGTATTTGGGAGTACGCAAATACATTAGCATCCATGTCTTGTAGGTTGAAGTTCGGTTGCGGTTGCGTGGTGTTCAGCCGATATGTATTGGGGTTACCGGGTCTCGACGGCACACCGAATAGGGGTCGGAAGGAATTCATGATTGTGGGTGAAAAGTGGAGAAAGGTTTTAAAAAATAGAGAATGTGGGTGAAAATTTTATAAAAAATGAGGTGAGAAGTGGGAATTATATAGGGTAAAAGTTGAATAAAAAAAGTAAATTATTATTGAATTTGACTGTTGATCAACGGTATAATATCGAAAAGCGTGCGGGCAAGAGCATTTTTTAAACAATGCTATTTGAATTCTTGGAAAAAAAGGCCCCGGGGGCGGGTGTCTCGGCCTGGAGGGGCGTGCTTTCTTAAAAAAAGGCCCAAAATTGAGACGACTACGGGAGGTCTAATAGTGAGAACGTGAAGATCGTAAAGGCCCAATTCTATCCTTTCGGCTTTTTCAAATAAAATGATTAGTAAAATGTTTACGAGGTTTGTGCTAATTTGATTTTTCAGTTACATCCAGAATAATTACTTCTTTTTTATCTAAACACATGACGTTTTGATTTTGTTATTATTTCTTTTCAAATCAGAAACCCATTTAAAATGTTTCGTTAATTCAGAGACGATTTCGACAATCTATCTATTTATTTTTCTAGTTTTTTTAACTTCTATCAAAATAAAATTAGGGACGGCTTCGTTATCTCAAGCGAAATTTAGTTCTCTGCATCTAAACTTTCTATAAAAGGGCGAATGGGCATGACATAAGAAAACCTGAGATGGCAATCATAGAGACAGTCCAACAATTCCTTTCTTTTGTCATTATTGCATCATAAATCTTAATATAAAATCACTTTAAAATACATTTTATTATCTATACAATATTCAAACCTCTTCCCTCCATTCAAAATTCAAAAACTGTTGAGGTCACATTCAAAATTCTGGCTCCATATATATATATATATATATAACATACATGATAGAGGCTCCACATTCAAAATTCAATGCATACTTTCAATCCATATCTCTCTGTCAAAAGCAGAGCTCCCATGATTCAGGCTGTTAATCTCCGATTACAGATCTTCTTTCGAACATTTACTGATTCTATTTACACATCATCATTCCAACATCATCGTTCTAACATCATCGTTCCAACGAAGCTTCCAATCACACATCATCGTTCCAACATCATTGTTCCAACGAAGCCCTCAAATCGCCAGCTAATCTCCGATTATAAATCATTATTCCAGTATCATCGTTCCAAACAAGCTTCTAATTCGTTTAAAGTATGGGTTTTTTGTAATTTTGAATTTTGAACTGATCTACTCTAACTCTCCCTTTATATTTCAGTCTATATTGTCTATTGGAACGCTGTAACTCTAATAGACCTGACCGTCAAAGATAACCACAAAAACCACCGTCTGCGGTTGACCATGTGCTAGCTTCTTTGATGGGAGAGTTGCATGTTAGGTCTGTGGCTTATTTTTTTTTATTGTAGTTATACTTATTTAACTTGATTATGAAGAAACAAGTGTTGATAATTTTTAGTAACACTCAGATTTAAGAATATTTTAATATGGATATTGATAGTATTAAATTAAATAAAAAGAAAGATTAAATTTGACACTGAAATATGCATAAAATATTAAACGCTACAATTAACACTTGCTAGGATTTCGATGACTCTCGCCTTCTTCCATGCGATTTCATTCTTTCTTTTGTTTTGCAGATCGACTAGCATGTCGTAGATTTTTTAAACCTGTTTCAGCAGTTGTATTATAAACTCTTCTGCGTTGTTCTTGAAATATGATGGAGGAGAGTGGAGGACTTCATATAGCAATCCGATGTTGCTCCAGGTTTTTTTGTAATTATCACTGATGATGCTGAATTTTGCGTTTAGTTCTTCATCTGCTCTCTTTTCTTAGAGCGACCATCTAGAGAACTACGTTTTAACATCGCTGGTCTCTGACCAGGGGTAGAAGCATCTGTTTGCCATCTAGAGTATTGTTGGTGTTGTTGTTTTTAATTTTTTTTTTTGACAGACAGTTTTTTAAAAGACAATTGTTGATGTTTTCAATCAAATTAATCATAAGTCTTTTATAGTGCTTAAAATGGTTCTTATGGTAAATGAAGTGGTTAATCGTAATTATGATAACCTGTTTTATTTAAGGTTTAAAATTTGTTCTTTGGGTTTCTTGATATTTAATTTTATAGTTTTCACATGAAAACTTATTTTTGAAAGGTTTTGCATTAAAAGCCCACAGTTTTTAAATACAAATTTACATGTTTATATTAAATGTACACATTTTTCCCTCCTAGATTATTAAATGTACAGTGAATTTAAATCTGACCTTTGGGCTGTTAGATATTTCACTATATAATATCATTGCCAATTCACATGTTTTACTACCAAGTTACCTTTCTTTCACATCAGTTGAGTAAACACTTCTGCAGAGTTAGATGATTTAAAGCAGCGCTTTATCAAGCAAGTTGAGGATCAAGTATATGCTGATAGGGCTACTCTTCAAGAGCTGAATAGGTGTTTTGATGGACTGCACCTTGGTCTGATCACGAGTGACCAGGTTTCCAGAAACCTGATGGCAATGCCTTCGACTTCCTTTCTTGACCTTTGTTTTGTTAGTAATATAGAGTGCGGTGATAGATACATGGAGTTCATGGTGATGCTCAAGGATATACATCGAGAGGTTCAACACTCGATGGAGTTAAAGCTAAAATTTCTTAATTCATGCTGTTAGATTCTTAAATTTCTGAGTGTTATTGTTAGATTTGAAAGTTTCTTAGTTCAGTATTCGATGTAGTTGTTAATCTTTTAATGTCACAAATTTTAATCCTATTAATCTTTCTTGTCGAATTTTACTTTTACTTATTTTAGTAAGCATAAGTATTATTATATAGTATAGATATGGAATTTGATGATTGCATATCGATATTGATGTTGATGTGAAATTGTGTCTGAGTTTGATTTAGTTTATGTTAATGTTGAATTGTGCCTGAACAGATGTTTGGTAAGTTAACAGATGTTTAAATCCTTCAGCTTGGTTTAAGGCTGAATAGATGATTGCAAAACCAAAATAGTCAAGAATATCTGATCATGAATAACAGTTTTTGAAGAATTTGCTCCTCCCAATTACAAAGACTCAATATCTGCTACTCTAAAGGTCTGTCAAAGCTAAAGTCTGCCAAAAGAAAACATCTGCTTGAAGTGATCCTCTGCTGATGAAGACAAAGTCTCAAGAAAGTCTGAAGAAGCAAAGGTCTGCTATGGGTCAACAAATATTAAAGAACAACAGATGATATTCAACAGATGCTGCTCAACAGAGGTTTTAAATGTAACAGTGCTTAGGCTAATAGCAGATGTTGGAAGTTTGTTAGGCTATTAGATGTTGTTGTCTAGGTGATGTCCACTTAGATGTTTGTAATTCTCATGCACACGTAAAAATTGTAATTGCAATCTTTATAAAAGCATGATGATGAAAGCATTCTTCTCATTGTTATGAGAAAAAAAGTTTATTATTCTACTGCATATTTCCATTTCTGTTTTATCTTCTTCCATTGTTATCATCTTAACTGTCACAACAATCAAAATCAGATCCTAACAATTTCTATCAGAGCTTGGTCAATCAAATTTGATCCCAGCAAATCCTGCTGAATTGGTTAATCAAAAGCATTAAAATTTCTTCAGAAAATCAAAATCCATTCTTAATTTAAAAATACTATTTTTGAATATTTTTTCAAAAATCCTTAAAAGTCTATTCAAAGCAACTGTTTTTGAAACCTCTGCTTGGCAAAAAATTCATCCACTATTGAAAGGTATCGTTTGTTCTCATAACCTATGTTTATCCTCACGACTGTTGACTTACCACTGTTCCCAACCTTTGTTGTTGCCCAACAGAGGTTTCCAAACAACTGTCATCCAATTATCACAACAAAGGTTCCGACGTGGACAGATGTTAGCCATCAGATCTTTGTAACTGGTGCCACGCCAGCATTCACTTTTTCACTCTATATAAACACTCTTTCATCCCCAAACAGAGCTTTCACTGCTGTCTCGAATTCAAAATTCTCAAAATCAGTTACCATTGTCACCTTCTTCTCTGATCATGGCTCTGAACATCAAAAACCCTCACAACTACCTCCCCATCTTTGAGAAAACCAGTAAAAAATACCAGCTTTCATTCAATAATTGACGTTTTAACGTCATCAAAATATAAAGAAATCCTTACTGCTGATGCTCCAGTTCATACAGAAACACTTCGACAATTTTGGGCTAATGTGAAATACAGTCTGAAAATAAACAGCTTTTTGCCATCACATCTAACGTCGGAAAAAGTCTGGTTCGAATTTCCCCATCTACAATTTCCATTACATTTGCATGGGACGAATTGGCACGTAAGACAAACTTTGAAAAACATGAACTTCATACACAGTTCATTGAAAGAGGGTATGATGCACAATTAAAGGGAGTTACTATTTTCAAGCCAAACTTCCCTCTGCTAATAATTTTTTTTCCATACTCTTTTAACTTGTATCTCAGCCAAGACCACCACATTTAATGAGATACCTTTAAAAATTCAGTATTTGGGATATGTTACTTCAACGAAATCTGATTACAATTTATCCCAAGCACTATTTTCTGAGTTGGTGGCTAATGTGAAAAAAGGTGCTAATAATGCTTTTTAGTTGTATCCAAGACTTCTAAGCTACTACCTATGAAAACAAGTGTCACAAACAGATTTTGAACAAGGTGTAGCTTTTCAAATAAATAGCCTGCCAAGTGAAACTTTTACCAGACTTATGGATAAAGAGTCAAAAGTTTCAAAAGCACAAACAAAGGGGGATGAGCCTGTTTTAGATGCGTCCACATCTGTTGCTCAAACCTTTGTTGTTGGGCCTACTGCTCCTGGTGATCATGACACCACAACCGGTGTCGTGAAACCCACAACAACCAAACCCAAAAAGAAAACTTCCATCTCCAAAAATCCCACCAAAACACAAAAAGCTAAAAAGGGTCCTCTGGAAGATGAGATCCCAGAGGTTAATCTAGTGACAACACAAAAGTCACCTGAAACCACTGTTGCTACTTCCTCACAACAGTTGGTAGGATCTCCAACCAAACAGACTCCTCATGAATCCTCACAAAAGGATCATGTTGTAAGCATAGGGACACCACAACAAGAAGCAGAACTTTCATTAGAAAGTATGCTTAAAAGCCCCCTCCTAGGGCAATGTCGCTTTCCACTCCACAACCTTCTTCTCAAATTCCACCCACCATTATACCTCTGTTTGATGCAATTGATATTCAGACCTGAATCTGTCCCTCTCACTCACCCATTATTGAGAGTACACTACCATAAATGACTGAGTCTGAACAAATTCAATCTGCTATCCCACAAATAGTTGAGGAGGCTACACCCCTAAGTTTCAAGAAACTCTTGCTGGTAGTTCAAGTGGAGCAGCCACTACAACTGTTGAATCAATTAGTTTATAGTTGGACAGTGGTTGCATTCTTAAAACTCCCTTGAAGGCAACACCTGTTGAGGCTACAATTGTATCCTCTGCTGCAGTTAGAAGTCCCCAGTACCAAGATGAAGGGGCATTTGTTTATGATGATTTGGAGACTTCTCCTATTATCAAAACAAATAAAACTACCACAGGTAGGTATTCAGATGATCCTATTGAATTAGGTGATGAATTGAGATACAAAGAATTGATGGATCTTATGACTTCCATGGAAACATCTATGACTGAAATGAAAGAGATGATGCAGTAGATGTTAGAACATTCTTAAAGTCAGCCTAACACTCAGCAAATTTCCAATGAGCTGTGGAATTCTATGCAACCAATCCTCCAAGCTTAAAGGAATTTGGCTGAAATCAACCACAACACTGATATGGAACTCATAAGGACTATGGTTGATGCTAGGTACAAGGTAACACAAGCATACATTAAGGCCATTAGAGAACATTTGGTCAAATTTACTGGCTCTACCCCTGCAATAGTCCTTCATGATGATGAAGAGGATGATTCCAATAAGGGGGACAAAGATTTATTGAGAAAGTTGCAGCCTGATTCCAAAACAAAATCAAGACCAAAGGTGCAACAAAAGCCAGAGTCTGCTCAACAAAAATCTTCTGCAAAAGCATCAGAGGCTGGCTGGAAAACAAAAAGGGATTGATGAGACCCTTAACAAGAAAGCTGAAGAGATCACTTTGGAAAAGCAGAAGAAGCAAGATACATAGGAATCTAAAGCTTCCAGTTTGATAAAGAAAGAACAAGATGAGTAGAAGAAAAAGGAGAATATTGGCACTTCACAAAGGAGGAAGCCTTCAAGAAATGTAAGAAAGCCAAGAGCCATCCCTCCTAAAACCTCTACTGAACCTACTAAATCTGTATCCTCTGCTAAACGCAAAACCACTGCTGAACCCAAAACATCTAAACCTAAAGCAAAATCCCATCCAAAATCAATACCCGTACAAAACATCCAAATTTGATTCTTCTTGCTGCGGACCTGCGCAGGATCCGTTGCTCAAACCGAATCACGCAACATTATGGAAGTTCCTGGATCGTGTAAAATAAGAGTAGTACCAAAGGCTATCACAAAAGCCCTTACCACAACAACCACCACTAAAGAAGCAGAAGAAAGCTTCACCACCACCATCACCAATCCACCCAACAGATGCTGGTGCAACAAATGTATCAGCAGATGTTAGCCAAACCACTGCTGATACACCAGTCATTTCCGCAGTTGTTCACCAAACTTCTGCCATGGTTATTTTCTCTACACCACCAATCACTCAACCACATCCATCATCAATCCACCCAACAGATACTGGTACAACAAATGTATCAGCAGATGTTAGGCAAACCACTGCTGATACACCAGTTGTTTCAGCGGTTGTTAGCCAAACGGTTGGATCGTTGTACGACCTAAGTGAGTCGATCAGAAGAGTTTTAATCCGAATCAAAGGCGGAATTCAATGATACGAACTTGATTACAGCTTGATTCACGCTTATAATCACTTCTTTATTGATTTCAAAGCTTTACAGATCAGTTGACAGTTTGCAGCACCTCGGCTCTGAAATCCGGATCATTACAAATGACAACCATGCTCCACTATATATAGAGGATCCATTTCGTACGAAATGACCATGACTCATTTCGTGCGAAATGGCTTTGTTCCATTTCGTACGAAATGGTTATTATTCATTTCGTGCGAAATGACCCTTTGACATACAAAACCAAATTTCTAGCCTATTGAGCACTGGTTTATCCTATCCAGGTACAAGACTTGATACAAGACGAAGTTAACAGACATTTATGCACCAACAGACTCCCCCTTGGATGTTGACGAAGTCTTCAGCATTGAGTCTTCAGTCTTGATCAGTCTTTTTGCTCTTTCCAAACTGTTTGACACTGTAAGCATCCTTCAATCTCTATCTTTTCTTCTAACTCTCTTACTCTCCTCAGTATCAGCAGCTCCCTTGAATGTAGATCTAGAATCTGTATCTGGCTCTTGAGTCTTCAGACTCCCCCTTTCAATGAGCTGGGATCTTGCTTTGCTGCTTTCACAAGTTCAAAACTATTACCTGGCTATCACCTGCACATACTCTACCTAAACATAAGATTTTTATATATAACAATTTCAATCTATGCTTACCACTTAAAAAAAAACAATACCAAAACAATACTTGTTAGAATATGACATTTTTTTTTATTTTTCATCTCAAACACACTTTCCCAATCTTGTTGTTTTTTATCAGTTTTTATTAATCCACTTAAGTATCCAGATCCAAGTAAATAACCCTGGGTACTTAATTTGCCTACCAAGTCCAAATTAATGACCTTGATTGACTCGAGACAAAGCAAAACTGACTTTTGTTCAACAATGTTTCAAAACATTATTATGAAATTTACAAGTTTCAAATTAATGAACTTGTTTTGACTTTTCATTTACACAGGCTTAACATAATAAGCTCCCAACTCTTCTGTCCAGCTCAGAAACTTCCTGCATCTTCTTCAAACTATGAGTCTGAAGATCAGCTTTCCACTTTGGTTTGTCGGAAAAATAAAGCAGAAATGTAAAATCTTTTTGGATTTTGAATAAAGTTTCTAAACTAGAATGCTAAACAGAAATGAAATGCAGTAAATGTAAACTATTTACAAACATATTTTTGATGAGCGTGTTAGAGAATCATATTAGATGTCGACAAGTCACAAGTACCGTTAAGCTTTGATTTCATATTCAGAATTAAACAATTCACTTAGATTGCCGATATACTGATCCTCTTAAATTCTCACACAAATTTCAATCTGATCGGGATACGAATTTAGTGTTTTAGAGACTTAGCTTATACGCGTGTACCACCTCAAAATATACTCCCGTATCCAGACTACTATATTCAGTCTTACAGGTGAGTGCACACTAATGATATCTGTAAGGGGTTAAGTGTTGAGGCCATGAGAGCTCAGGCTATTTCTTCCGTAAAATCAGAAGGATGATGGCTCAACTTTAGGTGGGTCCCCCTTGGGGATCTTCTTTTACAACAACACATGATTAGCATTTTTCAATGTTTCGTCATTTTTTATGCTGAGGGGGGGCTTTATGATTAAAGTTGTGCAAAGTATTATACGAGGACTAGGCTATTGCTCCCGCAAAATCAGAAGTCTAGGTATAATACCCCAGATATCACCACGTACAAAGACCTAGTATGTCAGAAATAGAGCCTTTCAAACAGGATTTCAGGGGTTACCTATATATCCGAGAGATGTTCCACACTTAAAAAGCAAGTAATGATTTTAGGTTTATATCCCGAACAAACCTACTAAGTGTGTAAAAACCTACCGGCATATCATCAGCGAGACTGTTTAACACTTTTAAACTTTCCATATCTTTAGCATACTGCAACTGTCAAGCTGATGTACTATCACTTTCCCTTTATACACAAGCTCTTTTTCGGTTTTCTAATGTTTTTGGATTTTGAAATATCTCATGTTTTTGGGTTTTTGAAATTTTTTACTGTTTTTGTATTTTCTGAAAAAATCTCCCCCTAAACACCAAAACCAGTAGAAAATCGACAAACAATTGCAGATTGCTTTTCAACAACATCTACAGTGGTACCTTCATCTACGCCAAGAATCTCCTCTGACACCGATAACAGCTTCATACCGTTCAATTTTAAAAGATATTGAAAACGAGTTTTATCAAACGCTTTGGTATGTAAATCAGTTTTTTGTTCGTCAGTGTGGATTTTCTCAATTCGTATCAACTTTTTCTCGAAACAGTCTCGGATGAAGTGATGACAAATTTCAATGTGTTTCATTTTAGCACGATGAACATGATTTTTCGTTATGTTTATAGCTGCCTCATTATCAACAAAGATAGGGGAGTTAAGAAATTGCAAACCGTAGTCTCGCATCTGTTGTTGGATCTACAAGATCTGAGAGCAGCAGCTGCTAGCAGATACATATTTGGCTTCACACGTGGATAAAGCGACAGAGGTCTGCTTCTTACATTGCCAGGTGACCAATCGTGGTCCGAAAAGCTGGCACCCTGCTGTTGTTGACTTAGCGTTCACTTTGCAGCATCCGAAATCGGAATCAGAATACCCTTCGAGCTTGAAATCGCCTTCTCTTGGATACCACAACCCCAGTGATGGAGTTCCTTTCAGGTAGCGTAATATCCGTTTCACAATCACCATATGCGAAGCTCTGGGGCTTGAATGAAACCGCGCTGCAAGGCAGGTTGGATACATGATATCGGGTCTTGAAGCTGTCAAGTACATCAGCGATCCGATCATGGAGCGATATAACGTTTCATCTACCTTTTCTCCGGTGAGATCAGGATTTATCCCATGGTTCGTCGCTAACGGGGTGGAAGCTGGAGTAGTCCCGGACATCCCAAATTTCTCTAAGATATCATGAACATACTTAATCTGATGTATGAAAATTCCCTCGGGTAGTTGATCAACCTAAAGTCCCAAGAAGAATTTCATCTCACCCATCGATGACATTTCAAATTTTTGCTTCATAACTTTTTCAAAATCTTTGCACAGATCTTCATTTGTTGACCCAAATATGATGTCGTCCACGTATATCTGAACTATCAGAAGATGTTCGTCGACTTCTTTGGTGAAGAGAGTGGCATCCACTTTTCCACGGATGAAGCTGTTGGCAAGCAAATGTTGAGACAATGTCTCGTACCAGGCTCTTAGGGCCTGGTGTAAACCATACATCGCTTTATCCAGTAAATAGACCTTGTCTTTGTGGATTGGATCGGTGAAGCCCGGTGGCTATCCAACATATACCTCCTCTTTTACCTTTCCGTAGAGAAAAGCCGATTTAACATCTAGCTGAAAAACTTTAAAACCTTTCCAAGATGCAAATGCTAGGAAGATTCTGATCACTTCAAGTCTACCAACGGGAGCATATACTTCGGTGAAATCTATACCCTCCTGCTGACTAAAGCCCTGGACTACGAGTCGAGCTTTGTTATGAATAATAACCCCTCGATCGTCTCTCTTGCACTTGAACACCCACTTGGTGTTTATCTTCCTGTGACCATCAGGCAAGTCTACCAATTTCCACACTCCCAACTTCTCAAACTGACTCAGCTCCTCTTGCATCGCGTTGACCCAAGAATCTTCAGTTAGTGCTTCCTTATATGTTCTCGGTTCAATCTGCGAAATAAAACAACTAAGTGAAAACTCTGTTTGTAAAGAAGCAACTGTAGAATAGAAACAAGTAAGGCCTTGGTCAATTTGTCGTCTAGTGCGGACGCCTGATTGCAATTCTCCAATAATCAACTCTTCTGGATGGTAAGAAAGAGTTCTTGGCATCACCTCGCCTGGAACATCTACCTCGCCTTCCAAATTTGTGACATTCTGATTTGCACCTTGTTTACCGACTGGAATTGTTGGACTTGAAATCTGGATTTGCTCCCCCTCAGAATCTGAATCACCATGATCGAATATAGGCCTATCATCAGATTCTAGATTATCGTTGACTGCCGTCTGATTGTCATAAGCATGTTCACGTTCTGAAGATGATGAAGTTTGCTGAATATCATCATGTTCTTCAGCATTGCTAGGACCAGCTTCATCGTCATTGGAAGCTTGATATTGACGTTTAGATGACTCGGCTGGGAATCTTTCTTGTGATGCTTCATATTCTCTCATAATATCCAACTCGTCAAAGAAATCTGGTTCTTCTTCCATGTCGAATGAATCCCACAGAGTAACATAACTGAAACGCCATGAGTCGCTGGGATTCTGAGATGGCATCGTATAACTTTGACATTCAACATTATGTGCTTCGATGATCCACTTCAAGCTTGGAACAAAGACTCTTTTCAATGGACTTGCATAACCCACAAAAATTCCTTCGATACTCTTTGGACCAAATTTACCATAAGGTTCTAGAACTGTGCAGGGAGACCCAAACGGTTCCAGATACTTCAGGTTAGGTTTGCGGTTGTTGATCAGCTCAAAACATGTCTTGTTGAATTTCTTCACTGTAAGAACTCGGTTGAGTGTATAGCAAGCAGCTGACACTGCTTCTGCCCAAAAGTTGACAGGTAATTTCGAATCAGCAAGCATTGTCCTGGCCGTTTCAATTAGCGTCCTGTTCTTTCTTTCAGCTACTCCATTTTTTGTGGAGTGTAAGGAGCACTAAATTCTTGCAATATACCTCTCTCATCACAATATTCTTCCATTTTGTTGTTCTTAAACTCTGTACCGTTATCACTCCTAATTCTTCTGATTCGGGTTTGATACAAGTTTTCAATTTTTTTAAACAACATCATCAAACTTTCGAATATCTCATCCTTTGTCTTCAGAAATGATACCCACGAAAATCTAGAGTAGTCATTTGTTACAACTAGACAGTAGAGATCACCAATTATGCTTTTGACGTTTACTAGACCAAAACGATCCATATGAAGTCTCTCTAACGGTCTCGAGATCGAGTTTTCCTCCCAGGGTGAGATTTCTTTCGATGTTTGCCTTTGACACAACTAATGAACTCCCCCTCAAGATGGAAACCTTTCAAATGAACACCAATTACTAAGTCGTTATGCACCAGGTGATTCATTTTTCGCAGGTGAATGTGGCCCATCTTTCGATCCCACAATTGCGATTCTTTTTCCGTTGCTCTTGACATGAAGCAGTGAGCCTGACCCATGGTAGTAGTGGCTACACTCATGTCCAACACGTACAGGTCATTGAAAGGTGCTCTCATGATAACCCACTCTTCGGGAATAACAAACCCTGGTTTCAGAATCAAACATTCCTTATCCATAAAGTGCGTTGTATACATACGATCACAGATCTGAGAAATGCTCAGAAGATTGTTTTCAAGCTCGGCGATGTAGTTTACTCTTTCAAACGTGACAATACCATTTGTAAAGTTCCTTCACCAACTATTCGACCACCTTGATTACCTGCAAATCCCACATATCCTCCATTAAATCCTTGAACATCGTACAGTAGGGTCTTCTTCCCCGTTATGTGCCGAGAAGCTCCACTATCCATAATACAACGTGAAACGGATCTTGGAAGCTCATGCACATATCACAAACACTTAGTTAGATTTTGATGCCACCCAAGCCTCTTTTGACTCAGGTAGCTTGACTTTGAGGTGAGTTTTTGCAGTGTAAAGTGGCGGAAAATTCTTGTCATTCATCTTTAATATCTCCGCAGACCCAATCTCAAACTCTTTGTACAAAAAGAAATCATTTTTAGGAGGTTGACCAGATGATTGGTCTTTCTTTGGTACATACTTCTTCTCAGAAGTAGTAGACTTTTGTTTCTCAAGATTCTCATAGTAATCCAAAGGAACATTCATCTTTACTGGAGTGGTAGAGAATGATTATTTTTCCGTCTCAGAAACCTTTGGTACATACTTCTTCCATGCTTGTTGAGATGATGCAACCCGCTTGTAAAATTTGTCAGTTTTAGTTACCACATTCTTTACGGATTCAGTTTTGAATTTAGTGTTTTCATTTTTCAAAACTTTCTTCTCAACAATCATTGGAGCTTTTCCTTTTGCATCAACTTTCCTTTTCTGACTCTCAACAACTTCAGACTTAGGCTTTAAGTTGGTGCACTTTCGTGCAATGTGTCTAACTTTGTTGCACTTAAAGCATGTACGGGTATCAACTACCCGACTTGTGCCTTCGGTCTGAGGCTGTGAGGCCTTCTTTTAAAAAACTCTTCATTTGATTTTGAAAATATTTCAGATTCCTGCTCGGAATGAGAACTCAAGCTTTTCACAAACACCTTTTTCTCGACAAACTTCTTGTTTTGAAAGTTCCTTCTTTGATTATTCTTACCACCCTAATAACCACCCGACCATTTGTTTTGATTGATACTAGAAAAACGTGGCGGTACAACAGGTTTTTTGTAGTAAGCTTTATCTTTTTCAAAGTTTAATTGCCTTTTGGAACGTTTCAATCCTTCGATTTCAGACACATCAATCTCAACCAACTTGAACACATTTTTCAATTTGTCAACATTCACATTTTCCAAAGGAAATTCAAGATCCGAATACAACTTATCTGATCCCGACATCTTGTACATCACAAGATTAGGTTCTTCATTTAAGTTGTTTTTGGGTGTTGATTTCAGAATATATTTGTCCAAAAAACATTCTTCATCCTCAGTTGAGTCACTTTCAGATTTCAAAACATTTTCAACTATACTTTTAACAACTTCGGACTGAACACTGTCTTCATCGGATGATGATGTGAATGTGACGTCGATTGATTCTGGAAGTTTAACCTCATTTGTTTCATTATCGTTAACCAACCCTGACTTTTTCTTTGAAAAATTATTTAATACTGGCGATGGAACCTGATGATACCCAACCCCAGTTCCGTCTGAATAAACATCTTCGCCAACTTTGTTCTTCCCGATTGGTTTAGGAACAATATGTTAAAGAACAAAACTTGCGGAGTTGTAACTGTTGAGTTTCAGATTGATGCATTCATTTTCAATCTTAGCTTCCTGAACCTGAAGCTTCAGATTAGCAATGTCATCCAACTGTTGGTTGATTTGCCTCTCTTTTGACTGAAGTACTCCTGTCAGTTGGAGATTTTCTTTGATTGTTTTATCATTTCTTTCATCAGAATCTTTTGTCGTTCTTTTTAGCTTCTCATAATTTTCTGAAAGTTGTCGGTTTTCATGAATTAACTTTTCATTTTCTTTCCTGATTCGTTCTACGTCAATTTTATCATTTTCAAGTTTATCAGTTAATTCTTTAATTCGATCATTTGAAGCTTTTACCAATTTGTCACGACTTAAGATCTGATTTTAAACTTCTCTGACTCTTTCTGTCAGTTCTTCAGTCTTTTTACCACTGACGTAAGCATGTGTACTACAAACCTTGCAGTCTTTCATGCAATTTTTGCAGTCACTTTCACTTTTGGCTTTATCAGTCTTACCTGACTCATTTGATGAATCATTAGAACTGACCTTGCTCTTTGACTCAGTTCTGGACTTAGTATCTACCTCTAACTCTTTTGCTGCAAGAACTTTATCAGCCATTTTCTTCAAATTTTCTGCTGTGAATTCTTTCGTCGTGTCGATTAACCCATCATCGATCTTTTTCGACTGTAGTTCCTTTTCTTTCTCTCCTTCATCACTTCCCCACCACATTCTCTGTCTTGCTTCTTCCTTTTCTGCTATTTGTTCAATCAGAGTCTTGACAAGAAGTGTTGATGGTTCCACAAGTATATTTTCCTTAGGATCCAAATAGCATTCTCTGTCAGCGTCCCATTTCTTTGCACTTTTTGCCTCTTTCCATGCACGATAATGTCTGTCTTTCATGATTTGAGCTAACATCTTCCTGTTGACATATTTTACTTCTTCTGTTCGTGTATCTTTGAAAGGAACAATGTTTGCCATGAAGGCATAACCCACCGTATCTTCTTCTGGTAACACGTCACTCCAATCAAATCCCTCATCATCATGGATAACGGCTAATGCTCTTGATTTTTCTTTGGGATTTTCTTCTATTTGTTTCATTCATAGAGGTTCAGATTTTTTTTGATGATAGATGGCTCTTTTATAATAGTCCTCACGGAATGGGTTGACCGTTTCATCAGCAGCTGCATTTCGACATTCTCGTTTAAAGTGCCCTTTTTTCTTGCACTTAAAACATGTAACCTTTGATTTATCAAACCCTAATTTGGTTGAAGGTCCACCAATGGAATGTCTGCCTGTTATCTCCATGAACCTTTGAGCTCTTCTGACTGCACTCGCCATACACCATCTAATGTCAATCAACTCCATCTCTTCAGGGTCGATTTGATCATAATCTTCTTTGCTGAGGTTCGTGTTTCCGATCTTTCCAGCAACAAGGCTCTCATATGATTCTAAGACGGATGCTAAAAACACCATTTGTTGCTTAGCTGCTTCTTCGCTGAAGTTTTGTGCATTGTTGAGGTGTACAACAATATTACACTGGAACATATTTTTCGGAACTGATTTTTGTTGTTGACTTGGAGCAGTTGAAGATGATCCTCCATGATAACCACTGCTTGGACTTTCTTGATTCGACATGTTTGAATTTTCTGCTAAGAATGCAGTCTTTGGTGACACAGTTTTAGGAATCATACTTCCTCGATAATATAAATCAACATTTTGTTGATACGAGGAGTTGTTGACTTTGTTCGTTTTCCTGATCTCCAATTCATGACTTTCCAACCTTTCAATTAGCAAATCAACTGTCAGATCAGCCGACTTCACTGTGTTCTTTAACATTAAAGCAAAATACTGCCAATCTTTCTCATCAGGCAGTGAGTCAAACAACTTGTCAACCAATTCTTCCTGAGTATACACAATTCCATATCTTGCAAGTTCCAACTTTAAGTGACCAAATCTTTCTATCATCTTTGATATAGACTCATTTTTCATACATCCAAACAGATCGAATTCTTTTCTCAACAATTTTTTCTTATTTTTAATAATCTCAGCACCACCTACACACTTTATCTTTAATTTCTCCCATAAATCTCTGGAATCTTTGTAGTCAATTAATGATATAATGGCATCCCTCACTGATTGATGTAGTAAAGCAATGCATTTCTGTTCTGCAATGAACCTATCTTGTTCAGTATCAGCTAAGTTCTCATAATCAGTTCTTCCAATGTCGAAACCATTTTTCAAACTCTTCCAACTTAGGTATGCAAATGCCTGTAGCCATTCCTCAAATCTACTAGCCCATCTGTTGTAATCCTCTATGGCCATTAGCATGGGCGGTTTGTTGTAGGTGCCGTAGGCATTATCAACACTCAAAGAATCAACAATGGTTTTCTTCGGACTCGGATTTGGAGCATTTTCATTTGTGTTGCTTGTTGTAGCATCTCCTGAGCCGCTAGTGTAAGCAAACACATCACTGAACGGATTTAGAAAATCATCACCCATCTTTAAGTACTTGAAATAATTAACAAACACTTAGAAAAATTTTGTGATTTTAAAACAAACTTCACAACTGATGTAGTTTCAAACGAAATGATTCTCACGCGAAATGGATAGTCTTCAAGCGAAATGGATTTCACACAAGCTGGCAAGTTTCAAACGAAATGAACTTCAAGCGGAATGGACTTCAAGCGAAATGAACTTCAAGCGAAATGATCCAACCAATATCCAATTCATACGAAATGGATGAACCTCTAAAGCGAAATGGTCACTTTGGTGCGAAATGATCAGATTTGGTGTGAAATGGGGGAAATTCGTACGGAATGAAATTTTCAGTGTCCATTCCGTACAAAATGAAGATCCAGAAGGTTGATTCTGTGCGAAATGACGTTCACAAGGTTGATTCCGTGCAAAATGAAGATCCAGACAGTCTATTCCGTGCGATATGATGATGACATCATCCAATCGGCCACATTTTTGTCAAATTGATCTGGTTTTAGGTCGATTTTAGGTCCAATTCTTTCAAGGATTTGTTAATACTGTATATCGCGTGTAATATGTGAATTTCAAGCCATTTTAACCGTTCAATCCTGATTAATTTTGAAAATTGTGAAGAAGAATGAGTAGAAGTTAGAAATTCCTCCTGAGCTCTGATACCACTTGTTGGATCGTTGTACGACCTAAACGAGTCGATCAGAACAGTTTTAATCCGAATCAAAGGCAAAATTCAATGACACGAACTTGATTACAGCTTGATTCACGCTTATAATCACTTGTTTATTGATTTCAAAGCTTTACAGATCAGTTGACAGTTTGGCAGCACCTCGGCTCTGAAATCCGGATCATTACAAATGACAACCATGCTCCATTATATATAGAGGATCCATTTCGTACGAAATGACCATGACTCATTTCGTGCGAAATGGCTTTGTTCTATTTCGTATGAAATGGTTCTTGTTCATTTCGTGCGAAATGACCCTTTGACATACAAAACCTAATTTCTAGCCTATTGAGCACTGGTTTATCCTATCTAGTTACAAGACTCGATACAAGATGAAGTTAACAGACATTTATGCACCAACACAAACCTCTGCCATGGTCAGTTTATCTACACCACCAATCAGTCAACCACCTCCCAGACTACAAAGATTTCCCACACATCCACCTTCACCACCAAAACGTACACCATCACCAAAAGTCAGGGGAACATGCAAAAGAAAAACTTTTGTAGTGCAAGATGATGATGAGGAGATTAAATCAGCAATCCCCTTATTATCTATCCCCATTAAAACCATAACACTTTCATCATTTCCATCAAAATCTACTGCACCTCTACCAGCTTCTATACTACCATCAATCATTCCCTTGGCTACTCAGTATCTTCTGAAACTTCAAACTGTCAATGGTGAAATTGAATTATTTTTCACAATAGAGGATGCATCACAAAGATCCTTCCCATCTCTATATGGTTATAAACAACCTAGAAATTTAGATGATTATCTAAAGATGAAAGAAAAATAGGCTGAGGACATTGCAAAAGAGAACATCAAAGGGATGGATGACAAGAAGTTTCAGGGTCTCTTGTCACATGAGCTTAGCAAAATTACTAAACTTGAAGACTATGCTAAGGATCCGAGCAAATCCATGTCAGAGAAGACAATCTCTGCTGAGCTAGACAAGGAACTAAGGGGAGATTACATTGATCACATCATGCGTTACAAACCATACAAGGCAACCAAAGCTCAATTTAAAGACTGGTCATCAGATGCTCTCAGAGAAGAGATTGAAAGAATAACCAAAATGCTCAATGATCCTTCAGTGAAGCCTACTCCACTTGATTGGAAGAAAGGCAAACAAGTTAATCCAGAGAAGGCATTGAAGCTTAAAAATAAGAGCAGAGCTTGTGGCTGCAAGTTATGGTACTGCTAGATCTATTGCCAGATGGTCTGAACTCAAGATAGTTGAGACCTACAAAAGGATGGAAAAACTCAGTGCGAAAGATCCTTTAGTTCCCCAAAAGCCAGCATATCCTCCAACAGCTGCCATCCCTCAACAGACCTGAACTTCTAAAAAGCTACCATCAGTATCTGCTTTATCAATAGATGCCTTAAGACAAGTAAAAAGGCAAAAGCAGACTGATGAGGATGATGAGCAGAAGTTTTAAAGAATCGGAAAAGAGGGAATTAGATGCCAGCTTGTTTTTGAGACAGATGCTGTTGCTAACAAACTAGCTGCCAAACTAAGAGAAATAGTTGAAAAGCTTGTCAACAAGCCACAATCACCAAACTCATCATCAATAAAACTTCAACCCAGAAAACCAACTGATCCAAAAATTGTAAAGTGGAAGTCATCCTCAGAAAACCCAGGAATTGACTCTGTTTAGATCAGATGGTAGTGATCAAGAGCTAAATATGTTTAGTGCATATGGTCTAGATGCATATGATCTCCAACATTTGTTGGACCTTGAACTTGAAAGGGATTTTGAAGGCATCCCTAAACTTTGAACTACAATTGAAAGGGAAAATCAGGGAGTTGTTGATGAGGAATAAAGATCAGCAATAACAAAGGCTTTGGCATCATCTGTTCTAGAGGGAGATTGTTGGATCAGCAGCTGCGACATTGTTTCCAGTAGCATATGTGTCTAGGACACAACATGTAGCAAATGAGATGTTGCTGGGTAAGAGACTCTTGATTGGGCTTTGGTAAAAGTTGTTGAGGCAGGTGATCGTGTGATCGTAGTTAATGTTTGTTGAAAGTCAAGTTGTATTCAAATCCTATTGATTTTTTTCAAAGTAAAGATTTTAAGTTTGTTAGTATATTCGTTTGATGTTTTACAACTCCTTTATCGAAGTTTGATAAACACATTTACAACAGATATGAACATTCGGGAAAGTAATTCCCTTCTAAAAATATATATAGTGATTCGTTATTTAATAAAATATGGTATGAATGGTTTTCTAAAAACAACTTTTGTTTGCGTATACTTTCAACTAGATATCACTATTTAAAATAGTAGTTCTCAGTTTTATGATGAAAGTTAGTGACTACTTTTGATTATTTGTTTAGGCTGATTATTTGTTTAACTGTAAATCAGAGTTCAAATGCATCAAAATGCAAGATTTGTGAGAATAACTCATGACTAATTTAATATTAATTAATCAAAAGAAAAACTAAACTAAAAATTACAATATCTATACACCTATCAATACTTTTTATTAAAATGTAGTATGTATGAATTTTTAAAAACCACCTGTGTTTGCACACATGTATCATTACTAGTCTTATAATAATAAGCGACTTCCTTATCTCAAGTGAAATTTATTTCTTTGGATTTTATAATAATAATAAGATAAAATGTTTTTTTTTTTTGTTTTAAGCATATGAGACAAATTATATATATATATAACAAACAATGATGAAATAGTAACTTTATTTTGAAAATAGTATATAGCTTTTTATTATTTTTTATTTAATATATTATAACTTTTTATTTACTTTTAATACATATTCTTAATTTTTTCCATTTTTAAAACCATATATTTCCTTTACCATTTTTTAATAATTCTTTTTTTTCTTTTTTAGAACATATATTTATTATCAAATAATTTGATACTTTTTTAATAATTTACTTTTATAATATTTTTCTAAAAATTTAAGTACGTAGTTATGTTTGATTTTTCCCTCGACATTCCGTTATAAGTTTTGTTAAAAACGAAGTTGATACTCAAAATAAAGTATTTATTTGATATTATAAAACGCCACAAAGATAAACTAAACCATTCTAATGGTTTGGCTTTCTAAACAACATGCTTTATTTTCAAATCATGTTTGTTTTACATTATCATTTACTCGTTTTCGCTACAACGCGCGACTTAAAAAACTTGTTTTTTTTTTAAATTTCCTAATCATTTATTAGCATCTCACGTCAGTAAATTAAAAACAAAAATTGAACTTAAAAGATGTTAATATATATATATATATATATATATATATATATATATATATATATATATATAGTGTGAGGTTCATTGTGATCACTAAAAAAGTGGGAAACCGACTCAAACAAACTCCGATTGAACTCATTCCAACGGTCTTGGAATCGGCAAGTCGAACCCTAACTAGGATCTCTTAACCCTAAACCCTAAATATATTAGGGTTTGGATTTTAGGGTCTTATATTAGGGTTTAGCTTTAAAGTTTAGTTTTTAGGGTTAATCATTAGTATTCAGGGTTAACAGTTTAGATTTTACGGTTTAGCTTAGGTTTAGCCTTATTGTTTAGCTTTAGGGTTTAGGATTTAGGGTTTAGAGTTAAGAGATCCTAGTTAGGGTTCGACGAGCTAGTTCCAACTTCGCTGAAATGAATGAAATTGGAATTCGTTTTAGTCTGTTCCCCACTTTTTTCGAGTTCCCCAATGAACCCTGAACACTAAAAGAGTGGGGAACAATGGGGAACCGACTCAAATGAACTTCGATTGGACTCATCCAATGGCGTTGGAACCAGCTCGTCGAACCCTAACTAGGATCTCTTAACCCTAAACCCTAAATCCTAAACCTTAAAGCTAAATAATAAGGCTAAAACTTAAGCTAAACCGTAAAATCTAAACTATAAACCCTAAACCCTAAATACTAATGATTAACCCTAAAGCAAAACCCTAATATAAAACCCTAAAAGCCAAACCCTAATATATTTAGGGTTTAGAGTTAAGAGATCCTAATTAGGGTTCGACGAGCCGGTTCCAACGCCACTGGAACGAGTCCAATCGTAGTTCGTTTGAGTTGATTCCCCATTGATCTCGATTTTTTAGTGTTCCCCGATGAACCTCACACACACACATTATATATATATATATATGTGTGTGTGTGTGGGGGGGGGGGGGCTAAATTGAAAACTTACTTAAATTAAGAACCGTTGAGTTATACT
This sequence comes from Helianthus tuberosus, assembly GCA_030545235.1. Lineage (NCBI taxonomy): Eukaryota > Viridiplantae > Streptophyta > Magnoliopsida > Asterales > Asteraceae > Helianthus > Helianthus tuberosus. The sequence continues at coordinate 147,514,917 of CM060452.1, forward strand.
ATAAAAAAAACATACTTTCAAAAACTTTTTAGGTCATGTAATATGCATATTTTTAGCGTTTTGAGCTAAAGAAATTGAAAACGTGCCAAGTGTATTTAGAAAAAAAAAGTTTTGTACGTTACACATCTGTTTCGTAGGAATTTTTATTTATTATTATATTTTTTAAATTCTTTGGCGATTTTTTGACTTTTTTTTTTTCTAAAAACACTTGAAAATATGTGTACCATGTTCCATAAAGTTTTCATAAAGATACCCTTTTTTAGACATTGTAACACAAGGTTTTTGTTATTTTCTTAACTAAAGTGAGTTTTTATTTCAACCCTGTATATGTATTCAGCATTGACAAGGGAATAAAGTGATGTTAGAAAAAATGATTTTATAAATGATCATTTTCGTCGTAAGTAAATGTCATTTAAGTTAAAATAAATTATCTTTATTAGTATAGGAAAATATAAAAATTTTCGAAAAACAAATTACAAGAAATGTAAATTAAATGTATATAGCAAAAATGTTCAAAGTAGTGTCTTCAACAAATTTTGACTTCTTGTAGTATTCTTGGTTGAAAGAATGAACAAAATAAATTGTTGGGATGGAGGCTCAGGCTTTGTATACACTGGGTGTCCTATGTAATAGAGTACCAAGTCTTCCCAAAGAAAACTCTTTTGTTTTTATTTGGTACAACAACTGAAACAATATCTACAGTTAGAGATTGCTTGCGCATCCGAGTTAGCACCAAGCATTTTGGTGTTCTTTTAATTGTGAAAATAGACAAAAGATTTCGTGAGAGTTCATTTCTTTACTTGACTTGAAAATGGATTGTTCGACTCCCTTGATATCTTTTTAGGTTTTCGGTTTTATATCATAGTAACATGTGGAGTGGCCATTTGAGTAATAGCAATCTTGTTTATGAATGGGGATCTCCATAGATCTTGATGTGTCATTGTAACAATCCCAATCCCAGTGACCACTTCACAATTTTGTCGTTGTAGTAGTAGTAGTGCGTCGACATAAGAATAAGTGCAAAGAAAACAAAAAGAATTGTTTAGAAAGTTGATATGTCTTTAACATAATAGCCACCTCATATTATGCTATGAAGATAAATAATGCATGTATTTTAACATATGAAACAATTAAATAGCCTAGGTTTCTTCCAAAGTTAACTCATCATGAAATTATATGAAGTATAATATGAGGTTAATATATTAGCGAACTTGAGTAGTGTCATGACGGACAATGAAAACAATCATCACGACAGTTCCCAATTTCAGAATCTCATAACACAACTCTATATATCTATTGATTTACGTCAATAAAATATAATTTCAATAAACCCATTGATATGTGAAATTTACAACATATACAAGTCTTAAATTCACAACAAACACAAGTCATTACAATTACAAACATATGCTTCAGGAAGAGTTTTTTAATAACAATCCCAAATTTTCAAATCGCCATTTCGCATTTCAAGATAAAATGTCATGCAAGGACATGCATACATATATTCATTAATAAACATCTCAAATCAAAAGGTTTTACGTTATAATATCATAAAAATATTAACGCAATCGAACCTTTAGTCAAGTTGATACAAACATACATATTAATTGAAGAAAGTCATAATCATTGTCCAATCATCAACATAATCACCACCAAACATGTTTGTCATAGATAATTAGATATGATTCATCTAAGCATAGCGAGAATCAAAGTATATAGCTCATACAAGCTACAAGAGCACCCAAATATAAAGAGCATTTGAGATTGAAGATAGTTTAGTTTAGAAGGTAGAATGTGTCGTACTTTGCTATATCTTCTTTCCGAGTTAATTAATGTTCCTCCAAAGTGTTTCTCCACAAATCGCCTCCAAATTCAAAGAACATTAGAGTTTTCGTTTACAAATCGTCGACCCCTTCCAATTAAGCAAAAGAAAACCATTTTAAAAGAATACAACATGTGTTCGTTACAGCCGTATCACTATATTTATGGTTGTTCGAATACGCGAATATAACTTCGGAGATAAAAACACATGACCTTGAACTTATGAATATGGCCATATCATGACTCAAACACCTAATCAATAGGTGTTATGGGTTAAAACAACCAACCACTGTGATCCAGATTCGTTTTGGGAACTACAATTTGGTATCAGAGCCTTAGTGCTCTTGGTTGTTGTGTTCTTGTTGAGATTTTTCATAGTTTTGAAGGTTTTTCAAGAGTTTCAAAGTTTTCAAATTTTTGGACTTAAAATTGATTGATTTGGTGTGTTTAATCGATAGGTTGTTGTTAATACATGATTAGGGAGTCATTTTGGACATGTAGGCATCGTCATTTAAACCAACAACTTACAAACCCATCGCCTGCTGGAACCTGATGAACTTGGACTGTTTGGCCATGTAGGCATTCATCTCCTTATTCTTCTTACGCTGATCTTTAATCTTCTCTCTTAGAATGTTTGTGTCGTTGACTTGATTTTTGAGAAGACAGATCTCCTTTGCCACAGATGGGCTGGTGTTCTCAACAAGTTTATCGTAAAGCTCTTGAAAGGGACGAATCCTTTGTGGCGGGACTGGTGGCTTTGAAAACCTCGTCGGCTTTACAGGAGATACTTTGGAAGGCCGCTTGCTCGCAGATGCTTCATCGGGGTCAACGATCATTGCATCTACAAAGTCATTTAACGATTGAACTTCCTCAGTCACAATCTCTGGTCTTTCTGTGGGTGATATCTCTTTTCGTTTCAACTTCTTTTCTCTTTTCTCCTTTTCTTACAAGGCGTGAATCGCTTTCAAATCTTCAATGTGCTGCCGGTGTTCATCTGACTCGGCCGCCCTTCTGCCTGCATCCATAAATCGTTCAGTGCTTTCCGATGCCCTTTTCCTTTTGGGTGGTTCGTCTTCAGCCGCCTGCTTTTCTTTCCTTTTTCCTTTAGCGCGTTCTTCTTTTGCAGCTGCTTCAGCTTGAGCGAGAGCATCTCGTTGTTGTTTTTCTTGAACAGCTTCCTTGTACTTTCTATAAGCTTCCTTTACTATTGGGAGTCTTTCTGCTCGGTACATCCAATCATGCAACAGCACCCATTCATTAGTCTTTATCTCAGTGTACTGACGGCTTGTGGGGATGTGGAACTTGTAAAGATCTCCATCGGTTGGAAGATCTTTGTGTTGGTCATTGATCATCATCTGAACGAATCTTGGGTACATCGCCCACATTGCTCCACTTACATTTTCAAGCATGTATTTGAATATTAAGCCCGAAAGATTAAATTTCTGTTTAAGACACAGATTTAGCATGGCTGCCGACCATTCCAAATTCAATCCATCAAAGCCACCCTTTCGGTGTGCCAGACTCATAGAAATAACATGAACAATGAATCTCCAGTCTCTGGTGAGTCCTCCTCTCTTGATCTCTTTCTTTTGACGGAAATCTCCAGGATAACCCATCCCTCGAAAACCATCCAGGATATCATCTTGACTCAGGCTTAACGGATCTTGATCATTGTCTTGAAGCTTCAAAACCTGGCGTATCCGGTCTTCAGTCACCTCTACTCTTTTGTTGCAAACCGTTGACACTATCCCTCTTTTGCTGATGATGGTTTCTGGTTTTGCGTTTTCCCAGAATTGTTGTATGTGAATCTTGTAAACTTTAACAGCTGTCTCCACAGCATAGCCGATTCTGCTGGAACGCACCCATCTAGTTACATCGTCAAAAACTTGAGGCACTTCATCTAGATTGATGCTTTGATTATGTTTAAAAGTTTTATCCCACTCGAGATCCTTCACCATACTGCACATATCACGTAAAACGAGCCAAGTTAGAATGAAAATTTACACAAGAAGCTATGCACAAAACCGTATTTACAAAAAAAATTAAAAAAAATATGCTTAAGTTCGCTGCCAGATCAAGCTATGTCTTCGCTGATGCTGGATATCGGGATCAGAGACTAGATCAATCAACGAAGATTGATCATCGCTGACTTTGCTGGCTGATCAGACTCTGATTATCTTCACTAAGTTCGCTAGTAGTCCGGTTAAAGTTTGTCGGTAACTAAATCGGAACATGTGCAAGTTGTCTAGGTTAATTTCGCTAGCGAACATAGCGATGACAACGTTTCTTTTCCGGAAACGATTTACCAGCGAACACAATAGACCAAATCACTACACGAGCGAATTAGACTACTTTGCTGGGTGCTCGAACTCGCGTTCGAGACTTTTGATCTTCTGTGACCAGGGTTAAATTCGCTATCATCGCTGTCATCATATTAAAATTGCTGTCTTCAAAAGTTTCTTCTTAAACCCTTTAGAAACCCTAACTGTTCAACCCACTTAATCACTGATTTCACACAATCATCATACGATTTAGGCATTTTCATGACATTCCGAGGTGTAACGAAAGCCGGTCACATACAAGCAACATATCTCAAGCATAACATTAACAGATTTTAGGCATGTTAAAAACAATGTAGAGATAATCGAAACCCAAACCCACACACTGATTGAGACATGAATCAAAACTCGAATCCGATCAGGATGAGAAAGCAGCGATTGAGTGAACGATATTACCTGATAATCTTGACTGAACTTGAATCTTGTGTCGATTATGTTAGAGAGTTCGGTGAAAAACTAGAGAGAGTATGTCCGGAGATTTAGCGAAGAAGATGAGTGAATGATTTAAATTTTTTTTTGAAAAGTGACGGTTTGAAGATATTTATGCACGGAATTTCGTACCGGGCGAAATCGCTATTTCGCTGGTATCTTAATTTCGCCGCCTTTGATAAGTTTTCAAAACAATTTTAATTTCGCTCGTAAATTTCAAACTTTCTCGAAAAACGTGCCCATTTTTGTTTAAAACGCTAAAATATACTAAATACTTACACAACAGAGAAAATTTTGGCCAAATCGACTCCGAACTTTGAATTTTCAGCTCTGGGAGGTTCCATTTGATGCGGAACTTCTTGAAACATTCGACGCTCGGTGACTTACCTGCAGAAGATCATATCGCCAACACTTGCCAATTCCTTATTTATTATTATTATTAGTAAGAACTAACCAGGGCACAAGAAAAACTGCCAGTATGTTTGTCCGCTTAAATCCATGCATCCTTCTTTCAACATGCCTTCGGAGAGCGCTTTTATCATGTTTTCGGTAATATTGACAAGACTTCTATGGCCCCCACACAAGCTATTGAGAATAGAAACATCACGCCCGTGAGTCCCACGTCAGGACATACCCCCGTGATCAAGGTATGCACAAAGGTTCTTCATAACAGGTGAGTATATTGGATCCATTCATTTCAACGATAGAACGGAGATCAGGTCTGTACTTTCGTACAACAGAGATTCCAAGAACTATCGAGGGCGAGACAGATAGTTCGGTGAACAGGTCAGTACTTCCGTACAGCAGAGAGACCGAAACTAATCCATCAAAAGGTTTCTGGCTACAAAAGGCACTTATTATGAAAGGGTTTGGCCTTTTTTTTAAGGCGCTTATTATGAAGGGATATCATAGAAGTTCTAGGTCAGCATGTATCTGGATGCAATAGAAGACCAACTATGATACCCCCCGAATGAAAACCAATATAAAGACCCGAGATCTCAGACTTTGGCAATCTATCAACACAAGATCTCAGACTTTGCTCCCTAACAACAGTTTACTCGTCGGTGTTGCTGAATCTACCGACACGTCGTTGCTTGGTACCCCGATTTCTTTTTGTTTTGTTTTCTGTTTTGCAAGAAATGGCAAAGTGTTAGCAATTTTCTATCATTTCCTCTAACAGGAGTCAGAAACAAGCATCTCATTTTGATTTTCTGGAATATCCCCCCTAAAATCTTTATTTTCGAAAGTCCATTTGCCCGAAAATAAAATTTTAAGAATCAGAAAATCTTTTTGGTGGGCAATGCTGTACGATACTTGTTTTACTTTCAACAAACGTTTTTTTTTTTTTTAAGAAAAACTATGAACAGGGATAGTGTATTTACGAAAGCTTTTGGACACAAGATTCATTTCCATTCAAGGAAATTTACCATTTCCAACCAGGTTACCAGCTGGTTGAATCGCGTTTTATCGAAAGCTTTGGTGAAAATGTCGGCCCGTTGCTGGGTTGTATCCACTGGTACCACTTGAATGTATCCTTTCTCGTACGCATCTCGAATTGCGTGAATACGAATTTCGATATGCTTCGTTCTGGAGTGGTGGATGGGATTCTTCACAATTCCCAGACATGCCTCATTGTCGATGAATATAGGAGTCTTCATGATGTTGATTCCATAATCCAACAACTGATTTTGTATCCAGAGAACTTGTGAACAGCAACTGTAGGCCGCGGTGTATTCTGCTTGAGCGGTTGAGGTGGACACAGTTGTCTGTTTCTTGCTTTGCCATGAGATCAGACGATTTCCCAAGAATTGACATCCTCCTGATACAGACCTGCGATCTACTTTACAACCTGCATGATCACTGTCAGAATAAGCAATAAGATCAAAATTGCTATCTTTAGGATACCAAAGACCTAGTTTCGGAGTTCCTTTAAGATAGCGGAAGATGCGCTTCACAGCGGTTTCATGAGATTCCTTGGGATTAGTCTGAAAGCGAGCACAGAGACAGACAGCCCACATGATGTCAGGCCTGCTAGCCGTTAAGTAGACCAGAGATCCGATCATCGAGCGATAGAATGACTTGTTTACAGGTTTTCCTTGAGGATCTAGAGTAAGCTCTGTCTGAGATGCAAATGGAGTACTTGCAACTTTGCAGTCATTCAAGTTGTATTTTGCGAGAATATCCCGAATGTACTTGGCCTGATGAATAAGAATCCCGTCTTCCTTTTGCTTCACTTCTAGCCCCAAGAAGAACGTCAGCTCTCCCATCATGCTCATTTCAAATTGTGCCTTCATGACAGACTCGAATTCTCTACACAGTTCTTCGTTGGTCGACCCGAAGATGATATCGTCCACATAAATCTGAACCAGCATTACGTCTTCCCCGACTCTTTTGGTGAAGAGAGTCATGTCGATCGTTCCTCTGGTGTATCCACACTTCAAAAGATAAGTTGACAAAGTCTCGTACCAAGCACGTGGAGCTTGGTGAAGACCATAGAGGGCTTTGTCCAACTTGTAGTAGCGTCCTGGAAAATGAGGATCTTCGAAACCCGGAGGCTGGCACACGTAGACTTCTTCCTTTACCTTCCCATACAGAAAAGCGCTCTTTACGTCCATCTGAAAAACTTTGAAATTTTTGTATGACGCGTAAGCAAGGAATATTCTAATGGCTTCCAATCTTGCAACTGGAGCGAAAACCTCTTCGTAATCGATTCCTTCCTCCTGACGAAAACCCTGCACCACTAATCTGGCCTTGTTCTTGATAACTACTCCACGATCATCCATCTTGTTTCAAAAGATCCATTTGGTACCAATCGGAAATTTTCCTTCTGGTAGATCAACTAACTCCCAGACCTTGAGTTTGCGAAATTGAGATAATTCTTCCTGCATGGCCTGAACCCAGCTGGAGTCTAGAATTGCATCTTCAATGTCCCGAGGCACCGATTGTGAGAGAAAGGCTGCAAATAGCCCTTTGTTGATGCTTGACGACTGCCCGCGTGTACGCACTCCTTCTTCAACTGCGCCGATAACATTTTCAAGAGGATGATTTCGATTCGTCTTGTATCCGGCATTTGTCAGAGATTCAATTTGCTGCGGAAGGTTGGTGAAGTGTTCGTCCACGTAAATCACTGGTGGATCATCTTCTTGAGTTGGTTCATTCACATTCGCCTGTGAAGAAGAAGCACCGTTTTCTTGGGTGTTCTCAGGCGAAGTGTCACTAGTTGCTTCATTTACAGCCAAAATAGGGTCAGCAGTTGATGGAGATAGACGGGTAGTAAATGGAGTTAAACCAATGTCGGATGAGTCAAACAGTGATTCAACATGAGTGTCTTCAACAGGTTCAGTGTCTGGAACTACTTCCGGAATTTCAAAGGTGTTAAAAATCACACCCACATCATAGAACCAATCAGGAGTACTTCCGGTGTTGGTGTAGTTTCCTTCTTGAAAATCAACATAGTACGATTCAATCACCATCTTTGTTCTTTTGATGAGATTCTCTTGAAGTAGCATGAAGTAGCAGACATCACCCACTGCTTCGAATTTGATGAGATTCTCTTGAGTGTTTAGAAGAGTGCATAAGCATCCAAACGGTCTGAAGAAATCAATGAGCGGCTTTCTTTTGAAAAGAAGTTCATACACCGTTTTTCCGTTTTTCCGTCTGAAGAAACCCTGTGTTAACTGCTTCTGCCCAGAAGATGATTGGAAGCTTTGAATCCACCAGCATGGTCCTTGCGGCTTCAATCAATGTTCTGTTCTTGCGTTCAGCAACCCCATTTTGTTGAGGATTTCTGGCTGCACTGTATTGAAGATGAATTCCCTTTTCTGCACAGAAGGATATGAAAGTTTGATTTTTGAATTCAGAGCCATTATCACTTCTGATTGACTTCACTTTTAATTTGGTCACGTTCTCAATCAAGGGAATGAATGCCTTGAGAATTTCCGCTGTCTCACTTTTTGCCTCAAGAAAATAAACCCATGAAAAACGAGAGAAATCATCTGTAATCACCAAACAATAAGAACTTTTAGCAAGACTTTTAACACTAATTGGACCAAAAAGATCCATATGCAACAACAGAAGAGGTGCCGTAATCGTGTTCACTGCTTTGGACTTGTGCGGTTTCTTATGTTGTTTTCCTTGGGCGCATGCAATGCATTTTTCAGAAAATGGAAATTCTTTAATTGGAAGACCTCTAACTAAGTTTAACTTAGAGAGTTTGTTCATATTTTTGAAATTAACATGCCCCAGTCGCCTATGCCAAAGCAGTGATTCTGATTCTGAAGCCTTAGAGATCAAGCAGGTTAAGTTGTCATTTGTCTTGGCGTTTTTCATGTTGAGCACGTATGTGTTGTTTTGTCTTGGAGCAGTGAGCATGATCATTTCAGCAGGAACAACATATCCGGGCTTCAGGAACAAGCATTCCATGTCATTGAAAAGCACCGATATTCCTTTATCACAGACTTGTGAGACACTCATGAGATTGTAGCACAGCTCCGGCACATAATTGACATTCTCCAGAGTGAGGGCTTCAGACACCACATCTCCTACTCCAACAATCTTTCCTCCCTTCTCGTCTCCAGCGAAAGATACGAAATAGCCATCGATGAAGCGAAAATTCTTCAGGAGTTCCTTCAGTCCTGTCATGTGTCTTGAACATCCGCTGTCTACGTGCCAGATGTATTCCATGAGCATGCGGAGCCATTTCTGGAGTTTATTCTGATATACACAAAAATACGAATATACAAATTAGTTAGTTTTGGGAATCCAGATTTGCTTCATTTCGAATCTATCGTGGTTTTGACCCACTTTGGCCTCTTTTTGTTTCCAAAAATAGGCAGTTGACTCAACCAGATTTTTAACAGACTTCTTAAGATAATTTAATTGATATGTGACGTTTGTAAGTAAATCATGCTCTGGTTTAGAAAACTTCTTGGTTTTACAATGTTTCGCTGTATGTCCAAAATGACCACAGCGAAAACATCTTTTATGTCTGGGTCTTTTGGTGTTAGAAGATGATGTATGTGATGAGTGTCTTGAGCTTTCTGCTTTCTTCATTTTCTTGTCAACTCTGCTTTCATCTTCTGGACATTCCTCATCATTGTCGTAATCAGATGAGCTTTCAGACGTTTGGTATTCACTTAAGTCTTGTTTTTCACTTGCTTCGTAAATTGAATCATTGCAGCTTTGATCTTCGCTTGAACTTTCTGGATTTTGGTCTTCAATTGTTTCAACACTTGAGCTTTCTGAGCTTTCAACATTTGTTGTTTGATCTTCACTCGAGGTTTTCAAGGTTTCTTCACTTGAGAATTCTGTGCTCTCACTGTCTGTTGTTTCGGACATTTGTTCATCCTCAGGGCTTGAAGTTTTCTTTTCATCTTCTGAGTCAGCAGTGCTTGAGTCTTCATTGCATTGATCTTCAGTGACACTCTTTTCTGAATCTGTCATACCTGTTCTGGAAGGAATAAATTCGGGAATTTCCTCTGTGAGGAATTTTCCAAAACTATTCCTTTTTAATTCTGGCACAAATACAGGAGATTCACAAGCAACTTTATCATCACAACACGCATAATTTAAATCATGACATTCAGACACACAATGTTCACGATCACGGGTCTCAAATATAGGCACATGGCCCTTACAGTCATCCGAAGATTTAAATTTAGGCACTCGGCCATTACAGTCATCCATCCTACTTAAATTATTACATTCATCCTTAACATTGTTTTTCCTAGAACAGTTCCAGGCGAACCAGTTAACGGTGGAATAACTGTCGCCTGAATATCCGATTCCTATTTTTGACCCGCCGCAATCTCCATCCTCATCGCACACATCTTCTTTACACACAATGGGATCTGCATTGCTTTTAGAACAGTTAGCGGTGGTCTCATTTTCACAAAAATCATTCTGTTCAACAGAGGCCTTTTCATTGATAAGATCGTTTTCGGGATGAGGAGTCGGCATAGGCACATAGTTTTTGCTATGTGGAGGAAAGAAAAGTTTTCTTTCATTTCCGTGCCTATCCTTATACCCAATCCCGTCCTTCACAAACATTGGTCGTTGGCAGTTTTTAATGTCAGTAAAGGCCTTTTGACTGACATTCCATTTATCTATTATAATTTGTAATTTATTCTTTTCGTTCAAAGCTTTTTCTAATCTCTCTGTAAGATCGTTAATGATAAAATCTTTTCTAAACACAAATTCTTTAAGAGTTTGCATTTCAGCTAAAGTTGAGTTCAACTTTCTCTGATATGCAGCCTCGTTCTGTTTAAGCTCGTTGTTAAATTTTAAAGCTTTGTCTTTTTGTCTTTCAAATTCTAGATTTAAGAATTTGTAATGTGCCACGACATCAACGCATGCAAGTGTGCATAACTTTTCCTTGAAACTAAGTGGAATACTGTTTACCAAGTCCTTGTCTGCCTTCTCCTTTGATGAATCTGCTTTCATCGCGGCTGCTGGGACCTTTTCGTTGCCCTTCTCAGATGCCTCTTTCGAAGCATGCTCCTCTGCTTGACCACACTTCTCTTCTTTTTCAGGCTCCACTGAAGTCAGGATGCTTTTCAAACCTTTGTCAGCAGTATTGTCTCCTTTTGGAATTCCAGCTGTCTGCTTCTCAAACTGCCTTGATGAGGATTCACCTGAGATCTTGGCCATCAGGGCTTTGTTAACTTGCTCCTTTGCTTCAGTAATTTCTTCACTCCAGTCATAGTCTTCGACGACTAAGGCTTTTGGCGTGCTGGGAGACGCGTTGTTCTTGTTCTCTTCAACTGTGATTTGCTTTACAGCAGGAGTGGTTTCACTGTTTCCTTCCTTCAACAGAGGACAATCACGCTTGAAGTGTCCTAGATTCTTGCAGTTGTAGCACCTAAGTTTAGATTTGTCAAACCCAGCTTTTCCAAGACCCAAACGCTTTCCTGTCTTGTCTTGAAATTTCTTTCGCCTCAAGGTGATCATGGCCATTTGCCATTTCAGATCCATTTCCTCCATATCATCTGGATCAACCTGATACATGTCTTCAGCAGTGAACATCTCCTTTTTCAGCTCCCCCGACATCAGGGCTTCATAGCTGCTCAGAAATGTGTTGAAGAGTGCCACGTTTTCAGTGGACACTTTCAATGCTTGAGTGTCAATAGTGATAGTCTTCTCAACGAGTTGTGGGGCTTTTGATGTGCTTGCGGAAGCGTTCGCGTAGATTAAGTCAGAAGCTTGTGGAGTAATGCCCCCTGAAGCAAGAAATGCCACATTTTTCAATCCAGCTGAGGTTTGAGTTGACTTTGGTTGGTACCCGGCAGTGTTCATCTCTCTTTTGTTGACATCCATTTCAAAAGCTCTTAGGGTATTGATCAGATCGGACAAAGTGACAGGATTTGGATTGTTGAGGAAATCCTTCTTGATCATCATGCATTGTAGACTCCATTCCTTGGGAAGTGAATCTAGCAGCTTCTTTATTGCAGCACGATTTGTGACAGGATTTCCCGCCTTCTTCATTTTGGTCATCATATTCAGAAAACGACTGATGTGGTCAGAAAGACTTTCTCCACGAACTCCACAAAACATGTCATATTGTTTCTGCACCATATCTCTTTTGCTTTCGATCAACTCTTCATTTCCTTCATAGTACTCAATCAATGCATTCCAGAGTGCATTGGCAGTTCGGTGTTCTTCAAACATGTTGCAGTCGTTGGTTGATAGTGCCATGGTTAAGGTAGCATGAGCACGACGATCGCGTTGGATAAGAGCCTTGTCTTCATCAGTAAAGGTAGTTGCATCATTGTTGGCAACTACTGCGTCTCCTCGAACGACCGTTGGAATGTGGGGTCCAGCGGTGACAGAGAGCCACAGATTGTAGTCCGTGTACTCAAAGAACGATTGAATGCGAGTTTTCCAAGTGCTAAAGTCTTCAGCACCTTTCAACTTTGGTGGTCGAGTGGTGGTTCCAGTCTCAAGTTCCGCTTGAGCAATTGGACTTAGTTGATTCAACGACATCTTTGCTTGTTTTAGACAAAATGGAGCTGATCAGAAGGTAATTTCGCTGACAAGTCACAGAGAACCGGTGAAAAAGTTTAAAATCGCCGATGACCGAAGAGTCCTGATCAACTTCGCTGGTGCTATAAGGAGTCCTGCACGAGCGAACACGATAATTCCGCTGACAAAACACAACACAGACAATAGTTAGGTTAATTTCACCGATTACCGTGATAAGAACGCTGTGGTTCGCTATCACGGTTCTCGAAGTCGCCTTCGATAATTTCGCTCAAGGGTCACTGGACACTATTTCGCTGGTGATCAGTAATTTCGCTCGAATGATGATCGTCGAAATTAGTGATTCTGCGATGAGTTTCTCAATGAAATGATTAATTTCGCTATATTCAACGCTAGGTTCGCTGTATTCAAAAGTTTATTTCGCTGTATTAAAAAATTGTTCGCTGTCTTCAAGATAATTTCGCTGGACAGAGGGTTTAACACGAACTAAAACCCTCTAATCACTCAAAAATAGCTCAAAAACCATGTTTTGATGCATCAAAATGTCCAAAATGACTCCCTAATCATGTATTAACAACAACCTATCGATTAAACACACCAAATCAATCCATTTTAGGTCCAAAAATTTGAAAACTTTGAAACTCTTGAAAAACCTTCAAAACTATGAAAAATCTCAACAAGAACACAGCAACCAAGAGCACTAAGGCTCTGATACCAAATTGTAGTTCCCAAAACGAATCCGGATCACAGTGGTTGGTTGTTTTAACCCATAACACCTATTGATTAGGTGTTTGAGATATGAAAAGTTAAGAAAGATCAAAGATGAAGGTGAAGCTAATGGATTAAAAGAATACAACAAGTGTTGTATTGAATCCAAACAATAAGATATAACAGTAAAACACCTTGGATATCAGATTTGAGCACAAGATCAACACTAGAATGTAACAACACCAATATTCATTCAAGAGCCAAAAGCTTGAGTAGGTTACAATGTATGGGCTATATATAGTGTTCCTGATTAGCCAGCAAATTTATAAATTTGCTGGAATCTTATCTACACTAAGTCAGGAAACAATCTTCTAGAGAATTACAAAATAAGCCCTTGTACATTCAAAATAGCTACAGACTATGACTAAACTAATCCAGCACAAGTATCAACGATCTCAAAAGTTCTAACAAGATTCCGTCGGGTTCGGTTGGAAACAGATAACCTCCACCCATGTTACTGGATTATGGTGAGAAAATATTGGTTGTAGAGAACAAGTAAAAATGGTAGAGACATTGAAGTGGGGTAGAATGTGAAATGAGATGGTTTAAATATGAATGGTAAATGTTTGAAACGTAAATAATTATATTGAAAAACAACTTTTTTTGTGAAATTAACCGGTTTAAAGCCGTTTGAAAAAACATTCACACTAAATAACAAACTACATCAATCAGTGTTAACCCAGCAGGGCCGTCTCCGAAAATCACAAAAAAAAATTGGCTTGTTCGAGATAAAAAAATTTTGGCCCTATTTGCAAATCTTCATATAATATAAACTCATCGATCATTCAATCAAATACATAAATACTAAAAACCCATAATACTATGATAATTGTTATGAAATTGATAAAACAAATTAACAAAAATGGTGTAGCAAAAATGATCAAAGTATCGAGCTTACTTGCTAAGCGAACAGTATGGTTCTTCTAGCGTTTTTTGAAGTAAAGCTCTCGATCAACTCCTTGTAATCAATAGTATCTAATATTCACTTTCAATAGATATTGTCGCCAACCCGTTACTAAGCCCACCCCAATTTCTAGGATAAAAAATATCAATATCTGGAACCGGATTAACATCATCTTCACACATAGAAGCTTCTTCATCTACGGTAGCATTAACATTATTTTCACCTACGTTCACATTGTCTTCACCTACGTTAATATTCTCTTCACCCACATTAGCTTCTTCATCTACGTTCACATCTTCTTCACCCACATTATCGTCACCCAAGTTAGAACTAGAATTTTGAGTTTCTTTTGAAGAAAACTCGTGTATTCGGTTTTGTTTTACTTCGTCCGCCTTTCTTTTCCCTTCCTCTAGCTTCCTCTTCTTACATTTTTTATGGCCGGATAGGTGTTTGTATTTAGGAACGGGAGGCATAATTTCTAAATATTAACCAAAAACATTCATTCAATCGCACGAAGTCTAATACTAATACATTTAAAGTATAACTAAACATCAAACAAAGTTTTATAGTATATGAAATCATATTCACATTCATATGAAATCAAAAATATATGAAATCAGTTAAAGTTTTAAACCTCTGTCTGCTGGTTCTGGTTTGCTGCGATGATGATGAATTGATGATCCCTGCTGCGATGATGATCTTCTGCTGCGATGATGATGATCGATCTCCTCTGCTGCGAACGTTTTGTTGAATGAATCTGATCCCCAAGGACCAAGTCGTCTGATACTCTGCTGCGAATGTATGATAGGAACGACTGAAACTGAATGTTTCCCTCCTTCCCTGGTACGACGTTTTGTTTCCCTGATCGCTGGCCCTTATTTTTGTTTATTAGTTACTTAGGCTTGTTAATTGGGTTTTAAAATTGGGCCATTTTTTAAAAAAAACTTTTAAGCAGGTGCTTATTTAAAAAACTTTGGGCCTTTTAAGCGTGCCTTAATTTATAAAAACATCCATATTTTATATATATATATATATATATATATATACATATATATACATATATATATACATATATATACATATATACATATATATATATATAGGGTCGGGATTTAGAGAAAATGGTGGAAAGTGTGAGAACAGTGAGAACGCTTATGGATCGTCCGATCAAAACAATCTATGGACTAGATTGGCGCAGTGGCCTTTTCGTAAATAACATTAATTTTATTACGTAGACGCGCTTCATTAAGGGTAAAAGCTTCTTTTGACTACTCCAAACAAAACGCCATCTCATGAAAATAAAACGCCAAACAAAAATCACACACCATTCTAACTAAAACGCTATTAGATATAAAACGCCAAACTTAATTAGTAAAATCCCGCCTAAAAAAAAGGCCAAAAAATCCTATATATACAACAACTCAAACCTTCAATTAAAAACACACACAAAAACCCCAAACGCCATATTTAATATATACCATTCGTCTGATAAACGCCAGAAAACCCAAACATCAAATATATTGTTGTCAATAAAGTGTAGCTGTATGGTGTGGACAACATTGTCAGTTATCTTTCTTAACTGAGGATTAACAATGTTATCCATCCCCATACAACAACACTTTATTGATTTTAGCATGATCAAATTTACAGTTTTAAGATAGTTTATTTTGTGGCGTTCTTTTTCTCGGTAAAACGCCAAAAAAGATAACATTTTGGCTGAAAGGGTGTAAACTCAATAACATTTTGCTGCATGAGATGGATAGAAATTATAGAAAAAGAGGTTGATTTCAGACTTTGTGTTTCCAAACGGCGACAAAAAACTACTTCAAAAAAAAATAAAAAAAAATCATACGAAAGTCGAAACAGCCAGTGAAGATGCTTCAAAAGAAGAAAGAGAATGGTGACAGTGAAGATTTGGAAGATCAATATTTATTTTGTTTAATTTTCTTTTTCAGTTGATTGTTATATAATAACAACGCCATATCTATAATACTATATAAAGGAAAAGTGATGGACTAAAATGTAATTTTACTAGGTGTGCAAATTTAGAAGCATAATGTACAAAGAATACAAGCCATTTTAAAGGAATATATAAAGAAAGTTCACAAAATTTTAAGACGCCACAGGGTTAATATAGGGATTTCGTCCACTGAATTTTGGGAAACCTTGAATTTATGTCGCGGCGTTTCATCTTTCATTGGCATCGGCGTATATCTTCCTCTCAAAACCCTACAACCGCAAACCTAAAACAAGTGAGAAATCAATCGCCACTCCATTTGATCTAATCCATTTATTGACTGAAGAATACGGAGAGTGGGGAGCATACACCAGCTTTGGAGGTCATTCAATCATTCAAATCAATAAGCATAATCTGAACTTAGTCGTGTTTTGTTTCTCCTTTATCATCT
Source organism: Helianthus tuberosus (assembly GCA_030545235.1). Lineage (NCBI taxonomy): Eukaryota > Viridiplantae > Streptophyta > Magnoliopsida > Asterales > Asteraceae > Helianthus > Helianthus tuberosus. The sequence continues at coordinate 147,531,563 of CM060452.1, forward strand.
TCTATTAATGGTTATTTGTTTGGTCGTTGATCGGGTGCCGCTACGAAACCAACGATGGTTGGGTATTGTCTCTTCTCTCTTGAATTGTCATACGTAGCCTTCATCCAGTTTCTGTCCGTCGATCAGGTACCCCTACAAAATCATCTCGAAGCATTTTATTCTATGTGTGTTTATGATTTTGAGTTTAACCGAGATTTTGTAGAGATGGGGAAGAAAGCTTCTGATTTTGAGGGCTTTCGGTGTATTTGCATTTGTTGATTTTGCGTGCAGTGGTCAATTAGACTTACATTGACATTCAGGCTGGTCGATTTCCACCCAAATTGCCATCCTGTGTATTAGCAGAAAGCCACAGTTTGTAAACTCGATTATCTTTCTCGTATCTGTGTTCTCTCGGTATTTTGATCTCTTTATTTAATCTTCTATTTTTTTGGACTACCAAATTATTTTGTAGATTATGAACCACTGCTTATATTTCAGGTATGGGGGACCATAGTTTTGTGCAAAGGTTACGTCTTGGTGGGCCACTTTTGAAGGAAAATATAGCAACCATGGAGCTGAGGACATTTCGGCTATTAAGACATTACTAGAGCATAATGTTGATTGTAGTCCCGAAGATAAGGTTTTTAGTCATTCTTTCTAAAATTTGTTGTCATGTTAATAAAGGCTGGCATGATTACAATTTATGTTTCTTTTCAAGGAAGGCATGCCCCCATTGGATCATCTTACACAAGGACTAGAACATGAGAAATTGCTGGCTCCTCTCACTTTGTATCTTACGTTAAAGTTTCCAGTTGGTGAATTGTTTGTAATATTTCTATGTAGGGGTGCTTTTATATGCTCGGGTGATTATCATCTTCATGCCATTCTTCGTCAAGAACATCGTAACAAGGCTACAAAAGTAGCATTTTATTCAGAATTGCAGGAATACGACACTAAGTATGCCTTCTTATATTATAAGATATATTTTTTTACAATTCTTACCGTTTAAGGTTTAGTCATTTTCTTTATTGTTTGGTAGAATGATAGGGAGTCTGCAATTGTGGAAGGAAAGATGGACAATATGCATGAATCCCGATAATTTTATGCAAAAAGTTCCAAGGTTAATTATTATTTTTTTACTTCTTTCAATTTTATTTTAGGATCTTTTCATCATCATCATCATCATCATCATCATCATCATCATCTGTATGTTTGTTTTGTTTCATTAGATCGTAAAAGAACTTAAATCGTCCTTCTGGTCGGCTCTGGTCCACAATCGAGGTACCAAACCTGAACATTTGTTTGTTCAAGATAGATGTTCAAGTTCTGGTTCTTGCTGTTGTGATTAAAACAGGGAAGTGATCTGCAAACCATGATCAGTATCAACTTCTTTTCACATAAATAGGTTGGGTAATGGGTCAAACGGGTAATTTATGGTGTGGATTGAGACGGGAATAGTTGACCTGAAACACTTTCTTATCCCAACATTTTAATCTTTTATGTAGATGATTAGCGTAAAATACAATTATAAAAAGTATTTAACTTCTGTAATCATCTAATTTTTAAATTAAATAATTGAAGGTGCACGTTGGGAAACTTTTGACCCGTTTCCCTTTTAATCTACCTCTTTTTTTAGTTGCAAGCGTTCATTTTGAGTATCCCGAGGCGTAAAATAATGGACGAGACACAAGAAACCTTGAGAACATCGCCTTCCCGAGTACCCATGTGAAGGTAGAACCGTAATAGTAAAACCCGTAATTGCTAGGATTTTTTTTTTTACCTTTTTCTATGAAGATTTTTGTTTGTATGTTCATTCTGCAGGAAAAATGGTCATAGAACCTTTATATTGCATCCATGTGTTATGGTCGAACCGTATATTGAATCATGCTGGTAACAGAGGCTACATTTTACTGAAAACCCCCACTAACAACTATGTTTTTGTATTCATATGTAACGGGTCAAATCAAATAATTTAAGATAAAAACGAATTGGTTATTAAAAGTTAGCTAAAGTGTAATTTGTGTGATGATTGTGATTGTTGGTGGTTTTATGTAGGTTGTATCGCCTCCTATTGATTCTGTAAAGAGCGATGGGAGAGAGAACTGCAAAGAGGGCAAGAATTGAAGACACGCCAGTAGCACCGCCGCCGCTGACCTCACTCGCACGCTGATTCCGGTTTCACCCCACCAATTTGTAGTGTACTATTTGTAACGGAAGGACTGCGAGAAGCTGTTCTGCTTTCATGTCGTAACACAAATTGATGCGGGGAACTCGCCGATATAAATCTTTGTTTTTTAGTTAGGGTTTGGTTCATTTGTTTTCTTAATCAATCTTGCTTTTCATCTCTGTGTTACATTTCATTTTGTTTTGATGTTTCACTACTTAATTCATTCATTAATTTCATTAATTTTGTTTATACCATCTGGATTGGAACATGTTCTTGTTTGTGTCATTTTGTTTTTTGATTCTATCAATTGATATTTTATTTTTACTAAATTGTTAAAGTGTATGTATGTGTGTGTGTGATTGTGTTATCTTACAGCAGTTTTTTTGATATTTTATTTTTACAATTCCTCTGTCGTTTTTTTGTCAAGGGACCTACAACGGTTTGCTAGTTTTAAAGTTTTCGCTTGAGTAATGGTTTGATTTTATTTTGGTCATTCTCAAATAAAGTTTACCATGTTTGTGATTATAACAACCCTAAAGAAAACCGACACCCTAAAAATATTTAAAATATCCCAATATGTCCTAAAATACACCCCATACGTGAAAACGGGTCCTGAATACCTTAAATATTATTAAAAATAATAAAAAAATCAAATTTTGGGTTTTGTCGCGGGCCGCGTAGATCCCTTAGGGATCTTACACGGGCCGCTAGAGATTAAAGGTGTGGCGCAGCCCGGTGTTGACACGTGTCTGACTCGTGTTGAACCTATATGCTGACCCGGATCAGCTACGCTGTTGACCAGTGTTGACGCGGGCCGCGTAGGCCTTTTCCTACCTTTACGCTAGCCGCGAGAGGACCAGAAATCAGCACTATATGTAGAGGGCCTTAGATCTCCAGTCGAACTCGCTCACTTTCTTTTCTATATCTCGAAAATCTGATAGTAGGCATAATATACGGGTATTATACCCCCCTAATTAGCGAAGTTCTTCTCCTTTGTAAGTATCATAACCCATGGATACGTATTTGATACGCTGCCCGATAGATCTAGGGTTACATAACGGCTGTCGTGGTTCTGCCCGACGTAGTCGTTGGAATGCCGTCTCGGGGAGGGTATTACTAATGTTAAAATGGGTTATTATACTAACACGTGTGCATTTGTGTAAATTATAGATAATTCTCAAGAAACTCTAAATGATAACCTAAGACAGCAATGTGAGTAATCTCCTTTTTGTAAACTGCTTTTACAAAACCTTAACTATTTTACAATGCAATCTAGCAGTGATTGAGTCTTTGTAATTCTACGATTACTGCCGGTATGTTGGGGTTTTGTATACAAAATGTGAGACACGTTACCATTGGACGAAGAGTTAGCCAATGTGTAATATGACCCACCAGTCAGGATTGACAGTACTGAATGAGTAACTGGGTAGATATAAACATTGTGATCGCTCTCAATACTGTTTAAATTAAATTAATGTTTCTTAATTAAACTGGGATTCACTCACCAGTATTTCCCATTGACAAATGTTTTTAAAACGCGTTTCAGGTAACACAATGTGAAAGCCAATTAGAAGCCAGCTGGATAGCACTGAAGGCTTAGAAAAGTGGCTATAAAAGTTACCTAAATAAAGAAGGTGTTTTAATTCAATAAAATGGGATTTATCCCTATAAATCAGTTTGTAATGAAAACTTGGGTTTTATCCCAATGTGTTTTTTTCTATAAAATGTGGTGTTTTACTCTAATAAAATATTTCCTAACTACGGTCCTGATGTAATTTCCGCTGCCAAATTAATAAACACCGATACCACCGACACTGAGTTCGCGGCCGCCCGTTCCTGGGACAGATAGGGGGCAGGGGTTGCGACAGATGGTGGTATCAGAGCTAAGCCACTTATTCAGCCACAGAAGTGTTCTGCTGACATCAAAATTCAATCTGTTAGGAAATAAATTATGGGAATACGTGCATAACTGTATTTCTTGTTATGTGTTATTTGACTATTTGTTAGTTATACAGTATGAGCGACCAAGGACCATCTGATGCATATCGTCAATTGTCTGGTTCGCCTAGAAGCGAAGGCACCTCCTCTTCTCAGCTTGCCCTCTCAAGGTACTCTGCTGATACGGAAGAAGGAATATTCGTGTTTAAGGCTCAGTCCGTGGTGCCATTCCTTCAGAAAAAGAGAGGATGGTTCAGTCGAGGGGCACACGAGCGTAGAAAGGGAGACCGATGCCTATGCCCAGGATATGATTAATAGGGGTATAGCTAGCATCCACATCTTAGCAACCACTGCAGCTGACCCTAATCTGGAACAAATGATAGCACCCCAACCCCAACCACAACCACCAATTCCTGACCAACCAATGGTAATAGAAAACCCTGAAAATCAAGTAGAAATGCATGATTTCAATCCGGAGGAAATACCTAGGGTACCAACACCAAATCCATTAGACCCAAATTATGACCCCTGGTGGGATGACGTTAGGGACTATGTGCAACGTTACCCGATACACGAAGACATACCCATGCCAAACATAGGAGCCTACCCAGGTTTGGATCCTTTAGATCCCTATTACCACGATGTATTCATTAGGGAGATTTTAGAGAATCCTTACCAATTCCAGGCACCTACAACTCCATACCAGGAACCCGCACCCCAGATTCTGAACCCAGTCCTAGAACCTGCACCCCCAATGAGTGCAGAGAATGTACAAGAACTTAGGACATTTGGTGAGGAAATTTTAGAGAGTAGTGAACGAATGCGACAGGTGGGAGAGCGACTCGTCTGGAAGTACGACGAGCGCAATATGGATTTCTGGATGAATCCATATCCATGAATGTGATGGTGGAAACGGTAGTAATAATAATATTAATAGTAATAAAATAATATAATATGTGTGTATGTGTATGAAAAAAAAACTACAGGATGCCTACTACTAGTAGTGTAGTTTTAAATTTTAGTTGGTATTGTAATTTTAATTTTAATTTCAGTACTGGTGTGTAATAGATGCATAGTATATGAATAGAGTAAGTCGAAATGATCGACGCTTATGACCAAAATGCGTGTCATGTGATTGGTTATATTAACTATTATTTTGTGATATTAATAAATGGTAAATGTTTAAAATTCAGATGGCCGATGAAGGAAATCAAGGAAATCTGAATAACGATAACCAGAGTAACATTAACTTGGTTAATGAGAATTCGAGCATCAATAACAATGGAAACCAAGTGGATAATAGTGTTATCCAACACATAGTAGCACAAGGAATTATAGATGCAATGCCATTTATTATTCAAACGGTTCAGGAAGCGAATAATAAAAGTAAACATAGCAGTAAGCGACCAACTGAACCAGAAAACAACGTAAACAATGGACCTGTACTTCAAGTGCCCATTCCCAAAAGAAGAAGAACTATGCCTTATGGTTGTTCTTATAAAGAATTCTGGTCATGCAAACCAATAGAATTCTCGGGCAATGAAGGACCCATTGCAACTCTGCGCTGGATCGAAAATACTGAGGCTGTTTTAAAAATAAGCAAGTGCGCTGAAGAAGAGAAGATAATGTTTGCTTCTAATCTATTTAAGAACTCAGCCTTAGAATGGTGGAACACTATCCTCCAGTCCAGAGGAAGTGATAGGGTTTATAATATGGAATGGGAGAAATTTAAAAATATGGTAGAAAGGAAATTATGCCCTCTCAATGAAAAGGAACAAATAGCGAATAAGTTTTTGAACTTAAGACTGACCGGGGTAGATAGTAAGGGTTATACTACTACATTCTTTGAATATGCTAGAATAGTACCAACCCTTGCATCACCTGAACCCGTATTACTCTCCCGTTATATTTGGGGATTAATTGGGGAGATTAGACATGTAGTCAAGGCAGCTAGACCACAAACTATAGAAGAAGCTGTAGAATTAGCAAATACCTTGACATATGAGTTAATAAATACTATAGAAGAAGACCAGAGGAGAAACCTAGCTCAAAGACTTACCCAGGAATTCTGATCTGGAAATTCCAATCATGGGAAAAATGTAGGTTCCACATCTGCACCTTAATGCAAGTATTGCAAAAGGAAGCATTCTGGAAGATGCTCCATATATTGCAATTTCTGCAAAATATCAGGACACAAGGAAGAAGACTGTAGGAGGAAAACCAACAACAGGATATGCTACAACTGTGGGGAACAAGGCCACATCAAGCCGAACTGTCCGAAATTGGCTCCAGCTACAAACAACAAGAACACTAAAAATGCTAGAGCATTCGTTCTGACTGCAGATGAAGCCAAGATGATTCCAGATGTCATAGCCGGTACGTTTTTAGTTAATGATGTTTTTGCTAAATTATTATTTGACTCTGGTGCAAACCAAAGTTTTATTAATACTTCATTTTGCAAACTTCTTAATCAATCATTAACTAAACTACCACAAGAATGCCTAGTAGAGACAGCAAATGGGGAAACGGTTAGGATTTCTGAAATTTTGCAGGGAGCAAGAATAGAATTTTTAAACCAAAAGTTTATTGCAAACCTTTACCCAATGAATCTGGCAGGATTTGATGTCGTTTTAGGAATGGATTGGTTAATAGCCAATAAAGCCAGTATTTTATGTGATCAAAAATCAATTCAAGTAAATTCAACAAAAGGTGAAAAGATCACAATTAAAGGAGATAAATCCTCTAGATCCACGAAATTATAGATAATTCTCAGGAAACCCTAAAGGATAACCTAAGACAGCAATGTGAGTAATCTCCTTTTTGTAAACTGTTTTTACAAAACCTTAACTATTTTATAATGCAATTTAGCAGTGATTGAGTCTCTGTAATTCTACGATTACTGCTGGTATGTTGGGGTTTTGTATACAAAATGTGAGACACGTTACCATTGGACGAAGAGTTAGCCAATGTGTAATATAACCCACCAGTCAGGATTGACAGTACTGAATGAGTAATTGGGTAGATATAAACATTGTGATCGCTCTCAATACTGTTTAAATTAAATTATTGTTTCTTAATTAAACTGGGATTCACTCACCAGTATTTCCCACTGACAAATGTTTTTAAAACGAGTTTCAGGTAACACAATGTGAAAGCCAATTAGAAGCCAGCTGGATAGCACTGAAGGCTTAGAAAAGTGGCTATAAAAGTTACCAAAATAAAGAAGGATTTTTAATTCAATAAAATGGGATTTATTCCTATAAATTAGTTCGTAATGAAAACTTGGGTTTTATCCCTATGTGTTTATTTCTATAAAATGTGGTGTTTTACTCTGATAAAATATTTCCTAACTACGGTCCTGATGTAATTCCCGCTGCCAAATTAATAAACACCGATACCACCGACACTGAGTTCGCGGCCGCCCGTTCCCGGGACAGATAGGGGGCGGGGGTTGCGACAGTGATCCTGTGACTAGGCAGAGGGTTACGTTTAGTAGAAAACACGATGAAGCAATCTTCAATTGGGAAGGTTTGGTGAGTAGGGTTAATGAAGATTATGTAGTTACTAGCTATAGAATTGTGAGAGTAGAAATGCGCGAGCCACCCTCAAATTATCTCAGTTAGTCAGCTTAGATATGTATACCTGAAACTGGGGAATGGGTTGTTTATAGGTTGTCGTGTCCTAATGCAATTGCACCCTCTAGGTACGGTGCAGGTCCCCTAAGCTTTAATGGGATTCTTCATTGGTTTGTTAATCGTCATGGTATGGTTGCTTTTGATCCTTATAAAGATCCCAAATCTTGTCGACTTAACCCTTTTCCAGCTGACATGGATGTTCAAAGTGAGGTTACGCATGATGGGCTTTATCGTTTATGTGACGATTGCCAAGGAAAGCTTCGGTCTTTTCAAGTGGCTCCTGATGCGAGTTTATTTTACTGTTTTCGTATGTGGGATTTGAAAGATTATCAGAAAGGAGAATGGTGTTCTAAATTTAAGGTGACATGTAGTGATCTCTCTTCTTCTGATCCTGAATTGGAGAGCTGGTTAATGAAAGCTACTTTTCTACCATTAACTTTCCATCAGTTTGATCTGGATATTGTTTATCTGAGGTGTGTGGAGCTTGCTTGTGTATATACTATTCAGAACAGAAGGCTGGATGTTGCTTGTAAATCTGCTGGTGTTGTTGATGCCCTGTTATGGCGTGTTGTGGTGCCATTTGTTACTCCAAGATGGCCAACACCAATTCCTATATCTCTTGTTCCATATAAGGTGGTTGTGCCAGAAGTTCTTCCTAATTTCTTCATTCATTAATGGGTGAGTTTCTCTTTTTTAATGTATTTGTTATGTTATCAATCATGTTTTTTTATTCCGAATGTAACAAGATTAAATCATTTATTGTCATATCACTCCACTTGGAATGACAGTGGATTTTGAATTGGTTTTTAGTCGAAAGTTTTTACTAACGCTCTTACAAAACCTTGCAATAGAACTAATACATCATTTAAAAAAAATGAGAGCTTCATTGTTTTGAGTCGAGAGTTAATACATCATCTTAATACATCTAATTGTCGACTCCGCCGCAACGCGCGGGTTCCCCACTAGTCTAATAAAAACACCAAAAAGCCAAATGTCTTACACCTTTGGCGTTTATCAAACCATCATAAAATTACTTTGGACAAGTATTATAAAAAAACCAAAAATAAAATAAAATAATAAAATAAATAAAAAACAAACTTGAAAATGTAACTAGAAACAGTAACTACAAATCAGTAAAACTGAAGATAGGGAAAATTTATTATATTAGAATCTAAAACGCCAAACTTTAAAGATGGGACGTGTTACAGACTTCAGAGATAAAGCTTGTCAAAAACAATAATTACAAAAGTAACTGAAAAGACTAATACTTTATTATAATAACGCACCGCCTAACTTAGGCGCCAAAAAGAGATCCTATAAAATGATACGTCTCAGCAACTTCCATTTGATCAAACCAAAAAAACAAACGGCAATACTACTAAATACCACTCACTGTAAAACGCCAAAAAAATCAAAGATGGCTAATATGCTTTCTTGGATATTCAGTATTGTTATTCGTGAAGTTTCACTGAATGAATTGTTAGCGGAGGCGAGTAACTCAGTAAGATTTTGCTGCATGAAATGGACAAAAATTCACGAAAAAGATACTGATGCCAGTCATATGGCATTTTGTATTTTTTGTTCTTGAAGAAGGCTTGGACGAGGAGAAGAGATCAATGACACTGAAGAGTGAGATGATTATAAAGATGAAGATCAACATGAAGAAAAAGCGAAAAACCCACCCACACGTCATAGATCTATGTCCCCAAACATCCACAAAAAAACCACTTCAACAGACGAGCAGGCAAAATAATCAAACCGAGGGGTTTGTTAAGTTTTACATAAAACGCCATATTTTTTTGTGACAGTTCTTGTATTATTAAAGAACAGAGAGACTGATGACATTAAATATTGTGAAGAGATATCCGATTAGGATTTTTAATTTATTTTCTTCGCTTGTATTTTTTTTACTGTGGCTGAAATATAATCTAACAATTGTAAAAAGCCAAGATACCACAAACGCCAAAATGTTTATAAAAAAATAATAGAACAAGGCGCCACCTTTTTAAAACGCCTTGAAAAACGTCATTCAGATAGATTTCCTGACCACCCTGGGTTCCAATGGCATACGATTTGAATAAACGCCATAAACGCCAAAATATTAATACCATGAAACCACTAAACGCCATTAATTATTGAATTTGGTTAACGCCAAAAATCATAAACCCCAAAAATTAAAACAATATTCGGAAAATCGGAACTGGAAAAGCAGAAGATGAAAGGACAAAAAAGCCCCTCCGCCCTTCACTATGCCGCGTGACACGTGTTGGGCCAGGATGCGTTCTCACCGTTCTCACACTTTTGATCGTTTTCTCCTGATCCCGTTTATATATATATATGATTAGGATCAAGAGTGAACAACTTCTTGAGAGTGAACTGAGTGAACTAATCTTGGCCCTTGATCATATTTTAGATTAAAAGGGTAAGATTGACATTACCCAAGTATGTTTATGTTGGTGCATACGTCTGTCGACTTCGTCTTGTATCGAGTCTTGTATGTATATAGATAGATCAGGGCACAGAAAACGAGAAAACTGTTAAAAATAGGTCAACATGCAGTTTCAAACGAAATTAGAAAGTGTAATTTTGTTTGAAAGCAACAAGTGCATTTCAAGCGAAATTAACTTGTTAATTCCGCTTGAAATGGTAATCTCGCTTGAAACTGCTAATTTCGTTTGTATAACTAATTCCGTATGAACTGTGATTCCGCTTGAGTCATGTTCAAGCGGAATTAGGTGGCCTATAAATAGTTGGTGCCTGGTTTCGTTTGAGTAGATTAGTGTATGTGTGTTTCCGGAGCCGAAGTGCTGCCGAAGTCTCGTCTTGCTGTAAAACTTTGTCAGATTAATCAGAAAGACTATTAAAGTATATATCTTGCTGAATCACCCACAATATGTCTGTTTCCGCCTTTCATATTGTGTAGAACGCCTCTGATCGACTCGTTTCGGGTCCGTACACGATCCTACAAGTGGTATCAGAGCTCAGGAGGAGGAGTTCTACCATTTTCAGCTTGATTTCATCAGATTTTCTAACTTCTACACCTTCTTTTCTAAATTGAACTTGTTTTCACGGTTAAAATGACTTGAAATTCTCATAGTATACGCGCATTTGTATTTTATCAAACCCTTGAGAGTTATAGACCTAAATGCTGCTTAAAACCTGATCAATTTGTAATTCCGCTTGAAAAGTTTGTTCGAAATAATGATGTCAGCGTAATTCCGTTTGAAATTTCACCTAATCTCGCTTGAAATTAGTAATTTCGCTTGAGTGATCCGGTTTGAAAAGTGATTTCGCCCCAAAGTGTAATTTCGTTCGAGTGGGTATTCCGCTTGAACTTGTTATTCCGTTTGAAACTATTGAATTGGTATTTCGCTTGAAGTTGTTGTGAAAGGGATTCCGTTTGAACTTGGTATTTCGCTTCAGAAGGAGATTCCGTTTGAAATTGTGATTCCGTTTGAAAAGACTTAATTCCGTTTGAAAGTGTCTGATTTGTGAAATTTTTTGCCCAATCATGGAAGAGGAATTCTATAACGCATTTGCCACATCTCCGACTATTCCGGTTACCATTGCTCAAAACTTGAACTCGGAAAATGAAACTGGAGCGTTGGAAAAACCCCCGAAACTTATGGGAATTGAAGAGTACCATGGCTGGAAAAATCGTTTTGAGAATTGGGTTCAGGCAAATCATCTTAAAGCTTGGGAAAGCATTGAAACAAAATATGTTAGACCACAGACCGCTTTGAATGTTGATAAAATTATCTCAGAATTTTCAGACAAAGAGAGAGATAGTTATAAAGGAGAAAAAATGATGATTAGTCTTTTACAACAAGCTGTCAAAGAGGACATTTTTGTTTTGCTTTAGCATGATGGTAGTGCTTTCTCAATATGGGAAGCACTTGAGAAGAAATTTGAAGGAAGTACGGAAATGATCAATAGCAAAAAATCATTATTGAAGGAAGAATTTGAGTTGTTTACAAGTATGCCAGGTGAATCTACAAAGACTCTCATTGAGAGATATTGTCATCTTGTGCGTACCATGTCTCAGTTGAAAATTACTAAAACTCCAGCAGAATAGGTTGAAAAGTTAGCTGATGCTTTACCTCAGAAAGAATGGGGTACATATCTCATGATTTTAAAGAATACATGAGAGTTTAGTAGATTGTCAATTGGACAATTTATTGAAAAGCTTGAGGGACAGGATCTTGAACAGCAAAAGATTGCCAGAATGAACAGCTCGAGCAATCAACAAGGCATCAAATTGTACTATAAAGGAAATGTTCAAACTGTTGAAGCAAGTCCAAAGATCCAAACTGCTTTTAGTGTAGGAAATTCATCTGGATAAGTCAGTCAAAGTTCAATCAACACTAGTGGATTTTCAAATGTCAATCCTCCAAGTGTTCAAAGTTCAAATGTTGGTAATGGACATATGATTCAGTGCAATGTTGCATTGCATCTTCAAAATGGTTAGAATTTTTCTGAAGAAGTTGTTAAAAGTCATATGGCATTACTGGTTACTGCTTTGGAATCGTATGAAGGATTGATTGCTGGAAGAATTGGTAATCCTATGCTAACCAAGGAAGATTATGACCAGATTGATGCAGAGGAATTGGAACTTATGGATATTAAATGGTGTTTAGCAAGTGTTCTGAGGAGAGCTGAGAAATTCAAAATGATTACAGGAAGAAATGATTTCTTAGATGCAAATGTCTCTACTTTAGGTTTTGATAAATCTAAAGTTACTTGTTTTCGATGCAGGGAGAAAGAACATTTTAAGCGAGAATGTAAAAATCAAGAAGCAAATGGAGCAAAGAATCCATTTGGTGGACATGATTATTATCGGAAGGCTATATATCAACAAATTGCTCATCAACCGCATCAACAAAAAGAACCACAAACTGCGCATGCAAGAATGATCGAAGATGCAAATAAGAAAGCTTATTATGGTATCATTGATCAAGATGATGAAAAGATGGCTCCAGGATTTAGCTGGGATAGGTTTGTGGATGAAAATAAGGAGTTTAAAGCTTTCATTGCTCAAATTGTTCAAAAGCCATAATTGATGAAAGAATGGATAGCAGTGCTAGCTGATGAAGAGAAAAGTCAAGATGAAGAATCTGTTTCTTCTGAAAACAGTTCAACAGATACTAGTGATGATGATGAAGAAATTGAACAGATAAACATTGGAAAAACTCATTTATCTTCTGACAGTTTTGAATTTTATTTTGCAGACAAATTGAAGAAACTTAAAGAGAGAAAAGCTGCAAAAGAAATGAAAGAAGTTAAGGTTGTTGAGAAGATAGTTGAAGTAGAAAAAGTAGTTGAAGTCGAGAAGATTGTGGAGATTGAAAAGATTGTTGAAGTCACAAAACCTTGTCTTACATGTTTGGAACCTTGCAAGCAATGTGAAGATAAAGATGAAAGGTTTAGTGAGCTTGAAAAGTTGAAAGAGAAGTTGTTGTTTGATGTTAAGAATGTGAAAGAGTCGTACGATGTATTGAACAAAACTGTGAATAGTTTGCAGAAGACAAACTCTGAAAGAGAAGATGCTTTGACAATGATGAATGCAACAATGATGTCCAAGCAAAAAGAGATAAATTACTACATTGAAGAGTGTGCTAAGTTGAAGCAGGAGTTGGAAATTGAAAAAGTTGAAAATGAAAGAATCAGACGATTATTGAAAAGTTATTCAAGTTCTGATTACTTAATTGACAGAATTTATCCAACTGTTCCAGGTTTTGAAGTGTTTAATGTGACACCTGTGTCACTTCAACCATCAAACAAATGCCAAGCCAATGAAATATTGTATTTCATACTTGGGATCTGTATAAATATGTGTATCTTTTGCACATATCAATTCTTGTTCGATTTCAAGATCTAAATGCTTTCTGGAAGGTTATACGCGCATTGATGCGTAAATATAACCAGTTTAATGCAACAAACACTTTGGAATAGTGACATAGGCTTAACATACCTTAAATAACCTTTACATAACTTAGAAATAAGTTTTGGATGGTTTGGTATGCCGAAATCAAGTTAAATCGCTTACAGGGACTAAAGTTGACAAACTGCGAAAGTATGCCAATTTGAACTGTAACAGACATTCCGGAACATGGCCATAAGTTAAACATACCCTAAATATCCTTTACATAGCTTAGTAATAGGCTTTGAGGGGTTCGGTGTGCTAAAATAAACTTTTGGGTCATTCAGGGACTAAAAGCGTCAAAAAGTGCATAAGTTTGCTCTTTCGCGCATAACTTACGTTCTGAATACATCCGGACATCCAAAAATTTCTGTAAGCATTAAAATATTTTATTTTAGTGTTTGGCTTGAGAAAAATCCATTCGTCGGGTCATTTGGATCGTTTTTTGCGCTTATGCGCATTCCGTCGTAATCAAGCGAACATCGCGATCATACGACCAAACGAACCGACATCCGAGATATTTTTGAGCTTGTTTTGAGTTCCCAATACTTTAACATCATTTTAGAGCCTTTAAATGAGGTTAAACGTGTCAAAAACACCTCAATATGCATGTTTCTCAAGTTCAGGGACCAAAACTGCAATTCTGTAATAGATGGCCAGGCGGCCCGCGTAAACCTTGTGTGATATCTTACGCGGCCCGCGTCAGACTCCCAGATCAGATAAGATCAATTACTCAGCAGATTACAGCTGTTAAGCTCCCAACCACACACCCAGACTTGCCCTTTCAGTTCATGAGAGCCCATTTTTAGTCACCACAACATTCCAACAAGTGTACGCCTTAGATTCGATCACGATTTCCAAGAAACGATCCTAAAGGTTCGGGAAATCCTATAAATACCCACATCCCCCAACTTCAAAACCCACTAGAATCTGATTTGAGGAGCTCTAAGTTGAAACCTTTGTTTCATACCTGAGCTACTTGAATCAAGATTAGCATTCGGGGACCCTTCGTAAGTAGTCCTTCGTTCTTTTATTGCTTTTCGAGTCCGAAAGTCAAACTTTGTTTGACTTTCTGCGTTGACCAGTTTATGGTCAATGCGAAGTTCGTTTGAACTTCGCAACGTGATTGTAATCACGATGGTTATAGTCCCTTGTGACTATGCCTACTGATTACCACGTTGCCTAGGGTCGTAAGGGTAAGCGATCTAACAAATCGCTTATACCTTCGAACCCGACCCATTTGGTCGATCATTAGGATCCGACCAAATACATTAGGTGACCATAGTAGGTAGGGAATAACCTTCCGAGGTTATACCTTAGGGTCACGACGTTTAAGTAGTTGTATGATAGGTAGTTTATATGCCTTAGGTAAATTACCAAAATAACCCTTTAATGCCAAAATTCATTATAAACATATGTGACATAACTTTTGACATCTAAACTGATTTGGCGACAATATTAGGCATGTTAAGGCATATTCTACTTGTCATAGGACTAGTTAGGCGGTCCGAACGCGTTTCACGCGAACGACGCGTTAAAGTAGCATAAGCTACCTAAACGGGTCGTAATGGGTCGTAAGCACCTATGTTAGGTTTCATTTAGTATGTAGGCTTTGTTAAACCATATTACACGAGTCTCCATACTCGTTTGGTTTACGAACCCGCATTCTATCCGATCCTCCGATTTAGGTCCGGTTTATTAACATAGTTACATATATTAGGTGCCGTTTGATATCCGTGATCTCTAGCATTGTTTGGTTGTCACTCAAGGACTACTGAGCATTCTCAAGTGAGTACATAGACCCCTCTTTTACCGTTTTCAAACTGTTTTGGGGTGAAACACATGTGCCTACTTGTTACTTTCATGTTTTCCATGTTTTCATATCATATGCTTGCTATGTTCATTAGTACACTATTAGTACATTGTTTTACATTACATTTCATGCTATGTATGCCCATTGTGTGCATACTTAGTACATTGTTTTACATTACATTTCATGCTATGTACGCCCATTGTGCGCATACTTAGTACATTGTTTTACAATACATTTTATGCTATGTATGTCCATTGTGTGCATACTTAGTACATTGTTTTAAGTTACATTTTGTTGCATATGCTCATCCAGCATATGAGCACATTATATTACATTATGTGAACCATTTGTATTTATTAAACCATGTGAACCATTTGACAATAAACATTTTTACAATTGTTAAACATTTCATCTTGATGGTTTGGTTTGAGTAAGTGATTTAAGTAACGAGGCGTATGTAATATGATACAAGCACGGTGGATACGCCGCTGGTACTTCCTATATATAAGTGTTTGTATGGTATCACATATTGTAGCGTTATTTGAATCATTTCAATTTGAGACATATAACATTTTATACAAATAACATACTTTTCACAAGACATTGATTTACAAACAACTTATCTTATACAAACTCATTTTACATGGTTATTCATTTAACCATACATTATTCTCTTATTTATACATATCATCTGATCTTATCGTTTTTCAAATGATTTACAAGATAAAGCAAATTACAAGGTTCATGACTAAACATTTTCTCAAACATAAGTCATGAATTCTGTTTTCACAAAACCTATGTATCTCACAGGCATTTTTATGCTGACGTACCTATTTTTACATGTGTTTTCAGGAGATGATGCATAGGACTTATCAAGACATACTTAGGCGGACCTGTGCCTTAGTGACTTAAAACGAGACAAGAACTAGTTAATTTATGTTATGTACTCTTTGGTTCTTGTTTAAAACAATGTAAACTTTCATGTTTGATTAATAAAATGAAACTTCAATTGCCATGGATTTGAAACAATTAATTATGTTACAACACTCCCCGACGTTTCCGCCACGTTTGGTTGTTCCAAGTGGTCGGGGTGTGACAGAAAAGTTGGTATCAGAGCCCATGGTTATAGGGAATTAGGTTATTAGTAATGCTTTGACCTAGTCTATAACCTTCCTAGGACCCTAACGCGAGTTTACTTGCGTTTACTCATAAAACAATACCGTCACCTATCCTTAGGCGACGACCACAACAAGAAGATAAATTTCAAAACCGCTT
Source organism: Helianthus tuberosus (assembly GCA_030545235.1). Classification (NCBI taxonomy): domain Eukaryota; kingdom Viridiplantae; phylum Streptophyta; class Magnoliopsida; order Asterales; family Asteraceae; genus Helianthus; species Helianthus tuberosus. Next base: position 147,548,290 of record CM060452.1, read on the forward strand.
TGAAAACTAATCATCTATTCTAGGATGATTGATTACTAGGTTTTGAACCCTCTATTGTAAGGTTTTGAACCCTCTATTGTAAGGTTTTGAACCCTCTGTTATAAGGTTTTGAACCCCTTTGAATTTTCAAAACTCTCGTCAAAGTTTTGGGTCCTAAATAGTGTAAACACGTGCAAACTGGAAGAGTGAATGCCTGTACCCTGAGTTTTCTGTCTAAGGCTAGAGTGTTCGTACAAATCCACATAATCGGACCAGTCACTCTTACCTGGGAACTCTTGGGGTGAGTGTCCACTTATAGGCGAGCATGTCTTCGCGATACACTATGAGGATCTATTTGCTTTGATTCAGCCTTTGTGTTGTTTGTTTGCTTCGTGGTTCAAACAAATGACCAACAACCATGATTATGGTCGGTAATTGTAACATCCTATTCTTACCCAATGCCATTTCATTTGTTTTCTTTCTTGTTTCTCTTTTAGAATGCCTCCTCGACGCGAAAAACAGATAGCGACTGCCGAACTGGCAGAAATCATTGCACAACAAATGGCTGCTCAATTCCCAAACCTCTTTGCTCAATGGAACCAAGCCAACAACAACAACAATGGTCCATGCAATTTCAAGAGTTTTAACTAGGCTAAACCACTCAAGTTTAGTGGTTCTGAGGGAGTGACTGGGCTTCTTCAATGGTTCGAGAGCATTGAGAATACTTTCCGCCACGTGCAGTGTCCTGACAATCGCAAGGTCGAGTTTTCTTCGAGTGTGTTCCAGAAGAGGGCCCTTACGTGGTGGAACGGGGTTATGAGAGATCGTGGTGCAGAAGTTGCTCTAGCACAGACATGGGCTGAACTTAGGGCCCTTATGATGAGGGAATTCTGTCCTCGTCACGAGATCAGGGCCTTGGAAAGGGAATTTGACGATCTTACGCAAGATAGCGGTGAGCATCGAGCCTACACGGACCGTTATGAGGAGTTAAGTCTGTTATGCCCAAACATGGTCACGCCTTTGGATAAGGCAATCGAAAATTACATTGATGGCCTCCCTGACTGAATACAAGACATTGTGACTGGTAGCAACCCTACTACAGTTAGACAGGCCATTGAGCTATCTGCAACCTTGACTGAATCAAAGATCAGGAAAGGTAAACTATTCCGAAAAGGTGACAAGAAACCGGTTGAGGAATCGAACCCAATCGAGGAATCAAAGACCATGGATGAACAGACTGGATCCCCTAAGAAGTCAAAGAAGCGAAAGGCTTCTCAGAACTTCGCCATGGTTACTCACAATGATCAAGCCGTCCCCAACCAACCAGCTCAACCCCCTGCTAGGAAGCCATACAATGGAACTGCACCCTTGTGCAACCAATGTAGCCTCCATCATCATGCCAATGTAAAGTGCCGCAAATGCCAAACTTGTGGACTTATAGGCCATACAGCAAGAGTCTGCCCAGCTGCAGCTGCACCAAACCAAGCTGGCAACAATCCCGCTCAAGGTCGTTTTCTACCAGGTTCTTGTTTCAACTGTGGCGAGATGGGTCATTTCCGAAGAAATTGCCCAAAGCTTGCTAATGTAAATCCAGCACAGGGATGAGCATCTGACCGACTAGAAGACAACATCGTTTAGAAATAATCACGTCTTATGTATTATTTTCTTTTGTTGTCAAGGTCCATGAAACAGTTGTTATCATTGTTTATAAATAAATCTTTTATTTACATTGCAATGTATTTATGTGGTTGTATGTATAAAGAACATATCCCCTACAATACCGACAATCAAGGAATCGTATTCCTTGAAATGCAAACTACCCCCAAATAATTTTTCTATCTTATGATCTCTTAGGTTTTCCATGAAATTCCTAAGTACCCGTTTTTCCTAGGAAAACGAAGTATAAGGCGCAAGTTACAACACTGGACGAATACCCAAAGTACCACTATAAATCCTTAATAGGGTACCTAAGGGTATTTCCGTAAATCCTAAAATTGTTGTGTTCCTTAATTCGAATATTACGTTTCTTTGAAAACAAAATCGAATTTTTGGGAGATCATCCTATCTTTTCAAGATAGATCCCAGAGGACATTGAAGTCCAGCGACTGGTTTCCTGGTGTACCTTGAATATCCATATTCAATCGATAACAAGTTAATAACAAATTAATAACCGAGTTAAACAACTATGTGATTATGTGCTTATGTGTTCTTTTTTTTATGTTTTTGGTGTAATCCAAGTTTTTGTTATCTAAAATCCTTAATGGACTTCTACGTTGTAGTTAAGTCCCTTGGGTTATAAAGTACTACTCCATAATTAGACCCCTTGAGTGGTCTACTTAAACAGATTGATCCAAAAATCTGGTTAGGAACATCATGTGATGATATAGCTGAAAGGACTCCTTGGTGGCCTAATTAAAAAGATCATTTGTCGATCTAATTAAAAGGACCCTATGGTAGTCTAGTCACCCTCATCACAGGGTTGATTTTCTTCCCCTAAACATTTCAAGACAAATTGTGCGGACTGTGCAAGGAATTACGTAATTATGGATGCATACATAATTATGGAATTTAGTGCACAGAAACCACAGCGAGCTTTGTCATGTGCCTAGAAGTTAACTCTATTCATTTCCGTTTCTGAGGAAGCACCCGTTGAAAATGACTCCGTTTGTTCATTTTCGTTTCTGAAGATTGTCCGTTGAGGAAATGAATATCCGTTTGTTTATCCTTTTCATTTCCATTTCTGATGAAGCACCCATTGAAAATGACTCCGTTTGTTCATTTTCGTTTCTGAAGATTGTCCGTTGAGGAAATGAATATCCGTTTGTCTATCATTTTCATTTCCATTTCTGAGGAAGCACCCGTTGAAAATGACTCCGTTTGTTCATTTTCGTTTTTGAAGATTGTCCGTTGAGAAAATGAATATCCGTTTTTTTCTCCTTTTCATTTCCATTTCTGATGAAGCACCCGTTGAAAATGACTCCGTAAGTTCATTTTACGTTTCTGAAGATTGTCCGTTGAGGAAATGAATCCCTGTTTGTTTATTCCTTCATTTCCGCTTCTGAAGAATACTCGTTGAGGAAAATGACTCCGTCTGTTCATTTTCGTTCTGAAGAATGTCCGTTAAGGAAATGACAGGATTATACCTTACATATCTCTGGTGGTTATTTGACACAAAGTCACAAATAGTCTCATACGAATAAATTTCGGGACGAAATTTCCTAAAGTAGGGGAGATTGTGACACCTGTGTCACTTCAACCATCAAACAAATGCCAAGCCAATGAAATATTGTATTTCATACTTGGGATCTGTATAAATATGTGTATCTTTTGCACATATCAATTCTTGTTCGATTTCAAGCTCTAAATCGCTTTCTGGAAGGTTATACGCGCATTGATGCGTAAATATAACCAGTTTAATGCAACAAACACTCCAGAATAGTGAAATAGGCTTAACATACCTTAAATAACCTTTACATAACTTAGAAATAAGTTTTGGATGGTTTGGTATGCCGAAATCAAGTTAAATCGCTTACAGGGACTAAAGTTGACAAACTGCGAAAGTATGCCAATTTGAACTGTAACAGACATTCCAGAACATGGCCATAAGTTAAACATACCCTAAATATCCTTTACATAGCTTAGAAATAGGCTTTGAGGGGTTCGGTGTGCTAAAATAAACTTTTGGGTCATTCAGGGACTAAAAGCGTCAAAAAGTGCATAAGTTTGCTCTTTCGCGCATAACTTACGTTCTGAATACATACGGACATCCAAAAATTTATGTAAGCACTAAAATATTTTATTTTAGTGTTTGGCTTGAGAAAAATCCATTCGTCGCGTCATTTGGATCGTTTTTCGCGCTTATGCGCATTCCGTCGTAATCAAGCGAACATCGCGATCATACGACAAAACAAACCGACATCCGAGATATTTTTGAGCATGTTTTGAGTTCCCAATACTTTAACATCATTTTAGAGCCTTTAAATGAGGTTAACGGGGCTTAAACGTGTCAAAAACACCTCAATATGCATGTTTCTCAAGTTCAGGGACCAAAACTGCAATTCTGTAATAGATGGCCAGGCGGCCCGCGTAAACCTTGTGTGATATCTTACGCGGCCCGTGTCAGACTCCCAGATCAGATAAGATCAATTACTCAGCAGATTACAGCTGTTAAGCTCCCAACCACACACCCACACTTGCCCTTTCAGTTCATGAGAGCCCATTTTTAGTCACCACAACATTCCAACAAGTGTACGCTCTAGATTCGATCACGGTTTCCAAGAAACGATCCTAACGGTTCGGGAAATCCTATAAATACCCACATCCCCCAACTTCAAAACCCACTAGAATCTGATTTGAGGAGCTCTAAGTTGAAACCTTTGTTTCATACCTGAGCTACTTGAATCAAGATTAGCATTCGGGGACCCTTCGTAAGTAGTCCTTCGTTCTTTTATTGCTTTTCGAGTCCGAAAGTCAAACTTTGTTTGACTTTCTGCGTTGACCAGTTTATGGTCAATGCGAAGTTCGTTTGAACTTCGCAACGTGATTGTAATCACGATGGTTATAGTCCCTTGTGACTATGCCTACTGATTACCACGTTGTCTAGGGTCGTAAGGGTAAGCGATCTAATAAATCGCTTATACCTTCGAACCCGACCCATTTGGTCGATCATTAGGATCCGACCAAATACATTAGGTGACCATAGTAGGTAGGGAATAACCTTCCGAGGTTATACTTTATGGTCACGACGTTTAAGTAGTTGTATGATAGGTAGTTTATATGCCTTAGGTAAATTACCAAAATACCCCTTTGATGCCAAAATTCATTATAAACATATGTGACATAACTTTTGACATCTAAACTGATTTGGCGGCAATATTAAGCATGTTAAGGCATATTCTACTTGTCATAGGACTAGTTAGGCGGTCCGAACGCGTTTCACGCGAACGACGCGTTAAAGTAGCATAAGCTACCTAAACGGGTCATAATGGGTCGTAAGCAATTATGTTAGGTTTCATTTAGTATGTAGGCTTTGTTAAACCATATTAAACGAGTCTCCATACTCGTTTGGTTTACGAACCCTCATTCTATCCGATCCTCCGATTTAGGTCCGGTTTATTAACATAGTTACCTATATTAGGTGCCGTTTGATATCCGTGATCTCTAGCATTGTTTGGTTGTCACTCAAGGACTACTGAGCATTCTTAAGTGAGTACATAGACCCCTCTTTTACCGTTTTCAAACTGTTTTGGGGTGAAACACATGTGCCTACTTGTTACTTTCATGTTTTCCATGTTTTCATATCATATGCTTGCTATGTTCATTAGTACACTATTAGTACATTGTTTTACATTACATTTCATGCTATGTATGCCCATTGTGTGCATACTTAGTACATTGTTTTACATTACATTTCATGCTATGTACGCCCATTGTGCGCATACTTAGTACATTGTTTTACATTACATTTTATGCTATGTATGTCCATTGTCTGCATACTTAGTACATTGTTTTAAGTTACATTTTGTTGCATATGCTCATCCAGCATATGAACACATTATATTACATTATGTGAACCATTTGTATTTATTAAACCATGTGAACCATTTGACAATAAACATTTCTACAATTGTTAAACATTTCATCTTGATGGTTTGGTTTGAGTAAGTGATTTAAGTAACGAGGCGTATGTAATATGATACAAGCACGGTGGATACGCCGCTGGTACTTCCTATATATAAGTGTTTGTATGGTATCACATATTGTAGCGTTATTTGAATCATTTCAATTTGAGACATATAACATTTTATACAAATAACATACTTTTCACAAGACATTGATTTACAAACAACTTATCTTATACAAACTCATTTTACATGGTTATTCATTTAACCATACATTATTCTCTTATTTATACATATCATCTGATCTTATCGTTTTTCAAATGATTTACAAGACAAAGCAAATTACAAGTTTCATGACTAAACATTTTCTCAAACATAAGTCATGAATTCTGTTTTCACAAAACCTATGTATCTCACGGGCATTTTTATGCTGACGTACCTATTTTCACATGTGTTTTCAGGAGATAATGCATAGGACTTATCAAGACATACTTAGGCGGACCTGTGCCTTAGTGACTTAAAACGAGACAAGAACTAGTTAATTTATGTTATGTACTCTTTGGTTCTTGTTTAAAACAATGTAAACTTTCATGTTTGATTAATAAAATGAAACTTCAATTGCCATGGATTTGAAACAATTAATTCTGTTACAACACTCCCCGACGTTTCCGCCACGTTTGGTTGTTCCACGTGGTCGGGGTGTGACATTTTATGACAAGAAGCCGAAGAAAAAGGATACTGGTAAGAAACAGAGTGTCAGTTATAACAAGTGTCCGCCTCCAATTTGGGAAGGGTATTCGTCTAGAAAACCGAATGAGGAACAAGTAAAAAAGGCAGTCAATATAAAGTTGGAGTCTGAGATAACCGATGTATTACCAGACAATATTGACATCACATTCACAGCGTCCGACATAGATCATGAGTCTGAGTTAATAATAAGGATGGTCGATTAGGTGTTAGACAAGGATGAGGAGTCCGAGTTAATGTCCGAGTCCAGGAGTTCGAGTTTGTCTGTCAGGAGTTCAAAGTCGTCGGGAAAAAGGGTGTATAGTAAAGATTTTTTTTTGTCAATATCTAATTTGAATGACGAAACATTTGAAGTTGCATATACTTTGAATGATTCTGACAAATTATATTTTTGATAAAGAATTTCCAATAAGAGGTGTTAAACCAGAAATGATAAAAAAGGTTTTCAAACTAACAGAAATCAATATTTCTGGAATAAGAGATATAAATCTTTCTAAAAAACCTAGACCTTACACTTCAAGAATAAAATAAAAATTCAACAAGAAAATGGGTTACAGTTCTGGTTCAGGTTATCGAAAGAAGCCAAACCATAACGGTAATTTCAAAAAAAAAAGGATTGGGTTTTATTCGACCAGAAAATCATAAAATTGAGAAAATATCTAAAAATACAAAATTTGTTTCAGATACTTCTGCTGAGGATGAAAAGAAGAGCTCTTTCTGGAGACAATCAAACAAAGAGTTTTTGGCTGAAAAACAAAAGAATGTAATGAACGAAGTTCATCAGAGAAAAGAGACTAGAACTTGTTTCAGATGTCAAGAAGTTGGTCACATTGCCTGGAATTGTCCAAAAGCAACTAACACAAAACAGGGAGTCTCGGAAAAACTCAAAGAAAAAGTTGTTGATAAAACTGAACCACCAATTGAAAAATTTTAAGTGTTTAAAAACTCTACATATGAAGTTGGTGAGTATTTTAAAAGATTTTATAAGAGGAGGGGAAATCTTGACAACCAAGCTTGGGTTGTTAAGAAATCAGATGTAAAATCTGGCGATGAATCTGATTCCACAAAGTCAGAGGAGCCACAGGTTGAGGTAAAAGAAGAAAATTCAATGCCTCCAATGAATGATGTTAATTTTCCACCATTGAGGGCTGAAAATTTTAAATCAAAAGTTGGAAAGGTTGAGATCTCAAATCAATTCTATTCTGAGAAGAATGAATTTGATGTCGAGAAAGTGTTTAATGGAAATGTTAAAAAATTTTTGGGAAAATGGTCGAAGGAAAGGCCAAAGGGGTAAAGGAATTTTATGAAACAAAGAAAACAACTTATTACCCAAGTGAAGTTGAGGAAGAAACATCCAAGTTTGGTCAGGCTTGGATGGCAGTTTTTCATAAGTAAAAATCCTGACTTGCCGGAGCTCCCAAGTTTGTAATCGTGGAGTAGGAATCGACATCATTCTCGATAAAGTTTGTTTTTATGAATGAATCTTAAAAATTGTTAAATTTTACAGGTTGTGGACAGTGCCGGAACTCCCAGGTCGGTAAGTGAGGAGTAGGTATCGGCATGTTTCTTGAGAATTTCATTCATGAGATATTTGAATTTTCAAGATCAATCAGGGACATTAAATTGTACTTGATTTATCTTTCCTACAAATGGTTAAAGAAGAATAATGTGATGAACCCCTAGCCGACAAGTGGTAAAATCAACAAAACTTATTTTACGGAAAAATCATTTTGGTTAAAACAAACTTAAGTGTTTTGAAATCATAATGAGAAAATAGTTTGTTGTAAAGGGGAGTTCTGATTGTTTATGCCAAGTGGATGGCGATTTGAAGCAATTCGATATCGGTTGTCAATTTACTTGTACAGTTTGTTCTCAAATTTTATTAAATGATTTTGAATTTTAGGGGGAATAAGAATTTTCAGAAAATCCAAAAACATTTGAAAATTTGAAAAAGTCAAAAACATGATAAAATCAAAAATTAGTTTTGTTGTAAAAAGAGGAAATGATAGTACATCAGTAGACAGTTACAGTATGCTAAAGAAATTTAATGATTAAATAGCATTAAACAGTCTCACTGATGATATGCCGATAGGTTTTTACACACTTAGTAAGCTTTTTCGGGATATAAACTTAAATTCAAACTTGCTTATTTCGTGGGGAACACTACTTGGATATATAGGTAACCCCTGAAATTTCGTTTGAAGGATCCCTCTTTCTGAGATACTAGGTCTTTATGCTCAGTGATATCTGGGGTATTATCCCGGGACTTCTGATTTTGCGGAAGCAATGGCCTAGTCCCCGGAGAATACTTTACGCTTGCTTGAAATAAAAGCCTGCCCTCAGTACAAAAAATGATGAAACATTGAAAAATGCTAATCATGTGCTGTTGTAAAAAAGATCCTCTAAAGGGGACCCACCAAAAGTCGAAGTCGTCATCTCTCTGCTGAACGGAAGTTCTGACCTGAGCTCTCACGACCTTCGCATTTAATCCCTTACAGATACCATCTATGGTATATTCACCTGTAAGACTGAATATTGTGATTTGGATACGGGAGTATATTCAAGAGGTGGGACACATGAATGAGTTTAAGTTCTTAATACACCTAATTCATATCCTAAATCAGTTGAAATTTGTGTGAAAATTTAAGTGGATCAGTATATCGGCAATCTAAGTGAATTGTTTAATTCTTAATGTGTAACTCAGCTCAACGGTAGTTGTGACTTGTCAAAAACTGATATGATCCTCTTACACAAACTCACATAAATATTGTCTGTATATATTTCTTTATTGCATTTCATTTCTTTCAAAAATTCAAAAAGATTTTCAGTGTGTTTTAGCATAAATTTTGAAAAATGCAAAAAGATTTTCGACAACTGATGTTGGAGAGCTGATTTTCAAAATTCCGAGTGCTAAACATGATGACTATCAGTGAGGGAGCTTGTGTTTAAATAAGAAAAGATTTTGAATATTTTCTTACAAGTGGTTCATCAATTATTAACATTGTTAAATCATTCTGGATAAATTTGAGGGGAAGCCTGGATATATAAATTTGTAAAATGTTAAATTTGTGAAATTTATTGTGAGGTAGAGGATGTGCAGGATAGCCTGGATTCTGAATTTGAATAAAAAGCCAGGTCACAATCCTGATCATGTGAAAGCCAGATTGCGATCAACATCCGAGGGTAGATGAGATTGTTCGAGGGGAGTCTGTTAATGCTGAAGAGGAGAATAAAGAGATAAGATTGAAGAAGTTTTACATTGTCAGATTTTTCAGAGAGCGATCAGACTGATAAAGACTGAAGACGTTGAAGACTCGACACTTAAGACTCGTCAACATCCGAGGGGGAGTCTGTTGGTGCATACGTCTGTCGACTTCGTCTTGTATCGAGTCTTGTATGTATATAGATAGATCAGGGCACATAAAACGAGAAAACTGTTAAAAATAGGTCAACAGGCAGTTTCAAACTAAATTAGAAAGTGTAATTTCGTTTGAAAGCAACAAGTGCATTTCAAGCGAAATTAACTTGTTAATTCCGCTTGAAATGGTAATCTCGCTTGAAACTGCTAATTTCGTTTGTATAACTAATTCCGTATGAACTGTGATTCCGCTTGAGTCATGTTCAAGCGGAATTAGGTGGCCTATAAATAGTTGGTGCCTGATTTCGTTTGAGTAGATTAGTGTATGTGTGTTTTCGGAGCCGAAGTGCTGTCGAAGTCTCGTCTTGCTGTAAAACTTTGTCAGATTAATCAGAAAGACTATTAAAGTGTATATCTTGCTGAATCACACACAATATGTCTGTTTCCGCCTTTCATATTGTGTAGAACACCTCTGATCGACTCGTTTCGGGTCCGTACACGATCCTACAGTTTAATTAAAATCCCTTAATTTTCTCATCTCTTAACTCTCTTTCTCTCTCTCTCTCATTTTTAATTATTTCTCCATTATTTCTTTATCCATAGATTTTGTTTTAATTTTAATTTTAACTTGAATATTGTTTTTCTTTTATTATCCGTATATATAGATATCATAATACGTTGTTTTTAACTTTTTTATAATTTTCAATAAACATTAAAAAATTTCTATGAGACTGAAATTGTAATTATTTTTTGGCATTAATTTTTTTTTTGAATAATTGATGAAGTTATTTATTTTTGCATACATGTGATATGTTTCATTTTTATTAATTTCATAATTTTTATATGAATCTACTCATGTACATGCCTAATATACTATATGTTGTTAATATACACATATGTAACCATTTCTGAATATAATACACAGATGTATAAAAGACTGTACACATGTGTATAAACTAACAGCTATGTATCTTGTATAAACTGATAGTTAGCGAGACTGTACACATGTGTATAAACTAACAGCTGTGTATATTGTATAAATTGATACTAGCGAGACTGTACACATCTGTATACACTAACAACTATGTATCTTTTATATACAGAAACTAGCAAGATTTTAGGGATTTTGATTATATTGTTTAATAAATGCAATTTACAAAACACACAAATACCCTTCTGTCATTTATTTTAAAGGGAGTTACAACATTATAATTACAATCTTGTCATTGTTTAAAAATATCTAGATGATGTAATCCAATAGCCTAGATTATATTGATTTGGGCCCAGATCGCAGGCCCATCCTTCACCTCTATTTAGCCGGCAACCCAGGCCCAACCCATACCCGCACCACCGATGGCGGTGTGTGGTAGGGGTTACCCGCTAGCAAAAATATGGGTGTCCTGACCTCCTGATAGAGATGCTATATCTGGCGTAAAGTATGGTACACTATTTGTTGAGCTTAATCGATCTAACCGTTGAATACCCAGAAGAATGTGTTGAACTATAATTAAATTGTGTCAAGTCATTTGTCTATAATTTTCGTAAATGTTGATTTGTAGGCGTTTGCTTAATATTTTTGTGTTTATCATGAGTTATTATCTCTTGTTGGGAGATCAAGATTCAATCTTTTAGAGGTGTAAGTATTTAAGAGGGGAAAATTAGTCCTTCAAAGAGAATTATTATAAAATGGAACTTTTTGGAGAATATACGACATAGGTATATATGGAATGCCTATATAAGGGCCTAGTAAGGTATATATGGAAAGGGCCCAGCCCCTTAAATTGATTTGAAGATTTCAGACATTTATGGCAGTAACTGGTGTATAACGTGGCTCCTTTGTAAAAATTAATGTTAGTCATTCAATACCCTTAAAATTGGATATTTAATTTCTTTTACTGGGTCAAAGTATAACATGCATGGTCTATTTGCGATTTATGTAGGCTTTTAGGTTTAGTTGTGTCATGAATGCCACATGTACGATGTAGGTTTTAAATGAGGTTAAGTGGTAACATGCGACAGTATGAAGCGTTTGCAATAGACATGATGTCAAAAAAAGAATTACCGTTATCCGTTTTTATGTAAAAACACAACAGTTTTTAACGGTATCATATTACTTTCATAGAAATACAAATTTACCGGTATAAAGCTACTTTGGAGTTTTTTTTTAGATTCTTTTGTTGTTGTCACCATTCTATTGACGGTCATCACCATCGTTAACCTGCCAAAAGATTAGTTGTTAATATATCATTTAATAAAACAATGAAATAAATTTTCATAACATGTTAAGTCACATTCTTACACTTTTTTGATATATACTTTATTCTAAATATAATTGTTTTAAGAGTAAACTTCCGTTTTGCTCCTTGTGGTTTGGTCACTTTAACGGTTTTGTCCCAAACCTTTAAAAATAGTCATTTTCCTCCAATAGTTTGCTATGGTTTTTCTATTTTGCTCTTCGCCTCTAACTCCATCCAAATTGTCTGGTTTTCCATTTTGCTCCCCGCAGGGAGCAAAATGGAAAAACCATTGGAGGAAAAAGGTGTAAGATTAAATATATTTTATTTTATATTTAATCTAGTAGCCATTATAATCATTTACATTATATGGATCAAAATATATAACAATCCTATTAAATAATTAGTTAGTAATTGTTGATGGGCCTAATTACCCTTATTAACTAATTAGGGTTTCCTCCTGGGTGCATATATAAGGAGACTTATGTAGAGGTTATTAGAGTTAGACACATAACCTAATTACTCATAACATCAAATCGCCTCCTCTCCTAACCGATTCCCCTTTATCGGTTTCTTCATCACCATCATTAGATTGCACCCTAAGGAGGAACTCGACCAATCTGACGAACATGACGTCTACTTCAATCTTTAGTGTGATTACTGGCTAATCAGGTACACACGTCTTATTTTATTGTTCATGATTGAATTTACATTATTAGGGTTTATGTTTTACCCATGTTCTAATGATATAATCAACATGTGGTATCAGAGCAATGTTGATTATATCAATTCAATCATGTAATTCAATCGGATATTGATGGTTAATTTTTCTGAAGTAGTATTGATAAGCCGATGAGATATTCTAAGAAATAAAATCAAAGGGTGAAAATTTTTTTCTGCAATAAATCTTGTGCAGATATCAAATAAGTTTTAGAATGAATAAAATTGTTTTAATATTTATCAATCCAATTCATGTCTTGAAATTTGTGAAAACAAAATAATGACATGGATTTAACTACATGAATTTAATCGATGAAATTGGTTTTACTTTTTACAATTGTCTAGAATTTTGAGCTATCAAGATTCTAAAGTAAAAAATTCATCATCAGCTTATCAATAAGGTTGAATTAATTCCTTTAGTGGCTTTATTATTTATCAATTAATATGAATTTTGCCGCATATTGTATCAAGATTGAAATTTTTTGATTATTATTTCACTGATACATGTTATTATTGGATAATATTTAGAGAATAATTCTATCTCCTTAAATTGTCTAACTTTTATCTCCAAATTTCGTATAGATATTATAAATGAATGATTAATTTGGATAGATACATACTTTCATGTGTTCTTAGGAAAATTCGAAATTCCTTTATGTTTTGGAATATGGTTTAGATTATTGAGTGTTTTTCCATGTTTTGAACTCTTAGAAATTTTGAAAACTGTTATTAGATCAACAGATAAAAATTTTCGAAATATTTGATAAAATTAGATCAACACTAAAATAGGAAATTACATCTCAAAATCCCTAACAATTCGAATTTTCAGTTATTTTCACAACAACAGCTGTAACAGGAGTTTCGAGATAAATTTTAACGAACCGAGACCACAAGGTCTCGACTCGAAATCATAAGTGTTCTCAAATCCTTACAACTCGAGACAACGATTTCGACTCAAGACCATAAGGTTTCGACTCGAGACCACTAAGGTTTCGACTAAGGACTTCAATCTTCACAACTCGAGACCATGGTTGCGACTCGAGACCTCATCAAGCATTCGAGATCTCATAAAACACAGTAGTCGAGACCATGATTACGACTCGAGACACTGAGGTTGCGACTCGAGACCTTAATGAGTCGAGACCTCATAATGTTACAAGATGAGTCAAGACTTGACCCGAGATCTCACTCGAGACCTCATAACTGAGTCGAGATCTCACTCGAAACCTAAGACTAACTCGAAATCTCAACCCCATTACTTTATTAAGCTGTTAATGTGAACTAAAATGTTTTACAAAACCAAAATGGCTTAACTTGGGTGAGCTTCTGATGTATCACTTCTGGCCAAAGCTGATTTGATACATCTATTTATTGCTCAAGTATAATAAAAGCTATGTTGAGTATGCATTACAAACGTGAATGTCTTAATTTCTGGCCAAAGCTGATTTAATTCATTCATGTATAGCATTCTTAACAAGTGCATAACTAAAGTGATTGTCTCATTTCTGGCCAAAGCTGATTTGTCACGATTACTTTGCACACATGCTTAAATGATTACACTTCTGGCCAAAGCTGATTTGTCTTCGTTTAAGTAGAACTTTAAATAAGTCTATTATTTTGATGTTAGTAATAGACAAATCACAACCTCTTCACATAATGATCATTCATTAATTTTATGATCATTTCGTCTGCCTTATTTTTTAATACCCATAATTTTACTCACTGTAATTTTCTTCTATAAATCTATATCTCATCCACTCTAATTCCTAAATCTAATATGTTTTGCTTTACTTAAAGTTTCTATAAGAATTAGCTCTTAAATTAAATCATTGATTATCTCTTAAGACACGATAATCCTACTGCTCTCTTCTGATAAAGGTACTACAGAAGAAAAGTAGAGCATGATGAATAGGACAAATCGAGCATGATGTCTCTTATGATAATCAAGAACTCTCTAACATAAATGCTATCACTAAAGTTATTCCAGATTAAGTCTTTCCTAAGACTAATCTATTATCTATGGAATAATTACAAGAATTCCTAAGATGCATGCCTTCATTTAAAATTCTAAACTATAAAGCTAAGTGGTATATGTGAATACATAATAATGTACAATACCATAACCCATAAAGTTAAGGGTTTACGCATGGAAATAAGTACATTTTTCCAGTACATTACATACTAAGATTTTCACTTGTACAATTTGATGCCTTATAAATCAACTATAACACTCAAAAGTACCAAAGTATAATGAGTGTGTTGATAAGCAACATATGTACAAAGAAATAAATGTTTGAAGCTGGAAAATAAGTTGTTACTCACCTTACAACCACTTAAAACTTTAAAAAAGAGGATTGTTCTAAGGTCCATAGACAAATTACAAGTAAAAGTTCCAACTTTAAGGTTCTTCAAGGGAAAATCTCACTTCATAATTATGCCATTAGACTAGACATAAGCAACGAGACTATCCATTATTCTAAAGAACAGTTGGATAAATTAATTAGACAGTCACTTACTAATGATATTTAAGTCTGATAATTCTTTAATATTCCTATTAACACATGATTAGTTGACTCTAGTTTTAAACGTTTCCTTACCAGAAGTCAACAAATAACTAACATGAGAGTTAGTGACAAAATTAAATGTTAAGACTATAAGAACCATAATAAACAATCTTCTAACAACGCTTTTCGATACCTTATATATTCTGAAGATTAATCAAAATATAGTATCATAATTAAGCAATGTTATGAATGTTGTGAGGTTTTGCATAGTCAACATAAAGTCACACTTACCTTAAACTCTCGTTTTATTTGTTCTAAATATCTGGATTGAAACATTACTAAGACAAAACTAGATGATACCTTAAATTTTCACAACTTTTATTATCATGCAAATGAGAATTTGACAAAAGAAAAATGAGACTTATAAATTTCATCCATTATAACCGAAATTCATGAGAAATCATGACATGGTTAATGAGGATGATTTTTTATCTAATCTCCTTTTAAGTGATTTTACTTAAGGAATAAGTATGGGTCCATCATAAGTCATTCATTGACATTCGTGGAACTTATGCCAAACGGAATATTCAGACATAATTCATTTATCATTTGAAAGACTATCAACTTGTATCTAAATTTTGTCGCATATGGCCCACGGTCTTAGAAGAAATCTATTCATATATATATACTTAATAAGATTTCTATTAGATATGTCCCTAAAGTTTCTTATGAAATCTGGACATTAAAGAAATCAAATAAAGTCTAACGTATATGTGATAGGTTCCCACGTCACGTACCTCATTGAAACTTCTCTTGTAGCATTTCTAGAGATATTAAAGATCAGCGGGAGCATTAAGTGTCTTAATAATAACTTGCAATAGTTGCAAGAGGTGGGGAGTGAAAATTTTACATTACCTAAATTTACACCTCTTGTACAAGACACCGCTCCATCACGACACTGTTCCATTAAAACTTGTCTCCTTAAAATCTAATTCTACTCTTACAAAAGTTTCATTGTTGCTTAATTGTGGGCACACTTAGATTTCATACCTAAACTAACATAATCCTCAACAAGAGAAACTACAACGACTAACGTCATTAACTTGTTTCTCTATTAGAATTTGTTGGTCGTTAAATATTGACCCTAAGCATGCTGAGTTCCTAAAGATTTCTAAGGTCAGTGGGAGCAGTCAAAGTCCTTATCATGACTTGCAAGGAATACAAGAGGCGGGGGGAAGAATGTCATTAAATTTCACTCCGAATTTAACTCCGATTACACCTCTTGTACACCATACTGCACCAACTCTTATAAACTTAGAATGAAAATGATAGCAACCTAACCAAGAGCTAATCCATAAAACTGAAACTTCTAATAAACCCAATAATCAACTCAGGAGGTCATCTAGGTTTAAAAGCCTACTAACTTTGATGATTACATAACCTCCCTAACTGAAGTTGAAATGGATTTTGGAAAAGTTTACTGGTCCTATCTCTTCAAATTAAGCCATTAGTGTCAATCAATATTCTTTTAAATGGAATAAAACAGTTTTCTAGTAAAACTGATTTTATGTGTTCGTATAACGTTTGAGATTTGATTGAATTACCTAAGAGTGTTCGTAACTAAACCAAATCCTAATATAAGCGTTAAGACACAAAGAAGCTTGATTGATTGTCAAAGGTTGTACTCAGGAAGAGATAAATTATTAAAGAATCTTTATTACATATCTAACAAAAGATTTCTTTGAGGATCATCACTGTTCTAGTAGCTTATAATAGTTTAAAGCTACATTAGATGAACATTAAAAACAATTTTCCCTAACAATTGGATGACACATTTACATGTTCATAAAACAACCTGAAAGTTCCAAACTGAAGGTTAAAGAACAGTTTGTCTATAAGCCAATAAAATCCATGTATGGGTTAATGCAAACATCATAATGTGATGAAATCTTAACGTAATTATTTTCATCAACAACCAAGTGGATTAATGTACCTACCTTAAAATGAGTGGGAGCAACTAAGATAAACTTGTCTATATAGATGATATTCTTTTGACAAGTATATGTTACATAAGTCAAAGCATTGTTAACACAAACTTTGATATAATAGATCTCAGAGATATCTCTTATGTATTAGATATTATAACATGCCGACATAGACCCAATGGGACATTAGTTCCGGTCCATAAGTTTAACATTAAATGAGTCCTTACATATGTAACAAACAATACAGCTCTCCTTTAGAGGATAATAGGATAAATGAGATTATTTATTTACGCTTCATTAATTGGAAGCCTTATATAAGTTTAAGTCTATACTCGTTTAGATATTACTCACATTGCAACACACTAGATATGTCTAGATTAATGTGAAGCATCTAATGGAATATTATAATATCTTTAAAAGAAACGAGAGGCTATGATTTCAAGAAAAGTGAGAATTAAAACCGGTTTATTACTTTAACTTTGTGATATTCAAAGATGACAAGAATGTAATTTCGGGTATATCCTTATGTCAGCAGACAAAACCTATCTCATGGAGGAGTCATAATGCACTGATATTAACAACCTAAGTTATAACAACATAATATAGTCACTAATGTTGTTGGAAATTTATCAGTGGACTCATAAGCTCATTAACTCCATATAATTAATGTTTTGAAGACTTAGTGTGATAAAGTCAGCTACCATGACTCCTTGAACAGTAACAGTTCGAGAGGTGCTGCATTAAATTTCGATACGCAATTAATTATTCGTTTATGAACGAATTGAGGAAACTAAGTTTTGTATCGAATACATTCATGATATGCTTAAGGATCCTATAACTGAAGGGCTATTACCCATAAGTCTTATTAAGAGAGCTCATACACGGGTATTAATTAACGGCCGTGCGCAATTGCATATCGTACTATGAATGACTAAGTATTAGTTAATTTTCCTCATCAGTTTGATTTTGTATGTCTCTAAGAATATGTCAAGCTGGCTTAATGGCATATAGACAAATAAAGTTACAAATCAAACAAAGGGCTTATGCGTATTTTGATCATAACGATTAGGTTTTAAATTAAGGCTATAGTATGACTAATGGGGGTCCTGAGTCGCATAATGATTCAACGGCTGTATTTCTCTGCTATAGTACTTGTTTAAGGCTAAAATGAGTGTTAACTCCTGATCAGGCTTATCTAATACTCATAGTAAATGATTACTCGGCTAAGTGGGAGAATGTAAGATTAAATATATTTTATTTTATATTTAATCTAGTAGCCATTATAATCATTTACATTATATGGATCAAAATATATAACAATCCTATTAAATAATTAGTTGGTAATTGTTGATGGGCCTAATTACCCTTATTAACTAATTAGGGTTTCCTCCTGGGTGCATATATAAGGAGACTTATGTAGAGGTTATTAGAGTTAGACACATAACCTAATTACTCATAACATCAAATCGCCTCCTCTCCTAACCAATTCCCCTTTATCGGTTTCTTCATCACCATCATTAGATTGCACCCTAAGGAGGAACTCGACCAATCTGAAGAACATGACGTCTACTTCAATCTTTAGTGTAATTACTGGCTAATCAGGTACACACGTCTTATTTTATTGTTCATGATTGAATTTACATTATTAGGGTTTATGTTTTACCCATGTTCTAATGATATAATCAACAAAAGGCTATTTTTAAAGGTTTGGGGCAAAACCGTTAAAGTGACTAAACCACAGGGAGCAAAACGGAAGTTTACTCTTGTTTTAATATAATGACATAAAACTACTAGGATTCTCTTTTCGAAACGACGGGAATTTAACATACGCATAAAACATAAAATATTATTTACAATATTATAAATAAAATTAGTTACAAACATATAGGTTCAAGTTACAAATTACGTTGTGGTGCGGTACCGTTTCAGAGTGGGTAGTGAAAAGATATCGAAACCGACTTATATCGACACCAAAAACTAGGCGTGAGCAAATTAACCACCATAACTATAACAACCCTCAAATTATTTTCGACACCCTAATAATAATTAGAATACACCCCCGTATGCGAAAACATGTCCCGAATACCTTTATTTTTATTAAAATTAAATAAAAAACAAAAATAAAGGGGCTCTGGAGGGCCGCGTAAGACCAACCCTGGGTCTACGCGGGGCGCGAGCGCCTAGACAACCGGCGGGACCCGGTGCTGCCACGTGGCAGCCACACGTCGAAGCTAGAGCGGTGACCCGACAAGGCTAGGGCCTACCCAGCCTATGTCCCGGGCCGCGAAGGCCCCCTCCTTCTCTTACGCGGGGCGCGACGAAGTCCGAGATCACAACTATAAATATAGTCGATCAGTTTCACTTCCAAACCGTTCAATCTCTTTCTTTCTCTCGAAATTCTACATAGCAATTATAATTTTCGGGCATAATAAAGCCCTAAATAACGAAGTTCTACCCCAATGTAAGTATTATAACCCCCGGTAACGTATTAGATACGTTGCCCGATTGATCAAGGGTTCCGTAACGGCTGTCGTGGTTATGCCCGACTTAGTCGTTGGAATGTCGTCTTGGGGAGGGTATTACTAATATAAATATTGGGTTATTATAATAACATGTGTGCATTTGTGTATTTAATAGATAATCATCAGGAAATCCTTAAGGAAAACCCTAAGACAGCAATGTGAGTAATCTCCTTTTTGCAAACTGTTTTTACAAAACCTCATATGATTAACATTATATTAAACAGTGATTGAGTATTTGTATTCTATAATTATCGTCGGTATGTTGGGGTTTTGTATACAAAATTTGTTACTACATTGTGAGTAGTAACATGACCACAAGTCGGGTTGACAGTACCGTGGGTGGTAATTAAAGTAGATGGAAACAAATGTAATTGCGCGACCGCCCTCAATACTGTACAATGGTTTTTTTATAAGTCTTGATTAAATTGGGATTCACTCACCAGTATTTCCCACTGACAAAATATTTTTAAACGCGTTTCAGGTAACAAAATTTGAAAGCCAAATAGAAGCCAGCTGGACAGCACTGAAGGCTTGGAAAAGTGGCAATAAAGTTACCTAAAATAAAGAGATGTTTTATTTAAATAAAATAGGGTTTATCCCTATGAAAATGTGTGTACGTGAAACTTGGGATTTTTCCCATGTGTTTAATATTATAAAAGCGTGGTATTTTACTCTGATAAATATTTCCTAAATACGATCTTGATGAAAGTTCCGCTGCCAAAATGATAAACACCGATACCACCAAAACTGGCCGCGGCCGCCCGTTCCCGGGTAGTTAAGGGACGGGGGTTGCGACAGAAGGTGGTATCAGAGCTAAGCCACTGATTCAGCCACATAAGTGTTCTGCAGACACCAAGATAATATTCAAAGTGTTAGGAAATAAATTACGGAAATACGTGCATATCTGTATTTTATTGTTGTGTGTTATTTGACTATTTGTTAGTTTACAGTATGAGCGATCAAGGACCCTCTGACGCCTATCGTCAGTTGTCCAGCTCACCTAGAAGCGAAGGTACCTCTTTACAACCTGCCCTCTCAGGGTATTCAGCTGACAATGAAGATGGGATATTCGTGTTTAAGGCTCAGTCTAAAGAGCCATTCCCTCCTAAAAAGAGAGGATGGTTCAGTAGGGGAGCACATGAGCGTAGGAAGAGAATGAAAAGGTTACAATAGCAGTGAGTTCTAGCAGCCGCTAAGAGAGAAACAGATGCCCACACCCAAGATATGCTTAATAGGAGTTTAGCAAATTTCCATATTTTAGCAACCACAGCTGCCGACCCAAACCTGGAGCAACTCATAGCCCCTCAACCATTACCCTTGTTTCCCACACAGCCAATGGAAATAAAAAACAACCCAGAAAACCAAATCCAAATGCATGATATTAACCCAGAAGAGATACCTAGAGTACAAGCACCCAATCCCTTAGACCCAGACTAGGATCCGTGGTTTGATGATCATAGGGATTATCAGCAACGCTACCACATATCAGAAGAACCCATGCCAAACCTAGCTGCTTACCCAGGTCTGGACCCTCTAGATCCCTACTATAATAATGATGAATACATTAGGGAGATCCTAGAGAATCCATATCCCTAGGAAGAACCCATGCCACACTACCCAGATCCAGTACCAGCACTTGCACCCCCAATGAGTGCAGAGAATGTGCAAGAACTCTGAACCTTCGGTGAGGAGATTTTAGAAAATAGTGACAGGATGAGGCAGATCGGAGAACGACTTGTCTGTAACTACGACGAGCGTAATATGGAGTTCTGGATGAACCCATATCAGTAACTATGATAATAATAGTAATTCAATAATAAATATATATAATATGTGTGTATGAAAAATATATATATATATATATATATATATATGTGTGTAATAATAATAATATATATATTGTAGTATAGACCACTTTGTGGTTAGTGATGCATATAAGTATTGTAATTTTAAATTCCAGTTTGTATTAGATGTATAATATATAAGAAAGAGTAAGTCGCAATGTTTGACGATTTTGATCAACATATGTGTTATGCGATTGTTTATATTAAACATTATCTTGTGATATTAATACTTGGTAATTGTTTAAAATCCAGATGGCCGACGTAGCAAATCCAGAAAACCAGATTAATGAAAATCAAATGAATAATAGTGAAATTCGACACCTTGTAACCCAAGGAATTAGAGATTCCATGCAAGTTATTATCCAAAATGTTAGGGATGCGGAAAATAATGATAAAAGTAGTAATGGAAGTAAACAAACCCATACAGAACCTAGTCACAGCGTGCACAATGGACCCATACTTCAAGTGCCCATTCCAAAAAGAAGAAGGACCATGTCTTATGGTTGTTCTTACAAAGAATTCTGGTCTTCTAAACCAATAGAATTCTCGGGCAACGAAGGGGCCATTGCAGCTCTACGCTGGATACAAAAGACTGAGGCAGTCTTAAAAATAAGCAAGTGCGCGGAAGAGGATAAGATAATGTTTGCCTCCAATCTGTTTAAGAACTCAGCCTTAGATTGGTGGAATACTATCCTCCAATCTAGGGGAAGTGACATGATTTACAATATGGAAAGGGAGGAATTTAAAAATATAGTAGAAAGGAAATTTTGCCCTCCTAGTGAAAAATAACAGATAGCAAATAAATTTCTAAACCTTAGAATGACTGGAGTGGATAGTAAAGGTTACACTACATTATTCTTTGAATATGCTAGAATAGTGCCAACCCTTGCATCACTTGAACCAGTCTTAATCTCCCGTTACATCTGGGGATTAATCGGTGAGATTAGGCATGTAGTCAAGGCGGCTAGACCCCAAACTATAGAAGAAGCTGTAGAACTAGCAAATACCTTGACTGGTGAGTTAGTGCGAGCACAAGAAGAAAACCAGAGGAGAAACCTAGCTTAGAAACTTACCCAAGAATTTCGTTATGGAAATTCCAACCGTGGGAAAAATGTAGGTTCTACCTCTGCACCCTATTGCAAGGCCTGCAAGAAAAAGCATTCTGGAAAATGTTCCACTTACTGCAATTTCTGCAAGATACCAGGACACAAAGAAGAAGATTGTAGGAAGAAACCTAATAATGGAATGCGCTTCAACTGTGGAGAAAAATGTCACATTAATTCGAACTGTCCAAAGCTAGCTCCAGCCGCAAACAACAAGACTACTAAAAATGCTAGAGCATTTGTTCTGACTGCAGATGAAGCCAAGATGATTCCGGATGTTATTTCCGGTACGTTTTTAGTTAATGATGTTTTTGCTAAAGTATTATTTGACTCTGGTGCAAACCAAAGTTTTATTAGTACTTCATTTTTCAAACTTCTCAATCGACCATTAACTAAACTCCCACAAGAATGTCTAGTAGAGACAGCAAATGGAGAAACCATTAAGATTTCTGAAATCTTGCAGGGAGCAAGAATATAATTTTTAAATCAAAAGTTTATTGCAAACCTTTATCCAACGAATCTGGCCGGATTTGACGTCGTATTAGGAATGGATTGGTTAGTAGCCAATAAAGCCAGTATTTTATGTGATCAAAAGTCAATTCAAGTAAATTCACCGAGGGGTGAAAAGATCACATTTAAGGGAGATAAGCCATCTAGATCCACAAAATTCATCTCTATGATGAAAACAGCAAGTTATATAAGAAAAGGATCATTAGGGTATTTGATTTCTATAATCATTAACACTAAAGAAAAAGAATTAAAAGATATCCCTGTAGTATCTCAGTTTCAAGATGTGTTTCCAGAAGAATTACCAGAACTACCGCCAGACAGGGAAGTTGAATTTAGAATTCACCTGCTACCAGGAACAGCACTGATTGCCAAAGCGTCGTATCGTTTAACACCCACAGAAATGCAGGAACTGAAGAAGCATTTAGACGAATTATTGGAAAAAAGATTCATACAGCCAAGCTCATCACCATGGGGAGCACCGATTTTATTTGTTAAGAAGTGTTTTGGTCAAAAATCAAGCAATGACAATGCAACCAAACTTTCTGTTGTGAGGTATGATGCTTGAATCAATGAACAACACTAAGGATCACTCAGAAATGAATTGAATAAGTGACACAAAGATTTATACGAGGAAAAAGCCCTTGATCATTGAATGATCTCCGGCATAAAAAACCTCGGGTGATGGAAACTACCGATCACCAACTCAAATTAAACAAGAAATCTGTTACAACTTTGGATGATAGCGAGCTAATTACAAGGATCACTATAGTGTATTGTGTAAAAAAGTGTATAATCGCTAAGTGTTTTGTCGAGAGCTGGTGAGAGCAGTTGCAAGAGTGTGTGTGTAGCCAAAAATAGCCAAGTGTTTTTACTTAGCTCGCTATCCCGTTTAAATATAGAAAATATCTACACTAACTAACATTTCGCAATTCATGCAAGTCCTCCACGAACTCCATAACGTCCACTTTTAGCCATGCACGTGCGGAATAAACATGGAATATGCTCCAGGAATATCGCCAAGACCAAGTCCAAGCTCATACTCCTGCAAAACAATTTCGAATTCAAAGTAGAAAATCGTTAGTACAAGGATCCTTAAGATGATCCATGATCCTGATCCTGCAACACTTCTAAGGATCACTAATTCAACCAGAAGTGAGGATCACTAAACCCAACAGTAAATGAGGATCACTGATCAATTAAAAATCCTCCCCTAACAATTGCCCCCAAAATATAAGGAGTAATTATGTAAGTAGACGAGTTATATTTTTGTTCTTATCCGTAACAAATTAACGGATAACTAGCCGTTGGAGTCGGACTAGCCGTTACGATCATGACGTCACTGAAGTGACTATCCTGCAAGATCATCATTATAAATAGGAGTTAGAGATAGGGATCAATCCGCATTTCAATTCAAGAGAAGCTCCCTTTAAATTCACATCTGAAGATCAAGCAGGTATCTCTCTTCCTCTTCTTCCTTTACGTTTTCTTTCTCTGCTCTTCTTTCTTCACCTTCTTCATAATCAAGATGATGCTAAGATCCTCACCGGCTAAGGATCACAAGAAGGACAGTCCTCTGAAGAGCCAGGGGATCATCAAAGATTCGGCGAATGAAAGGTGCTGCTTCACTGATCCACAAATAGACAGAATCCGACGTTGCTTTCCGGCAAACACCGATTTCAAGCCATTTGACCCCACCGTTCTAAGTGATTATATTTCTGAAACATGGGTAGCTTTCCCGGTCACTCCTTTCACAATAGGATACTCGTATCCTTTCCCTGAATTCACCCAGTCTTTCTTCTCTCTCACCTACATCTCCTACATTCAAGCTATGCTAATGATCTGGAGGGTCTTATATACCCTTGAAAGGATCATTGAGCAAGAAGGAATTGCTCTGGGAATGTCGGAGTTGGCAGAGATGTATGACCTTGTAACATTTGGATCCCACCGATATCTGCTTAAGCATAAACCTGGTGAAGAACACCCCATCTTCAAAGTCACCAAGAATGATACCAACTGGAAACGGCGATTCTTCTTTGTCAGAAGGGATTCTATCTCTGATGGAAAGGATCTGCCAAGGAAGTGGAGCACCCATGGTAGGATAGAGGATCCTGAGAAGGATCACCAGATGACCTTGTTTTTGTCTAAGGATCACTAACGTACTTTTGTTCCTTTTTTGCAGCTATTACTGTTGCACACCTTATCACATCACCTGCCACGAAGGAAAGGCTTGCTGCTTTTCGGAGGCTTGATCCTGAAATAAGATCATTCAAAGCAAATACCCAGGATTCTCAAGAGGTATCCTCAGGTTCTGTCACGATGTCAAGTAAGTATCCATGTTTATATGTAATTAAATGTTTAAATAAATAGTTAAATAGAAATAGGACAAGGATACTTATCTGTTTTGGGTGTGTAGGCGCTGGAAAACCTTCAAGATCTGCCTCCAAATTCAGTGTTACTAATCTTGACACTGTCCGATCCTCAAAGAAAAAGTCTGCTGCCAGCCCTTCCATCACAATCCCCAAGGCAACCACTTCAAAGGGGAGAGGTGGAAAGAAGAGGAAGACTTCTGAAGGTGAGAACCTACAAGGCTTGCCTCTGATCCGCCATCAGTTCCTCGAGTACTTTGCCGATGTAAGGATCACTGACTTAACTTGATTATCCTGCCCATTTGAGGATCATGTGATCCTAACTTTGCATTGTCTTGTTTGTTGAAATTTGCCGAAATCGAGGACTATGTTGGGAATGTTGAAGATCTTGAGGAGAAATATTCTGATCTCCAAAAAGTGGCAGAGCTCAAGGATCACAAGATTGCCTCCCTTGAAAAGGATCTCAATGATGTCAAAACTCAGATGGTTGCAGCCCAGATCAATGCCGATTATGAGAAGCACGAGATCACTGAGGATGCTAAGGTCTCTGCTGCCATTGCCATGTACAAGACCAAGTTGCAGATGGCCCAAGAAGCTCAGGATCCTACCTTTGACAGGAGCAACTGGGATATTGAAGGCTGGAAGGCTAGGCTTGCTGAGTTGGAGGATGACGAAGAGGCTGAAGAGGTTCTGGCAATCGAAGCTGGTGGCAGTGGCAAGTATCAGGTGAAGGATATGGGAGCTGGAGGAGATGGTGATGCAGCGAAGGTGTAGGCTGCATGAATGGGCGATGAAGGACATTTCTAGACGTAGCCGGAGCCCATTTTTTTTTAGAATTTGGTAGTTTAATTTGGTTATGGTGTTTTCGTTGAACGATGATGGGTTGTATCTTGAACAATAGTAATTAGGGCTAAGGATCATGGATCCTTTGAACAATAGGTAGGATTACAAATGGTGGAGGGATCCTCTGTTTGGGGGATGAAGCCATTGTGATCCTGCCGTCTTTTGATTCCTGCACTACCTAGACCCTTAAACAATGGACACCCTTTGCCAACCCATGTGGACGGGCCACGTTTTGCTGGTAGAAACGTGGGTTGGCAATTTTGACAACCTTAAAGGGTTTAATCTTTTGTGAATAAAATAACTTTAACTTTTTGGCTTATCCTGTGTTGATATCCTTATTAATATTTTACTTTCCAACTGTTGTGATGTTCATTTTGTTTAAACTTTTCAAGTAAAGAAAAAATTTAAGAAATATCCCAAAAAGTTTAGGATATGATCAAGGATCACATATCCCATAATCGATAAGTTCTGAAAAGTAATACAGTTTAAGGATCATAAGTTCAGTTGTCAAAGGATAAGGGTTATTCAAATAAATAATGAATAAAATCAAAATAGTTAAGGATCATACCTGAGGATCCAAGTTAGGATCCTAACCTTTAACACTTATTATCAGGATAACCCAAAAGACAAACCATAGTAGAAGGTAAGGATCAAGGATTCTTGATCGTTTATCTCCACAAACCTGAAATAGGGTACAACTTGGGACTAAGCCAACATAAGATAAGAGTTAGTAACTGGGGACAAGCCCAACAATTCTGGGGACAAGCCCAATATACTGGGGACGAGCCCAAAGGATAACTGGGGATAAGCCCAAAGGATAACTGGGGACAAGCCCAAAGGATAACTGGGGACAAGCCCAAAGGATAACTGGGGATAAGCCCAAAGGATAACCGGGGACAAGCCCAAAAGATCGTATGTAAACTGGAGTATGGCCCTCACTGGCGACTATCCAAACTTAGTGACATGAAAATGCCAAAACCTTAGCTAACGTGAAAACGTTAGAAACCTTAGGAACGGATGTATGGTATGTCTACCATTATACGTAGGATCCTGAATATAGCCTGTACAATGAAATTGTCAGCCCCTAAAGCGAGTACTGGTCCCATTGCCATGAACTATACCAGGATCATCGTACGCTACTGGCGAAACTGGGGACAGGCCCAAACTGGGGACTAGCCCAAATAACTGGGGTCAAGCCCAAATAACTGGGGTCAAGCCCAAATAACTGGATACTTCTGTGGATACTCAATCCTTAGTCAAGGATACCTGAACCTTCAAAACTCAGAATCAAGTGAAAGGAGGATAAAGGATACAGGATCCTTATCCTTATAAAGGATAATTAAAAAAAATGAAATAGTTTGAGATTAGATCATTACCATAATGAGGATCCTCTGCTCTGTAAGGATCCTTCAAGGATATTTGTTAGTTAAGGATCATGGATCCTGATCACATGAAATATTTCTTCAAATGGACAGCATTCCAAGCTCTTGGTAGCAAATCACCTTCCATTGTTAGCAATCGATATGCCCCCTTTCCTGCTTCAGCTTCAATCAAATAGGGGCCTTCCCACTTTGGTGCTAGCTTTCCATCAGCAGGATTGGTGGTATTTTGAAATGCTTTCCTTAATACCATATCACCAACTTGGAATTTCCTGATCCTGACATTTTTGTTGTAAGCTCCAGCCATCTTTTGTTGATAACTAGCCATCCTTATCCTTGCCAAATCCCTGATTTCTTCTATAGTATCCAAGTCTTGAACCAAGTTTTCAGCATTTTCTTTAGGATCACGAATACTTGTTCTTGCAGTTGGAACCACCATCTCTGTAGGGATCACTGATTCTGCCCCAAACACCAAAGAAAATGGAGTTTGGCTTGTAGCATTCTTGGGAGTTGTCCTATCAGCCCAAAGCACATAAGGTAATTCTTCTGCCCATTTTCCTTTCTTGGATCCAAGCTTTTTCTTCAAATTGTTGATGATAATCTTGTTGGATGATTCTGCCTGACCATTAGCTTGTGGGTGGACTGGTGTTGATGTTATCATCTTAATCCCCCAGCTGTCACAAAAGTTAGTGGTTCTATTCCCAATAAATTGGGATCCATTATCATAAACAATTTCAGAAGGGATACCAAATCTAGTAATAATGTTTCTTTTGATAAAGGATATAACTTCCTTTTCTCTGACTTGAGCAAAGGCTTCAGCCTCTATCCACTTAGAGAAGTAATCAGTTATAGCAAGCATGAATACTTTTCCACCAGGTGCCTTAGGAAGCTTTCCAACTATATCCATTCCCCATCTCATGAATGGCCAGGGAGAGGATATAGGATGCAAGAGTTCTACTGGTTGGTGAAGGATATTACTATGCCTCTGACAAGGATCACACTTCTTGGCATACTCCACAGCATCCTTCTTCATAGTGGGCCAATAGTATCATGTCCTCAGGATCCTTGAGAATAATGCCCTGCCCCTGGTGTGGTTTCCACAATCTCCTTCATGGAAATCCTTTAAGACTTCTTGGATTTCAGGATCCTCAATGCATCTTAGATATGGTCCTGCAAGAGATCGTTTATACAACATATTATTCAATATTGTAAATTGAGATACCTTAGTTTTGAAAGCCCTAGGGTTTTCTCCTGTAGGAATCTCTCCATGTTGTATGTATCTCATGCTTGGGAGGATCCATGATCCTGAATGAGATTGAGTAGTATCACTAGGGATGATTGCGAGATCCTCTCCTATCTCCATAGCTACATGATCCTCGATAGCAGGGGTCAGGATATGGATAATAGGAATCCTTATATCTTCCGGAATCTTCAAGGATGATCCTAGATTAGCTAATGCATCAGCTTCTGCATTCTCTTCCCTTGGTACCTGTGTCAAACTAAAGGATACAAAAGAGAGTGCCAATTCTTTGACTATCTCCAAATATTTGATTAGCTTTTCACCTTTAACACCATAGGATCCATTAAAGTGATTAGTGATTAATAATGAATCTACATGTACCTCAAGATACCTGATCCTCATATGCTTAGCAATTTGCAAACCAGCTATCAAGGCTTCATACTCAGCCTCATTGTTGGTAGTTTGAAATTCACAAGCTATGGAGTGGGGTATTATGTCCCCCTGTGGCGATTTTAGTAGTATTCCCAGTCCTGTTCCTTTTACATTGGAGGCTCCATCAGTGAAGAGAATTCAAGGATCCTTAGTCTCTTCAAGTTGTTGTACTTCTAACTCAGCTTCCTTTTGCAAGTCGCTACTAAAATCTGCCACAAAGTCAGCTAAGGCTTGGGATTTGATGGCAGTCCTTGGTTCATATCTTATATCATATGCACTCAGCTTCACTGCCCACTTAGCCATCCTTGCTGACATTTCAGGTTTCCTGAGGACATTCTTAATTGGAAAATTAGTCTTAACAATAATGGCATGAGTCTCAAAATAATGTCTCAATTTAGTAGATGCCATAATTAATGCAAGGATAAGTTTTTCTAAGTGTGATAACCTGGATTCAGCATCAAGTAAACTCTTACTTACATAATAAACAGGATGTGGTGTACCTTGGTGATCCTTAACAAGGACCGCACTTACTGCTTTTGAGGATACTGCCAGGTATAAGGATAATACATCTCCCTTTTCTGGTTTCATCAAGGCTGGGGCTGAGGATAGGTAATCCTTAAGAGCTTTAAGGGCACTTTCATGCTTCTCAGTCCATTCAAATTTCTTTTTCTTCCTCAGGATGTCATAGAATTCCTTACACTTTTCTGAGGATTTGGATATGAATCTGTTCAAGGCTGCGATCCTGCCCGTCAATCTTTGCACATCCTTAGCATTGGCAGGAGATTTGATATTCACAATAGCCTTAATTTGCTCTGGACTTGCTTCAATGCCCCTCTTTGTCACCATATAGCCTAAGAATTTACCTGCTTTAACACCAAAATGACACTTGGAAGGATTTAGTTTCATATTAAATTTATCAAGGATATTGAATGCTTCCTCCAAGTCTTTAAGGTGATCCTCAGCATTTTTGGACTTAACCACCATGTCATCTATATAGACTTCCATAGTGTGTCCAATTTGTTCCTTGAACATCATATTGACAAGCCTTTGGTAAGTAGCACCTACATTCCTTAATTCAAATGGCATAGCAATATAACAGTATATACCAGTTGGGGTCATAAAGGCTGTATCCTCTTGATCAGATGGTTCCATCTGAATTTGTTGAAATCCAGATGAAGAATCCATAAAAGTCAACAACTCATGACCCGTGGTAGCATCCACCGTGGAGTTAATGTGGGGTAATGGGAAAGGATCCTTGGGACATGCCTTGTTTAAATCAGTAAAATCGACACATACCCTCCACTTTCCATTTTTCTTTTGAACAACAACCACATTGGCTAACCATTTTAGATACTTAACCTCTCTTATCATACCTGCTCGAAGTAGCTTATCTACCTCTTCCTGGATAATAGCATTCCTTTCAGGTGCAAACTTCCTCCTCTTTTGATGTATAGGCTTGAATGACCTGTCAATGCCAAGTTTATGAGTAATTATATCCTTAGATATACCTGTCATGTCATCATGTTTCCAGGCAAAGGTGGATTTCCTTCTCTTAAGGAAGGATACTAGCTCCTGTTCGATATCGCTAAGGATCCCTGATCCTATGAAGATCTTGGATTCAGGATCCTCAGGATCCATGAGGATTTCCTTCAAATCCTGTTCTCTTGCCTCCAAGACATCTCTTGAAGGATACTTTAATTGCTATTGCTCCCTTGGTCTTGAAGCTGGCTTCATTGATGAGGTATAGCAATTCTTAGCTTCTTGTTGATCACTCTCAATTTTCACCACTCCCCAAGGACTTGGAAGCTTTACACATTGATGATAGGTGGATGGGGCTGCCTTCATGTCATGTATCCATGGCCTGCCAAGGATAACATTACAACATGATAAGCAATCTATAACACAAAACTTTTGATAAAATGCAATCCTTCAATATAGATTGGGAGTTTGATGTCCCCCAACGTATTCTTAGTTTCTCCACTGAATCCCACAAGTACTGAGGATCTTGGGATAATATCAGACTCTGGGATATTCATCTTCTTGAGGACATCAAGCTGAATGATGTTCACAGAGCTTCCTCCATCTATAAGGATCATGCGAACAAAGTGGTTAGAAATAAATAATGTAATTACAAGACCATCATGATGAGGATCCTGGACGTCAACACGATCATCCTCATCAAAAGTTATGACTTTATCCTGGGTGACAACGGAGGTCCGGACAGGTCTGTCTCTATTATCCATCTTGGTTTCCTTAGAATGTCTCTTGGCTGCTGAAAAGGAAGTACCACAAATGTCTGATCCACCGGATATGAAGTTTATAACTTGTGCATCTGCTGGAGGAGCAGGAGCCTTTTCCGGGATCCTTTCAGGATCCTGGATCCTTGACTTCTTCCGTCCCAAAAGTTCCTTCAAATGCCCCATGCTCAACAAGTAACCAATTTCCTTTCTTAGTGCAATACACTCTTCAGTGAGATGCCCAAAATCCTCATGATATGCACACCACTTGGACTTATCCTTTGTAGCGGCTGGTTTATCACTTTTCCTTGGCCACCTAGCTTTCTCACCTAGATTC
This sequence comes from Helianthus tuberosus, assembly GCA_030545235.1. Taxonomy (NCBI): domain Eukaryota; kingdom Viridiplantae; phylum Streptophyta; class Magnoliopsida; order Asterales; family Asteraceae; genus Helianthus; species Helianthus tuberosus. Next base: position 147,580,251 of record CM060452.1, read on the forward strand.
TGCATTGCAAGGATTAGTTCATTGTTATCAATAGAAAAACGGTATTCAGAAATAGGAGGATAATCCTCATCATCCTCTTCTTGTTCCACTGAATGCACGTTCTGGTTGTCAGACTTATTGTAGAACTTGGATTTGTTGTTCCTGAAGTAGGATCCTTGTTTCTCCTGTTTTGAGGATCCTGTCAATCTATCCTGGATCCTTTTGTCATCCTCTAAGTGGATGAACCTAAGGGCCCTGGTTCTTACTTCATCAAGATTCCTGCAAGGTGTCATAATCAGATCATCATAGAATAGTGAATCCCTAAGCAATCCCATTTTAAAGGCTTCTACAGCCGTAGCAATATCCAAATTAGGAATATCTAAGGATTCTTTACTAAACTTAGTGATATAATCTCTAAGTGATTCATTTTGACCTTGTGTTACCCTATATAGATCACTAGTTAATCGTTCAAACTTTCTACTACAAGAGAATTGACTATTAAACAAATTAACTAGATTAGCAAACGAAGTAATAGAGTAAGGGGGAAGACTTAGCAGCCATTTAAGAGCAGATCCTGTAAGTGTGGATCCAAATCCCTTGCATAGACATGCTTCCTTTAACCTTTCAGGAATTGGATTGATCTCCATCATCTCCCTGTACTGAGCTACATGCTCTTCTGGATCCGTTGAACCATCATACAGCTTCATAGATGGTATCTGGAACCTTTTAGGTATCTCAGCATCACATAAGGGTGGTGCAAAACGAGATATCCTATGGCTACCGTCTGCAATTTCAGGAATGGGTTTAACCACTCCTGGTACACTGGATATCATATCCTTAAGCTTCTGTAGCTCCCTAGCCATGGCCTGATTAATACCTGTATCTTGCATAAAGCCATGGTTAGTGTTATATGAATTATTGAAAGTGTTACCTCCCACAGGATTCGTGTTTGGAATTGCGGATGTGAATCCATATTGACGAGACTCTGGCATGATTGAAGGACCAGAAGGAGCAATGGTCTGCATTGGTATGAAGTCTCCTTGATGAACGTCCGAGCTCTGAGGCTGCATACTTCTCAAGAATCCTTGATCCTGAAGGACGTTGGATCCTTGAAGTTGAGATGATCCTTGAACCTGAAAGGATCCTGGAACCAGAGAGGATCCTGGGACAAGGGAGGATCCTTGGACCTGGGAGGATCCTTGGACCTGGGAGGATCCTTGAACTGCATGCATTCCCAAATATCCTCCTGACGTGAAGTATCCCTGATGCTGAGAAGAGGATCCTGATGGTTGAGAAGAGGATCCTTGAGGCTGGAAGTGAGAGCCAAATGCCTGACTCATAGTTGCTGTTCCATAACGCCTTCCTGGTAATTCACCCAAGTATTGCACGTCCGGAACTGCTGAGTGTTGGGAAGTTATGACTGGAGTGTCGAAGTTCAGCGACCTTGGCATCAGAGGGGAGTGATCCTCCACTGATTTTTTCTGTTTCTTGATCTCATCGATCTCCCGGAGGATCCTTTCGTTGGTTTTGTCCTACTCTTGTGCATGATTCCTCATCTGCAAAATCAGAGCATAAAGATCATTAGTAGTAGGATTAGTTGAAACAGAAGAAGTTGGTGGTTTTGTGAAAACAGGGGTTTGTTTCTTAGCATTCTCAGCATTCTTCTGGGATCCAGAAGGTGGTGGAGGCAAAGGAGGAACGCCTTGTGAAGAACTGAATGACGGCATCAAGTTTGAAGTGTTCTTCGCTGAGGAGGCCATCTGCCTGGTGATTATAAACCGAAATGAGCACAAAAATATGAATCTTCTTAGGAATGAAGCACCAATTGCCCCACGGTGGGCGCCAAACTGTTTTGGTCAAAAATCAAGCAATGACAATGCAACCAAACTTTCTGTTGTGAGGTATGATGCTTGAATCAATGAACAACACTAAGGATCACTCAGAAATGAATTGAATAAGTGACACAAAGATTTATACGAGGAAAAAGCCCTTGATCAATGAATGATCTCCGGCATAAAAAACCTCGGGTGATGGAAACTACCGATCACCAACTCAAATTAAACAAGAAATATGTTACAACTTTGGATGATAGCGAGCTAATTACAAGGATCGCTATAGTGTATTGTGTAAAAAAGTGTATAATCGCTAAGTGTTTTGTCGAGAGCTGGCGAGAGCAGTTGCAAGAGTGTGTGTAGCCAAAAATAGCCAAGTGTTTTTACTTAGCTCGCTATCCCGTTTAAATATAGAAAATATCTACACTAACTAACATTCAGCAATTCATGCAAGTCCTCCACGAACTCCATAACGTCCACTTTTAGCCATGTACGTGCGGAATAAACATGGAATATGCTCCAGGAATATCGCCAAGACCAAGTCCAATCTCATACTCCTGCAAAACAATTTCGAATTCAAAGTAGACAATCATTAGTACAAGGATCCTTAAGATGATCCATGATCCTGATCCTGCAACACTTCTGAGGATCACTAATTCAACCAGAAGTGAGGATCACTAAACCCAACAGTAAATGAGGATCACTGATCAATGAAAAATCCTCCCCTAACAAGAAGAAAGACGGATCAATGCGTATGTGCATTGACTACCGCGAATTGAATAAAGTCACGATTAACAATCGGTACCCATTACCAAGAATCGATGATCTGTTCGATCAATTGCAAGGAGCTCAATTTTTCTCTAAAATCGATTTACGGTCAGGATATCATCAATTAAAGGTACAGGAAGAGGACATTCCTAAAACCGCATTTAGAACAAGGTATGGCCATTATGAATTTACTGTCATGCCATTTGGTTTAACCAATGCCCCAGCCGCATTTATGGACATGATGAACCGAATATGTAAGCCATATTTTGATCAATTCATAATTGTCTTTATAGATGATATTCTCATTTACTTTAAGAATGAGGAAGAACATGCAAGACATTTGCACGCACTCCTAAGTTTATTGAGAAAAGAAAAACTTTATGCAAAAATTTTAAAGTGCGAGTTTTGGTTAGAACAGGTACAATTTCTTGGGCATTTAGTTAATCATGAAGGAATTCATGTAGATCCCACCAAGATCGAGGCAATTACTAAATGGAAAACCCCTGAGTCACCAACTCAGGTTAGAAGTTTCTTAGGATTGGCCGGTTATTATAGAAGATTTATTCGAGATTTTTCTTGAATAGCTATTCCTTTAACTAAGCTAACCTGTAAATCTGTTAAGTATGAATGGGGAACAAAACAGGAAGAAGCCTTTAGAATTCTTAAACAAAGATTAACCAACGCACCCATATTAGCGTTACCAGAAGGAACTGAAGACTTTGTAATCTATTGTGACGCTTCTAAGTTAGGTTATGGATGTGTGTTGATGCAACGCCAAAAGGTTATAGCTTACGTATCTAGAAAACTTAAGAATCATGAAGAGAATTATTCAACCCATGATTTGGAATTAGGAGCTATAATTTTTGCCCTGAAAATTTGGAGACATTACCTTTACGGTAGTAAGTTTACCATTTTTACAGATCATAAGAGTTTAAGGTATGTTTTCGGGCAAAAGAAGTTGAATATGAGACAAAGACGCTGGATGGAGATACTTAGTGATTATGATTGTAATATCCAGTATCATGCAGGAAAAGCAAATGTAGTTGCTGATGCTTTAAGTCAAAAGTATCATGAAAAGCCAAAAATAGTACGTTCTCTTAAATTAAATCTACAAATGGATTTAAATGAACAGATTAGGAAAGCACAAGAATCAGTAATCAAGGATGATACTGAAAAGTTAAAAGGAATGATTAAGGAATTAGATCAAGGAATTGATGGAATTTGGAGATTCCATAAGAAAAGAATGTGGATACCCAAACTAGAAAACCTACGCCACCGTATATAAGAAGAAGCCCATAAATCTAAGTATACGATGCATCCTGGAAGTGATAAGATGTATCAAGACTTAAGAAAGAACTTCTGGTGGATAGGAATGAAGAGAGATATAACAGCTTATGTTGCCAAATGTCTAACTTGTTCACAAGTCAAAGCTGAACATCAGAAACCCTCAGGTTTGTTACAACAGTTGGAGATGCCCGTATGGAAATGAGAATTAATAACAATGGATTTTGTTACTAAATTACCCAAAACAAGAAAAGGTAATGATACAATCTGGGTGATTGTAGACATGCTAACTAAGTCAGCTCATTTTCTACCAATGAATAAAATTTCGGTATGGAACAGTTGGCCAAATTGTATGTAAATGAAATAGTTTCATTACATGGAATTCCTTTATCAATTGTTTCTGACAGAGATAGTCGTTTTACCTCTCGTTTTTGGACAAGTTTCCAAAAAGTAATGGGAACCAAGTTGAATATAAGCACCGCCTATCATCCTCAAACGGACGGACAAAGTGAAAGGACAATTCAGACAATGGAGGACATGCTTAGAGCTTGTGTAATTGATTTCGGAGGTAACTGGGATGACCACTTATCATTATTAGAATTTTATTCTAATAACAGTTATCATACAAGTATCAATGCTGCACCATTCGAAGCACTTTATGGACGAAAGTGCCGAACTGCAGTCTGTTGGGCAGAAATTGGAGAAAAGCAACTATCTAGACCTGAGATAGTACAAGAAACAACCGACAAGATCATTCAAGTCAAGGAACGATTAAAAGCAACACGTGATCGACAAAAGAGTTATGCAGGTAACAGACGAAAGCCATTGGAATTTCAGGTAGGAGACAAAGTGTTATTGAAAGTCTCTCCTTGGAAGGGAGTGGTAAGATTTATCAAAAGAGGAAAGCTAAGCCCCAGGTATGTTGGACCTTTTGAGATTATTAAAAGAATAGGACTTGTAGCTTATCAGCTACAACTGCCAGAGGAAATGGCAGGAATACATGATGTATTTCATGTATGCAATCTCAAAAAGTGCTTAGCCGATAAATCACTCGTAGTACCTCTTAAGCACATAGAGGTAAATGAGCAGTTAAAATTTGTAGAAAGACCTCTATAGATCGAAGACAGGAAAGTCAACAATCTCAAACACAAAAGATTGGTTCTACTCAAAGTGAAATGGGACTCCAAAAGAGGACCAGAGTACACATGGGAGCTTGAATCAGAGATGCAAAGGAAATACCCACACTTATTCCAGTAGACCTCGAGGACGAGTTCTAAAACAAGGTGGGGAGGATATAACAACCCTCAAATTATTTTTGAAACCCTAAGAAAATTAGAATACACCCCGTATGCGAAAACAGGCCCCGAATACCTTTATTTTTATTAAAATTAAATGAAAAACAAAAATAAAGGGGCTCTGGCGGGCCGCGTAAGACCACCCCTGGGTCTACGCGGGGCGCGAGCGCCTAGACAACCGGCAGCACCCGGTGCTGCCATGTGGCAGCCACACGTCGAAGCTAGAGCGGTGACCCGACAAGGCTAGGGCCTACCCAGCCTATGTCGCGGGCCTCCTCCTTCTCTTACGCTGGGCCCGACGAAGTCCGAGATCACAACTATAAATAGGGTCGATCAGTTTCACTTCCAAACCGTTCAATCTTTTTCTTTCTCTCGAAATTCTACATAGCAATTATAATTTTCGGGCATAATACCCCCCTAAATAACGAAGTTCTGCCCCGTTGTAAGTATTATAACCCCCAGTTACGTATTAGATACGCTACTCGATTGATCAAGGGTTCCTTAACGGCTGTCGTGGTTCTGCCCGACGTAGTCGTTGGAATGCCGTCTCGGGGAGGGTATTACTAATATAAGTATTGGGTTGTTATACCAACACGTGTGCATTTGTGTATTTAATAGATAATCATCAGGAAATCCTTAAGTAAAACCCTAAGATAGCAATGTGAGTAATCTCCTTTTTGCAAACTGTTTTTACAAAACCTCATATGATTAACATTATATTAAACAGTGATTGAGTATTTGTATTCTACAATTATCGTCAGTATGTTGGGGTTTTGTAGACAAAATTTGTTTCTACATTGTGAGTAGTAACATGACCACAAGTCGGGTTGACAGTACCATGGGTGGTAATTAAAGTAGATGGAGACAAATGTAATTGCGCGACTGCCCTCAATACTGTACAATGGTTTTTTTAAGTCTTGATTAAATTGGGATTCACTCACCAGTATTTCCCACTGACAAAATGTCGCAACCCCCGCCCCCTTATCTGTCCCGGGAACGGGCGGCCGCGAAACCAGTTTTGGTGGTATCGATGTTTATTAATTTGGCAGCGGAAATTACATCAGGACTGTAGTTAGGAAATATTTTATCAGAGTAAATACCATACTTTTTTAATATTAAACATATTGGGATAAAACCCAAGTTTTCATTACAAACTGATTTATAGAGATAAACTCTATTTTATTTAATAAAACATCTTCTTTTATTTAGGTAACTTTTATAGCCACTTTTTCCAAGCCTTAAGTGCTGTCCAGCTGACTTCTAGTTGGCTCTCACATTTTGTTACCTGAAACGCGTTTGAAAACATTTTGTCAGTGGGAAATACTGGTGAGTGAATCCCATTTTAATCAAGAAGAGTTTTATCAATTAACACAGTATTGAGAGCGATTACAATGTTTATATCTACACAATTACTCATTCAGTACTTGCCACTCGACCGTATCTGTTTTCGCAACCCCCGATCCCTTATCTGTCCCAGGAACGGGCGGACGCGAGCTCAGAGTTTGGTGGTATCAGCTGTTTAATCTCGCAGCGGAATTTACATCAGGAGCGTAGTTAGGAAATGTTTATCTGAGTAAAACCACCATATTTGATATTAATAAACACATGGGCAAAACCCAAGTTTCTTATTACAGTACATTTATAGGGACAAACCCTATTTTATTGAATTTAAAACATCGTATTTTAGGTAACTTTTATAGCCACTTATTTTCCAAGCCGTCAGTGCTCTCGAGCTGGCTTTTTCCCAGTTGGCTTTCACATTGTGTTACCTGAAACATGTTTTAAAAATATTTTGTCAGCGGGAAATACTGGTGAGTGAATCCCAGTTTAATCAAGAAACATTTTATCAATTAACACAGTATTGAGAGCGATCACATTGTTTATTTCTACACAATTACTCATTCAGTACTGTCAATCCTTGACTTGTGGGTCATATTACACATTGGCTAACTCGTTGTCCAATGGTAACGTACTGTCATTCCGACTTACTACTCGCAAGTAATAAATTTTGTATACAAAACCCCATAATACCGGCAGTAATTGAAGAACTACAAAGACTCAATCACCGCTTAATCGCATTGTAAAACAATTAAAGTTTTGTAAAACATTCCAAAAAGGTTAACAAAAAGAGGATAAATTCAAATTGCTATCTTAGACTTCTCGTGAGGGTTTCCTGGATATAATCTATAATTTATACAAATGTACATTGGTTAGTATCATAACCCTTTTAAAATTATTAATGATACCCTCCCCGAGACGGCATTCCAACAACTACGTCGGGCAGAACCACGACAGTTGTTATGGAACCCTAAATCAATCGGGCAGTGTAATTATTACGAAACTGGGGTTACAATACTTACAACAGAGCAGAACCTCGCTAATTATGGGTATAATACCCAACTATAATGCCTCTAATTCAGAAAGTGAGATTGAGAATGAAATTGTGAGCGACGGAAAGTGAAACCCGATGGCCTGCTTATATAGTTGCTGAATTCGACTCTCACGCGGCCCGCGTAAGAGTAGCCATAGGGCTACGCGGCCCGCGTCAACATGTAGTCAACGTATAGCTTATCCGGATTAGCATGTAGGTTCGCCACGATGTCGACACATGTCAGCTCAGGGTGTCTCCGCATCGTTGATCTCTCGCGGCCCGCGTTAACTTAAACGCGATCTTACGCGGCCCGTTTGAACTAAAGAAACTTAAAGGAATCCGGTATCCACCTTGATACCGCCCGCGTGAATGTTGGGGTGGGTTTACGCGGCCCGCCTCAACTTATCTTTCAGATTTTATATTTTATTTTATATGTTATAACATGTTTCGGGCTCGGTTTTCACATACGGGGTGTAATATAAGACATATTGGAACATTCTTAAATATATTAGAGTGTTAGACATATTATGAGGGTGTCGGTTTTACCGAGGGTTGTTACATCTGTGGCTATGGTCATATCACACATTGGCGAACCCGTTGTCCAATTGTGAAGGTTATCAAGTAATATATACAAAACCCCATAATACTGGCAGCAATTGAAGAATTACAAAGACTCAATCACTGCTTAATCACATTGTAAAATATTTAAGGTTTTGTAAAAGCAGTTTACAAAAAGGAGATTACTCACATTGCTGTTTTAGATTTCTTCTAAGGTTTCCTGGTGATTTATCTATAATTTACACAATGCACACTCGTTAGTATAATAACCCTTTATATTTACATTAGTAATACCCTCCCCGAGACGGCATTCCAATGACTACGTCGGGCAGAACCACGGCAGCTATTACGGAACCCTGGATCAATCGGGCAGCGTATCTAATACGTAACCGGGGTTATAATACTTACAACGGAGCAGGACTTCATTAATTAGGGGGTATTATGCTCAGAGATTATGCCTATTATAAAGAAATTCGAGAGAGAAAGAGATTGTGAGCATCGGAAACTGAAGGCCCGAGCTCCCATTATATAGGGGCTGAAATCAGGTTCCTCGCGGCCCGCGTAAGGTGAGACCAAGGTCTACGCGGCCCGCGTAGTAGACTGGGTAGGCCCTAGCCTGGCCCAGTCATCGCACTAGCTCCGCCACGATGATGACATGTGGCAGCACCGGGTGTCGCCTGATCTCGTAGCTGTCGCGGCCCACGAGCGCCCATAAAATTTTGTTTTTAATTAATTTTTAATGTTATATCGTATTTTGGGCTCGGTTTTCGCATACGCGGTATATTTTAAGACATATAAGGGCATTTTAAAATATATTAGGGCGTCGAAAAATATTTTGAATTGTTATTATATACTCCCCATCTTGTTTTAGAGCTCGTCCTCGAGATCTACTGGAACAGGTGTGGATATTTTCTTTGCATTTCTGATTCAAGCTCCCATGTATACTCTGGTCCTCTTTTGGAGTCCCATTTTACTTTGACTAGAACTAGTCTCTTGTGCTTGAGATTCTTTACCTTCCTGTCTTCAATCTGTAGAGGCTTCTCTATAAACTTTAACTGCTCATTTACCTCTATATCCTTAAGAGGTACTACTAGTGATTCATCCGCTAAGCATTTCTTGAGATTAGATACATGAAATACATCATGTATTCCTGCCATTTCCTCTGGCAGTTGTAGCTGATAGGCTACAGGTCCAATTCTTCTAATAATCTTAAAAGGTCCAACATACCTGGGACTTAGCTTTCCCCTTTTGATGAATCATACTACTCCTTTCCAAGGAGAGACTTTTAATAACACTTTATCACCTAACTAAAATTCGTCTGTTATCTGCATAACTCTTTTGTCGATCACATGCTGCTTTCAGTCGTTCCTTGACTTGAATGATCTTGTCTGTTGTTTCTTGTACTATCTCAGGTCCAGATAATTGCTTTCCTCCAATTTCTGCCCAACAGACTGGAGTTCGGCACTTTCGTCCATAAAGTGCTTCGAATGGTGCAGCATTGATACTTGTGTGATAACTGTTATTATAAGAAAATTCTATCAATGGTAAGTGATCATCCCAATTACCTCCAAAATCAATTACACATGCTCTAAGCATATCCTCCATTGTCTGAATTGTTCTTTCGCTTTGTCTGTCTGTTTGAGGATGATAAGCGATGCTTAGATTTAACTTGGTTCCCATGGATTTTTTGAAACTTGTCCAAAAATGAGAGGTAAAGCGACTATCTCTGTCAGAAACAATTGATAGAGGGATTCCATGTAAAGAAACTACTTCATTTACATATAATTTAGCTAATTGTTCCATACTGAAAGTTTCTTTCATTGGATGGGAAATGAGCTGACTTAGTTTGCCTGTCTACAATCACCCAGATTGTATCATTACCTTTTCTTGTTTTGGGTAATTTGGTAACAAAATCCATTGTTAGCAATTCCCATTTCCAAACTGGCATTTCTAACTGTTACAACAAACCTGAGGGTTTCTGATGTTCAACTTTGACTTGTGAACAGGTTAAACACTTTGCAACATATGCTGCTATATCCTTTTTCATTCCTATCCACCAAAAATTATTTCTTAAATCCTGATACATCTTATCACTTCCAGGATGCATCGTATACTTAGACTTATGGGCTTCTTCTAATATACGGTGGTGTAGGTTTCCTAATTTAGGTATCCACATTCTTTTCTTATGGAATCTCTAAATTCCATCTGTTCCTTGTTCTAATTCCTTAATCATCCCTTTTAACTTTTCAGTATCTTCCTTGATTACTGATTCTTGTGCTTTCCTAATCTCCTCATTTAAATCTACTTGCAGATTTAATTTAAGTGAACGTACCATTTTTGGCTTTTCGTGATACTTTCGACTTAAAGCATCGGCCACTACATTTGCTTTTCCTGCATGATACTGGATATCACAATCATAATCACTAAGCATCTACATCCAGCGTCTTTGTCTCATATTCAACTCCTTTTGCCCGAAAACATATCTTAAACTCTTATGGTCTGTGAAAATGGTAAACTTACTACCATAAAGGTAATGTCTCCAAATTTTCAGGGCAAAAATTATGGCTCAAAATTCTAGATCATGGGTTGAATAATTCTCTCCATGATTCTCGAGTTGTCTGGATGCATATGCTATAACCTTTTGACATTGCATCAACACACATCCATAACCTAACTTAGAAGCGTCACAATAGACTACAAAATCTTCAGTTCCTTCTGGTAACGCTAGTATGGGTGTGTTGGTTAATCTTTGCTTAAGAATTCTAAAGGCTTCTTCTTGTTTCAATCCCCATTCAACCTTAACGGATTTACAGGTTAACTTAGTCAAGGGAATGGCTATTCTAGAAAAATCTTGAATAAATCTTCTATAATAACCGGCCAGTCTTAAGAAACTTCTAACCTCAGTTGATGACTCAGGGGTTTTCCATTTGGTAATTGCCTCGATCTTAGTGGGATCCACATGAATTCCTTCATGATTAACTAGATGTCCAAGAAATTGTACCTGTTCTAACCAAAATTCGCACTTTGAAAACATAGCATAGAGCTTTTCCTTTCTTAATAAACTTAAAAGTGCGTGCAAATGCTTTGCATATTCTTCTTTACTCTTAGAGTAAATGAGAATATCATCTATAAAGACAATTATGAATTTATCCAAATACGGCTTACATATTCGGTTCATCATGTCCATAAATGCAGATAGGACATTGGTTAAACCAAATGGCATGACAGTAAATTCATAATGACCATACCTTGTTCTGAACGCGGTTTTAGGAATGTCCTCTTCCTGTACCTTTAATTGATGATATCCTGATCTTAGATCGATTTTAGAGAAAAATCGAGCTCCTTGCAACTGATCGAACAGATCATCGATTCTTTGTAATGGATACCGATTCTTAATCGTGACTTTGTTCAATTCACGGTAGTCAATGCACATACACATTGATCCGTCTTTCTTTTTGACGAATAGGATTGGCGCTCCCTTGGTGATGAACTTGGCTGTATGAATCCTTTTTCCGATAATTCGTCCAACTGTTTCTTCAGTTCCTGCATTTCTGCGGGTGCCAAACGATAAGGTGCTTTGGCAATTGGTGCAGTTCCTGGTAGCAGTTGAATTCTGAATTCAACTTCTCTGTTTGGAGGTTGTCCCGGTAATTCTTCTGGAAATACATCTGAAAATTGGGATACTACAGGAATATCCTTTAATTCTTTTCCTTTAGTGTTAATGATTATGGAAATCAAATACACTAAAGATCCTTTTCGTATATAACTTACTGTTTTCATCACAGAGATGAATTTTGTGGATCTAGAGGGCTTATTTCCTTTAATTGTGATCTTTTCACCCTTTGTTGACTTTACTTGGATTGACTTTTGATCACATAAAATATTGGCTATTAACCAATCCATTCCTAATACTATATCAAGTCCTACCAGATTCATTGGGTAAAGGTTTGCAATAAATTTCTGATTTAGAATTTCTATTCTTGCTCCCTGCAAGATATCAGAAATCTTAATGGTTTCCCCATTTGTTGTCTCTACTAGAGATTCTTGTGGGAGTTTAGTTAATGGTTGATTGAAAAGTTTGCAAAATGAAGTATTAATAAAACTTTGGTTTGCACCAGAGTCAAATAATACTTTAGCAAAAACATCATTAACTAAAAACATACCGGAGATCACATCCGGGATCATCTTTGTTTCTTCTGCAGTTAGAACAAATGCTCTAGAATTTTTGGTGTTCTTGTTGTTCATGGCTGGTGCTATCCTTGGGTAGTTTGGCTTGATGTGGCCTTGTTCTCCGCAGTTGTAGCATATCCTATTGTTTTTCTTCCTGCAGTCTTCTTCCTTATGTCCAGATATTTTGCAGAAGTTGTAGTATATGGAGCATCTTCCAGAATGCTTTCTTTTGCAATACTTGCAATAGGGTGCAGAGGTAGAACCTACATTTCTCCCATGGTTAGAATTTCCAGAGCGAAATTCTTGGGTAAGTTTCTGGGTTAGGTTCCTCCTCTGATCCTCTTCCCGTGTGCGGACTAACTCATCTGTCAAGGTATTTGCTAGTTCTATAGCTTCTTCTATGGTTTGAGGTCTAGCTGCCTTGACTACATGTCTAATCTCTCCAATTAATCCCTAGATATAACGGGAGATTAATACTGGTTCGGGTGATGCAAGGGTTGGCACTATTCTAGCATATTCGAAGAATAACGTAGTGTACCCCTTATTATCTACCCTAGTCATCCTATGGTTTATGAATTTATTTTCTATTTGTTCCTTTTCATTAGGATGGCAGAATTTCCTTTCTACCATGTTTTTAAATTGCTCCCATTCCATATTATAAATCCTATCACTTCCCCTAGACTGGAGGATAGTGTTCCACCACTCTAAGGCTGAATTCTTAAACAGATTAGAAACAAACATTATTTTATCTTCTTCCGCGCACTTGCTTATTCTTAAGACTGCCTCAGTCTTTTCTATCCAGCGTAGAGATGCAACGGCCCCTTCATTGCCCGAGAATTCCATTGGTTTACAAGACCAGAATTCTTTATAAGAACAACCATAAGGCATGGTTCTTCTTCTTTTGGGAATGGGCGCTTGAAGTATAGGTCCATTGTTTACGCTAGGTTCAGGTTCAGTTGGTCGCTTACTGCTATGTTTACTTTTATTATCCGCTTCCTTAACAGTCTGAATAATAAATGGCATTGCATCTATTATTCCTTGTGCCACTATGTGTTGGATGGCACTGTTGTCCACTTGGTTTCCATTATTGTTGTTGTTTGGATTTTCGTTAGCTGGGTTATGGTTACTCTGGTTATCGTTATTCTGGTTTTCCGGGCTATTATCCGGATTCTCTAGATTCACTTGGTCGGCCATCTGAATTTTAAACATTTACCACATATTAATATCACAAGATAATATCTTAATACGATCAATCACATGACACGCATTTTGATCAAAAACGTCGAGCATTGCGACTTACTTTGTCTTAGAATTAATTTTGCTCCCAATTGTGTATGGATATTGATTTAACTAACTTGACATTTTTTTCGCTTCTAGGAATAGTAATGGGCCGGGTTCGGGTTCGGGTTCGGGTTCGGGTCGGGTATTGGTAATCCCAAGCATGTACCTGGTTGTAATTCTTTCTCCCATACCCGGCCCGTTACCCGTCAGGTATTTTTCAGGTAATTACCCATCGGGTATACCTGTGGGCATCGAGTATACCGGTTAATTTGTTAAAAAAATACCATTGAGACTCCTGTGTGCATTTTTTACTCTAATATTTATATAATTTACTATTTTAATTACGACAATAAAGGAAAATATGACCAATAACATACATACATATCATATTTAAAACATACATCTACATAATTAAGTAATTAAGGTACTACTACTTTGGAACGCATAATGTCAGTTTATAATCAAACAGCATACATGAAAAATAGTAGCATTAATTTAGACCCAAGTAATCTCCCTATCAACTTGAAATGTATTTAGGAAATCCCAAAACTAACACACATTTTTAATCCGCATAGAAACAACATAACTAAACATAAATTCTTATATTTGTATGTTAAAGTCTTGAAGACAAACAATAAAACAAAGTATATGAATAATTAATAAGTGCATGTACTAAAGTCTATATAAATGAAAATTAAATTTAAATTAATATACTTTTCAGCTATTATTCGGGTAAATGGGCGGGTAAATGGGACGGGTATTCGGATCACTTTTCTAGCAACCCCTTTTCTGATAGGTTTTCTTATCCTTTCCCTGTTCTGACCCAATCCTACTTCACGCTCACTGGCATGTGCTATATACAAGCCATGCCAATGATGTGGAGAGTTCTTCACACTCTTGAAAACATCATTGAGCAGGAAGGTGTTGAAATAGGGGTGTCTGAGTTGAGTCAGTTATACAACCTTGTTAGCCACGGTTCTCATCGCTTTCTATTCAAACACAAACCAGGTCAGCCTCATCCAATGGAGGAAGCAGCTGGTGGTGATGATGCAGTGGAGGAAGCAGCTGGTGGTGATGATGCATCGAAGGTGTAAGCTGCAGCAATGGGCGATGATGGATTTATCTTGACGCGGCCAGAGCCCATTTTTTATGGTTTTGTGGTTTTAGTTTAATGGTATTTTGATGTTGAAGAATGGTGGTTTGTAACTAAATAGTAGTATTTAAGTTTAAGGATCACAGATCCTTGGGACAATAAGGAGTAGCAAAGGTGGATGGGTCCTTCTGTTTGTGGAGGATGAAGCCTTTGATGCCCCTCTTCTTTTAATTTCCTACATAACTCAGAACTTTTTAGTATGGACACCCTTTACCTACCCCAGCGGACAGGCCACGTATTGCTGGTAGATGCTCGGGGTAGGTAATTTTGACAACCTTTGAAGGGTTTAACTTTGGATAAATAAATAAAACTTTAACTTTTGGCTATCTTGTGTTGTTCACCTTGTGTTTATTTACCTTTCAACTATTATTGCATATTCCTTTGAACTTACCAGTTAATAATGAAAGTATAAGAATTAGTGTATGTCAAAAAGTTTAGTATATAATCAAGGATCAAATATCCTATAATCGAAAGGTTTAAAAAATGAGATAATTTTAGGATCATATATCCTGTTGTCAAAAACCAAGGATAACATAGATAAATCAAGAATAAAATTAAAGTAAATAAGGATCATACCAGAGAATCCAAGTTAGGATCCTAAATCCTTGATGTTTACAATCATGATAACCAAAAAACAAACCTTGTATGAAGTTAGAATCCAGGATCCTTAACTGTTTAGCTTTAGAAACCTGAAATAAGACATCAATTGGGACTAAGCCAACTGCAAAAGGAAGAGTTAGTATCTGAGACAAGCCCAACAATCTGGGGACAAGCCCAATAAACTGGGGACAAGCCCAAAAAAACTGGGGACAAACCCAAAAACTGGGGACAAGCCCAAAAAACTGGGGACAAGCCCAAAGGATCTTGTGTAAACTGGAGTATGGCCCTTACTGGCGACTATCCAAACTTAGTGACATGAAAATGCCAAAACCTTAGCTAACGTGAAAACGTTAGAAACCTTAGGAACGGATGTATGGTACGTCTACCATTATACTTAGGATCCTGAATACAGCCAGTACAATGAAATTGTCAGCCCTAAAGCGGGTACTGGTCCCATTGCCTTTAACTGCACCAGGATAATCGTGCGCTACTAGAGAAGGTAGTAGATACCTTAAACTGGGGACGAGCCAAAAAACTGGGGATAAACCCATGAAACTGGGGACAAGCCCATAAAACTTAGGAGACTTTTGTCGATACTTGATCCTTTGTCAAAGATGCACCCACTTCTGCAAAACTTAAAACGTAGTAAAAAAGGATAAAGGATCCTGGATCCTTCTCCTTGTAATAAAGTAAATTAAAAGTTTAGATAAATTAGAATCAGGTCATTACCAGAATGAGGATCCTATGTCCTCTAAGAATCCTTATTGTATACCAGATATGAAGATAGCCAAGGATCCCAAATCTTTTTACATGAAGTATCTCTTCAAATGGACAGCATTCCAAGCTCTTGGTAGCAAATCACCTTCCATTGTTAACAAATGGTATACCCCCTTTCCTGCCTCAGCTTCAATAAGATAGGGGCCTTCCCACTTTGGTGCTAACTTGCCATCAGCAGGATTTGTGGTATTTTGGAATGCTTTCCTTAACACCATGTCACCAACTTGAAACTTTCTGATCTTGACATTCTTGTTATAAGCTCCAGCCATCCTTTGTTGATAACTAGCCAGTCTTATCCTTGCTATATCCCTGAGTTCTTCTATGGTATCCAACTCTTGAACCAAGTTTTCAGCATTTCCTTCAGGATCACGGATGCTTGTTCTTGCAGTAGGGACTACCATCTCTGTAGGGATCACTGGCTCAGTTCCAAATACTAAAGAAAATGGAGTTTGGCTAGTAGCATTCTTGGGAGTTGTTCTATCAGCCCATAAAACATATGGTAGCTCTTCTGCCCATTTTCCCTTTTTGGATCCAAGCTTCTTCTTCAAGTTGTTGATGATGATCTTGTTGGATGATTCTGCTTGACTATTAGCTTGTGGGTGGACTGGTGTTGATGTTATTATCTTAATCCCCCAAGTGTCACAAAAGTTAGTAGTTCTACTCCTAATAAATTGGGATCCATTGTCACAAATAATTTCAGAAGGGATACCAAATCTGGTAATAATGTTTCTTTTAATACAGGATATCACTTATTTTTCTCTGACTTGTGCAAATGCTTCAGCTTCTATCCATTTGGAAAAGTAATCAGTCATGGCAAGTGTTTTGGTCAAAAATCAAACAAGGATAATGCAACCAAATCTGATTTTGTAAGGTATAATGCTTGGTTAATTGTATGAACGAAAAGTATATGAAATCAACGATGAACACCGAGATTTATACGAGGAAAAAGCCCTTGATCTTTAGAAGATCTCCGGCATAAAAAACCTCGGGTGATGGAAACTACCGATCACCAAATATATTGGAAAAACAATAATGATCCTTGTACAACTTCGGAAGAAAAAAGCTCAATACATTGAATTGCTAGTGTAAGTGTGTGTTTTTGCTAAGTGTTTGCAGAGAATTCGAGTGTTGTGTGTTTTTTTCTATGGTGTGTTCGACCTATGCCTCAAATGAGCTCGTTTTCCGCTTAAAAAATAAGAAAAAATCAACTAACTAACTTCCCGAAAAAGGTGGAAGTCACCCATGATCACCACTAACAGTTATTTCTTCATTAAGCACGTGCCTAAGAAGCATATTCCACGAGATTCCAGTAAAGAAGTAGTCCACTACGTCCATTATTTGCATTTACACATTAAAAACATGACAATTGTTAGAAATCATAAGTTCTGTTAAGGATCCTGTGATCCTTAGACTCTGGATCCTCAGACTCCCTGTATCATCCATTAAGGATCCGTGATCCATGCCCAGTCTCAAGATATATAATCCTTAGCATAAAATTCATGCCCTAACAATTGCCCCCAATATGGCAGTTGTGATAAGGATTCACAGCTGTCATATTTCCGTTAGAAGCGGACTAGCCGTCGCTGCGGGTAACTAGTCGTTACACTGCCTGTCGTCACTGTTAAAACCTGCTATAATCATCATTGCAAAATATAGAGTTAAAGATAACTCCTCATGTGCCTTTAAAGATCAGAAGATCCTTCTATTTGTGGAGAATGGATCTTTCTACACCGTTCGCTATTAACCTTCCTGCACTTTAATATCTGCATAGACACTTTAACTGGTAGATAGCCATGTCCGGCCTGGGTGGATGGTCCATGGTTTTGCTGGTGAAATCCAGGCCAGATGATTTGATACATAATGAATGGGTGATAACATTAAACTTTTTTAGCTACAACTGTTGTTGTTTCTTTCCTCTTTATTTTTCATGTATGCTTTCTATTTTCAAAGATATCATCGCCAAACAATTGGAAAGTTATTGGAAATCTGATGATAATGTTAAACTTTTAACAGAAAACTTGAAGTGTTCATATAAATGTGGATCAATGATCCTTAACCAAAAAGGATAAGAGACAACTTGCAGCTTAGAAAAAGTTAGAATATAACATACCAGAGAATCCAAGTTAGGATTCTATATCCTTGTAAACTAATACTGAATAAAATGTGTGAAAAGTAAAGTTTCCAGGATCCAGGATCCTTATTGTCAGAACTTGTATAACTTTAGAGCTCCAAGATCCTGCAAGAAAAACAAACTTGGGACCAAGGCAAAAAATTGGGAATGAACCCATAATAACTGGGGACAAGCCCAAATAAACTGGGGACAAGCCCAACAAACTGGGGACAAGCCCAAATAAACTGGGGACAAGCCCAAATAAACGGATGTAAACTGGGGTCAAGCCCAAATAAACTTGTGTAAACTGGAGTATGGCCCTCACTGGCGACTATCCAAACTTGAGCGACATGAAAATGCCGAAACCTTAGCTAACGTGAAAACGTTAGAAAGCTTAGGAACGGATGTATGGTACGTCTACCATTATACGTAGGATCCTGAATACAGCCAGTACAATGAAATTGTCAGCCCCTAAAGCGGGTACTGGTCGCATTTCCTTGAACTGCACCAGGATCATTGTGCGCTACTGGCGAAACTGGGGACAGGCCCAAAACTGGGGACAAGTCCAAATAACTGCGGACAAGCCCAAATAAACTTTGGAGAGTTGGCCAACCACTTTGATCTTCTGTAAAATGATAATAACTCTGCAAAAGCTTAAACTTTATGAAAATAGATGTTAAATGTTTAACATCTTTGCCTTATGATAAGTAATAAGTATAAAATGAATGAAAATGAAAGTAATGTGTTACCAAATGTAGAATCATATATCCTTTGAGGATCCCAGATCCATAATTAGAATACTGGTATCGCTGAGGATCCCTGGTCCTTCTTACTTAAAGTATTTCTTTAGATGAACAACATTCCAAGCTCTTGGTAAGAGGTCACCATATATTGTTAACAAATGATATGCCCCCTTTCCTGCTTCAGCTTCAATTAAGTAGGGAACTTGAAATCTTCTGAACCTGACATTCTTGTTGTATGCTCCAGCCATTCTTTGTTGATAACTGGCCATCAAATCTGGTAATAATAGGATGAAGGAGCTCCGCTGGTTGATGAAGGATAATGCTATGTCTTTGACAAGCATTACATTTCTTTGTGTATTCCACAGCATACTTCTTCCTCATAGGCCAATAGCATCCTGTTCTGAGGATCCTTAAGAATAGTGCTCTGCCCCCAGTGTGGTTCCCACAGTCTCCTTCATGAAAATCCTTTAGAACTTCTTGAATTTCTGGATCCTCAATGCACCGCAACTAGGGACCTGCAAGAGATATCTTGTATAACATGTCATTTAGTATAGTGAATTAAGATACCTTGACTTTGAAAGCTCCGGGGTTTTCTCCTGTAGGAATCTCTCCATGTTGTATATATCTCAGGATCGGAAGGATCCAGGATCCTGAATTTGATTGTGCACCATCACTAGGTATGATTGCAGAATCCTCTGCTATCTCCATAGCTATGTGATCTTCAATAGCAGGGGCTAAGACATTAATGATGAGTATTTTCACATCCTCTAGAATCTTCAGTGATGATCCAAGATTGGCTAGAGCATCAGCTTCTGCATTTTTCTTCCCTGGGTACCTGTGATAGACTGAAAAAAGCAAAAGAGTCTGCCAGTTTCCTGACTATTTCTAAGTACTTGATTATCTTTTCACCTTTGACAGTGTAAGAACCGTTATAATGATTAGTAATTACTAGAGAATTTACATATACTTGAAGATACCTGATCCTCATATTGTTAGCTAATTGCAAACCTGCTATCAAGGTCTCATACTCTGCCTAATGATTAGTGGTTTGGAATTAACATGCAATGGATTGGGGTATAATGTCCCCCTGTGGCGATTTTGGTAGTGTGCTTTGTCTAGTTCCTTTAACATCTGAAGCTCCATCCGTGAGGAGTGTCTAAGGATCCTTGGTCTTCTCAAGTTGTTGAATTTCTAATTCAGCTTCCCTTTGTAGATCACTACTGGAATCAGCCACAAAGTCAGCTAAAGCTTGGGACTTGATGGCAGTCCTGGGTTCATACTTAATGTCATATGCAATAAGCTTGATTGCCCACTTTGCCATTCTACCTGACATTTGAAGTTTCATAGTATACCGGATGTTGAGAGCCTTCATGATCCTTAACTAGGATCACACTTACTGCTTTAGCTGAAATAGCTAAGTATAAGGATAACGATTCTCCATTTTCTGGTTTCATCAGGGCTGGTGCTGAGGATAGATAATCCTTAAGAACCTTGAGTGCAGCTTCATGCTTATCAGTCCACTCAAACTTGCCTTGAGCAATTTGTCTACCTCTTCTTGGATAATGGCATTCCTTTCAAGTGCAAACTTTCTCCTTTTTTGGTGTATTGGCTTGAAAGACCTGTCAATACCAAGTTTGTGAGTAATAACATTCTTAGATATACCTGTCATATCTTCGTGTTTCCAAGCAAATGTAGATTTTCTTCTTTCCAAGAAGGATACTAAATCCTGCTCAATACTGCCTAGGATCCCAGATCCTATAAAAATTTTGGATTCAGGATCCTCTGGGTTCAACAGAATATCCTTGACGTCTTGCTCTCTTGCCTCCATGACATCTTGCTCCTTGGAGGCTGGCTTCATTGAAGAAGTGTAACAGTTCTTTGCCTCCTGCTGATCACTTTCTATCTTCACCATATCTCATAGAGTTGGGAGCTTGACACATTGATGATATGTTGAGGGGGACTGCCTTCATATCGTGTATCCATGGCCTGCCAAAGATAACATTACAGGAAGATAAGCAATCAATAACATAGAATTTTTTTAACATAATTCACTCCCTCTATATAGATAGGAAGTTTGATGTCCCCCAATGTAATCTTTGTCTCTCCACTGAATCCCACAAGAACATATGATCTTTGGACAATATCGGATTCAAGGATGTCCATTCTATTGAGGACATCCAACTGGATTTTGTTCACTGAGCTTTTCCCATCAATGAGAATCCTGCGAACAAAATGGTTAGATATAAATAATGTAATAACCAAACCGTCATGATGAGGATCATGTATGTCGACACGGTCATCCCCATCAAAGTATATGACTTTTTCCTGGGTAAGGATGGAAGTTCGAACAGGTCTGTCCCTATTCTCCATCTTTGTTTCTTTTGCATGTCTCTTAGCTCCTGAGAACCTCCGGAGATGAAATGGATGATTTGAGCATCAGCTGGTGGAGGAGGAGCTTTTTCAGGAACTTTCTTAGGATCCTTGATCCTTGACTTTTTCCTTTCAAGCAATTCCTTCAAGTATCCTTTGCTTAAAAGATAACCTATCTCCTTCCTTAATACTATGCACTCATCTGTGAGATGACCAGAATCCCCATGGTAAGCACACCATTTCGATTCGTCTTTGGTGGCAGGCGGTTTGTCATTCTTCCTTGGCCACCTAACCTTGTCACCTAAACTCTGCATAGAAAGGATTAGTTCATTATTATCAGCAGAAAAACAATATTCAGAAATAGGAGGATAATCCTCATCATCTTCCTCTTGTTCCACAGCATGCACATTCTGGTTGCCATGCTTGGAGTATTGCTTGGATCAGTTATCCTTGAGATAGGATCCTCATTTGTCTTGCTTTGAGGATCCTGACAATCTCTCATGGATCCTTTTGTCATCCTCTAAACGGATGAACCTAATGGCCCTGTTCCTTTCCTCATCTAAGTTCCTGCAAGGGGTCATGACAAGATCATCATAGAACATTGAATCCCTAAGTAAACCCATTTTAAAGGCTTCTACAGCCGTAGCTATATCCAGGTTAGGGATATCTAAGGATTCTTTACTAAACTTAGTGATGTAATCTCTAAGTGATTCATTTTAACCTTGTGTTACCCTATATAGATCACTAGTTAATCGTTCAAATTTTCTACTACATGAAAATTGACTATTAAACAGATTAACTAGATTAGCAAATGGAGTAATAGAGTAAGGGGGAAGACTTAGCAGCCATTTAAGAGCAGATCCTGTGAGTGTGGATCCAAAACCCTTGCATAGACATGCTTCTTTTAACCTCTCAGGAATGGGATTGATCTCCATTCTTTCCCTTGGGACTTCCATCTGGAATTTCAGGAATGGGCTTAACCACTCCTGGAATGCTGGATATTATATCTTTGAGTTTCTGCAATTCCTTAGCGATAGCTTGGTTGATTGCTGTATCCTGCACGAAGCCATGGTTAACATTATAAGAAGTATTCAAAGTGTTACCTCCTAATGGATTCAAGGTTGGAATTCCAGATGTGAATCCATATTGACGGGATTCTGTTATAACTGAGGGACCAGAAGAAGCAATAGTCTGCATCGGTATGAAGTCTCCTAGATGAACATCTGAACTTCCGAGTTGCACACTCCTTAAGTATCCTTGATCCTGGAAGATGTTGGATCCTTGATGTGCTGTGAATGAAGCTCTTGGAGGATAATCCATGGATCCGGAAACCTGAGATGAGGATCCTTTAACCTGGAAGGAGGATCCTTGAACCTGAGAGGATCCTTGAACCTGAGAGGATCCTTGAACCTGAGAGGATCCTTGAATTGGTTGCGTCCCCATGCATTCTCCTAAACTGGTGAGGAATCCCTGATGCTGAAATGAGGATCCTGAAGGCTGGAAAGAGGATCCTTGAGCCTGAGACATTGCCGATGATCCAGAATGCATTTCTGTTGATCCACCATGGTATTGGACATTTGGAGCTGCAAAGTGCCGGGAAGTTATGACCAAAGTGTCGAAATTCAGCGACCTCAGCATCAAAGGGGAGTGATCCTCTGCTGATTTTATCAATTTCACGAAGGATCCTGCCATTAGTTTGGTCCTGTTGTTGCATGTATCCTCTCATCTGCAAAATCAAAGCATAAAGATCACTGTTAGTAAGTGTAGAGGAAGAAACAACAGTTGGTTTTGTGAAAACGGGGGTTGTCTTCTTCGGAGCATTCTCAGCATTCTTCTGGAATGCAGGGATAAGATGATGCAACGGTGGAATGCCCTGTGATGAGGTAACCACCGACATGGAACTTGAAGAAGTTTTTCCTTGAGAAGCCATGTGGTTGAAGGTGATGAACCGAAATGACCGAAATGAACAAAATTTCCCAGAAATGAAGCACCAATTGCCCCACGGTGGGCGCCAAACTGTTTTGGTCAAAAATCACACAAGGATAGTGCAACCAAATCTGATTTTGTGAGGTATGATGCTTGGTTAATTGTATGAACGACAAGTATATGAAATCAACGATGAACACCGAGATTTATACGAGGAAAAAGCCCTTGATCTTTAGAAGATCTCTGGCATAAAAAACCTCGGGTGATGGAAACTACCGATCACCAAATATATTGGAAAAACAATAAAGATCCTTGTACAACTTCGGAAGAAAACAAGCTCAATACATTGAATTGCTAGTGTAAGTGTGTGTTTTTGCAAAGTGTTTGCAGAGAATTCGAGTGTTGTGTGTTTTTTCTGTGGTGTGTTCGACCTATGCCTCAAATGAGCTCGTTTTACCCTTAAAAGATAAGAAAAAATCAACTAACTCACTTCTCGAAAAAGGTGGAAGTCACCCATGATCACCACTAACGGTTATTTCTTCATTAAGCACGTGCCTAAGAAGCATATTCCATGAGATTCCAACAAAGAAGTAGTCCACTACGTCCATTATCTGCATTTATACATTAAAAACGTGACAACTGTTAGAAATTATAAGTTCTGTTAAGGATCCTGTGATCCTCAGACTCTGGATCCTCAGACTCCCTGCATCATCCATTAAGGATTCGTGATCCATGCCCAGTCTCAGGATAGATAATCCTTAGCATAAAATTCATGCCCTAACAGCAAGCATAAATACTTTTCCTGCTGGTGCCTTTGGAAGTTTACCAACTATATCCACTCCCCATCTCATGAATGGCCAAGAAGAGGATATAGGATGAAGGAGCTCTGCTGGTTGATGAAGGATATTGCTATGTCTTTGACAAGTGTCACATTTCTTGGCATAATCCATGGCATCCTTATTCATCGTAGGCCAATAATATCATGTCCTAAGGATCCTTGAGAACAGTGCTCTGCCCCCAGTGTGGTTTCCACAATCTCCTTCGTGAAAATTCTTTAGGACTTCTTGAATTTCAGGATCCTCAATGCACCTTAAATATGGACCTGCAAGAGATCGTTTATATAACATGTTATTTAATATTGTGAATTGAGATACCTTGACTTTGAAAGCTCTGGGGTTTTCTCCCATAGGAATCTCTCCATGTTGTATATATCTCATGATTGGGAGGATCCAGGATCCTGAATGTGATTGTGCACCATCACTAGGTATGATTGCAGAATCCTCTACTATCTCCATAGCTATGTGATCCTCAATAGCAGGAGTCAAGATATGGATTATGGGAATTTTAATATCCTCTGGAATCTTCAATGATGATCCAAGGTTGGCCAAAGCATCAGCTTCTGCGTTTTCTTCTCTGGGTACCTGTGTCAAACTAAAAGAAGCAAAAGAGTCTGCCAATTTCTTGACTATCTCTAGATATTTGATTAGTCTTTCACCTTTAACAACATAAGAACCATTAAAGTGATTAGTAATTAACAATGAATCTACATGTACCTCAAGATACCTGATCCTCATGTGCTTGACAATTTGCAAACTAGCTATCAAGGCTTCATATTCAGCCTCATTATTAGTAGTTTGAAACTCACAAGCAATGGAGTGGGGTATTATGTCCCCCTGTGGCGATTTTAGTAGTACTCCTAGTCCAGTTCCCTTGATATTTGAAGCCCCATCTGTGAAGAGTATCCAAGGATCCTTAGTCTCTTCAAGCTGTTAAACTTCTAACTCAGCTTCCCTTTGTAGATCACTACTGAAATCAGCCACAAAGTCAGCTAAGGCTTGGGATTTGATGGCAGTTCTCGGCTCATATCTTATATCATAAGCACTAAGCTTTACTACCCATTTATCCATCCTTCCTGACATTTCAGGTTTCCTGAGAACGTTCTTAATTGGAAAGTTAGTCTTAACAATAATAGCATGAGTTTCAAAATAATGGCGTAATTTAGTAGATGCTATAATCAAAGCAAGGATAAGTTTTTCTAAATGTGAATACCTGGATTCAGCATCAAGCAAACTTTTACTTACATAATATACAGGATGCTGTGTACCTTCATGATCCTTAACAAGGACTGCACTTACTGCCTTAGAAGAGACTGCTAAATATAAGGATAATATATCCCCTTTTTCTGGTTTCATTAATGCTGGAGCTGAGGATAGGTAATCCTTAAGGGCCTTGAGAGCACTCTCATGCTTTTCAGTCCACTCAAATTTCTTGTTCTTTCTCAGAATATCATAGAATTCCTTGCATTTCTCTGATAACTTTGAGATGAACCTGTTCAAGGCTGCGATCCATCCTGTCAATCTTTGCACATCCTTGGCATTTGCGGGAGACTTGATGTTCACAATCGCCTTGATTTGCTTCTATGCCTCTTTTTTTCACCATGTATCCTAGGAACTTCCCTGCTTTTACACCAAAGTGACACTTGGAAGGATTCAATTTCATATTGAATTTATCAAGGATATCAAATGCTTCCTCCAAATCTCTAAGGTGATCCTCAGCTCTCTTGGACTTAACCACCATGTCATCTATATAGACTTCCATCGTGTGTCCAATTTGTTCTTTAAACATCATATTGACTAGCCTTTGGTAGGTAGCACCTGCATTTCTTAGTCCAAATGGCATAGCAATATAACAATAGATAGCAGTTGGGGCCATAAAGGCGGTATCCTCTTGATCAGATGGTTCCATCTGAATTTGTTGAAATCTAGATGAAGCATCCATGAAAGTCAACAACTCTTGACCCGTGGTAGCATCCACCATGGAGTCAATGTGGGGCAATGGGAAAGGATCCTTGGGACATGCCATGTTTAAATCGGTAAAGTCGACACATACCCTCCACTTTCCATTTTTCTTTTGAACAACAACCACATTGGCTAACCACCTTGGATACTTAACCTCTCTAATCATACCTGCTCTGAGCAGTTTATCTACCTTATCCTGGATGACGGCATTCCTCTCAGGTGCAAACTTTCTCCACTTTTGATGTATGGGTTTGAACGACCTGTTAATGCCAAGCTTATGAGTAATAATATATTTAGAAATACCTGTCATGTCCTCATGCTTCCAGGCAAAGGTAGTTTTTCTCTTCTTGAGGAAGGATACTAGATCCTGTTCGATGTCGTTGAGGATCCCGGATCCTATAAAGACTTTAGATTCAGGATCTTGAGGATCTATCAGGATATTTTCACATCTTGTTCTCTTGCCTCCAGGACATCTCTTGGAGGATTCTTTAATTGCTATTATTCCCTAGGTCTTGAGGCAGGCTTCATCGATGAAGTATAGCAATTATTGGCTTCTTGTTGGTCACTTTCAATCTTCACCACCCCCCATGGAGTAGGGAGTTTCACACATTGATGGCATGTAGATGGAACTGCTTTCATGTCATGTATCCACGGCTTGCCAAGGATAAAATTGCAACAGGATAAGCAATCTATAACACAAAACTTTTGAAAGGAGTTAACTCCCTCTATGTAAATGGGAAGTTTAATGTCCCCCAAAGTGTTCTTGGTTTCTCCACTGAATCCCATAAGAACTGATGATCTTGGGATAATTTCTGATTCAGGGATGTTCATCTTCTTGAGGACATCAAGTTGAATGATGTCCACTGAGCTCCCTCCATCTATCAGAATCCTGCTAACAAAATGATTAGATATAAACAAAGTAATAATAAGACCATCATGATGAGGATCCTGAATATCAACACGATCATCCTCATCAAAGGATATAACTTTCTCCTGTGTAAGGATTGAGGTTCGAATGGGCATGTCCCCATTATCCATCTTTGTTTCTTTGGCATGCCTCTTGGCTGCTGAAAAGGAAGTGCCACATATGTCCGATCCTCCAGATATGAAGTTGATAATTTGTGCATCAGCGGGAGGAGCAGGAGCCCTTTTTGGAACCTTTTCAGGATCCTGGATCCTTGACTCTTTCCTTCCAAACAACTCCTTCAAATGCCCTTTGCTTAACAAGTAACCAATCTCTTTCCTGAGTGCTATGCATTCATCAGTGAGATGGCCGAAATCTTCATGATATGCACACCATTTGGATTTGTCTTTTGTTGCGGCTGGCTTATCACTCTTTCTAGGCCATCTTGCTTTTTCACCTAGATTTTGCATTGCAAGGATTAGTTCACTATTATCAACAGAAAAGCAATATTCAGAAATGGGAGGATAATCCTCATCATCCTCTTCCTGTTCTACTACATGCACGTTCTGATTATCAGACTTGTTGTATGATTTGGACTTGTTGTTCCTGAAGTAGGATCCTTGCTTTTCTTTCTTTGAGGATCCTGCCAGTCTTTCTTGGATCCTTTTATCATCCTCTAGGCGGATGAATCTAAGGACCCTGGTTCTTACTTCATCAAGATTCCTGCAAGGGGTCATGACAAGATCATCGTAGAACTGTGAATCCTTAAGTAAACCTATTTTGAAAGCTTCTACAGCCGTAGCAATATCCAAATTAGGAATCTCTAAGGATTCTCTACTGAATTTAGTGATATAATCTCTAAGTGATTCGTTTTGACCTTGTGTTACCCTATATAGATCACTAGTTAAATGTTCAAACCTCCTACTGCATGAAAATTGGCTATTAAACAAATTAACTAGATTAGCAAATGAAGTAATAGAGAAAGGGGAAGACTTAGCAACCATTTAAGAGTTGATCCTGTCAGTGTGAATCCGAAACCTTTGCATAGACATGCTTCTTTCAACCTTTCAGGAATGGTGTTAAGCTCCATTCTCTCCCTGTATTGAGCTATATGCTCTTCCGGATCAGTTGTGCCATCGTAGAGCTTCATGCTTGGAATTTGAAATTTCTTTAGTATCTCTGCATCACAAATAGGTGGTGCAAAGAGAGATATCTTGTGGCTTCCATCTGGAATTTCAGGAATGGGCTTAACCACTCCTGGAATGCTGGATATCATATCCTTGAGTTTCTATAGTTCCCTAGCCATGGCTTGGTTGATTCCTGTATCCTGCATAAAGCCATGGTTAGCATTATAAGAAGTATTTAAAGTATTACCTCCTGATGGATTCAAAGGTGGAATTCCTGAAGTGAATCCATATTGATGTGATTCTGGCATGATTGAGGGACCAGACGAAGCAATAGTTTGCATGGGTATGAAGTCTCCCAAATGAACCTCTGAACTTCCGGGTTGTACACTCCTTAAGGATCCTTGATCCTGAAAGATGTTGGACCCTTGATACACCGAGACTGGGGGTCTTTGAGGATAATCCATGGATCCGTAAACCTGAGATGAGGATCCCTGACCCTGACAGGAGGATCCTTGAACCTGAGAGGATCCCTGGGCCTGAGAGGAGGATCCTTGAACCTGGGAGGATCCCTGGACCCGAGAGGAGGATCCTTGACCCTGGAATGAGGATCCTTGAACCGTTTGCGCTCCCATATATCCTCCCAAACTGAAAGAGGATCCTTGATGCTGAAGAGAGGATCCTGAAGGCTAAAAGTAGGATCCTTGAGCCTGCGTCATTGTCGATGATCCATAACGCATTCCCAATGATCCACCCTGGTACTGGACATCTGATGCTGCAGAGTGCCAGGCAGTTATGACTGGAGTGTCGAAATTCAGTGATCTCGGCATCAAAGGAGAGTGATCCTCCACTGGTCTCTTCAATTTCTTGATGTCATCAATCTCTCGAAGGATCCTGTCATTGGTTTTGTCCTTCTAATGCATGTAGTCCCTCAATCGCAAAATCAAAGAATAAAGATCATTGTTAGTAGGACCAGAAGAAACAGCAGAAGTTGGTTTTGCAAAAACGTGGGTTTGTTTCTTTGGATCATTCTCAGCATTCTTCTGGGATCCAAAAGGTGCAGGAGGCAAAGGTGGAATGCCCTGTGAAGAGGTGATCGTCGGTATGGAGCTTGAAGTGTTTTTTCCCTGGGAAGCCATGTGGTTGAAGGTAATGAACCGAAATGAATAAAATGAACAAAATTTTTCAGGAATGAAGCACCAATTGCCCCACGGTGGGCGCCAAACTATTTTGGTTAAAAATCACACAAGGATAATGTAACCAAATCCGATTTTGTAAGGTGTGATGCTTAGTAAAATGAACAAATGTATGGAGAATGTATAAATGAAATGAATGTTGGACACAAGGATTTATACGAGGAAAAAGCCCTTAATCAATGTATGATCTCCGGCATAAAAAACCTCGGGTAATGGAAACTACCTATCACCAACTATATTGCACAAACAATGTTTACAAATTGGGATGATAACAAGCTTGGTACAAGGATCACTAGTGTGCAAAAAGTGTATAATCGCCAATAACTTGCAGAGAGTTCTCGAGAGTAGTGTGTGTTACTAATAATAATTCTATCAAGCTTGTTATCCCCATTAAAAATAGAAACTAACTAAGCTAATTAACAATCCGAAAAAGGCTCAAGCTCTCCCACGATCACCACAACGGTCGAAGAGCTCATGCACGTGCAGAATTAGAAGGTATATTCCCCTCGAATCTCGGTTATACCAAGTCCCACTTGAATACTCTTGCAAAACAAGTTTAAATATAACGGAAACATTTGTTAGTATTAGGATAATAATGAGGATCCTGGATCCTTAGTCCTGCAACATCTTCTGAGGATCCTTAATTCACACTGAACTGAGGATCCGTGATCCTGGCTGCACTTGGCACTTGAGGATCCGTGATCCATAGACTACAAAATTCCATCCCTAACACTCCCCGAGTAGTCTCAACTCCCTGGTCAACCGATTAGACGGCGTCTAGCGACTTTTGCAACCATGCAGTTAAGTATATGTAAAATGACAAAATTACCCTTGCTATTTAAAAAACTAACTAAAACCTTAAAAAAACTCTAACTAATCAAGTGAACCGACACCCCAACCCACCCCTTTCCTCTTTATCTTTTTCATGTCACCGGCAATGCAATAACCATCGTTGAAGACCAAATGATGGACTGAAACTTGTCGATCTAATGTTTAAAGAGGTCACGATGACGACCACCACGAAACCATAAATTCGAGTTTCTAGAAAAAATTGCACCTGAAACAATTTGTAAACAATTTTAAAACCCTTGAAACCACCTGCAAATCAGATAATTTAAAATGGGTTTTCCAATAGTTGTCAGAATATTACCACTTGCAAACCAACTAGAAAACCCTTGTAAACCATTAAGAGATCATAAGAAAATGGAAGAACTGATGTCAACTCGTAATAGCCACCGTAAGCAACCAACATTCACCAGTTGTAAGGACCTGCAAAAATGCTCCAAAGCGACCCGTAAGTGAAAACCCGGACCTCAGAAACCCTAATGTGCATGAAAAACCAAGAAAACAAGGATTTTAATTTTCAGGCGGGCCGCGTAAATGTAAGCTTAGGCTTTCGCGGGCCGCGTCAACTTAAAGTTGACCGGATAAGCGTTCCAGGCCACGTGTCGCACACATGGCAGACCTACCTATGACACACAAGCCCTACATGTAGACTAGGGGCCCTCGCGGGCTGCGTAAGATTCAAGTGTGGGTTTACGTGGGCCGCGTAAAACCCAAAAACCAGCTATAAATTGATCAGTTCATGGGCTTTGCATCTGTGAACATAAAACTTTCTAAAACACGAAAGAAACTGCTCAAAATCACACTTTCACATAGGGAAACGCTGCTACGAATACAGGGTATTAACTCGATCACTACTACGATACAATGTTCAATCGATTGAAACCAATCTGATGGATATTTAAGTGATGCCCGTATTTGGGCTATACTTTGTCATTCGTCGTGAAGGTTTTGATTTCGTGAGCCTATCGTAAATGTTGTATTAAGTTACTTACCTAGTTTCGTATGCATTGTTGTTTAAATTAGGTTATCAGGCTTATCAGTAGGCTAAACTCTGCCCGTCTAAACTTGCAATGTGAGTCATTCTCTTTTTATCAACTGTTTTACTAAACCTCAAATTATTTTCAAAGGTTATAATTACAGGGATTAAGTCGTGGTTATCTTGAATCACTGGCTAGTGGGGTATTGTGCACATTACTAATTTCTCACGGTTAGGTTCACCAACCTAACAGTGACAATCATCACTACTTGGGTGAAAGGACCCAATAGTGGTATGACCATTGATGTGCGCAAAATGCAACATATAAATTACATCAAATATGGCATAAAACTAACCCTTTTTTAGTACTAATGTTGGAAAAAATGTGTTTTTGTCTTCCTTTTGTATTTTCAGGATTAAATGAGCTCAAATGAACAAAAGAAGCAAAAAGACAGTTAAATCTAACATAAATACAAGAAAAGGAACAAACGTGGCATGCCTGACCCCCCGACAGCATCTTCCCAAGCAAAATCAAGAAGACAGAAGGCTGAACACATCCCGTGCTCAGTGAACACGGGGGGCGTGCCCAAGTGTCAGCATAAAAGACAAATCTATAGAAGCTTCTATCACCCACCAAGGGAGCGTGCCCAGCGGACACGGGGCTGTGGTCAACTCTAAGATTCGAAGAATCTGGGGAAATCTTGATAGTACAGATATGCTTTTGCACACGGGGGCGTGCCCAGTGGACACGGGGGCGTGGTCAACTAATGCAGACAAACTGCAATTAATGAAGGAAGAGAAGAGGATGGATACGGGGCCGTGCCCGAGCTACTGTTCAGCCTATAAATAGGGGTGCTTGGCTCATTTACAAACCATCCCTTGGCACACCACCTCTCTCACACTTCACCCACCACCCACCACCATCACAACACCATCATCCACCACCACCATTCATTGTCCATCATAGAGTGTGTGAGTCATCTCGGGATCCAAGATTGATCGTAAGAGTTCTTGACAATCAAAGGCCATGTTTGCCTAAGTCTCTTACATCACTTGGTGAAGACTTTAATAACTTGGTGAGTCATCTAGTGTAATACTTTTTATTTTTAATCTTTTCGCACTTTTTACTTGGTTATGTATTAATGACTTTAATAACTAGTTTCTTATGTTGAAGGTGATTCTTCATTATCGTTTGTCCGTGGTGTCTTGGCATTATTTTACTGTCTATATAAAATAAAAGATTTTCACCATTCATATCTCCACGGTCTATATGGAGATATGTTGGCTACCTGGTCGGGGGTTAAGGGAACGGTTTGGTAAGAGTCTTGCCTTGTTCAGTGTATAGATCCTGCAAGGACCTGGGTCAAATTTAGTAGGACCTCCTTCAATACCCACCGGTATTGGATGGAGGGGTCCAAACTCTTTGATCCCCTCATATGTAAGCTACTATTAATACTTTAACCCGACTACTTAGGACTGTATCCCTGCTGACTCAGACTACTTAGCCGAGGGTAACGTCACCTCCAAAAGAGGGGCCTACCATAATATGCATTAATAACTTAATTAATTATCTTTCAATAATCCGACCCTTTAGGATTGTATCCTTGCTGACTCAAACTATTGGGTTGAGGGTAACGTCACCTTCAAAAGAGGGGCCTACTAAAATAACTAAGTTAATCTCTTAAAAAGTGCAAAAGTGCGGAAATAATCAAAGGTTACAGTAAACACGAGTCGGAGCCAAGTGATTCATCTTGTCTATCTGTTTTTACTTTTATTTTATTTTTCAGCATTTTAGTTAGTTTTTACTTTTCTAGTTTAAAACCTTTTTCTAACTTTTGATTTGATTAGACGTTGAGGATAAACCGGTACTAAAAGCTCTTGTGTCCTTGGACGACCTCGGTATCTTGCCAAGACTATACTACACTCACGATGGGTGCACTTGCCCATATGTGTGTTTGGTGTTAGTAAAATATCGTATTTTATAAATTTAAAACTTGACTAACGTGTAAAAAGGGCTTAAAATATACTTAAATATATATACACACTCGCACACATCAAGTTTTTGGCGCCATTGCCGGGGACACAAGGATTTTAAGTAAGCTTAAAATCGACGGCCTAATCAGTTTTTCAAAACTTTTTTCAAAACGCGCGCACATTTTTCTGCACTTTAGTTTAGTTTTGCATTTACAGTAAGTTGAACACGAGCCGTGTCCACTGAACACGGGGCCGTGCTGCACATTTTTCATAAAACACCCAATAACAGAGACTGAACACGGGGACGTGCTCACTGAACACGCCCCCTTGCTCAACGAAATCAGTAACTTTAATTAAAACGCCCAGATACAGATTCTGTACACGGGGCCGTGTCCACTGAACACGGGGCCGTGTCAAGCCTCTGTTTCCGTTTTTGTTTTCTGGTCTCAAGACTTAGTTGTGGTCTGCTGAGTGATTCTTATGGATCAATACTCAGGAGGTTACAACTACACCTATGAGGAGGATGATTATAGGAGTAACTATTGCACTAATTATGGTGACCCGCACTCGGTTCAATATTGTGACTTATATCAACCATCCACTTCATACACCTACTATGAGGAGCCCAGGTACGAGCCATCAACTTCATACACATCCTATGAAGACCAAAGGTATGAACCTCCTCCCTCATACTCATATTTTGATGAACCAAAGTATGAGCCTTCTTACTCATACTTTGAGGAACCAAGATATGAGCCACCACCTTCATATGCTTACTATGAGGAACCTTAGCGTTAACAACCCACCTCATATGAGTATTATGAAAAATAAAATTACGACCCTTATCCATCATATGCTTACAATGAAGAACAATGGTGCGAGCCATCTACTTCATATGGGTATTATGAGGAACAAAGGATCGAACAACCAGATTCAAGCTTTGAAAATCCCGATCCTTACTCTATCACCGAAGTGACCGATAGGATTTTAGAACACCTTAAAACTATCGAGTTCTACATAAAATAATCTCGTGCAAGGGAAGAGGAGTCCCGCGCAAGAGAAGAATTAAAAAAAGAAGAGATAGTTGAAAGTGTAAAAATGGAAGAACAAATAAGTGAAAAACTGACACATGAGTTAAACAACGAAAAAGGTGAGTCTGTTAACGTTAAAATTTAAGAAGAGTCTAATTTTGAAGAAATTAATCTCTTGTCACCTTCTTTTGAAAATCATTGTTTAGTACCCACTCATGCAAAGTTTTTAAAAGAGTTAAACATTAATACTAAAATTGACGAAACGGTAAGCGTTAAGTTAACTAATGATCAAACCTCGCTAATAAAAGAAGACCCATTTGAAATCAACATTACACCGGTTCCATGTTTTTTTTCAAAATTCCTTTATTAGTAATGTCACAATCGATAAAGATCTTTGTGTTAACATAATGCCCAACTACATTTTCGAAAAATTAAGTATTAGTGATTTTTCTCCACTTCAAATACCCATTTTTCTATCCAATCGGAAAGTAATAGAATCAATCAGTGTAGTTGAGGATGTCTTGGTTCAAACGAATCAAATGGTAATCCCAACCGACTTTGTCATCCTCGATGACGCTCCTCTAGTGTTGGGACGACCCTTTGTAAAAACCCACGAAGCTTTGAAAAACCGGAAGTACAACAATCTATCAATTCAATTAGGGGCATTTAAAAAGAGTGTTGATCTTGAGCGAATAATGAAATATCCATTCGGCAATAATGACCCCCTAATTGAAGATGAAGATGAACCACCCAATACAAGTGAAAAGATTAACCACTTTGTTGAAGAAGAGGAAGCCATAGAACAAACTTTTAAAGTTCTTGATCAAAATGAGCAACCAAATAAGGAGTCTCCTAAAGACCCACCTCTTGAGCTCAAAGAACTTCCGAAAGGTTTGGAATATGCTTTTCTAGACAAAGATGGTAAAACACCTGTAATTATTTCGTCTAAGTTAAGTAGTTTAGAAAAAGAAAAATTAATTAATCTTTTGAGAAAACACAAAAATGCTATTGCTTGGAAGCTTGTAGACATTAAAGGAATAAGTCCTTCCATGTGCACACACAAAATTTTAATGAATGATGACTACACATCGGTAATACAACCACAACGTCGAGTAAATCCAAATGTTCAAGAAGTGGTTAAAAACGAAGTCATCAAGTTACTTGACGCCGGACTTATTTACCCTATCTCCAATAGCCCGTGGGTAACTCTCGTCCAAGTAGTTCCAAAGAAAGGAGGTATGACGGTAATAACTAACGAAAAGAATGAATTAATACCAACGAGAACCGTCACAGGATGGAGAGTATGCATAGACTATAGACGATTAAATGAAGCAACGAGGAAATATCACTTTCCTTTGCCCTTCATTGATCAAATGTTAGAAAGATTATCCGGTCATAAATTTTACTGTTTCTTGGATGGTTTTTAAGGTTACTTTCAAATCCCGATAGCACCCGAAGACTAAGAAAAGACAACCTTCACATGTCCCTATCGAACTTTTGCCTATCGAAGCATGCCATTTGGTCTATGTAATGCTCCCGCAACATTCCAACATTGCATGGTAGCCATCTTCCATGACATGATAGAAAAGACATTGGAAGTCTTCATGGACGACTTTTCTATCTTTGGGGATTCATACGACCAATGCTTCGATAACCTTGAACGAATGCTATCCCGATGTAAGGAAACAAACCTCGCCCTTAACTGGGAAAATGCCATTTCATGGTAACGGTGGGAATAGTACTCGGTCACAAAATCTCAAGCGAAGGAATGGAGGTTGATCGAGCCAAAATAGACACTATTTCTCGATTACCACCCCCATCCTCCGTTAGAGCCATCAGAAGTTTCCTAGGGCATGCCGGATTTTATAGGCGGTTTATCAAAGACTTTTCTAAAATTTCAAGGCCTCTAACAAAATTACTTGAAAAAGATGCCCCTTTCATCTTTGACAAGGATTGCAATCAAGCATTTCTAACCCTAAAGGAAATGCTAGTTAATGCACCTATCATGATAGCGCCTGATTGGAAATTTCCTTTCAAAATCATGTGTGATGCAAGTGACTTTGCAGTTGGAGCTGTCTTGGGACAAAGAAAAGAAAAGCATTTTCACCCAATCTATTATGCTAGTAAAACACTTAACGATGCACAAGAAAATTACACAACAACTGAAAAAAGAATTACTAGCTGTGGTATTTGCTTTTGATAAATTTCGTTCTTATCTTGTTCTTTCTAAAACTATAGTCTATACAGATCATGCAGCCATTCGATATCTCTTCAAAAAGCAGGACGCAAAACCACGTTTGATTCGGTGGATCTTACTCCTCCAAGAATTTGATATTGAAATCAAAAACAAAAGAGGAGCTGCAAACACCGCAGCAGATCATCTTTCACGCCTAGAAGACCCAGCTTTGGAGGCAACCAGGGACAAGCAAATCAATGAAAAATTTTCGACAGAGTCCCTAGAAATGGTGGAGTACAAAGAAGAACCATGGTACGCCGACTATGCTAACTACCTAGCTAGCGGTATTGTCGCAAAAGGTTGGCCACATCATCAAAGAAAAAAGCTCTTTGCTAATGTGAAGCATTATTTTTTGGAAGACCCTTATCTTTTCAAAATGTGTGCTGACCAAGTCATCCGACGATGCGTACATGGTAGCGAAGCACGACGAATTCTCTGCCATTGTCATGAAGGTCCATATGGAGGGCATCATGGTGCCGCTAGTACCGCATGAAAGGTATTTGATTCAGGGTTTTATTGGCCAACCATTTACAAAGACGCCCAAAGTCTTGTCAAGACATGTGATGTGTTGGTGCATAGATGTCTGTTAACTTCGTCTTTATAGAGTCTTGTATCTAGATAGGATAAACTAGTGCTCAGCAGGTTAGAAAACAGGTTTTGGATGTTAATGGGTAATTTCGCACGAAATAGCAGAATGCTATTTCGCATGAAATAACACTTGGTTATTTCGTACGAAATTAGCATTACCTATTTCGTACAAAATTAACACGCCTATAAATACCCAACCTGCTAGTTCATTTGTAACGGTCTTGATTTCAGAGCCGAGGTGCTGCCAGTTTGTCAAACGATCAGGATTACTTTGAAATCATTAATAAAAGGATAATTAAGAGGAATTAAGCTGTTTCACGTCTATATCATTGATTCCGCCTTTGATATGGATCATAAACTCTTCTGATTGACTCGTTAGGGTCACACAACGAACCAACAAGTGGAATCAGAGCTCAGGAGGAAGAGTTCTTACCAAAACAACCATAATTTCTGACTTCTACACCTTCTTTTACAAAATTAACGAGATTTTACGGTTAAAATGGATTGAATTTCACATATATCACGTAAAACATCGTTTTATTGAATCCTTCAAAGAATTGGACCAAAATTCGAACAAAATCTGGATCAATTTGACAAAATGGTGGCCGAAATGATGATGTCATCATTATTTCGCATGAAATAGCTTCTTAATTTCGCACGAAATTACGGTTTGGGATTAATTTCATTTGAAACTGCTGATTAATTTCACACGAAATCAAGTTTCGTTTGAGGATTTCATACGAAATCGCTATTTCACACCAAATTGGCTTGATTTCGTTTGAATCTAAGCTGATTTCACACGAAATTAGACCTATTTCGTTCCAAACTCGCTATTTCGCATCAAAGTTGTTATTTCGTTTCAAAGGGTATTTCGTGTGAAATGTATTTCGTG
Source organism: Helianthus tuberosus (assembly GCA_030545235.1). Lineage (NCBI taxonomy): Eukaryota > Viridiplantae > Streptophyta > Magnoliopsida > Asterales > Asteraceae > Helianthus > Helianthus tuberosus. The sequence continues at coordinate 147,618,033 of CM060452.1, forward strand.
TGAAACGTATTTCGTGTGAAGAGTATTTTGTTTGAAAGCTTATTTCTCTTGAAATCTGTTTTCGTTTGAACTGATTTCGTTTAAAACTGCGTTTATCAAAATCCAAAAATTTTCTAAGTGTTTGTTAATTGTTTCAGATACGTGAAGATGGATGATTTTCTGAATCCGTTTAGTGATGTCTTTGCTTTCACGGGAAGCACAGGAGATATACATCAAACAACACAAATCAAAATGCTCCGAGTGCAAAGAAAAATCTTTCTGATGCTTTGAGTGTGGAGAGTGCATATGGCACATACAACAAACCTCCCAAACTGATGGCGATTGAAGAATACAATAGATGGGCTAAAAGGTTTGAAGAGTGGTTAAAAGCGTTTGCGTATCCAAGCTGGAAAAGCATGAAAAATGGTTTCAATATGGGAAGATCGGATTATGAAAATATAGTAGATACTGATGGTGTAGAAAGTTTCGTTGCCGAACAAAAGTGCATTGCATTGCTTCATCAGTCTATGAGAGATGACATAATATCGTTGATTGAGTACACAAATGCGAAAGATCTATGGGAGAAACTAAGAGTAAATTGTGTCGGTAGTGCCGAGATAGTTAAAAACAAAAAGAAGTTGTTAAGAAAAGAATTTGATTTGTTTGGATGTTTGAAAAATGAATCTGTATCTAAGATGATTGAAAGATTCGGGCATTTGAAGATGGAGCTGGCAAGACATGGAATTGTGTACACTCAAGAAGAATTGGTTGACAAACTGTTTGACTCGCTGCCGGATGAGAAAGACTGGCAATACTTTGCTTTGATGCTGAAGAACATAATAAAGTCAGTGGATCTGACGGTTGATCTATTAATTGAAAGACTGGAGAGTCATGAGCTGGAGATCAAGAAATCAAACAAAGTCAATCATTCCTCATATCAGCAGAATGTTGAGTTTTATTATCGAGGTAGTATGATCCCGAAGACTGTGTCTCCTAAGACAACTTTCTCAGCTGAAAGTTCTAACACGTCAAATCAAGAAAGTTCAAGCAGTGGTTTTCATAGTGGTTCATCGTCAACTACTTCAAGTCAATCAGTTCCAAAGAATCTGTTTCAATGTAACATTGTTGTGGATCTAAAGAATGCTCAAAATTTCAGTGAAGAATCCGCAAAGCAGCAGATGGTGTTCTTAGCTTTTGTTTTAGAGTCATACGAGAGTCTTGTTGCAGGCAAGATTGGAAACACTAACCTCACCAAGGAAGATTATGATCAGATCGACCCAGAAGAGATGGAGTTGATAGATATCAGGTGGTGTATGGCTAGTGCAATCAGACGAGCGCAAAGATTCATGGAGATTACCGGTAGACATTCTATTGGTTGACCTTCAACCAAGCTAGGGTTTGATAAGTCGAAGGTCACGTGCTTTAAATGTAAACAAAAAGGTCATTTTAAAAGAGAATGTCGAAATGCATATGCTGATGATACGGCAAATTCGTTCCGTGAAGATTATTACAAAAGAGCCATCTATCATCAAAACAAATCTGAATCCCCCATAATGAAGCAGATAGAAGAAAATCCCAAAGAAAAATCCAGAGCACTTGCTGTTATCCATGACGATGAGGGATATGATTGGAGTGAAGTGTTACCAGAAGAAGACGCAGTAGGCTATGCGCTTGTGACAAAGATTGTTCCTTTCACAGACTCCAGAACAGAAGAAGTGAAACACATCAACAGAAAGATGCAAGCTCAGAACAGGATTAGTAGAATCTATCGTACATACAAAGAAGCTAAAAAGGCGAATAGATGGGATGCTGATAGAGAATGTTACCTAGATCCCAAGGGAAACATTGCTGTTGATCCAGATACTGTCGATGTTGAAACTCTCACCCAGCAAATTGCAGCAGAAGAAGAAGCAAATCAGAGATTGTGGTGGGGAGGAGGAGAAGCTAAAGAAAAAGAAAAAGAGAAGGAGCTTCAGACAAAGAAAGTTGATGACGGGATTATTGACACGTCACAAGAATTCACAGCTGAAAATTTGAAGAAGATGGTTGACAAAGTACTTGCTGCAAAAGAGCTAGAGGTAGTTTCTGGTTCTGGAACTGAATCTAAAAGCAAGGTCAGTCAGAATGATGCAATCAATGAGTCAGGTAAGAAAGCTAAAACTGAGAGCGACTGCAAAAATTGCATGAAAGACTGCAAAGTTTGTAGTACACTTGCTTACCTTAACGGTAAAAAGACCGAAGAACTGACAGGAAGAGTCAGAGACGTTGAAGATCAGATCTTAAACCGTGACAAAATGTTAAAAGCTTCAAATGAACGATTAAAAGAATTAACTGAGAAAATCGAAAAAGATAAAAGTGAAGTAGAAAGAATTAGGAAAGAAAACGAAAAGTTAATTCATGAAAATCGTCAACTTTCAGAAAATTTTGAGAAGCTAAAACAAACGATAAAAGATTCTGATGAGAGAAATGGTAAGACAAACAAAGAAAATGTTCAACTGTCAGGTGTTCTTAGGGTAAAAGAAGAGCTAATCAATCAACAACTGGATGAGATTGCTAAGTTGAAGCTTCAGTTTCAAGAAGCTAAAATTGAAAATGAACGCATTCAGTTGAAACTGAACAGTTACAACTCCGCAAGTTTTGTTCTTCAACATATCGTTCCTAAACCAATTGGGAAGAACAAAGCAGGCGAAGATGTATACTTTGATGGAACCGGGGGTGGGTTTCATCAGGTTCCACTGTCACACCCCCAAAATCCACCTGCGGAGTACTACCGCTTGGAGGAGTGACTGACCAGGATCCAGCCACCAATCATATTGAACAAGCATATAAGTAGTTATAAAATCCAACCAATATAATTGGTGTTCAAACAAAACATAGTTTAAGTTGCAAGCGGAAGCGGAAGCATAAGTCTTAAAACCAAAACATAAGTTTAATTGTTTCAAAGTTTAACATGGCACACAGTCCTCCATGTCCCACAACGACTCTCTTCCATGCAAGCTCCTGCTAAGTACCTATTGTCCTGCAAAGCATGTAGTAACGAGTCAACAACAAGTTGAGTGAGTTCACGGTTGGGTGTTTGTTTTAAGTTGTTTCGAAAACAGTTTCCTTTATCTGGCATCCTGCCGTGGGGGTTACCCCATAGTTAAAAAACGTGACTTGTTTATTCCCGGTTACTCTGGCAATCCAGCCGTGGGGGCTACCCCGTGTTAGTTATCTGGCATTTCGGCCGTGGGGGCTACCCCATGTATACACTAGACTCGTTACCATATCGACTGCTGACTGTAGTCATGTTTATGTGCCCTGAAACTGTCAATGTCTATCATCATTGACGTGCCCCAGATCCATTAGTTCACGCCCGTCCTCTGCGGCACGGTGTGAGGTTTGTCAGACCTAAATAGCGCTATCTAACTAATGACCCGCTCGCCATTGGCCCGGTGATTAAGTCGATATAAAAAGGAGGGACTTCGTGATAGAGTTTTGGTCTAGTACGAGTTATCTGTCCGTGAGGACGAGGAATTACATTCCTGAACCATTGCTGTCCTACCCAAGGAGGACGAGAAATCTACGTTCCTTAACCCCATTCCCAACCCAGGGAATCCCATGCTTTGTAGAGGGTGTGAACTCACCATGGTTTGCTCGGCAGATACACAGAAAAGCCAATCAAGTTGTAAGTGGTCAACTACGTCCTAACATAGATACCATTCAAGTCAGGTTCGTATCCAAGTAGTGCACGTATGTTCTACACGTATACTAGCTAGTCGCATACAGGTATTATTCATGGCATACACGTATAAACATAGCGGTTTACAATAATACCTACGAGTTGAACAGTAGCATGTATACAAGTAAGCAAAGCCCAAAAGTCCGGCCCAATCCTAAGCCCGTAACAATGCAAGTCCAAACAGTGCACGACATACACAATTAACAGTAGCACACGCGGCCCATCTGTTCGGCCCAATCACTTAGGCCCGTAACAGTGTGAAAGTCCAAATAGCGTACACATGTGTGTGGTCTCGAGTCGAGACTGTGCGGTCACTACTCGAGACTGTGCGGTCTCGAGTTGTAACTTACAAGTTCTCGAGTCGCAATCTTAGGAGGTCTCGGGTCATGCGTGTATTGGTTTCGAGTCGAAATTGGACTCGCAAGCATAGTCTCGAGTCATGATGTTTGTGTGTTGATGAAGCATGGTCTCGAGTCGAGACTAGAGGTTCTCGACTCGCAACCTTGTGTCGAAACCGTGATCTCGAGTTGACATATGGTGGTCTCGAGTCGAGACCGAAGGTCTCGGCTGGACATCTGCTGATTTCCTGACATATGTACTAAACCAATAGAATTACAATTTCATGAGATAATGTACTATCCAATGGTATTTCATAAACATGTTTCCGTGTCTACTACTAACCAAAAACGGATCAAACAATCAGATTTCAAATATTCATAACACATTCATATCATATTCAACAAGTTCTTCATATATTCAAGTCATGTTCATGTTGATCATCAAACTTGTTCATCATCTTTTAGGGTTTTTAGCATTAATCATAGTCATAACATGAACAACCATCAAAACACTTGAACATACTCATCTAATGGTTTCAAATCATCACATAACACCTCAACTCAACTCTACACTAATCCGATTAACATGGTACTACACATATGCAAGCCGGTTTCATGAACACCCACATTTAATGGTTTGAATCACATTTAGACACAAGATATCATGAGCTCATTGTGCAATATATCCGAAATCAAAACATGTTAGCCGAATAACATCATTATATATAACATCATCATACAAAATAAACACCTAGCATGCATCACTAACCTATATCATTACACACCAACACCTTTAATCATGTATAAACATGTATTTGCAAAGAAATCACTAACCGGTTCAAGTGTGGGTTCAAAGGTGTGAAGTAGTAATGGCTAAAGCTTCCAAATGTGTGTGTGTGAGCCGATCTGAGAACTCCTTGTGGTCACAGGTTTGATCCGAGAAGGAGGAGAAGAGATGTGATGTTTGATTTCTAGGTTTTAGTGAGAGAGAGTAGGGGAGTGTGTGTTGTCCAAGAAAAATGGCAAAGATAGCTAGGAGTGTAATATATACTAGTTCTTAAGTTGTTTACCCTAGTGGGTTTTCGAGTGGGGTGGAGAGGAGCATGGCCCAACCCGGCCCAACTGTTACTGTTCACTCGAGACCGCATGGTCTCGAGTCGTGTCCTTGTGTCTCGGTTCACATAATCACACTCATACATACAAGCGTACATATAAACATAACATATAATCACATAGGGTGTTCACATATATCATTACACCAATACGTCAACTAGTCACATAATGTTTCAAGTAGGTTACACTAAGATACACGAAAGGTTCTAAATTTCGAGTTGTCACATCCACCACCGGTGTTAAACAATTTTTCAAAGAAAAAAATCAGGGTTGGTTAATGATGAAGAAGAAAATGAAGTTAAGCTTCCAGACACGATTGATGTCACATTTACCACATCATCTGATGAAGATAGTGTTCAATCTGAAGTTGTGAAAAGCATGGTTGAAAATGTTTTAAAGTCTGAAAGTGACACTACTGAGGATGATGAATGTTTTTTAGACAACTATATTCCAAAATCAAAATCCAAAAACAACTTAAATGAAGAACCTAATCTTGTGATGTACAAGATGGCGGGATCTGATAAGTTGTATTCGGATTGTGATTTTCCTTTGGAGAATGTAAATGTTGGTAAATTGAGAAATGTGTTCAAGTTGATTGAGATTGATGTGTCTGAAATTGAAGGTTTGAAACATTCTAAAAGGCAATTAAATTTTGAAAAAAATAATGCTTATTACAAAAAACCCGTTGTACCACCGTGTTTTTCTAACAACAATCAAAACAAATGGTCTGGTGGTTATAAGGGTGGTAAGAATTCTCAAAGAAGGAATTTTCAAAACAAGAAGTTTGTTAAGAAAAAATTGTTTGTAAAAAGCTCGAGTTATCATTCCGATCAGGAATCTGAAATTTTTTCAAAATCAAATGAAGAGTGTTTTGAAGAAAAGGCCTCACAGCCTCAGACCGAAGGCACAAGTCGGGTAGTTGATACTCGTACATGCTTTAAGTGCAACAAAGTTGGACACATTGCACAAAAGTGCACCAACTTAAAGCCTAAGTCTGAAGTTGTTGAGAGTCAGAAAAAGAAAGTTGATGCAAAAGGCAAAGCACCAATGGTTGTTGAGAAGAAATTTTTGAAAAATGAAAACACAAAAATTAAAATTAAACCCATAAAGAATGTGGTAACAAAAACTGATAAGTTTTACAAACGGGTTGCTTCATTTCAAAAAGCATGGAAACCAAAATAAGTTGAAAAGAAATCAAGTTCTCCAAAACCAAAGGTTTCTGAGACGGAAAAACAATCGTCTTTTATCACTACGGTAAAGATGAATGTTCATTTGGATTACTATGAGAAACTTGAACCACAAGAGGCTACTACTTCTGAGAAGAAGTATGTACTAAAGAAAGACCAATCATCTGGTCAACCTCCTAAAAATGATTTCTTTTTATACAAAGAGGATTGAGATTGGATCTGAGGAGAGCTTAAAGATGAATGACAAGAATTTTCCGCCACTTTACACTGCTAAAACTTGCATCAATGTCAAGTTACCCGAGTCGAAAGAGGCTTGGGTGGCATCAAAATCTAACTAAGTATTTGTGATATGTGCAGGAGCTTCCAAGATACGTTTCACGTTGGATTATGGATAGTGGAGCTTCTCGGCACATGATGGGGAAGAAGACCCTTGATGCGTGTGAAGTGTTATATATATTTAGGTGTATATTTTAAGCCCTTTAACACTTTTTAGCCAAGTTTTAAATTTATAAAGCACGATATTTACTAACACTAAACACACATATGGGCAAGTGCACCCATCGTGAGCGTAGTATAGTGTTGGCAAGATACCGAGGTAGTCCAAGGACACAAGAGCTTTTAGTACCGATTTATCCTCAACGTCTAATCAAAAAAAAAGTTTAGAAAAATGTTTTAAGCTAAGAAAAATAAAAACTAAATAAAAAATGCTGAAAATAAAAATAAAAGAAAAAACAGATAGACAAGATGAATCACTTGGTTCCGACTCGTGTATAGTGTAACCTTTGATTATTTCCGCACTTTTGCACTTATTTAAGAGATTATCTTAGTTATTGTAGTAGGCCCCTCTTTTGAAGGTGACGTTACCCTCAACCCAGTAGTTTGAGTCAGCAAGGATACAATCCTAAAGGGTCGGATTATTGAAAGATAATTAATTAAGTTATTAATGCAAATTATGGTAGGCCCCTCTTTTGGAGGTGACGTTACCCTCGACTAAGTAGTCTGAGTCAGCAGGGATACAGTCCTAAATAGCCGGGTTATAGTATTAATAGTAGTTAACTTATGAGGGGATCAAAGAGTTTGGACCCCCGCCATCCAATACCGTTAAGTATTGAAGGAGGTCCTACTAAATTTGACCCAGGTCCATTGCAGGACCTCTAAACGCTGAACAATGGCAAGACTCTTACCAAACCGTTCCCTTAACCCCCGACCAGGTAGCCAACATACCTCCATATAGACCGTGGAGATATGAATGGTGAAAATCTTTTATTTTATATAGACAGTAAAATAATGTCAAGACACCACGGACAAACGATAAGGAAGAATCACCTTCAACATAAGAAACTAGTTATTAAAGTCATTAATACAAAACCAAGTAAAAAGTGCGAAAAGATTAGAAATAAAAAGTATTACACTAGACACTTGTCTTCACCAAGTGATGTAAGAGACTTAGGCAACCATGGCCTTGATTGTCAAGAACTCTTACGATCAATCTTGGATCCCGAGACGACTCACACACTCTATGATGGACAATGGATGATGGTGGTGGATGATGGTGTTATGGTGGTGGTGGGTGGTGGGTGAAGTGTGAGAGAGGTGGTGTGCCAAGGGATGGTTTGAGCTTGAGCCAAGCACTCCTATTTATAGGCTGAACAGAAGCTCGGGCACGGCCCCGTGTCCAGTGGGCACGGCCCCGTGTCCACATCCTTCTCTTTCTTCATTAATTGCAGCTTGTCTTATTAGTTGACCACGCCCCCGTGTCCGCTGAGCACGACCCCGTGTGCAGAAGAATCTTTGTACTATGAAGATTTGCCTAGATTGTGCGAATCTTATAGTTGACCACGGCCCCGTGTTCGCTGAGCACGGCCTCGTGGTGGGCAATAGAAGCTTCTACTACTTTGTCTTTTCTGCTGACACTTGGGCACGCCCCCGTGCTGGCTGAGCACGGGGCGTGTTCAGTCTTCTGTCCTCTTGTTTTGCTTGGGAAGATGCTGTCGTGGGGTCGGGCATGTCACGTCTTGTTCCTTTTCTTGTATTTATGTTAGATTTTGATGTCTTTTTGCTTCTTTTGTTAATTTGAGCTCATTTAATCCTGAAAATACAAAAGGAAGACAAAAGCACACTTTTTCCAACATTAGTACTAAAAAGGGTTAGTTTTATGCCACAATTGATGAAATTTATATGTTGCATTTTGCACACATCAAATACCCCACACTTGAATCTTTGCTTGTCCTCAAGCAAAACTCTTTATAATGTGGCTTTACACTCCCAAATGGAATGGGTAGAGAAGAAGGTTTTTGGGCTTGTCATAGAGTGTCGGGATTTCCAAGATTCTTTATTAAGTTTTATTTTTATTTATTTACAATCCTATTCGTCATGATTTATTTAAAACTTTTCATAAGATAAATTACTTATTAGGGCATAACATGCCTCTTTAATATCTTATTTATATACAAGTTCACATACCTCACGGGGATCACTCAACACTCGGCCGAAAATGTATTTTTGTGGATCACTCGAGAGCGGCATGGAACTTACTCCTACCATAGGCTTGCCAAGCAATCAATCCTCCTCCTTTTTAACTTATATACCTTTGTAAATATCAAGAGGACTTTGTGGGTGAAGGGTTAGGCTTGGGTTAAAGGTAGGTGGTTGGGTTAGTGGTTAGTGGTTAGTAGAAAAAGGGCGAAAAGCGTAACAAGCGTCGGTTTTCGTAAGACTTTTTATTTTTGTAACTTTTATTTTGATGAAGCTATTATTCAAACAAAGTTATTTTTGATGAACTTGTTTGTTTATTTTTCTTTGCTTCATAATCAACACACATTTTTTTTTTTGAAAAGTCATACGAAAAACCAAACTTGTTACTAAAACAAAGGGTTAAAAATGAAAAAGGTTTTGGTGGGTAAAAGGGTGTTTGGTTTGGGTTATGAAATGAAAAGGTTTAGGCTCAAAGGGGCTAGCTAGGGGGATTTTGGGTAGGTGGTAAAAAAAGAAAAATAATGGTGTAGAAATAAAAAGGGTTAGTCCTAATGCCTCTGTCATTTACTTACTCGGGTTTAAGTTGGTAAGGACTGGGAATGTATCGTCATGGCAAGTTCTAGAGTCGTAAGAACAAAGCGGCTATTCACACAAGAAACGAAAAGTGAGCATTTAGTTTAATGATATGTAATTGTATGCTCAATAAAGGCTCAAAACTCACTTTTGTGGGAATGGGTTTTTTATGTGGTCAAGTATATATAATCAAATTTTAACTAAGCTTGTCATGCCTTTTCATAATTTTCTTATGTTGGTTCTTTTTATCACGACGCTATCGGTTGTAAATTCGTAAAAATATAACCTTTTTAGAACTTGAAATTCCCGAGTTAAACCTAGACAAGTAAAAAAAATGAAAAATTTTTGAAAAAATTTGGGGTGATTAGCGGTTCCAATAGAGTTTTGTGTAAGGCTTGTATTTAGGACTTGCAAGATTCAAGGTTTTAGCATCCCCCCCACACTTAAAATACACATTGTCCTCAATGTGTCCCAAAAATAAGTTTTTAGGTTGATTGAATGTGTAAAAGGTGTGAAAAAGCAAAAATTTTGTGTTACTGGGCGCTGAACACGGCCCCGTGTTGTCCGGGCACAGCCCCGTGTTCAAGTGCCAGTAACAAAATTAAATCAAGAGAAACAGAAACCTGGACACGGGGGCGTGTTGGGTGAACACAGCCCATGTCCAGTTACCTGAACTGGGTCTTTTCACTGTGCAGCACGGGGCCGTGTTGGGCGGACACGGCCCGTGCCGAGCTTACTGTAAACGAAGAAAATCGTGTGACGGCTCTGTTTTCCTGCATGGGGTGCTGGTTCAAGTTTCCCTTGTATCCTTTGCCATCTCAAGTGTGTTTTATTCATTTCAACACCACCCAAACACCAAATTAACTAAAACCATCATTCATTAAGTCATAGAGAGAATTACATATTAGTCCTAAACACTAGATAGTTAGGTCAAAGAAACACAAGAAATCTAAACCAAGAAGTTCTAGCCTTATTTTATAAGCAAAATTTCCGAAAAGGTAGAGCTTTCGGTTAAATGTGGCTATGACAACTTCTCTTTCCGGGTATGGGTTCCTCATACGTCGGCGAGCCATTCTTCGATCTCCCTATGGAGAAGAAAGGCGGGCTCATTAGCATTGGTTTGAGGAGGTGCAACTTCCACCGGGATTTCTTGGAGTTCTTCAAGAGGGGGTTCCGCCGGAATGTCGTCCCAACCGGTAGGATTATGGATTCCAAGTGCTAGGTTCCAATCCTCTTGAGGGAGGATTGGTTCCATGGGAGGTGTTACAAGAATGTTTAACCTCTGGTGCAAGAGGTTTATTTCTTGAAAACTGTTTTCCAACCCCACCGAGAGATAATTTATACGGTCTATGAGGACCTCCTCCACCGAAGTCATCTCGTCAAGGGCTTCACGTAGCGCCATTACGTATCTTACGAGAGTCGCTTCAACCGATGGCCTCCTTTCCCGTCGACTGTTCCTTGAGTGCGCAGAAGAGGTTCCACTGTTTTGGCTAGACATTCTACGAAAACAAACCAAAAAAAAATAGTTCGTTTTAATGAAACAGTACCATGGACACGGCCCCGTGCTCAATGAGCACGGCCCCGTGTTCAACTTTCTGCAGATTTTTAGAACAAGGAACCTTGGAGTTTCAAATTATTTTCCCAACTTATGAAGCCTTTTTTAGCAGAAATAACTTAAAACAATGTTGTGTAACTTATTTTTAACAAGATTCCTTGAACAAAAACATCAACAATCATCACAATGAAGCTTGAAATCAAGCTTCAATGGAGGTGTTGTTGCAAGAAAGGTGAAGAAGAAGGCAATGGATAAAAGAGGAAAGGACAAGATGTTTGTTGGAACCTTCTTTTAGAACTTACCTAGGATGGTAGGTTAGAAAATCCTTTCAAATCTCTGTCCCTGGATGGTCCAAATGTGCAGGATTCTTGGCTGCATTTATAGAAAACGACAGCATGCTAGACACGGCCCCGTGTCGGCTGGACACCGCCCCGTATGCAGGCAAGATCCTGACACGTTTTGTCCGTATTCTGACAAAAATCAGAAGGGAATCTTTTGGTGGACACGGGGGCGTGTTGACCTGGGCACGGCCCCGTGTCGGAAGGCTGTTTTATGAAGTGTGTCTATTTTTAAGGAACTTTTTCGGATCGGGTGGTTCCTTACTGGATGGAACAACCCCAAAGTGCCTAAGATACCTTAATTGCTCTAGATTGAGACGAGAACGCAAGAGGTTGTCGGTGAGGGTGATTCCTATGCTATATGTAGGTGGACAAGTCCAACCCTTTTCCGGGCTCTCGTTAAAGAAGGTGTATGTCAAATCGCTCAGGTCTATGTATGCATCAAACAAAGTTGATGGAGAGTCCTTCACGGCACAATCGACACAGGGACGACTATCGCTCAAGTCCTCACTAGAGTTAGGAGTATCTTCGGAAACAATGAAGTTGTTTGAATGCGGTTCCAACCCTTCTTCTTGCCTATTGTCTTGGAAAAGATCATTGAAATATTTCCTAAGTTCTTTTAACCAATCAATAATTAGATCTTCTAGTTGAAATAATTCATCGAGAAGCATTTCTCCTAGAAAATCCGGTTGGGAGCATTCGAGGGAGAGATAGGGATTATTTTTACTTTCGCCCCTCTTAAGGATACAAGGAAACGATGGGTCTATATAGTGGGGTTTATAATTTAGAAAATAACATTCTAATTCCCTATGGTTACCACCACATAATTGACACCACATAGTACCATAAGAGTGCCGAAAGTAAAAAGTATCAGTATCACTCATGTTTGTGTCAGAAATTACCAACCGTCGGGATCTTACGGTTCTGTTTTCAGTAAATGAAACTTGGGCACGGGGGCGTGTTGAGTGGGCACGGCCCCGTGTTCAGCTTACTGTCTGACTTAAAACAGGATTGCCAGTTCCAATGATTGGGCACGGGGCGTGTTCAGCGGGCACGGCCCGTGCTGAGTTCTGCAGAAGCTGAAAATCAAGAAAAATCATAAAAAAATGAAAAATAAGAAAAAACGATTAGGCCGTTGATTCCTAACTTTCTTAAAATCCTTGTGTCCCCGGCAACGGCGCCAAAAACTTGATCGTGTGAAATGTTATATATATTTAGGTGTATATTTTAAGCCCTTTAACACTTTTTAGCCAAGTTTTAACTTTATAAAACACGATATTTACTAACACTAAACACACATATGGGCAAGTGCACCCATCGTGAGCGTAGTATAGTGTTGGCAAGATACCGAGGTAGTCCAAGGACACAAGAGCTTTTAGTACCGATTTATCCTCAACGTCTAATCAAAATAAAAACTAAATAAAAAATGCTGAAAATAAAAATAAAAGAAAAAACAGATAGACAAGATGAATCACTTGGTTCCGACTCGTGTATAGTGTAACCTTTGATTATTTCCGCACTTTTGCACTTATTTAAGAGATTATCTTAGTTATTGTAGTAGGCCCATCTTTTGAAGGTGACGTTACCCTCAACCCAGTAGTTTGAGTCAGCAAGGATACAATCCTAAAGGGTCGGATTATTGAAAGATAATTAATTAAGTTATCAATGCAAATTATGGTAGGCCCCTCTTTTGGAGGTGACGTTACCCTCGACTAAGTAGTCTGAGTCAGCAGGGATACAGTCCTAAATAGCCGGGTTATAGTATTAATAGTAGTTAACTTATGAGGGGATCAAAGAGTTTGGACCCCCGCCATCCAATACCGTTAAGTATTGAAGGAGGTCCTACTAAATTTGACCCAGGTCCATTGCAGGACCTCTAAACGCTGAACAATGGCAAGACTCTTACCAAACCGTTCCCTTAACCCCCGACCAGGTAGCCAACATACCTCCATATAGACCGTGGAGATATGAATGGTGAAAATCTTTTATTTTATATAGACAGTAAAATAATGTCAAGACACCACGGACAAACGATAAGGAAGAATCACCTTCAACATAAGAAACTAGTTATTAAAGTCATTAATACAAAACCAAGTAAAAAGTGCGAAAAGAGTAGAAATAAAAAGTATTACACTAGACACTTGTCTTCACCAAGTGATGTAAGAGACTTAGGCAACCATGGCCTTGATTGTCAAGAACTCTTACGATCAATCTTGGATCCCGAGATAACTCACACACTCTATGATGGACAATGGATGATGGTGGTGGATGATGGTGTTATGGTGGTGGTGGGTGGTGGGTGAAGTGTGAGAGAGGTGGTGTGCCAAGGGATGGTTTGAGCTTGAGCCAAGCACTCTTATTTATAGGCTGAACAGAAGCTCGGGCACGGCCCCGTGTCCAGTGGGCACGGCCCCGTGTCCACATCCTTCTCTTTCTTCATTAATTGCAGCTTGTCTTATTAGTTGACCACGCCCCCGTGTCCGCTGAGCACGACCCCGTGTGAAGAAGAATCTTTGTACTATGAAGATTTGCCTAGATTGTGCGAATCTTATAGTTGACCACGGCCCCGTGTTCACTGAGCACGGCCCCTTGGTGGGCAATGGAAGCTTCTACTACTTTGTCTTTTCTGCTGACACTTGGGCACGCCCCTGTGCTGGCTGAGCACGGGGCGTGTTCAGTCTTCTGTCCTCTTGTTTTGCTTGGGAAGATGCTGTCGTGGGGTCGGGCATGTCACGTCTTGTTCCTTTTCTTGTATTTATGTTAGATTTTGATGTCTTTTTGCTTCTTTTGTTAATTTGAGCTCATTTAATCCTGAAAATACAAAAGGAAGACAAAAGCACACCTTTTCCAACATTAGTACTAAAAAGGGTTAGTTTTATGCCATAATTGATGAAATTTATATGTTGCATTTTGCACACATCAACCCTACTGTACGATGTTCGAGGGTTTAATGGAGGATATATGGGATTTGCAGGCAATCAAGGAGGCCGAATAGTTGGTGAAGGAACTTTATCAAATGGAATTGTTACATTTGAAAGAGTAAACTACATCGCCGAGCTTGAAATCAATCTTCTGAGCATCTCTCAGATTTGTGATCGTATGTATACAACGCACTTTACAGATAAGGAATGTTTGATCTTGAAACCAGGATTTGTTGTTCACGAAGAGTGGGTTATCATGAGAGCACCTAGAGTGAATGATCTGTACGTGTTGGACATGAGTGTAGCAACTACTACCATGGGTCAAGCTCACTGTTTTATGTCAAGAGCAACGGAAAAAGAATCACAATTGTGGCATCGAAAGATGGGCCACATTCACCTGCTAAAAATGAATCACCTGGTGCATAACGACTTAGTTATTGGTGTTTATGTGAAAGGTTTTCATCTTGAGGGGGAGTGCATTAGCTATGTCAAAGGCAAGCAAAAGAAGAAATCTCACCCTGGAAAGAAAGTTAACTCAGTCTCGAGACCATTAGAGAGACTCCATATGGATCTGTTTGGTCCAGTGAACATCAAAAGCATAACTGGAGATTTTTACTGTCTAGTAGTAACAGATGACTACTCGAGATTTTCATGGGTATCATTTCTGAAGTCAAAAGATGAGACGTATGAAAGTTTGATGACGTTGTTCAGAAAAATTGAAAAACTTGTACCAAACCCGAATCAGAAAAATCAGGAGTGACAACGGTACAGAGTTTAAGAACAACAAGATGGAAGAGTATTGCGATGAGAGAGGTATATTGCAAGAATTTAGTTCTCCTTACACTCCACAACAAAATGGAGTAGCTGAAAGAAAGAAAAGGATGCTAATTGAAACGACTAGGACAATGCTTGCTGATTCCAAACTACCAGTCAACTTTTGGGCAGAAGCAGTATTAGCCGATTGATATACACTCAACCGGGTTCTTACAGTGAAGAAATTCAACAAGACATGTTTCGAGCTAATCAACAACCGCAAACCTAACCTGAAGTATCTGGAACCGTTTGGGTCTCCCTGCACCGTTCTAGAACCTTTTGGTAAATTTGGTGCAAAGAGCATTGAGGGAATTTTCGTGGGTTATGCAAGTCCATTGAAACGAGTCTTTATTCCAAGCTTGAAGTGGATTATCGAAGCACATAATGTTGAGTGTCAAAGTTATACCATGCCACCTCAGAATCCCGGTGACTCATGGCGTTTTAATTACGAAACTTTATAGGATTCGTTTGACATAGAAGAAGAACCAGATTTCTTTGACGAGTTGGATATTCTAAGAGCGTATGAAGAATCACAAGAAAGATTCCCAGCAGAGTATTCTAGACGACAATTTCGAGCTTCCAATGACGATGAAGCTGGTCCGAGTAATGCTGGAGAACATGATGATATTCAACAATCCTCAGAACATGCTCCTGACAATCAGACGACAGTAAATGATAATCAAGAATCTGATGATAGACCTATTTTTTATCATGGTGATTCAGATTCTGAGGGGGAGCAGATCTAGATATCAAGTCAAACAATTCCAGTCAGTGAACAAGGTGCAAATCAGAATGTCACAAATTTGGAAGGCGAGGTAGATGTTCCAGGCGAGGTGATGCCGAGAACTCTTTCATACCATCCAGAAGAACAGATTATTGGAGAATTACAATCAGGCGTTCGCACAAGACGACAAATTGACCAAGGCCTTACTTGTTTTTATTCTACAGTTCCTCCGTTACAAACTGAGTTTTCACTTAGTTGTTTTATTTCGCAGATTGAACCGCGAACATACAAGGAAGCACTAACTGAAGATTCTTGGGTCAACGCGATGCAAGAGGAGCTGAGTCAGTTTGAGAAGTTGGGAGTGTGGAAATTGGTAGACTTACCTGATGGTCATAGGAAGATAAACACCAAGTGGGTGTTCAAGTGCAAAAGAGACGATCGAGGGGTTATTATTCGTAACAAAGCTCGACTCGTAGTCCAGGGTTTCAGTCTGCAGGAGGGGATAGATTTCACTAAAGTGTATGCTCCGGTTGCTAGACTAGAAGCAATCAGAATCTTCCTAGCATTTGCATCTTGGAAAAATTATAAAGTTTATCAGCTAGATGTTAAATCGGCGTTTCTCTGGGAAGGATAAAAAGGAGGTATATGTCGGACAGCCACCGGGCTTCACCGATCCAATCCACAAAGACAAGGTCTATTTACTGGATAAAGCGCTGTATGGTTTACACCAGGCCCCGAGAGCTTGGTACGAGACATTGTCTCAACACTTACTTGCCAACAGCTTCATCCGTTGAAAAGTGGATGCCACTCTCTTCACCAAAGAAGTCGACGGACATCTTCTGATAGTTCAAATATACGTGGATGACATCATATTTGGGTCAACAAATGAAAATCTGTGCAAAGATTTCGAAAGAGTTATGAAGCAGAAATTTGAAATGTCATCGATGGGTGAGATGAAATTTTTCTTGGGACTTCAGGTTGATCAACTGCCTGAGGGAATTTTCATACATCAAACGAAGTATGTTCATGATATCTTAGAGAAATTTGGGATGTCAGGTTCTACTCCAGCTTCCACCCCCATTAGCGACGAACCATGGGATAAACCCTGATCTCACCGGAGAGAAGGTAGATGAAACGATGTATCGTTCCAAGATCAGATCGCTGATGTACTTGACAGCTTCTAGACCCGATATTATGTATCCAACCTGCCTCGCAGCAAGATTTCAGTCTAACCCGAGAGCTTCGCATATGATGATTGTGAAACTGATATTACGCTACCTGAAAGGAACTCCATCATTGGGGTTGTGGTATCCAAGAGAAGGCGATTTCACACTCGAAGGGTATTCCGATTCCGATTTCGGATGCTGCAAAGTTAACGCTAAAGCAACAACAACAGGGTGCCAGTTTTTCGGATCACGATTGGTTACCTGGCAATGCAAAAAGCAGACCTCTGTAGCTTTATCCACATGTAAAGCCGAGTATGTATCTCCTAGCAGTTGCTGCTTTCAGATCTTGTGGATCCAGCAACAGATGCGAGACTACGGTTTGCAATTTCTTAACACCCCTATCTTTGTTGATAATGAGGCAGCGATAAACATTACAAAAAATCCTGTTCATCACGCTAAAACGAAATACATTGAAATTCGTCATCACTTCATCCGAGACTGTTTCGAGAAGAAGTTGATACGAATTGAGAAAATCCACACTGACGAACAAAAAGCTGATTTACATACCAAAGCGTTTGATAAAACTCGTTTTCAATATCTTTTAAAATTGAATGGTATGAAGCTTTTATCGGTGTCGGAGGAGATTCTTGGCGTAGATGAAGGTACCACTGTTGATGATGTTGAGAAGCAATCTGCAATGGTTTATCGATTATTTACTTGTTTTGGTATTTAGGGGGAGTATAGGGTAATATTTTCAGAAAATACAAAAACAATAAAAAATGCTAAAAATCCAAAAACATGAGATATTTTCAAAATTTCAAAAACAATAGAAAACTGAAAAAGAGCTTGTGTAAAAAGGTAAAATGATAGTACATTGGCTTGATAGTTACGGTATGCTAAAGATATGTAAAGTTTAAAAGTCTTAAGCAGTCTTGCTGATGATATGCCGATAGGTTTTTACACATTTAGTAGGTTTGTTCGGGATATAAACCTAAATCTTTACTTGCTTATTTCGTGGGGAACACTACTTGGATATATAGGTAACCCCTAAAATCTTGTTTGAAAGATCCCTCTTTCTGAAACACTAGGTCTTTATACTCAGTGATATCTGGGGTATTATCCCGGGACTGATGATTTTGCGGAAGCAATGGCCTAGTCCCCGTATAATACTTTCTGCTTGCTTAAAATATAGCACCACCCTCAGCATAAAAAATGATGAAACATTGAAAAATGCTAATCATGTGTTGTTGAAGAAAAGATCCTCTAAAGAGGACACACTTAAAGTCGAAGCCGTCATCTCTTTGATTTTGCGGAAGCAATAGCCTGATCTCTTACGGCCCTCGCATTTAACCCCTTACAGATATCATCTGTGGTATACTCACCTGTAAGACTGAATATTGGGTTCTGGATACGGGAGTATATTCAAGAGGTGGGACACATGAATGAGTTTAAGTTCTTAATACACCTAATTCGTATCCTGGACAGATTGAAATTTGTGTGAGAATTTTAGTGGATCAGTATATCGACAATCTAAGCGAATTGTTTAATTCTGAGTATGTAATCAAAACTTAACGGTACTTGTGACTTGTCGAATAGCTGATATGATTCCCTAACATGCTCACCAAAAAAATATTTGTAAATAGTTTACTTTTACTGCATTTTATTTATGTTTAGCATTCTAGTTTAGAAACTTTATTAAAAATCAAAAAGATTTTACATTTCTGCTTTATTTTCCGACAAACCAAAGTGGAAAGTTGATCTTCAGATTCGCAATTTGAAGAAGATGTAGGAAGTTTCTGAGCTGGAAGATGGCTTGTGAGTTTATCTTGTTTAAACTGTGAAATTTGAAAAGTCAAAACAAGTTCATTAAATTGAAACTTGTAATTTTCAGAAAATTGTTTTGAAAAATGTTGAACAAAAGTCAGTTTTTGTTTCATTTTAAATCAACCAAGGTCATTAAGTTGAACTTGGTAGATAAATTAAGTGCCTAGGGTCATTAATTTGGACCTAGATACTTAAGTGGATTATTAAAACTGATAATCACATCAAATGTAGTTAAAAAGGAGAATACATTGTAATGTTATATTCTTGAGAAGCAGGAAACAAGATCCCCATGGCAAAGAAAGTGTAAAGATTGAACCAGAATTTGAGCTCCAGCATATTGAAAAGGGGAGTCTACATTCTGGATCAACATTCAAACGGGAGTTTGAAGACAGAAGTTGAAGGATGCTTACAATGTCAGACTATTTGGACAGAGAAGAAGATAGATCAATACTAAAGACTAAAGACTTGATGCTAAAGAATTCGTCAACATCCAAGGGGGAGTCTGTTGGTGCATAGATGTCTGTTAACTTCGTCTTTATAGAGTCTTGTATCTAGATAGGATAAACTAGTGCTCAGCAGGTTAGAAAACAGGTTTTGGATGTTAATGGGTAATTTCGCACGAAATAGCAGAATGTTATTTCGTATGAAATAACACTTGGTTATTTCGTACGAAATTATCATTACCTATTTCGTACGAAATTAACACGCCTATAAATACCCAACCTGCTAGTTCATTTGTAACGGTCCTTGATTTCAAAGCCGAGGTGCTGCCAGTTTGTCAAACGATCAGGATTGCTTTGAAATCATTAATAAAAGGATAATTAAGAGGAATTAAGTTGTTTCACGTCTATATCATTGATTCCGCCTTTGATATGGATCATAAACTCTTCTGATTGACTCGTTAGGGTCACACAACGATCCAACATGATGCTTGCCAAAGAACAGGTAATATTTCTTCCAAAAACGAAATGCCCCAGAATGGCATTCTTGTTTGTGAAATTTTTGATGTGTGGGGACTCGACTTTATGGGACCTTTCCCACCGTCAAAAGGAAACAAATATATACTTGTGGCAGTAGATTACTTGTCTAAATGGGCCGAGGCCGAGGCACTTCCAACAAATGATGGAAGAGATGTGGTAAGATTTCTGAAAAAATTTATTCTCTCATTTTGGAACACCTAAAGCATTAATAAGTGATAGAGGTACCCATTTTTGTAACCATCAACTTGAAAAAATTTTAACAAGACATGGGGTCTATCACAGGGTCTCAACAGCATATCACCCTCAAACAAACGGACAAGCCGAAGTGACTAATAGAGGTTTAAAACGAAAACTTGAAAAAACCGTAGGGTTAAATAAAAAGGAATGGGCAGCTAAATTAGATGATACTTTATGGGCTTTTCGAACTGCTTATAAAACAACAATAGGTACAACCCCATATAAGCTAGTCTATGGAAAAAGCTGTCATTTGCCAGTAGAAATTGCACACAAAGCCTACTGGGCAATTAAAAATGTAAACTTAGATTTAGAATTTGCTGGTAGAAATCGATTTTGTCAGTTAAATGAATTAGACGAACTTAGGAATTATGCATACTCAAACTCCGAAATTTATATGGAAAGAATGAAAAAATTGCATGACAAACATATTTGTCACACCCTGGCTTTGCGGAAGCGTGGTTATTTTGGTGTGACTTCTTAATACCATAGCTTAACCATAACAAAGCTATATGAATTAAAAACCATGCAAGATCATCCATTCGATTAAGTTTTGAAAACCAAATACAGTAACATTGTTTTGACGGAAACATGTTCTAACGACATTGTTCAATAAACACAAACAATAACATGACATAAACATGGTTTAAGGACTGTGACTTGTCCAGGAAAGAGTCACATTCCCCAAACCCAGATGACCTCATGACTAGTGCAGCGGAAAACGTTCCATACCGTGCCAGATCCGTTAATTTCCTGAAATACATGTAAGTTGAAAAATCAACAATAATGTTGAGCGAGTTCATGTGTAAGTGAGTAAGTAAACCTTTGTGAGTATAAAAATAGATAGTCATGGTATGTAGCAAATAAGGGGACTTGTGATCATCAATGGTTTGCAAGGCCACCGATATATATGTGAAGTGCAAATAGGGAGACTCAAACCTAGCAGATTTCGCCACGGCAATAGTATGTGGACAAAGTCACCCCAAGGTCCGTTTCTAGTTTGGCCTGGGGCTGGGCTCGCTACACCCAGATAGATCTACCGCTCCTGTCCCTCGGTCCCGACATGAGGACTAATGGCCTCATATTGCTCCTACCCACTCACATGATCTGAGTAATAAACCTCCTTACGCTAACCATACCGTGTATAAAGTACTCGTAATCATAGTAACATGTATTTCACCCCCGCAGTTAAGAAAACTGAAAACAGTTAAGAGAAAAGGGGGACATGAACTCACTGTCGGTGCGTCTCTACCAAGTACTCCAAATCAGAAAGCTGTGCGACGACCTACAAGTGCTAATTCTATTAGACGGACGGCCGTGCCTTAGCTTTATAGTTTAAGTCTTTGGGAAATAGTTAGACAACTATTTCGTGTTTACATTCTGTAAATACTTGGTAATTAATCTCCTTCCCAAGGATGGGGGATTCAATACATGTGCGTTCATAAATATTTCCGTAAGTGCGTAAGTTACGTTTAACAATCGAGTGGTAATATAATCACCGGTGTAACTTATATATTTATGGTGAAAGCGTTCGTATTATTTTGGGATCGTTAACGTTCGTAAATATTATTTTTACTCTAAAAATAATATTTATGCATTTTCACAAAATAATCATAAACAGTGTGTGAGAAAAATATATTTATCACGTTAAATTTTGTGAAAATCCCACCTCCGAATATTTAGTAAATAAAGTCATGGCGAAATTTATATTTTGAAAACATGTCCAAATAATTCTAACACTTGTAGTGTAAATAGTTCTAAGTGTTAGGTTTTTAGAAAAATTTCGCCAGAGTTTCCTCTGTAACTGGAGGTGGCCACGCCTTTAAGCGTATCATTTTCTTTTACAAGATCAATTTCAACAACTTCCTCATTCAATCAAACAATTTCCGACACATTAAACTAGTCGACAAGTATGTAAATCGCATAATCGCATGAACTTGTAATTTTTCCGAGAATATGAGGTAAATCTCATTACCTTTAGTGGATCTTTATATAAATAAAGCCGGCTTCGTAAAAGTCTTGTTTTTAGAGAAGTTCCGTCTTTACAACTTCTTGTCCATTTTTACAAAAGATAGTTATTTTGTCGAAATTTGTGTTACACAAGTGTTTACACACTTGTGTGTTCTAAATATCATACTTGTTATTGTAAGACCCGTCTTTTAGAAAACATGATTTCTTTAACACTTGGTCCTTTGAAAATACCACTTGCAGATACGTAGATCTGCTAGTTCTGGACACTATTGTACAAGTTAAAACACTTTTACACAAGTTCATGTTTCATGTGTGGTAGAGTTTCATCTTTTAACCCTTGTATCATTCAAAACAAGCTTATGTTAAGATCCATGATCTTACCAAACCGGGTTAAACGATGATCCGAGCTACCACAACATAGATCGGGTCTAAATAATCACAACTTTCAATTACTACAACATTTACACAACATATAAGCTATTAACCACCATTTTAAGTGTTTTTAGTAGACTTTTGTGCATCATTTTGCATTTTAACGAGATTTAACCGATACAAATCCTTTTAACCACTTTAGAATAGTTCAAATACGAGTTTTAAGTATTATACCTCTAGCTCAAGGCTAGGGAAGGATCTTGACGAAAATGGCGTGGATAAAAGCTAAAGAAAGAGGTCCTTCGCGTTCCGCTTGCTCCAAGACTCCTTGTATACGACCCTTGATACTAGAATGGCCTTGGAATGGTGATGATCAAACTCGAAAATGGGTGGATGGTTATAGGGGGGTTCGGCCGAGAGCTCTAGAGAAGAGAGGGAGAGAGTTTGAGGTTGTGATGTTGTGAGATGGATGATTATGTTGTGTTAAGACAAGATCTTATAGGCAAATCATTGGTGCATTAACCATTGGATTAAGTGTAGGCTAGATATTTAGCAAACTAGATTTAGCAAATCTTGCAAGTACATGGGGTGGTCACTAGGTGACCGATTCGGTTGGGGGGGGGGTCCCTTGGTTCGATTTCAACTAGCCATTAAGTATATAGTTAGTTTAAGTTAAGTAATTAACTCGGTTACTTGTGTATCGTATGTTAAAGCGGGTGTTAGGGTGTACGGGGACCCTAACTGGCTCAGAAAAAGATAGATAGTAAAAATAACAATATTTTCATGTTCCGGGTATAGTCCGGTTGTTCGGTTGGATAGTAATCCGTTAAAGCGTTACTAAAGCTTTAAAGTGTCGTTATTACTCTCTTTAGTGACACAGCTTATTCCTGACACTTTGGAAAGTGTCTAGCGTTATTTTTCTCATGTTTTGGCACTTTATTAGTTAGCTAAAAGCTGAATTATTTTGTAAAGTGCTGAGTTTTGTACTTAGAGTACGTTTTAGGCACATCCAGTCATAGTGACTTATCCCTAGAGACGCAGTTCCACAACCCTTATATCCCTACACTCACTACTAGTGTAGCAAAACGTTTCTGGCTCGTACAGGCCTTAGAGGCAGTGTTTGCCTGATGCTGGCTTTATCAGCATGTTTAATAGGTTATCCGTGTATTGTGCTACTGTGCTATTTGTGCATCATGGTTGTCACTAGGGTTTAACATGTAAATAATGTAGTGACGATAAGTAAAGTATGATGCAAGTAAGTACATGTATCAGATATCAAGTAGCAGTTCATCAGCTAGTTCAAACAAGCACAGTAATTCAGCAGTAATTAATTTCTAATTAAGTCGTACGGATACCTGGTTTAGTGCGGGTTGTCACAATATTAAACCTAATGAATTTCGAGTAGGAGATCTAGTTCTATTGTTTAATTCACGACTTCGATTATTTCCTGGTAAATTAAAGTCTAGGTGGTCAGCACCTTTTTTCCATCACCCATATTTTCCCACACGGTGCAGTAGAAATTAAATCTCGAAATGGCCCTCCATTCAAAGTCAATAGCCAATGGCTGAAGCTCTATCAAGGATTCATTGAGGATGAAGAGGAAGAAATCTCGCTTCAAACGGTCGAAGAATAAAAAGCATCAACTTCATACCTGGTAAGTTACGAACAAACGGGTTGACATCTAAATCGGTAAGTTTTCTAACCAAGTTTTTGGGAAACAAGGGCACTCACACGAGCACTAAAAAAAATTCCAACTTTTGCTCGGCACGAGGCCATGTCCACTGGACACGGGGCCGTGTCCGCGCGACTGTCGGGATAAAACCCCCTTTTCATAACAGTTACTTCATTCCACACGCCCCGTTTCCCCGAAAACTCTCTGGTTCAGGCGATTTTCCACAGATTTTCAACGTCTCCTCTACTTCTAACAACATCAAGGTATGATTCTTTCATTATTAGTAGTTAGATTAAGCATTTGCATGTAGTTAAAACATCAAAAATTTGGGAAAAATCTAGGGTTCTTGAACTTCATCCGGATCGAACCTCAAATTTTTGCATAAATCTGTTAGCATTAGTTTAGATTCATGTTATAGGAAGTAAATCCACTTGTATTGTTCATAGATTTGCCCGATTTCTAACAAAAACCTCAAACCCTTGTTTTTTAACCGAAAAAGATAAAATCGAAGGGGTAAACGGTTTGTTTTGGGAAAAACGGCACTTGGGGTTTCATTTTCGGGGGAAACCACACCTACTGGACCCAAAATTTTCAAGTTTTTGGGACCGGGTCGAAAAATGAAGTTTTTGAGTAACAGACGCCTAGACACGGGGTCGTGTCCGCTGAACACGGGGCCGTGTCCAGCTAGCTGTTTTCAGTTTTCTCCAAAAATTTCACTGTTTCGTGCTAACTTTTGGTGTATTCTTTCAGATGTAGAAGAAATTCATGAGGTTTAACGCAAATGAGCTCGAAGCTAGGGCAAGATACGAAGTGCTTCAAACCAGACTGGAAGAATACCCAAGGCAAGCGTGCATGGATCTTTTAGCAATGGTGAACCAACTTGACCAGTTTAACAACCTCGTTACCGGCCCACTAAGAGTCGCCCTAACCACTCAACTTCGCTCGGTCCACGAGTACAATCTGGAATTCTATAGCACATTCGTGTTCAATTCAAGGTGTGACCCATTTGACAATGATGGGGTGGGATTCCGATGTGGTGGAACTAAGTACTCGATTTCGATGGCACAATTTGGGTCGATAGTTGGGCTGTATGCGGAGGAAGATGCGGGTAATGAAGAGAACACCGGAGGGGTGCGAGAGTTGGATGAGAACGATAGTTTAGTGCGGGTTGTCACATTCTCCCCCCGTTAAATAAATTTCGTCCCGAAATTTAAGTTCTGCTTGTAGATGCAGGGTTCTTAGGAAAAAGGTGGGGGTATTTCTCTTTCATCCGGTCCTCACGTTCCCAGGTGTATTCAGGACCATGTCTGGCATTCCAACGAACTTTGACGAGCTTGACACTGCTCCGGCGGGTCTTGTTAACTTTCCAATCTGTGACCTCAACAGGTTCTTCTACGAAGTGGAGCGTGTTGTCAACATGAATCTCGTCGGTGGGAATGGCAACGGTGACTTGAGTTGGACTTTTCTTTAGATTGGATACGTGAAATGTATCGTGAACACCATTCAGTTCGGCGGGTAGGTCCAACTTGTATGCTACTAGTCCTATTCTTTCCAGAATTCTGAAAGGACCAATGTAGCGCGGATTTAACTTCCCACGCTTCCCGAAGCGTGCCACACCCTTCCAGGGTGAAACCTTCAATAACACCATTTCTCCAACTTGGAAATCCACATGTTTCTGGTTTGGATCCGCATAGGCCTTCTGTCTGTGGCGAGCTGCTTCGATACGTTTAAGAATCTGCGCGATCTTGTCTGTAGTCTCTTGGACGATCTCGGGACCAGCGAGTTGCCTATCACCTGCGTCAGCCCAACATAGAGGTGATCGGCACTTGCGTCCGTAAAGGGCTTCGAATGGCGCGACACCAATACTGGTGTGGTAGCTGTTGTTGTATGAAAATTCGACCAAAGGTAAATGTTTATCCCAGCTACCGCCCAAATCCATAACACACGCCCTTAGCATGTCTTCCAAAGTCTGTATCGTTCGCTCGCTCTGGCCGTCAGTTTGCGGATGAAACGCAGTGCTCAGATTCAATTGCGATCCAAACGCTTCTTGGAAGGATTGCCATATCCTAGACACAAACCTTCCGTCTCTATCAGAGATGATCGAGAGAGGTACTCCATGGCGTGCGACAATCTCTCTCATGTATATTTCCGCAAGTTTACTAGTACTGTCTTTCTCTTTGATTGGCAGAAAGTGTGCAGACTTTGTTAGGCGGTCAACTATCACCCAAATCATATCATGGCCTCTTGGCGTTCTTGGCAATTTCGTAATAAAATCCATGGAGATTTGTTCCCATTTCCACTTGGGAATTTCAAGCTGTTGCAGAAGTCCTGAAGGCTTCTGGTATTCGGCTTTAACCTTAGCGCACGTTAAACATTTGCTCACATAAACAGCAACGTCGCCTTTCATCCTAGGCCACCAATAGTAATCTTTGAGATCCTGGTACATCTTATCCGCTCCAGGATGGATAGAGTACCGCGACTTGTGAGCTTCATCGAAAATAACTTTCCTTAAATCACCAAACAGAGGAACCCAAATCCTTTTCTCAAAACATAACGTTCCTTCCTCGTTTGGTACCAGTAGCTTCTCCATCCCACGGAGATATTCTTCTTCAAGGTTTCCTTCCTTGAGAGCTTCCTTTTGCGCGGCACGAATGCGCAAGGAAAGATCGGTTCGTATGATCATTTCTAAAGCTCTAACCCTTATGGGCTTGATTCTCTCTTTACGACTTAGGGCATCGGCGACCACGTCCGCCTTCCCTGGATGATACTTTATCTCGCAGTCGTAGTCGTTCAGCAACTCAACCCATCGTCTTTGCCTCATATTCAACTCCTTCTGGTTGAATATATGCTGTAGGCTCTTGTGATCTGTAAAGATTGTACATTTCGTACCATAAAGGTAGTGTCTCCAGATCTTTAAAGCAAAAACCACTGCGCCGAGTTCCAAATCAGGTGTGGTATAGTTCTTTTCGTGCACTTTCAACTGACGCGATGCGTAAGCAATAACCTTTTGGCGTTGCATCAACACACAACCCAGTCCTTGACGCGATGCGTCGCAGTATACCACAAAATCATCAGTACCTTCTGGTAGAGCTAAGATTGGCGCGTTACAAAGCTTATCCTTCAGTATCTGGAATGCTTCTTCCTGTTTGATTCCCCAATCAAACGTCTTATCTTTCTGGGTGAGGAGCGTCAAAGGTTGGGCAATTTTTGAAAAATCCTCAATGAACCTTCGATAGTAGCCAGCCAAACCCAAGAATTTCCGAATTTCGGTTAGCGTCTTTGGCGTTTCCCAATCGTTGATCGCCTCGATCTTGGTTGGATCCACGTGGATTCCATCTCCATTTACCACGTGCCCAAGGAATTGGACTTCACGTAGCCAAAACTCGCACTTAGAGAACTTGGCATACAGCTGTTCCTTCTTTAGTAGCTCTAGAATGGCTCTAAGATGCTGCTCGTGTTCAGCCTTCGTCTTTGAATAAATTAAAATGTCATCGATGAATACAATCACGAACTTGTCCAAGTACGGCTTGCAAACTCTATTCATCAAATCCATAAAGACTGCAGGTGCGTTTGTCAAACCAAACGGCATAACAAGGAACTCGTAGTGCCCATAACGAGTTCTGAAGGCTGTCTTTGGGATGCTTTCCTCTTGTATTCTTAGCTGATGGTATCCAGATCGAAGATCGATCTTTGAATAAAAGCTTGAACCTTGAAGTTGGTCGAACAGATCATCAATTCTTGGCAGAGGGTATCTATTCTTGATCGTCAGCTTGTTCAACTCCCGGTAGTCGATGCACATACGAAAACTACCGTCTTTTTTCTTGACAAACAGGACCGGAGCTCCCCAAGGCGAGAAGCTTGGTCGGATAAAACCCTTGTCTAACAACTCTTGAAGTTGTGTCGACAGTTCCTGCATCTCAGACGGAGCAAGTCTATATGGTGCCTTAGCCACAGGCGCGACGCCTGGAACTAAGTCAATGTGAAACTTTACTTGCCTCTGAGGTGGCAGTCCAGGTACGTCTTCTGGAAAGACTTCTGGATACTCCCTCACGACAGGGATGTCTTCGATTCTTGGCTCAGCAGCCTTCTTATCCACGATGTGTGCCAGGAAGGCAACACATCCTTTTTGCAAACACTTTCGCGCTTTCAGGCAGCTGATAATCCTTAACGGCGTATCACGCTTCTCTCCGTGAACCACAATTGTCTCGCCATCTTCGATTGGGATACGAACAATCTTTTCATGACAAACTATCTCTGCCTTGTTGCCTGATAACCAATCCATTCCTACCACCACGTCGAAGCTTCCCAACTGGACTGGTAGTAGATCTAAAGCAAACTCACGCTCTCCTAATTTGATCACACAACCTCTGATAACTTCATTGGCTTCTACTAAGTTTCCATTGGCCAATTCGATTGAGTAGGGAATATCTAACTTATTAGCGGCTAAACCAAGCATATTCTTAAACTCTAACGACACGAAGCTATAATCGGCACCAGTATCAAACAAAACGGATGCATAGCGTTGATTTATAGGGAACGTACCAGTAACGACATTGGGGTCCTGGCGCGCTTCCCTAGCTTCGAGTTGGAACACTCTTCCACGGGCTTGGTTTAACTCTGGGCAGTTCTTCTTGAAATGCCCGATATCTCCGCAGTTATAACATCCCAGTCTTTGCCCGTTTCCACCAGCTTGATCATTCCTCTGATTACGATTCACGGCGCCCGCTTGGTTAGCATTGTTGCCTCGATTCTCATTACCTCCATAGTTTCCTTGTGGGCGATTTCCAATACCACCACGGTTATTATTCCTATTCCCAAATCCTCCCTGGCCTCCTCGGCCAGCACTAGCCCAACAAGAATCTTTTGAGTGGCCCAGCTTTCCACATGCTTCACATACTTTCACACTACAATGGCCAGTATGATGGCGTTGACAGGTATTACACTTGGGCTGGGTGCCCTGGTATCCTTTTCCTTTCTTTCCACTGCTAGCTGATCCTCTTTTCTTAACCGCCACACTGGCGCCTTGCTTGAAGTTTGAGAACTTCCGTTTGCTACCTCCTGACGACTCGACGTGAGTCTCTTTCTTCTTATGCTCAGCATCATCAAACTTGTTCAGACGGATAGCCTCCTCTGTGAGAGCTACGCTCAGATCAATCGCCTCAGTAATGGTCGCAGGCTTGGATGAGGTTACCATGCTTATGATTTGAGGAGCTAGTCCCCAAATGAAGCGTTCAATTCTCTTGAACTCAGGAGTGACCATGTAGGGTACCACATGCGATAAGTCATGGAACCTTTGAACGTATTCTGCTACCTTGGGACCGTCCATTTTCAAGTGCCAGAACTCGGTCTCCAATCGCTGGATTTCTGCGCGGGAACAGTACTTTTTGCGCATAAGTTCCTTCAGTTCGGTCCAGGTCAGCGCGTGTGCGACTCGTCCTGGGCGACAAAGGACATCAAGACGTCCTCGATAGTATACCCCATGTGGAAATGATGGTAGGGGTCAGTAGGCGGTACAGCAGAGTCTGGTGCCCAAAGGAACGGCTCACTGGTGGGGTCAAAAGATGCCACATGAAATGGAGCAACAGAGGGTGGAACAGATGACATCTGGGGCATGAAAGGGATAGACATCGGTACATGCCCAAAAGGATGGGCTGAAGAACCCTCTCCAGCCCTCGCTGGAGGTACAAACTGAGGAACCTGAAAAGAAAAATCAACATGTCGTGTATCAGGGATCTGAGGGGGAAATGGTGGAACATCCTCATCAGCAGGTATCCAACCGTGCTGTGCATGCTCATCAGGTGGATCCATGTGTGCCGCGAACAGTGCATGCTCGGGCTCTAGTGGGATGGGATCAGGTGGGGGAGCAACAAAAGGGTGAACAGGTGCAATGTGCTCAACAGGATGGTCAACAGGTATATCAGCAACAGGTAGGGGAACAACAAGATCAACATGATCGCCCTCTATCAAAGGAACATCTACCGGGAGATCATCAACAGGAGGGTCTGCTATAACAGGCTCAATAGGGATGTCAGCATGTACGGGATCATGCTCAAGTATGGGGTCTAGAGCGGCTGCCTGCTCAGGAGCGACGACAGGCTCGGGATCATCAAAAGCCATCTCGAAGTCAAACTCGGGGTCGATAGGGTCTACTGGGTCAGCTGGATCCTCCATGGGCTGATCCATAGGTATAAACTCGATATCACGATCCGGGTCGTATCCCGGGGGAAAGATAGGATCAGAATCCTCTATGTCATCATGGTCAAACTCAAAACTGGGAATAGGTGCAACAGAGGATGCCTGGTCAGGATCAGAATCATGCGCAAAGTGTTGTGCGCTCAATGTGCGAGAAGGTGCGGATGCCACAGACTCGAAGGAGTCTGGGACAGGAGAATGTGCTGGCGAATCCTCAGCGGGAACGTCCGCGATCATCAGAAGATCGTCCGTAGGAAGAAGGGCCTCGCCCTGGATCTCGTCCTCAAAAGGCTCATCCTCAAACAGGTCAATATCGCCATCAGCCTCGGCGTCAAGAAGAAGATCGTATGTTGGATAAACGGCTAAGGGTATAGGGGCCGGAATCTCTACTAGAGGTAGGTACTCAGCGGGAGGGTCATCTGCAGGCTCATCAGCACCATCGGGTAGTGCGAAAGGCTGGAAATCATCCTCGTCAGTACTGGTATAGTCAGAAGTGTGCACCTCGTGCTCGGAGGATGTGGGGTCATCAGATACGATGGGTATGGGTCCAGTGGTGTCCGAAACGCCAGTACCGGCGGAATCCATGAGTCTGTAACATAAACACAAATATGCTCAAATAATCAGTCATACAATCAGATAATCACATAAGTCACCAAGTAAGGTATCACATAATTCTCCTAGTTTCACTAGCCAATTTCTCCCAGTCTTTAAGACTGCTCTATCCTCCACCTCGACCACTTAGATCGAGCCTCGGTCCCCTAGACCGAGCCTCAGCCTTCATGACTGAGCCTACTCTTCCTAGCCAACTACCTTGGTCACCTAGACCAAGCCTCGATCCTCCAGACCGAGCCTCAGCCCTCCAAGCTGAGCCTATAATAAATCAACGTGCTCAACTACCTCGGTCACCTAGACCGAGCCTCGATCCTCCAGACCGAGCCTCAGCCCTCCAGGCTGAGCCTATAAATAGTAAAATGTGCTCAACATTTGTTTGTAAAAAGTTTTGGATCTGGACTTAAGTGGTATGCAGAAAAATGTTTTCGTGAGAGCCCTAGTGATCATAGTCTAGACTCGAGAAGGAATCCTAGTTCGCTATGATCAGAGCTCTGATACCAAGCTGTCACACCCTGGCTTTGCGGAAGCGTGGTTATTTTGGTGTGACTTCTTAATACCATAGCTTAACCATAACAAAGCTATATGAATTAAAAACCATGCAAGATCATCCATTCGATTAAGTTTTGAAAACCAAATACAGTAACATTGTTTTGACGGAAACATGTTCTAACGACATTGTTCAATAAACACAAACAATAACATGACATAAACACGGTTTAAGGACTGTGACTTGTCCAGGAAAGAGTCACATTCCCCAAACCCAGATGACCTCATGACTAGTGCAGCGGAAAACGTTCCATACCGTGCCAGATCCGTTAATTTCCTGAAATACATGTAAGTTGAAAAATCAACAATAATGTTGAGCGAGTTCATGTGTAAGTGAGTAAGTAAACCTTTGTGAGTATAAAAATAGATAGTCGTGGTATGTAGCAAATAAGGGGACTTGTGATCATCAATGGTTTGCAAGGCCACCGATATATGTGAAGTGCAAATAGGGAGACTTAAACCTAGCAGATTTCGCCACGGCAATAGTATGTGGACAAAGTCACCCCAAGGTCCGTTTCTAGTTTGGCCTGGGGCTGGGCTCGCTACACCCAGATAGATCTACCGCTCCTGTCCCTCGGTCCCGACATGAGGACTAATGGCCTCATATTGCTCCTACCCACTCACATGATCTGAGTAATAAACCTCCTTACGCTAACCATACCGTGTATAAAGTACTCGTAATCATAGTAACATGTATTTCACCCCCGCAGTTAAGAAAACTGAAAACAGTTAAGAGAAAAGGGGGACATGAACTCACTGTCGGTGCATCTCTACCAAGTACTCCAAATCAAAAAGCTGTGCGACGACCTACAAGTGCTAATTCTATTAGACGGACGGCCGTGCCTTAGCTTTATAGTTTAAGTCTTTGGGAAATAGTTAGACAACTATTTCGTGTTTACATTCTGTAAATACTTGGTAATTAATCTCCTTCCCAAGGATGGGGGATTCAATACATGTGCGTTCATAAATATTTCCGTAAGTGCGTAAGTTACGTTTAACAATCGAGTGGTAATATAATCACCGGTGTAACTTATATATTTATGGTGAAAGCGTTCGTATTATTTTGGGATCGTTAACGTTCGTAAATATTATTTTTACTCTAAAAATAATATTTATGCATTTTCACAAAATAATCATAAATAGTGTGTGAGAAAAATATATTTATCACGTTAAATTTTCTGAAAATCCCACCTCCGAATATTTAGTAAATAAAGTCATGGCGAAATTTATATTTTGAAAACATGTCCAAATAATTCTAACACTTGTAGTGTAAATAGTTCTAAGTGTTAGGTTTTTAGAAAAATTTCGCCAGAGTTTCCTCTGTAACTGGAGGTGGCCACGCCTTTAAGCGTATCATTTTCTTTTACAAGATCAATTTCAACAACTTCCTCATTCAATCAAACAATTTCCGACACATTAAACTAGTCGACAAGTATGTAAATCGCATAATCACATGAACTTGTAATTTTTCCGAGAATATGAGGTAAATCTCATTACCTTTAGTGGATCTTTATATAAATAAAGCCGGCTTCGTAAAAGTCTTGTTTTTAGAGAAGTTCCGTCTTTACAACTTCTTGTCCATTTTTACAAAAGATAGTTATTTTGTCGAAATTTGTGTTACACAAGTGTTTACACACTTGTGTGTTCTAAATATCATACTTGTTATTGTAAGACCCGTCTTTTAGAAAACATGATTTCTTTAACACTTGGTCCTTTGAAAATACCACTTGCAGATACGTAGATCTGCTAGTTCTGGACACTATTGTACAAGTTAAAACACTTTTACACAAGTTCATGTTTCATGTGTGGTAGAGTTTCATCTTTTAACCCTTGTATCATTCAAAACAAGCTTATGTTAAGATCCATGATCTTACCAAACCGGGTTAAACGATGATCCGAGCTACCACAACATAGATCGGGTCTAAATAATCACAACTTTCAATTACTACAACATTTACACAACATATAAGCTATTAACCACCATTTTAAGTGTTTTTAGTAGACTTTTGTGCATCATTTTGCATTTTAACGAGATTTAACCGATACAAATCCTTTTAACCACTTTAGAATAGTTCAAATACGAGTTTTAAGTATTATACCTCTAGCTCAAGGCTAGGGAAGGATCTTGACGAAAATGGCGTGGATAAAAGCTAAAGAAAGAGGTCCTTCGCGTTCCGCTTGCTCCAAGACTCCTTGTATACGACCCTTGATACTAGAATGGCCTTGGAATGGTGATGATCAAACTCGAAAATGGGTGGATGGTTATAGGGGGGTTCGGCCGAGAGCTCTAGAGAAGAGAGGGAGAGAGTTTGAGGTTGTGATGTTGTGAGATGGATGATTATGTTGTGTTAAGACAAGATCTTATAGGCAAATCATTGGTGCATTAACCATTGGATTAAGTGTAGGCTAGATATTTAGCAAACTAGATTTAGCAAATCTTGCAAGTACATGGGGTGGTCACTAGGTGACCGATTCGGTTGGGGGGGGGGGGTCCCTTGGTTCGATTTCAACTAGCCATTAAGTATATAGTTAGTTTAAGTTAAGTAATTAACTCGGTTACTTGTGTATCGTATGTTAAAGCGGGTGTTAGGGTGTACGGGGACCCTAACTGGCTCAGAAAAAGATAGATAGTAAAAATAACAATATTTTCATGTTCCGGGTATAGTCCGGTTGTTCGGTTGGATAGTAATCCGTTAAAGCGTTACTAAAGCTTTAAAGTGTCGTTATTACTCTCTTTAGTGACACAGCTTATTCCTGACACTTTGGAAAGTGTCTAGCGTTATTTTTCTCATGTTTTGGCACTTTATTAGTTAGCTAAAAGCTGAATTATTTTGTAAAGTGCTGAGTTTTGTACTTAGAGTACGTTTTAGGCACATCCAGTCATAGTGACTTATCCCTAGAGACGCAGTTCCACAACCCTTATATCCCTACACTCACTACTAGTGTAGCAAAACGTTTCTGGCTCGTACAGGCCTTAGAGGCAGTGTTTGCCTGATGCTGGCTTTATCAGCATGTTTAATAGGTTATCCGTGTATTGTGCTACTGTGCTTTTTGTGCATCATGGTTGTCACTAGGGTTTAACATGTAAATAATGTAGTGACGATAAGTAAAGTATGATGCAAGTAAGTACATGTATCAGATATCAAGTAGCAGTTCATCAGCTAGTTCAAACAAGCACAGTAATTCAGCAGTAATTAATTTCTAATTAAGTCGTACGGATACCTGGTTTAGTGCGGGTTGTCACAATATTAAACCTAATGAATTTCGAGTAGGAGATCTAGTTCTATTGTTTAATTCACGACTTCGATTATTTCCTGGTAAATTAAAGTCTAGGTGGTCAGCACCTTTTTTCCATCACCCATATTTTCCCACACGGTGCAGTAGAAATTAAATCTCGAAATGGCCCTCCATTCAAAGTCAATAGCCAATGGCTGAAGCTCTATCAAGGATTCATTGAGGATGAAGAGGAAGAAATCTCGCTTCAAACGGTCGAAGAATAAAAAGCATCAACTTCATACCTGGTAAGTTACGAACAAACGGGTTGACATCTAAATCGGTAAGTTTTCTAACCAAGTTTTTGGGAAACAAGGGCACTCACACGAGCACTAAAAAAAATTCCAACTTTTGCTCGGCACGAGGCCATGTCCACTGGACACGGGGCCGTGTCCGCGCGACTGTCGGGATAAAACCCCCTTTTCATAACAGTTACTTCATTCCACACGCCCCGTTTCCCCGAAAACTCTCTGGTTCAGGCGATTTTCCACAGATTTTCAACGTCTCCTCTACTTCTAACAACATCAAGGTATGATTCTTTCATTATTAGTAGTTAGATTAAGCATTTGCATGTAGTTAAAACATCAAAAATTTGGGAAAAATCTAGGGTTCTTGAACTTCATCCGGATCGAACCTCAAATTTTTGCATAAATCTGTTAGCATTAGTTTAGATTCATGTTATAGGAAGTAAATCCACTTGTATTGTTCATAGATTTGCCCGATTTCTAACAAAAACCTCAAACCCTTGTTTTTTAACCGAAAAAGATAAAATCGAAGGGGTAAACGGTTTGTTTTGGGAAAAACGGCACTTGGGGTTTCATTTTCGGGGGAAACCACACCTACTGGACCCAAAATTTTCAAGTTTTTGGGACCGGGTCGAAAAATGAAGTTTTTGAGTAACAGACGCCTAGACACGGGGTCGTGTCCGCTGAACACGGGGCCGTGTCCAGCTAGCTGTTTTCAGTTTTCTCCAAAAATTTCACTGTTTCGTGCTAACTTTTGGTGTATTCTTTCAGATGTAGAAGAAATTCATGAGGTTTAACGC
Source organism: Helianthus tuberosus (assembly GCA_030545235.1). Classification (NCBI taxonomy): domain Eukaryota; kingdom Viridiplantae; phylum Streptophyta; class Magnoliopsida; order Asterales; family Asteraceae; genus Helianthus; species Helianthus tuberosus. The sequence goes on from CM060452.1 coordinate 147,653,657, forward strand.
AAATGAGCTCGAAGCTAGGGCAAGATACGAAGTGCTTCAAACCAGACTGGAAGAATACCCAAGGCAAGCGTGCATGGATCTTTTAGCAATGGTGAACCAACTTGACCAGTTTAACAACCTCGTTACCGGCCCACTAAGAGTCGCCCTAACCACTCAACTTCGCTCGGTCCACGAGTACAATCTGGAATTCTATAGCACATTCGTGTTCAATTCAAGGTGTGACCCATTTGACAATGATGGGGTGGGATTCCGATGTGGTGGAACTAAGTACTCGATTTCGATGGCACAATTTGGGTCGATAGTTGGGCTGTATGCGGAGGAAGATGCGGGTAATGAAGAGAACACCGGAGGGGTGCGAGAGTTGGATGAGAACGAACGCCAAGCCGCGTGGGCTCAGATTGGTGAAGGACACTACAACCCGAGCAGCACTAAGAGCACTAAGCTGAGGGACCCACTTTACCATTACATTCATAGGGTCCTCACTTACTCTCTTAGCCAAAGGCATGACAGCGGTGGCGTTGTAGGGTTGAGAGACCTGATAGTCCTTCATTGCATTTATAACAGCAGACACCTCGATGTTCCATACTTCCTGCTCCGAAACATGCATTTGAACCGGCTTGCTACTTCACCAACCCCTATCTTCTTTGGGGGGTGGATATACCGTCTCTTCAAGCATTTCGTAAACATGCCTAGGTCCTTCGAAAAGAGCCCATGGTCGGGAAGAGTGGATGTACACATCTGCCGCTCCATGAACTTAATTTATGAGGCTGAAGACGGGTCGGTTAGCTTCCAAAGAGTCCAATGGCATGCATGGAACCCGCAAGAGGCACTCGTCCTTCACGCTCCACAGCATCATCAGTACCAATACCACCCCCACGGTGATCCGGGCCAATCCTCCTCACAAGGAGGCGGTTTTCCTAACATCCAAAGTTTGCATGACTTATTGTAGGAAAACCTCATGTGCACCAGGAACACCTATAACATGGTGAGCAACACGTACACCCGGGTCGGAGCAATTGAGAGAAACATATCCGACATTCAGGATGACATTGGGAATATCCGGGAGTACATGGCGGGGCACGGAGGTGGTGATGACGATGAGGACGAGGACATGGACTAGGCGGGAGGAGCGGAGTTAGGAGCAGCTGGTTGGTGATCCCATATGTTAACCCCTTTCCTTTTGAACAATTTCCGGCCTGCGTGCCGTGTGTTGAACAATTTACTTTCCTTTAACTCTTTTTATTTTCTGCATTTGTTTTTCTTTTTAACTTTGTGATGTGGATGTTGAACGATAGTAATTTAGGATGCTTGCTATGGTTTGGTGTAGTGTTTATTGATAAAACAAGTACATACGAGGCTTAGAGTACTAAATATTAGTACTACTAAAGCCAGAGCAGGAAAAACGAAGCCAGAAACCTGTTTTTCACCTTTGCAGATTGTCCACACGGGGTCGTGTCCAGCCGACACGCCCCCGTGCCCATTGCCCCAGACCTGCTGTTTGTTTAAATCTGCAGACTTTTGCCAGTCACGGGGTCGTACCCATCCGACACACCCCCGTGTCCACCTTCTGTAAGCTATCGTTGCTGGCACCTGAACACGGGGTCGTGTCCATCTGACACGGGGCCATGTCTAGACGCCCAGTAACATGAATTTTGCTTTTTCACACCTTTTTACACATTCAATCAATCTAAAAATTTATTTTTGGGACACATTGAGGACAATGTGTAATTTAAGTGGGGGGGGGGGGGGGATGCTAAAGCTTTGAATCTTTCAAGTCCTAATCACCAGCATTACACAAAACTCTATTGGAACCGCTAATCACCCCAAATTTTTTCAAAAAAATTTCATTTTTTTTATTTGTCTAGGTTTAACTTGGGAATTTCAAATTCTAAAAAGGTTATATTTTTACAAATTTACAACCGATAGCGTCGTGATAAAAAGAACCAACATAAGAAAATTATGAAATGGCATGACAAGTTTAGTTAAAATTTGATTATATATACTTGATCACATAAAAACTCATTCCCACAAAAAGTAGGTTTTGAGCCTTTATTCAGCATACAAATACATATCTTTAAACTAAATGCTCATTTTTCGTTTCTTGTGTGAAGAGTCTCTTGGTTCTTACGACTCTAGAACTTGCCACGACGATACATTCCCAGTCCTTACCAACTAAAACCCGAGTAAGTAAATGATGGAGGCATTAGGACTAACCCTTTTTTTTCTACACCATTATTTTTCTTTTTTTTACCACCTACCCAAAATCCCCCTAGTTAACCCCTTTGAGCCTATACATTTTCATTTCATAACCCAAATCAAACATCCTTTCACCCACCAAAACCTTTTTTATTTTTAAACCCTTTGTTTTAGTAACAAGCTCGGTTTTTCTCATGACTTTCAAAAAATAAAATGATGATGATGAAGCAAAAGAGAAATAAACAAACAAGTTTATCAAAAATAACTTTGTTTGAATAAAGGCTTCATCAAAATAAAAACTTCAAAAATAAAAAGTCTTACGAAAACCGACGCTTTTTACGCCTTTCGCCCTTTTACTAACCACTAACCCAACCACCCACCTTTAACCCAAGCCTAACCCTTCACCCAAAAGTCCTCTTGATATTTACAAAGATGTATAGTTAAAAAGGAGGAGGATTGATTGTTTGGCAAGCTTATGGTAGGAGTAATTCCATGCCGCTCTCGAGTGATCCACTAAAATACATCTTCGGCCGAGTGTTGAGTGATCCCCCGTGAGGTATGTGAACTTGTATATAAGTGGAATTTTAAAAAGGCATGTTATGCCCTAATAAGTAATTTATCTTATGTAATGTTTTAAATAAATCATGACGAATAGGATTGTAAATAAATAAAAATAAAACTTAAATAAAGAATCTTGGAAATCCCGACACTCTATGACAAGTCCAAAAACCTTCTCTTCTACCCATTCCATTTGGGAGTGTAAAGCCACATTATAAAGAGTTTTGCTTGAGGACAAGCAAAGATTCAAGTGTGGGGGTATTTGATGTGCGCAAAATGTAACATATAAATTACATCAAATATGGCATTAAACTAACCCTTTTTTAGTACTAATGTTGGAAAAAGTGTATTTTTGTCTTCCTTTTGTATTTTCAGGATTAAATGAGCTCAAATGAACAAAAGAAGCAAAAAGACAGCTAAATCTAACATAAATACATGAAAAGGAACAAACGTGGCATGCCTGACCCCCCGACAGCATCTTCCCAAGCAAAATCAAGAAGACAGAAGGCTGAACACGCCCGTGCTCAGTGAACACGGGGGCGTGCCCAGTGGACACGGGGCCGTAGTCAACTCTAAGATTCGCAGAATCTGGGGAAATCTTGATAGTACAGATATGCTTCTGCATACGGGGGCATGCCCAACGGACACGGGGGTGTGGTCAACTAATGCAGACAAACTGCAATTAATGAAGGAAGAGAAGAGGATGGACATGGGGCCGTGCCCAATGGACACGGGGTCGTGCCCGAGCTACTGTTCAGCCTATAAATAGGGGTGCTTGGCTCATTTGCAAACCATCCCTTGGCACACCACCTCTCTCACACTTCACCCACCACCCACCACCATCACAACACCATCATGCACCACCACCATCCATTGTTCATCATAGAGTGTGTGAGTCGTCTCGGGATCCAAGATTGATCGTAAGAGTTCTAGACAATCAAAGGCCATGTTTGCCTAAGTCTCTTACATCACTTGGTGAAGACAAGTGTCTAGTGTAATACTTTTTATTTTTAATCTTTTCGCACTTTGTACTTGGTTATGTATTAATGACTTTAATAACTAGTTTCTTGTGTTGAAGGTGATTCTTCCTTATCGTTTGTCCGTGGTGTCTTGGCATTATTTTACTGTCTATATAAAATAAAAGATTTTCAACATTCATATCTCCATGGTCTATATGGAGATATGTTGGCTACCTGGTCGGGGGTTAAGGGAACGGTTTGGTAAGAGTCTTGCCTTGTTCAGTGTATAGATCCTGCAAGGACCTGGGTCAAATTTAGTAGGACCTCCTTCAATACCCACCGGTATTGGATGGCGGGGGTCCAAACTCTTTGATCCCCTCATATGTAAGCTACTATTAATACTTTAACCCGGCTACTTAGGACTATATCCCTGCTGACTCAGACTACTTAGCCGAGGGTAACGTCACCTTCAAAAGAGGGGCCTACCATAATATGCCTTAATAACTTAATTAATTATCTTTCAATAATCTGACTCTTTAGAATTGTATCCTTGCTGACTCAAACTATTGGGTTGAGGGTAACGTCACCTTCAAAAGAGGGGCCTACTACAATAACTAAGATAATCTCTTAAAAAGTGCAAAAGTGCGGAAATAATCAAAGGTTACACTAAACACGAGTCGGAGCCAAGTGATTCATCTTGTCTATCTGTTTTTACTTTTATTTTATTTTTCAGCATTTTAGTTAGTTTTTATTTTTCTAGTTTAAAACATTTTTCTAACTTTTGATTTGATTAGACGTTGAGGATAAACCGGTACTAAAAGCTCTTGTGTCCTTGGACGACCTCGGTATCTTGCCAACACTATACTACGCTCACGATGGGTGCACTTGCCCATATGTGTGTTTGCTGTTAGTAAAATATCGTGTTTTATAAATTTAAAACTCGACTAACGTGTAAAAAGGGCTTAAAATATACTTAGATATATATACACACTCGCACACATCAACCATTGTCACCAGGGTGTGACACGGCGCCAGAAAAAAATAAGATAGTAGCCATTGTAATCGCTCTTATGCTGTAATTTATAACTATGTGTCGTTTATTTGAAATTGAGTGACTCGCCAGTATTTCCCCGCTGATAAAATATTTTTAAACATGTTTCAGGTGACCTACTGTGAATCAAGGAAAATTGCTACGAAGCACTAATAAAGCTTGAAGTGGTGGCTCAGTTAAATAAATAAACATGTTTTATAAAACAGGGAATTTCCTCTTGAAATTCCTCTATTGTAAATTACGGGGTTTGTCCCAAATTATGAAATAAAATAATTGGGCAGTTTCAAGTTTTAAAAGATCCTGTTAAAATTCCGCTGTCTACTCAAATAATAAATACCAAGAGTTTCTGTCCCGCGGCTCCGGGATCAGATAACACCGGGACGAGGGCCGTGACAGAAAAAGGTGGTATCAGAGCCACTGATTTAAGCCAATTAAGTATTTAGAAATACTTAATTTTTCAAATTGCCACTCTGTGATTCTGTGAAATTTAACTTGCAATATATAACTTTCTAATTAGGATTTTGTGTTTTCTCTGTATCTGCTAAACAGCATGAATGAGTTGTCTGAATCTCTTCAGAATCTCAATATCCATTTTGTTGGTATGGAAGTTTCCAGAGACTTTTCCGATTATTTGGCCGATACTGAAGAACCTATGGAATTCCAGGCTCAAGCCCAGGAGAAACCCAAGACGAAGAAGAGAAGGAGAATCATAGGCTGCTGTTAGTGCATTACGTCTATTGACTTCGTCTTGTATTATGTAATAGAATAGGATAGGTTAGAATAATCAGTGCACGAGGTTCGAGAGTCGAAATTTAGTGGTTATGCAAGAGGTTCCGCTTATATGGACAATGTTCATAAAAGCGAAACCACAGCATGTAGTTTCGCTCATATGGACATGTCCATATAAGCGAAACCACCACTACTATATATAGTGCACTTGTTCATTCATTTGGCAAGGTTCCGGAAATTATAACGAAGTGCTGCCAAGTTGTTCTCAGGTTGTAATCAGTGTTAAATCAATACAAGAGGCATTATATTTAGTTTGAGCGTCCGTATTCATTGATTCCGCCTTTGAATCGGATAGAAAACTCTTCTGATCGACTCATTCAGGTTCAACAACGATCCTACAAGTGGTATCAGAGCTCAGGAGGAAGAGTTTAGCTCAATTGAATCTGCTTTCTGTCATCTACATCTTCTTTTTCGATCTGAACAAGTTTCCACGGTTAAAATTAGCCAAATTTTTCACAGAATGTGTATTAGTGGATAATAACTAACCCTTGAAAGTTTCGTATCAAAATTCGGATTTAAAATGGACCAAATTACCTTCGGATGTAGTTTCGCTTATTCGGACATTGTATGGTTTCGCTCATAGATCCACATGGTTTCGCTCCAGTGAACAAAATTTCTTGGGGTTTCACTCTTGTGAACACAGGTTTCACTCATTTGACATCAGGTTTCGCTTTTGTGTCAACCCAAGAGTTCTGTTCCACTTTTGTGACCACTATAACCCTAGTTTCGCTTTTTAGGACATCTTAACTCTGGGTTCGCTTATTTGTCACAAAAGGGTTTCGCTTATTTGTCATCACATGGTTTCGCTTTTACAGACATTTGATGATTTCGCTCTTAGTGACTAAAGGGTTTCACTTTTACATACATGGTCTAATTTCGCTCATTAAGACATTTAGCTGATTTCGCTTATCAGTCAAAAGTTGATTTCGCCCAAGTGTCATATTTCATTCGAAAGTGAACTTTATCGTGTCAAGATCATTTCACGACAATCGAGTGTCAGTGTATTTCAGATTACTTGATATTGTTTAAACTGATTGAGTTTATTTGTTTGTTCTCAGGTATTTGAAGATGTCAAGCAACGGTGAAGAGTTCTACAACGCGTTCACTTCTGAATCAACAGATAGAAGATCTGAGATGAAAGAATATTCAAGAGAGATTTCGAAGAATTTGAAATTTGAGAACATGTACGGAAGCCAACAGAAGCCACCAAAGCTAATGAAAGTTGAAGATTATCACTGGTGGAAAAACAGATTTGAGGGTTGGGTAAAAGCTTTTGCTCCTGAAAGCTGGTTAAAACTGACAAATGGATACATTGAACCAGTAAAAGAGGGAGGAGAGTTAATAGATCCAAAAGATTTCACTGACATAGACATAAAAAATTTTGTAGCTGAATATAAAATGATCACATTAATCAAACAATCAGTAAGAGAAGATATTATCTCGTTACTTGAACAAGAGAAAACTTTGAAAAGTTTGTGGGAAGCGTTCGAGAGAAAGTGTGTAGGAAGTAATGAAATTGTTAAAAAACAAAAAGAAACTGTTGCGTAAAGAGTTTGATCTTTTCAGTTGTATGAAAAATGAATCTGTTTGTAAAATGATCGAAAGATTTGGGCATCTGAAAATGGAGCTGGCCAGACATGAAATCACATATTCTAAAGAGGAGCTGGTGGATAAATTGTTTGATTCATTGCCAAATGATCAAGAGTGGCAATACTTCGCTCTAATGTTGAAAAACACAATCAAGCCTGAAGATTTAAAAGTGGATTTGCTGATCGTAAGACTTGAAAGTCATGAGTTGAAGATAAAGAGATCTAAAGTCAACAATCCAGCTTATCAGCAAAATGTTGAGCTTTACTACAGAGGAAATATACCACAGGCTGGGTCTCCAAGAACAGCGTTTTCTGCAGAAAGTTCAAGTTCAGTAAACAATGAAAGTCTTCACAGTGGTTTTCACAGTGGATCTTCTTCAAACACTCCAAGTCAATCTGCTTCCAAGAATTTGTTTCAGTGTAATATCGCAATGGATCTGAAGAATGGGCAAAATTTCAGCGAAGAGTCAGCAAAACAACAGATGGTTTTCTTGGCATCTGTACTTGAATCATATGAAAGCCTCGTTGCAGGGAAGATTGGCAACACCAACTTGACAAAAGAAGATTATGATTAAATAGACCCCGAGGAGATGGAACTGATTGATATAAGATGGTGCATGGCAAGTGCGGTTCGTCGAGCACAGCGGTTCATGGAGATCACAGGGAGAAAGTCAATTGGTGGACCGTCTACCAAATTGGGATTTGATAAATCAAAGGTGACATGTTTTAAATGTAAACAAAAAGGTCACTTTAAGCGCGAGTGCAGAAATGCGTATGCTGATGATGATTCTGCAAACCCGTTCAACGAAGATTATTACAAGAAAGCGATTTACCATCAGAACAAGTCTGAGCCTCCAAGGTTGAAACAGCCTGAAGAAAAATCAAGGGCTCTTGCAGTTATATATGACGATGAAGGTTATGACTGGAGTCAGGTTTGCCCTGAAGAAGATGCAGTTGGATATGCATTTGTGGCTGATGCTGATCCTGATAGATGGTGGAAAGCAGACTATGCAAGATGGGAAATTGGAAAATTAAACGAACCATTCAAAGAAGCCCAGAGAGCAAAACGATGGAATGATGATTTGGAATGTTACATGGATCCACGGGGTTATCCAGTTGCTGACCCATCAAAAGTGGATTTCAAAGCTGTAACAAATTTGATTCCAAGGCAAGCTACTTTCAACACACGAAGGTTATCTGATAAAGCATATCTGCCTGATTTGGAGAAGAAGATACGAGAGGTTTGTGAAGCAAGTCTACTGAAGGTGGTAGAAATGAAGAAGAGAAAAGAAGAAGAATTGAAGAAGATGATTGAAGAAGTAAAGACTGTCGCGAAGATTGCTGCTGAACAAGACCAGAAAGCTGAAGAAGAACAGAAGAATGAAGAAGCTCAGAAAGAAGAAAAGGAGGAAAATCAAAAAGTTGAGTCAGAAGAACCGGTGCTGAAAAAGACTGAGGTAAATGAATCTTCTGACTTATCGAATGTTGAAATTGTTGATAAAAATGAGAACAAATGCAGGAATTGCATAGAAATGTGCAAAGACTGTATTGAAAAAGATGAAACAATCAAAACAAAAGATATTGAAACAAGCAAACTTGAAAATATTTTCAAAATAAAATGTAAAGAAATGATTGAAAAGGAAGAAATTTGGAAACTAAAAGTTGAAAAATTGACACAGAAATGTCAAGGTCTTGAAAAGGATAATGATGTTTATAGACAACTTTGTACTGCAAAATGTGTTGATTGTGTTGAAAAAGAATCTAAATGTCAAGATTTACAAAAACAGTATGATTCTTTAAAGTGGTCGAGTCAGAGAGTACAGGAAGCTTATGATACTTTGAAGAGCCAAGTCAAAAGTTTTGATCAAAGATTGTCTGAAACTTTACTCACTAAAGAAATGTATGAGAGAAAGTTTAAAGAAAAGCAACTTGAATTGAACAAATGTGTTGATGAAATTGCTAATCTTAAACAAGTCTTGGCTGAAAAAGAAAAGGTTGTAACCAAACTTCAAAGTTATCATAACTCTTCGTACATTCTCGAACGCATTTTCAACATCACACCAGATGACAAAGATACTGACAATTGCAAAAAGGGTATTGGTTCAGAATTTCATCAGGTACCACCACCATTGAGAAACAATTATACTTTTTATGATGAGGAAAAGGTGGCAAAGGGTTTGAACATAGCTGACCAGTTACCTGAAAGTACGATGTGACTTACTCCAAATCTGATGATGCTAATGATTCAGAGGTGGTAAGTAAGGTTGTTCATAGCGTTTTGAAAGATGAGTCTACAAAAGGTAAGTCTGAATCACAGGATGAAGATGAAGGAAATTTTCATGATGGTTATCTGAAAAACACAAAATCCGAGAAAAATTTGGATGATGATTCAAAGGGATTGGTTTATACCATGATTGGATCAGACAAATTATTCTTAGATGTTGTATTCCCGATTCAGAATGTGATTTCAGAGAAGGTCGATAAAGTTTTCAAAATGGTTGAGATTGAGAAGTCGGAAATTTCAAAGTTTGCTGGTAAAGGTCACAAAGGTTCTTATAACAAACCTGGTTTTAAGAAGAAAAACATGAAGGCTGGTTTGGGTTATAAAAAGAAAAAGAATCGAAAACAAAATGAAAAACAGGATTTGCAACAAAAATTGAATTTTGTTCAAGGAAAAAGTTTGAAAGAAGAGGAAAAACTCAAATTTGGACAGCAGTCTAATGAGGAGTTTGAGACTATGAAAAAGAAACAACAACAGGCCAAGGACGTTTCAAAGAAAGTGTGTTTTAAATGTGATCAGATTGGACATGTTGCACAAAAGTGTCCAAATCCAAAGCCTGTTGATGTTGAAAAACAGAAATCTGAGGATGTGAAACCAAGGTCAACCAGATTTGATTCGAAACAAACTTGGAGGTACAATATAAACAAGTTTGCTTCAAATCAAAATTGGAAATCAAACCCGAACAGGTTCGATTCAAGACAGACCTGGAATTCTCACACACCCAGATTGAGAACAACACAAAGTTGGAGAACATCTGTTGATATGACAAAACCTCAAGAGTTTGGAAACCTAAAAATGTTGTTCAAGATCAAAAGGTTCAAAAAGAGACAAACTTTTACAAAAGAGGTTCTCCGAAAGGGCAAGTGTGGAGTGCTAAGAAACAAGTAACGATGGTAAAAGATGAAAAAGTTGAAGTCAAAATTGAAAACGTTTTAAGTGACAAAGAGTTTCCAAAATTGAATGAAAATTATTGTGTTGAAATGCCTAAGGTCCAACAGACCTGGGCTAAATTGTTCAAATGATTGATAAAGTTTGAATGTGCAGGTGCTCAACGAAGCTGAAGATTGTGAGAATGGTAGTTGGGGCAGCCTGGCACAGGAATAGGTTGCTGGACCCTGGTTTGGTTGAACAGGGAGTTTAGTTTGATTGTTTTCTGTATATAAATAAACAATGTTTTCAAAACCCTAAAAACTTGAAAATTTAAAACCAAAAATATGTTTGTTTTTAATTTTGTTTGAATAAATGTTGATTGAATACGCCGAAACCCTCACGGCTGAACAAACATGATTACTTTCATCAGATTGAAAAACGGTTTTCAAACTGTAAAATATCAAAGTGTTGTAAATCATGGGGGTATGTATATTTTCTGCAAATCAGAGCACTTTAAGCAGAAAATGGATGGCGAGACAAAGCTATCAGTATTGGTTGTCAAGTTTTTCTTTATATGTTTTTGCATTTTAGGGGGAGATATATTGTTTTCAGAAAATACAAAAACATTTGAAAATTTGAAAAAGTCAAAAACATGATAAAATTCAAAAATTGAGTTTTTGCGTAAAAAGAGGAAATGATAGTACATCAGTAGACAGTTACAGTATGCTAAAGAAATGTTATGATTAAATAGCGTTAAACAATCTCATTGATGATGTGCCGATAGGTTTTTGCACATTTAGTAGGTTTGTTCAGGATATAAACCTAAATCTTACTTGCTTATTTCGTGGGGAACACTACTTGGATATATAGGTAACCCCTGAAATCTCGTTTGAAAGATTCCTTTTTCTGATATACTAGGTTTTTATACTCAGTGATATCTGGGGTATTATTCCGGGACTTCTGCTGAATGGAAGTTCTGACCTAGTCCTCGAATAATACTTTCCGCAATGCTTGAAACACAGCATCACCCTCAGCATCAATGATAAGACAATAAAATTGCTTAGCAATGCTGTTGTAAAAAAAGATCCTCTAAAGGGGACACACCCAAAAGTTGAGTCATGATCTCTCTGCTGAACGGTAGTTCTGACCTAAGCTCTCATGATTCTTCATAATTTATTAACCCCTTACAGATATCATTTGTGTTATAATTACCTGTAAGACTGAATATTGGGATCTGGATACGGGAGTATATTCAAGAGGTGGCACACACGTATAAGTTTAAGTCTCTAAAACACTTAATCTGTATCCTGAACAGATTGAAAATTGTGTGAAAATTTAAGTGGATCGGTATATCGACAATCTAAGTGAATTGTTGAATTCTTAATGTGAAAATTAAGCTCAACGGTACTTGTGACTTGTCAAAAACTGATATGATCCTCTGACGCATACTCAAACAAAAATATTGTCCGTAAATATGTTTGTACATATTTCTTTACTGCTTTATGTTTTCAGATAATACAAAAAGATTTTGATTTCTGCTTTATTTTCGACAACTGATATTTGAGATGCTGAGTTTCAAAATCTAAGAAAGCTGATTGTGTTTCTGAGAATAAAACAAGTTCATTAATTTGAAACTTGAAACCTTTTATAAAAAAAATTCAAAAACAGTTTGGGATATCTCCAAGGTCATTAAGTTGGACTTGGAAGATTAACTGTAGGGGATTTGGATGTTTATATTGTTATAAGAGTTAGTTTCCCATACGATTCGATGAAACTGCCAAATTTATGAGAAGTGATTTTGAGGAGATTTAATTGTTAGATTACAATATCTGGAAGTTTAAAATGTTGTTACTTATAGTTGTATGAGTGATTGCAGGAAAAGTCCAGACTACGATCCCGAAAGCTGAGTCTAAGGGGGAGTCTGAAGACAAGCTGAAAGTTAGGAAGAGCTTGTAGCTGGAAAGCTAGGTGTCGATCCCTAAAAGCACGGAAGCTTGACGAAAGGGGGAGCCTGCTCATGATAAAGCTGTTGATGATAGAGCCAGTGATGAGATCCTGGTGTAAGAGTCAAAGTGTGAAGCTGATCAAGAGAGTGATGGATGCTTACAATGTTACAATCTGAGTGAGGATGCAGAATGATCAAGACTGAAGAAGGTTTCATGATGAAGATTAGTCACTAAAGACTTCGTCAATATCCGAGGGGGAGTCTATTAGTGCATTACGTCTATTGACTTCGTCTTGTATCATGTAATAGAATAGGATAGGTTAGAATAATCAGTGCACGAGGTTCGAGAGTCGAAATTTAGTGGTTATGCAAGAGGTTCCTCTTATATGGACAATGTTCATAAAAGCGAAACCACAACATGTAGTTTCGCTCATATGGACATGTCCATATAAGCGAAACCACCACTACTATATATAGTGCACTTGTTCATTCATTTGGCAAGGTTCCGGAAATTGTAACGAAGTGCTGCCAAGTTGTTCTCAGGTTGTAATCAGTGTTAAATCAATACAAGAGGCATTATAATTAGTTTGAGCGTCCGTATTCATTGATTCCGCCTTTGAATCGGATAGAAAACTCTTCTGTTCGACTCATTCAGGTTCAACAACAATCCTACAGCTGGAGATGCGCACGAAGGAAGAAGCCAGCCGCCCAGAGGATTAAAAAGACTGAGAACCCAAATGATAAAGGGAAAGGAAAAGAGATCGGGGAAAGTTCAGGGCAAGCCCAGGAAATGCCACCGTGGGAGGAGCTGGACCGCAAACTGGCAAATTGTGACTTCATTGGACCTGCCAATGAAGACCTCTTCAATTACCCAGCTGAATTACAACTTCCTGTTAACTTGGAACCTGCTATCCCAGATCCCATTGTCAACCACCAACTTCTACCCGGAGAGTTGGAGGAATGGTGGACAAGTGATTGGCAATTTCAGAATCTCTTGAATAACCCTAGCACCTTTTTCCCCCAGTTTGACCCTGAGCCTGCACCAAACCCACCAATGAGCACCGAGAACTTGGCTGAACTCCGCCACTATGGCGAGGAGCTGGTGGACGCAGGAAATAGAATCCGAGAAGTGGGGGTGAGGATATCATGGAAATACGACGAGAGGGAACGTCGTTTCTGAAGTGCCAGCTGACGGGATCGTATGTGGTTGTGTGGTTACGTGTTTAATAATAATAAAATAATAATAAATATTAATAAAAATATAACTATGTAAAATAACCTAAAATAAAACTTTTGTAATATAACTGGTGTGTATGGATGCATACTAATATATAAAAATATCAACGTCGCAAAGTCGACAATTTTGGCTATACATGTTGGCATGCTTATGTGTGATTGTTTTATTGTGACTAATTATTATTTATTTATTTCGTGCCAATAATTTATATATTTAAATATTGAAAATTATCAGATGGAACCCGCCGTCAATGAGCCAGTTAACGAAGTTAACCAATCTGAGCAAAACCATGAAGATCAATTTCTTAATAGGCAAGATATAGAAAATATCGTTGCTCAAGGAATAGCCAATGCTATTCCAGCAATCCTCACTGCTGCCCGAAATCCAGTTGAACATCAACCAATTACTCCCAGCAAACGTACTCACGGCGACAATTTCAGTAATAGTGTAAATGGAGGCGGCAACAACAACAACAACAACAACAACAACAACAACAATAATAATAATAATAATAATAATAATAATGGGATCCAAGCCCCATTTCTTAAGAAAATGAAAGCTGCAACGCCTGGTTGCACTTACAAGGAATTTCTTGCCTGTAAACCAATCGAATTTGCAGGCAATGAAGGGGAAACTGCTGCACTGCGTTGATTAGAGAAAACCGAAGCAGTAATTAAAATAAGTAAATGTGCCGAGGAAGACAAGGTCATGTACGCGTCGCATCTTTTTAAAGAAGGGTCACTAGAATGGTGGAACATGGTACTACAAGCCAAGGGAAGCGATGTGGCTTATGCCATGAATTGGGAGAAATTTAAGAGTCTAGTGGAAAGAAAATTCTGTCCCGAATATGAAAAGGAACAAATGACAAATAAATTCCTGAACCACCGAATGGTGGATGTAGGCTGTCGAGGGTATACTTCGACCTTCTTCGAGTATGCTAGAGTTGTACCAACCCTGGTTTCGCCAGAACCGGTACTTATTTCTCGCTATATTTGGGGGTTGATTGGCGAAATCTGTGTTATTGTTAAAGCTGCGAGACCCCGCACAATCGACGATGCGGTGGAATTAGCCAACACTTTGACCGACGGGTTGGTTCGTACAAGAGAAGAAAACCGGAAAAAGGAAGTGGCCCAAAAGATTACCAAAGGATTCTGTGTGGGTAATAGTAGTAATTTCAAGAAAAAGGGAACCGGGCAATCTTCCACTGCTCCATTCTGCGGTACTTGTAAAAGAAAGCATTTTGGAAGATACAAAGGATATTGCAATTTCTGCAAAATTCCAAGGCATCAAGAAGAAGATTGCAGGAGGAAGAAATCAACAATCTGCTTCAACTGTGGAGAAGCTGGACATTTTAGACCAGACATCCCCAAATTGGTCAAACCAGCTGACAACAAAGCCAAACCTGCAGAAGGAACTACCAAGAAAAATGCAAGAGCCTTCCAATTAACTACCCAAGAAGCAGAACTCATCCCAGATGTGATAGCTGGTACGTTTCTGGTAAACGATATTTATGCAAAAGTATTATTTGACTCTAGTGCAAACCAAAGTTTTATAAATACTTCATTCTGCCAAGCTCTTAACCTACCCTTAACTAATCTTAGACAAATTTTTACGGTAGAAACGGCAGATGGGAATTCTGTTAACATAGATAAGGTTTTGCAAGAAGGAAAAATAGAACTCTTAGACCATAAATTTTCTGCAAACCTATTACCTATGAATTTAGCTGGATTCGATGTTGTGTTCGGAATGGATTGGTTAGCAGCTAACCATGCTCGAATCCTCTGTGAAAAGAATTCCATAGAAATTCACACACCCACAGGAGAAGTAGTAGTGATTACAGGAGATAAGCCACGTAAGCCAATGAAGTTCATTTCAGTAATGGAAGTTGCCAGTTATTCGAGAAAACAAGGAATAGTGTATATGATTTCGGTAATCATTAGCACTAAGGGTAAGGAACTTAAGGAAATTCCTGTAGTATCAGAATACTCAGATGTTTTCCCCGAAGAACTACCTGGATTACCACCCGATAGGGAAGTAGAATTTAGAATTCATCTAATTCCTGGAACTACACCGATAGCCAAGGCACCTTATCGGTTAGCACCCACTGAAATGTTGGAATTGAAAAAGCAGTTAGATGAATTGTTAAGCAAAGGATTTATACAACCTAGTTCATCCCCTTGGGGAGCACCTGTGTTGTTTGTGAAAAAGAAAGATGGGTCGATGCGAATGTGTATCGATTACAGAGAATTGAATAAGGTTACAATTAAGAATCGATACCCATTACCTAGGATTGATGATCTTTTCGATCAACTTCAGGGAGCTAGATATTTTTCTAAGATAGATTTACGCTCCGGATATCATCAATTGAAGGTACAACAAGAAGACATACCTAAAAATGTCTTCAGAACTAGGTATGGTCATTACGAGTTTACAGTCATGCCCTTTGGGTTAACAAATGCTCCTGCAGCATTCATGGACATGATGAATAGGATCTGTAAACCGTACTTGGATAAATTTGTAATTGTCTTTATCGACGATATACTCATTTATTCCAAAAGTCAGGAAGAGCATTGCGAACACCTGCATATACTCTTAACTTTATTAAGAAAAGAGAAGCTTTACGCCAAATTCTCAAAGTGTGAATTTTGGCTATAAGAGGTACAATTTTTAGGACACATGGTGAATCACGAAGGTATTCACGTAGATCCCTCCAAAATAGAAGCGATCACCAAATGGAAGGTCCTGCAATCAGCTATGGAAGTTAGAAGTTTTCTAGGGTTAGCCGGATACTATAGAGGGTTTATTAAGGATTTTTCCAAAATAGTTGTACCATTAACTAAGCTAACCTGTAAAGCAGTGAAGTTCGAATGGGGATTTAGACAAGAGGAGG
The DNA here is from genome assembly GCA_030545235.1 of Helianthus tuberosus. Classification (NCBI taxonomy): domain Eukaryota; kingdom Viridiplantae; phylum Streptophyta; class Magnoliopsida; order Asterales; family Asteraceae; genus Helianthus; species Helianthus tuberosus. The sequence goes on from CM060452.1 coordinate 147,670,022, forward strand.
CTTTTAGGATTTTGAAGCAAAGATTAACAAATGCCCCAATTCTCGCCCTACCTGAAGGGACAGAAGATTTTGAAGTTTATTGTGTTGCTTCTAAGCTAGGATTAGGATGTGTGCTAATGCAACGCAAGAAGGTAATTGCATACGCTTCAAGGCAATTGAAAAAGCACGAGGAAAGTTATACAACTCATGACTTAGAGTTAGGAGCCATAATTTTTGCCCTTAAAATCTGGAGACACTATCTCTACGGAAGTAAGTTTACTGTCTATACAGACCATAAGAGTTTAAGATACATATTTGGGCAAAAGGAATTAAATATGAGGCAAAGAAGATGGATGGAAATTCTAAGTGACTACGACTGTGATATTCAATATCACGAAGGAAATGCAAATGTAGTTGCAGATGCTCTAAGTCGTAAGTATCATGAAAAGCAAAAGCGAGTTCGCGCCCTTAGATTAAATCTACAATTAGATTTAATGGAACAACTAAAAAACATTCAAGAAACAGCAATCAACGATGATGCTGAAGGAATGAAAGGACGAGTAAAGGAATTAGAGCAAGGAAGTGATGGAATTTGGAGATTCCATAAGAAAAGGATTTGGGTACCTAAGCAAGGAGATTTAAGAAATAAAATTTTAGAGGAGGCCCATAAATCTAGATATACCATGCATCCTAGTAATAATAAGATGTACCAAGATTTAAGAAATAATTTTTGGTGGATAGGAATGAAAAAGGACATAGCTAGATATGTATCTAAGTGCCTTACTTATTCACAAGTTAAGGTAGAACACCAGAAACCCTCAGGTCTACTACAACAATTAGAAATGCCTGTATGGAAATGGGAACTAATCACCATGGACTTTGTTACTAAGTTACCCAAAACCAGAAAAGGTAACGACGTAATCTAGGTGATTGTAGATCGATTAACTAAATTAGCTCATTTTCTACCCATGAAGGAAACCTTTAGCATGGAAAGGTTAGCAAAGTTATACGTAGACGAGGTAGTATCCTTACATGGAGTTCCACTCTCCATTGTATCGGATAGGGATAGTCGTTTCACTTCCCATTTCTGGACTAGTTTCCAGGAAGCAATGGGAACCAGACTAAATTTAAGTACTGCATACCATCCTCAGACAGATGGACAAAGTGAAAGGACGATCCAAACCCTGGAAGACATGCTCAGGGCATGTGTGATAGATTTTGGAGGAAACTGGGACAACCATTTACCTTTAATTGAATTCTCCTATAACAATAGTTATCATTCAAGCATCGAAGCTGCCCCGTTCGAAGCACTATACGGACGTAAGTGTAGAACTCCAGTTTGTGGGGCGGAAATAGGAGAAAGTCAATTATCAGGTCCTGAAATCGTGCAAGAAACCACCGACAAGATCACTCAAATCAAGGAAAGACTAAAGACGGCTCGAGATCGCCAGAAGAGTTATGCAGATAATCGACGCAAGCCACTAGAATTTCAAGTTGGAGATAAGGTACTCTTGAAAGTTTCTCCTTGGAAAGGAGTAGTTCGATTCGGTAAGAAAGGAAAGCTAAGTCCAAGGTACATAGGACCATTCCCAGTAATCCAACGCATAGGACCAGTTGCATATCGCTTACAACTACCAGAAGAACTAGCTGGAGTACATGACGTATTTCATGTATCCAACCTCAAGAAATGTCTATCTGACGAATCACTGGTAGTACCTCTTCAAGATATAGAGGTAAATGAAAAGCTAAAATTTGTTGAGAAACCACTCCAAATAGAAGACAGAAAGGTCAAATTCCTCAAACATAAAAGACTAATACTGGTCAAGGTCAAGTGGGATTCAAAAAGAGGACCAGGATATACTTGGGAGCTAGAATCAGAAATGAAGCGAAAGTATCCTCACTTATTTCAGTAAATCTCGAGGACGAGATTTTAAAAAAGGTGGGGAGGATGTAAGGACCTGCAAAAATGCTCCAAAGCGACCCGTAAGTGAAAACCCGGACCTCAGAAACCCTAATATGCATGAAAAACCAAGAAAACAAGGATTTTTATTTCAGGCGGGCCGCGTAAATGTAAGCTTAGGCTTACGTGGGCCGCGTCAACTTAAAGTTGACCGGATAAGCGTTCCAGGCCACGTGTCGCACAAATGGCAGACCTACCTATGACACACAAGCCCTACACGTAGACTAGGGGCCCTCGCGGGCCGCGTAAGATTCAAGTGTGGGTTTACGCGGGCCGCGTAAAACCCAAAAACCAGCTATAAATTGATCAGTCCATGGGCTTTGCATCTGTGAACGTAAAACTTTCTAAAACACGAAAGAAACTGCTCAAAATCACACTTTCACATAGGGAAACGCTGCTACGAATACAGGGTATTAACTCGATCACTGCTACGATACAATGTCCGATCGATTGAAACCAATCTGATGGATGTTTAAGTGCTACCCGTATTTGGGCTGTACTTTGTCATTCGTCGTGAAGGTTTTGATTTCGTGAGCCTATCGTAAATGTTGTATTAATTTACTGACCTAGTTTCGTGTGCATTGTTGTTTAAATTAGGTTATCAGGCTTATCAGTAGGCTAAACTCTGCCCGTCTAAACTTGCAATGTGAGTCATTCTCTTTTTATCAACTGTTTTACTAAACCTCAAATTATTTTCAAAGGTTATAATTACAGGGATTAAGTCGTGGTTATCTTGAATCACTGGCTAGTGGGGTATTGTGCACATTACTAATTTCTCACGGTTAGGTTCACCAACCTAACAGTGACAATCATCACTACTTGGGTGAAAGGACCCAATAGTGGTATGACCATCGTCACCAGGGTGTGACACGGCGCCAGATAAAAATAAGATAGTAGCCATTATAATCGCTCTTATGCTGTAATTTATAACTATGTGTCGTTTATTTGAAATTGAGTGACTCGTCAGTATTTCACCGGTGATAAAATATTTTTAAACATGTTTCAGGTGACCTATTGTGAATCAAGGAAAATTGCTACGGAGCACTAATAAAGCTTGACGTGGTGGCTCAGTTAAATAAATAAACATGTTTTGTAAAACAGGGAATTTCCTCGTGAAATTCCTCTATTGTAAATTACGGGGTTTGTCTCAAATTATGAAATAAAATAATTGGGCAGTTTCAAGTTTTAAAAGATCCTGTTAAAATTCCGCTGTCTACTCAAATAATAAATACCACGAGTTTCTGTCCCGCGGCTCCTGGATCGGGTAATACCGCGACGAGGGCCGTGACACCAGTCACACCCACCATTCAACGCAATAAAAAACCTCAAACAACTCATCCCCTTTCACCTCCAACACTCCTCACCACCCACCTCTGACGCACCAAGCACTTATGACCATCGCAAACTTTCACCTTTTTACCATCTTATCCACCCGAAAAACAACCCACGACCATCATCACCATCTACAATCAGAAAACCACGAAGTTTTCACCATCCTAGCCACCACAACATTTCACCGGTTCCATCTCGTCGCCACGATCGACACCGTGCATCGTCACCATACATAGTCAACATTTACGTCTAAGAGTTAGGTGCTTTATTTTTGATAAGGTAGAGAGAGGGGGGAGAGAGTGTGAGAGAGAGTAAAAGAAGGTGTGTGTAGAGAGAGAAGTATAATTTAATATAATGGTAGGCCACTCAATTTCTTTAATAACTAAATATCCCCTTTCAATTTTCTTTTATTATATACAAAGGTAATTTTGTCATTTTACATATACTTAACTGAGAAAACTAATGTTCATCCATTCTAGGCACCACCCGAGTAACAAGTGAGCAAACCACAGGAAACAAACATGTTATTTAAAAGGTGGGGACTAAAGGTGAAAAATGACAAACCACAGGGACCATCCGGGAAATTTAACTCTAGTTATTAATTGTACATACTAATAAGTTACGTCTATAAAATGAATTTATAAAGATTTGTCTGTTGGAGAGAAAAAAGAAGTTAGAATCTATGCGCGCAAGGGTTTTTTTTAGATGGGGGAGATGATGATATTTGTAAAATTCTACGAGTTAGGTGGGAGATGATCCAACTCGAGCAGAACCACCACCACAACTGCCCCACCATCTCCTCCCCCTCTTCAACTTTTCGGTCAACACCCACACCACATACTGCCATTTCAAGCCTTTTCAAACCCTAGAATCGTCGGTCATCATCTATGAAAATTGTGATCACCATCATCAATTTTCCAGTCATAACGCACCACCACCATCACCATTTCCTTCCATAGGGCTAATGCAAATTAGAGTTTCAATTCGGGGAAATATAATGATGGTTTGCAGGTGAGGACTAGAAAGTCATCGATGTTCCTCGGCCCTATTCTTGATGAGATGGTTGGTTTCTCTTCTCGTTGGTGGTGGTGGTTTATAAATCAAAAGTTTGTTTTTAATACATTGGTTAGCTTTTCAATTTAGGGGTTCTTGATTTTCTTGCGGTGGTATATTGCCACACACCAAATGTTTGGAGATTGCATTTGAAAAGGTTTGTACTTGAACACTTGAGTCTACTAGCTAGTCTAGGATTTCTTCAGGGGCGACCTCAACGGTTAGAAAGGTGTACATGCATAATCATGTTTACACGAATAACGTACCACTGGTCGAGAGTTGTTGTTGCTCTCCTGATGAGTCTAAGGCAGGAAGAAACCATTGACCCTTTTCATAAACGAGATGTAATGGTGGGCACCAGCGCAACTAGGTGCGCCACACAGGGGGCTCAAAAGATGACCCCATAACAAAGTGGTATTAGAGCAGGTGGATCTTTGGATACGTTGGAACATTTACACAACCAAATAAGCTTTAAAAAGATGAGGATATTTACATAATTGTGGTAGGAGAAGACCAAAATACGAGGCGCTTTAGCAATGGTCTTTGTAAGATGCTAATATGGCCGTGAGCTTCGCCCTTGTCCATTTTTAGTTGAAGCCCTTCATGTTCAAAACCTACGACGTAGCAGTGCCACATCTACAAAACCCACTAACCCCTTTAGCTCCCCGTATTCTTGAAACCTATCGGGTAAACATAAGTGTTTACATAATTTAGTGCTTACGTAATCACATATTTTAACATTTTCTTATTTTAAAGTGTTAACCAAATTTAGGTATTTGTAAATGAAAACTAGGAAACTTGTTCTTACAAGGATTATTTACAACAATAAGATTCAAAAAAGGATCGAGTTTTCATTTCATTTTAGGTTTCCAAAAATGTTGACTCGTCTTAACGACAAATAAAACATGCATCCTACACTATACAGCAGGAAAACTTTTTTTTTATATCTTGAAGGCAACCATTGTTAAATTGAAGATTGTAAATTAAACTTTATCTACATAACAATTTATTATTATGATACACATTTATGAAATATTTATATTTATATTTGTTTGCCGTTTATGTTAGGATTAAGTTGGTATTTGACTGTTAATCATAAACTGTCAATCGACAGTTGCTATTTCGATGCCAATTTCACCGACATATTAGAATTAGGTCATCTCATTATATATAAAAGGGTATGTCGTTAGACAATTTAGAAATTTCAAGTTTAAATGATTGTGTGGAATTATTAAACCTTATATAAGATCCTACCTTTGTTGAAAACTTTGAACACAATTGAAGAGAAAAATGAATATCATAGTCGGATGGTTTGTTAAGCATATATGTTATGCAAATCACATCTTCTCGTCTAATACAATTGAAGACTGAAAACGGGCAGGACATAGACTTGTTTACTTTGTATTTACCGGTGAGGAAAGAAGGTTACCAATCTACTTCAAACCATAACATATGGTATGTAATTGCAAGAGATTAAGGATTTTGTGGCAAGAGGGAATGCTTATGCGGATTACTTATGATAAATAGTTAGCATAAAGGGACCAAACGACAATGATGACATAATGTTCATTCTCTTCTCGTCAAGCAACACCATCTGGGGAGATTCAAAGTTTAATGGACATTGATGACGGGGGTAGCCCAAGACCAAATATGAATGATTTAAATACGCAAATGCTCATAAGGCAAAATGGTTCAAAGGTTAAAAACCTGGGAAGACGAGATAAAGTAGCATGGAACAGTAAGTAGTCATGTCTCCTGATTACTTCACCAACTCGCCAGCCGCAAAAGCAATGCAGGTCCACAGAGCACACTCTATTATCCAGGGGTCAAAAGGCTTCAACCCCCGAAAGGGCAAGCCCTTCACTACAAGCAAGGTCACTAGTCAAAAGCATTCTTCTTTGGGAGATGTCTTCTCCTATATATTTGACACTTCATTTACTCTAAAGGACATGCTTGGCTAGTCAAGATTCCTTCAATCTCTGGTCATTCACTCCGAGTACTTGCTTCATGCGAGTTACTCCCTTTCACATCCAACACACACATTCTGTTTGCCCCTTCATCCGAATCTGAATACAATTCAGAGGAGGATCCTTAGCAAACAACAAAAAATAAACTAGTGAACCTCCTTCCACGTCTTACAAACGTGGGGGGACCCCATGACCTGCGTTAGGCAAAGTTAAACCCTTTAACCCTTTTGCCTAACCACCCCCGCTACTATCCTTGGTCTATTATTTGTTGCATCAACAAGTTGGCGCCCATCGTGGGGCTACGCTGCTATTTCTCCTCAAAAAGACCTAGTAGTGTAGCTCTCTTCACTTAAAATCATCATGTCTGAAAGTGGATCCCCGGGTGAAGTAAATCAGGTTCCAAACACCTCAACCCCGGGTAGTAGCTAAGCTCATGTGGCTATACCAACTTCTTTCTCAACTCCGGGGAGCACTTCTGAGTTCCTCATGTTTAACACACCAACTCCGTCCAGATCCGAAGTCCCTTCCCCCAATGTTGGTGTCTCGGACATCCTGACACGTATTGAACTCACCCCTGAGGGGGTTGCCAACAATTTCCTTGAGTTGAGGTCTCTCCTCAACCAATATGTGAATAAGGAAAGGGACAAGGGAGTGAGGATTCGTTTAGACTATGATGAACCTGAACCAACGCTGTCTCCCGGACCTCCCATTCCACCTTTTACAACCAGGAATGAAGCTGGTCCCAGTAATCCTCCAAACCCTCATCCATATCTATCCACAATGACGAATCCCACAGTGCATCCCATCTTCTCCTCCCAACCAATTACAAGTGGTGCTCCTTTGGGGCATGAGCTAACCCTCGACCAGCTCCTACAGTCCCCAGTAACAAGCCTTCCAACTTCTACAACAACCTCGTGGGAACAAGCCCTATCCGTGCTCCCATTGGCCCGAAGTGCTGTTATGAGCACCCCCTTTGGAGTTAGCTGTTCAGGTGCACCCGGAAGCCTTCAAGGCTTCAACCCCATGCCCCAGATGATGACCCAGATGATGGCCAGCTTCCCATGGCAGCACTTTATTAATTAAGTGCTAGCCACCCAGGGAAACAACAACAATGTCAATAACATGGGTGCAGGGGTTGAAGAAGATTTGGCCAAACCTTATAAGCCAAGTAACCTCTCATGCTTTTCACAGCGAATTGCCGATTATGACTTTCAAACGAAGATCAAGATGCCTCCTCACATCAAAACATACGATGGGACTGAAGATCCTGAGGACCATCTTCAGATCTTTACTGGTGCTGCAAGGATCGAGAAGTGGTCAAATGTTGAATGCTGTCTAACATTCCTGCAAACTGTTGTCGGATCAGCCAGGATTTGGTTCAATGATTTACCTGCTCGAAGCATCCGAAGCTTCGATGACCTCAGCAAGGGTTTTTTAGCCAACTTCTCCCAACAAAGGCGATATGTCAAAGATGCGACTGTCATCTTTCAGATAAAACAACGTGATAATGAAAGTCTTCGTGAGTTTATTGAACGATACAAAAAGGAAGGTCTCACATATGTAGGGGCAGATGAGAAAATGAGGGCGGCCAGTTTCATGAATGCTATCACCTCAAAATATCTCACAAGAGATTTCAACAAATCTCTGCCCAAAACCTTGGAAGAAGCTCTCGAAAGGGCAGAAGCCCACATCCGGGGAGAGGAGGCGGTAGACATTAAAGAGCAAAGGAAAAGAGGGTCCAGCTGGCGAAGTAATAGTCCAGCTAGAAAAAGGGGAAACTTCAACTCTTATGACAGGCGACCAAAGGGTTCAGACCATCGAAGGTCTGAAGGCCGGAACCCTTCAAGCAGGGAGAAAGGTATAAGTTTCACACCCCTCACAAAGACCCCTCAAGAAATCCTCGCAACTGAAGAAGTCAAACAAAACTTTAGGCCTCCCAGGCCTCTCCCCAAAAGAAGAAAAAATGAGAGCTCCACACAGTTTTGTGAATTTCATGAAGAAAAAGGTCACCACACCAATGATTGCTTCCAGCTCAAGAAAAGAATTGAAGAAGCTGTTAAGTCTGGAGAACTCGCTCATTTGGTGAAGGGGGTACGAGACAAGATGGCTGAAGGAAAGGGCAAGGAAGTCAATATGGTGGATCTTGATGGAAGGGTTCCTCACAAGAGACAGCGGTTGGAAGCTTGAGAACTTTAGTGTGTTTGCTTCCCCCCAACAGAAAGAGACCCTCTTTCAAGCCCTTTGGTGGTAGAAGCTAATGTGGGAACGTTGCAAACATACAGGGCATACATAGACACTGGGGCAGCCACTGAAATCATGTTCGGAAAATTCTTCAACCGTTTGAGTAATGAAGAACGTTCAAGGCTTCAACCCTCTGGAACCTCCATAAAAGGTATTGCCGATATACCCCTTAAGCCTTTAGGACAACTGACACTTGATGTTCGTTTCAGCGAAGGTCAGAAGGAAAGAATTCAACCACTCACCTTTGTGGTTATCAACATACCTTCGAACTATGATGTGATTATTGGAAGGCCAGGACAGTGTGCATTCTACATGGCCGTGTCTGTTGGCCATGGCACAGTCAAATTTCCCACCGAGAGGGGGATAGCAACCCTTCAACCCTCTCAAGAGGCCTACCTGGTTGAGGGTGAAGGTCCCAGCAGTGAAGAAGACAAGCAAAGGCTAATCATAAATCCCAAGTACCCTGAGCAGAGAATAAGGGTCAATCCAGGCCTCTCACAAGAAACCCTCACGTATCTTGAAAAGTTGGTAACACATTACAGCGATGTTTTCGCTTGGTGCCCAGAAGATATGACGGGGATCCCCCGAAACATTGCTGAACATAAGTTAAGAATACCAACGGATGTCAAGCCCGTGGTCCAAAAGAAAAGAAGTTTAGCACCTGAGAGAAGCTTGGCTGCTTGCCAAGAAGTCGAAAAACTCATGTCAGCCGGCATACTCCGAGAAGTCAAGTACCAATCATGGGTTGCAAACCCGGTTATGGTCAAGAAACCAGACAACTCTTGGAGGATGTGCATAGATTTCAAGGATCTCAACAAGGCTTGTCCTAAGGATTGCTATCCACAATCGGAAATTGATCTCAAGGTTGACTCACTCACCGGTTACCCTTTCAAATGCTTTCTTGATGCTTACAAAGGGTATCATCAAATACTTATGAAAAAAGAAGACGAGGAGAAGACAGCGTTCCACACCGATAAAGGAATCTTTTGTTACCAAAAGATGCCTTTTGGGCTCAAAAACGCTGGAGCAACCTATCAACGTCTAGTAGACAAAGCCTTTACAAGCCAAATTGGTAAAAACATGGAGGCGTACGTTGATGACTTGGTGATCAAAAGCAATACGGAGTATCAAATGCTCGACGACACTCAAGAAACTTTCAAGAACCTCAGAAAGGTTAACATGAAGCTCAACCCTGAAAAATGTTCATTTGGGTGGGTTCGAAGAAGGAAAGTTCTTGGGTTACATCGTTGGGAAACAAAGCATCAAGGCTAACCCAAACAAGGTGAAAGCTGTTCTCGAAACCAAACCACCAAAAACCAAGAAGGAGGTTGAAAGCTTAAACGGGAAGCTTGCAGCCTTGAAGCATTTTACCTCCAAGTTAGCGGAAAGATCTCTGCCCTTCTACAAAACACTCAAAAATTGTTCTGATAAGAAGGACTTCAAGTGGACTGATGAGGCTGAAGAAGCCTTCAACCAGATGAAACAACATCTTGCTTCCTTACCAGACATCGCAGCTCCTGAAATGGGGGAATTAATTTCAGTCTATTTATCAATTGCTGAAGAGGCCATAAGTGCAGTCCTCACCATCGAACGGGACAAAGCTCAGGTACCCGTTTATTTCTTCAGCAAAACTCTAAAACTGGATGAGACCAAATACCCTCCCCTTGAAAAGCTTGCCTTAGCCCTAGTTCAAACAGCTAGAAGGCTTCGAAGGTATTTCCAAGCACATCCTATACAAGTGGTCACTGACCAACCTATTAAGAATGTGCTTGAAAAACCAGAGAATTCGGGAAGGTTGGCCAAATGGGCAGTGGAACTAGGTGAACATAACATCACCTATGTCCCACGAAAAGCTATCAAAGCCCAAGTCTTGGCTGATTTCATCGTGGAAGTCCCAAACCAAACAATCACTGAAGTAAACACTACCACCACTGAACCTTCCAACCCTGAAGCCTGGAAGCTTTTTACCGACGGGGCTTCAAGCGTTGAAGGGTCAGGGGCTGGGCTAATTTTGATCAACCCAGAAGGGTTGGAATTCACATATGCTCTCCGTTTTGATATTCAGACCACCAATAACGAGGCTGAATACGAGGCACTGATCGCCGGTTTAAGGCTGGCCAAAGAGATGAAGGTCCAAAAGCTTGAAGTGTTCACAGATTCATTGCTGGTCTCAAGCCAAGTAAACGATAGCTATGTTGCCAAAGAGCCCAACATGAGAAGATACAAGGAAAAATCCAAGAAGTTGATGAATACCTTCCAAGCATGCCGCATCAAACAAATTCCCAGATCCCAAAACAAAAAGGCTGATGCCTTAAGTAAGCTAGCATCTCTCACTTTTGCCCACCTCACCAAGAAGGTGTTGGTAGAAGTGTTGAAGGCTCCATCGATTGATGAATTGGAAGTTCAAGACGTAGTCACCGAGGAAGATCCAAACTGGATGACTCCCATCAAAAAGTTCCTTAAAAATGGTGAACTACCCAATGATCAAGTAGAAGCTGAAAGGGTTAAAATCAAGGCAAGGCAATACGTACTACAAGGAGAAACCCTTTACAAAAAGGGTTACCTTGCCCCCTTGCTAAGATGTGTTGGTCCTGAGCAAAGTAAGTATTTGATCAAAGAGATTCATGAAGGCATATGCGGAGCTCATTTTGGAGCTAGGTCGGTGGTTGCAAAACTCATGAACCTTGGATATTTCTGGCCCTCAATGCATCGTGATACCACTGAACAATTGAAGAAATGTGATGCTTGCCAGATTCATGCATCGATACCAAAAAATCCCAAGCATGACCTTGTCCCAATAACCTCGGCATGGCCATTCCATTAATGGGGAGTGGACATTGTTGGACCATTCCCCCCAAGCAAAGGAGGAGTAAAATTCTTGCTGGTGGCAATATATTATTTCACCAAGTGACCCGAGGTTAAACCACTTGCAAAGATCACAGGCAAACAGGTCATCGACTTTGTTTGGGAAAACATTATTTGCCGTTATGGATTGCCAGGAGTAATTGTCACCGACAATGGGAAGCAATTTGCTGAGAAGCCTTTCAGCGTTTGGTGCAAAGAATACAGAATCAACCAGGTTTTCAGCTCAGTGGCTTACCCGCAATTAAACGGTCAGGTTGAAAGGGCAAATCGAAGCATAGTGGAAGTATAAAGACAAGATTGGGAAGATACGAAAGCAACTGGCTTGAAGAATTGCCTAGTGTTCTGTGGGCAATTAGAACAACCGAAAAAACAAGCCATAAGAAAACACCTTATAGCTTGGTATTTGGATCCGAGGTTGTGATCCCCGCTGAGATAGGAGTTGTAACCCAGTGAATTGTCAACATGGATCCCGAAACAAACCAAAAAGAGACCATGTTGAATTTACAACTCCTAGAGGAAGCACGAGATCAAGCTGTAATCCAAGAGGCCAAATACAAGCAACAAATGGAAGCCTACTACAACAAGAAAGTCAAGAACGAATGATTCAAGCCAGGGGATCTGGTCCTCAGAAACAATGAAGCTAGCAAAAAAGAAAACCAGGGAAAGCTTGGCCCAAAATGGGAGGGTCCATATACCATCCTCGAAGCACACAAGGGCGGATCCTACAAGCTAGCAGATTCAGAAGGCAAGAAGCTTCCAAGGCATTGGAATGGCAAAACCCTGAAAAGGTTCCATGTTTAGACAGGAAAGTTTGGTTTGTATCAAAATGTATTTCGAACAACACTATGAATACTTTTGTAAAAAGCAAGTATTGCTTGAATAAATGAAGTTGTTTTATCAAACTTGTCTTTCTATCCTAAGATCAGGTTGAGAACCTAGCAAAAAACTCCATGGCAAGGGCCATGTAAGGGGATGAGCTCCCAGGCCACATCGCTCAATAGGTTCAAGGGTTGAATGAATCTATATAAGGGGTGAGTTCCTAAATCAATACAACTCCATGAGACTTATTAAGTAAAAGCAAAATTGTCTCATAGACGGGTTCAAATAGCCTACACCAAATGTTCCATAAGCCTTAGAAAAATAACCAACAAACAGGCTTATAAAATCAAACAAAACAAAAAGATAAAAAGGATAGGTGCTATGTCTTCTTGTTAAAAATACCAAGGCTAAGTGACTGCAGCATTGAACCCTTTAAGGTATGAAAAACATAAAGGCAACACAAACTCGACAAAGACAAAGTTACAAGAAAATAGAAATTATCTAAAGAATGATACAAACGAAAAAATCACAAAAATTCAAACCAAGTCAAGTCAAGAAACTAAGAAACCTTCAAGGCTTCAAGCCACCTACGAGACAACTCGAAACCTCGAAGGCTTCAACCTACCTACGGATAGCCAAAAAGCTTGAAGGGTTACAGCCAACCAAAACGCCTTAGCAAAATAAGCACAAGTACAAAAACACAACGCAAAGAAAATGGATAAACATTATATCATAGCAAAGAAAGCCATAAAAGACTTTCAACCACAGGTTATAACAAGTCCTAGTGACTTGTAATGTCACACCCCGACCGCGTAAAACAACAAAGAGCGGCGGAAAACGTCGGGGCGTGTTGCAACAGAATTATCGTTTCATAACCATGGATACAAAAAGTGTTTCGTTTTATTGAATATTAAACATTAACATTGTCTTAACATAGAATAACATGTTTTATATCGACTATCATTGTTTTATGTCACTAAGGCCTCGTCCAGATCCTATGTGACGCATGCATCCTAGTAATCACCATCAAGCATCAAATCCTGAAACATATGTGAAAACAAAGTCAGCAAAGAAATGCTGGCGAGTACATAGGTTTTATAGGAGTGTCGGATTCATGGCTAGTTTAAAATGTTGCAATACTTTATTAAAAACCTTGTTTTGAAAAGAGTATAATATTGCAACTTAATTAACCAACTCAAATCAAGCGGGTTACAGTTCATAAAACCTCGTAGTCATGATTCTTGACCCAAAAGCATTTGTTTTAGAAAAGCACATTGTAAAACATCTCGTAAAACTTGTTAATAAAACTCGTATGTTACTTCGAAAACATCGTTGTGTGACATCGTTTCGCTATCGTTTACCCAAGTGAACTAAATAACGTCACGGTATGTAATATGTTGAAAACACTTATATATAAGAAGTACTAGCGGCATATCTACCATGTTTTCACTACATTACACCTGTCTCGTTATCTAAACACTAATCAAAAACCAATCGTTAATCCAAATCGTTTAACATTGTTTACTCGTTTACATCGTTTAAATCATCCTCGTTTTAATTGTGAAAACTTATATATGGTCGTCTCGCTAATAACATTCAAACCTTTGTGACTCATCCATCGTCCATCGTTTCTCGCATTAATAAACCACCAAAGGGTAAATTAACAATCATCAGATTCAGTCGTTACCCAGAACACCCACACATAACCATGGGTGTAGTAAAATAACGGGATTTGTCGGATCCTATGGTACCATAACCTAATACTGGTCGGTTCGGCCAAATTAATGAATGTCATTTGTTATGTAACTACAACCAACAAGTTTGTTCACATTATCGAAATCGTTATTAGTTTTGCATAGACCATCTTAATCGTTTTTGAAACCATCGTTATAATATCGAAAATCGTTTTGAAAACCATCGTTAAAACCTTGAAAACATTTAGCACATATGAATCACCCCAAAACAATTAAAAACAGTAAAATAGGGGAACTATGTACTCACTTGGAGTGCAAAGTATCCTCAATCAATAGAACTTCAACAAACTCGAGCAAACCAGAGAAGTCAAACAGTACCTAGTAATCGAATCACTAATCAAACAATAGACGCCTAAATTGGAAGATCGGACAGAATGGGGTCTTGTAAACCAAATGAGTGTTGGAACTCATCTGATATGGTTTAACAAAGCCTACATTCTAAATCGGAACCTAACCTAAGTGCTTTCGACCCATCGCGACCAATTAAGTAGCTTACGCTACTTTAACCCGTCGTGTGCGCAAAAGCGCGTTCGAGACGTCTAACTAGTCCTATGACAAGTGTTATATGCCTAAACATGTTACATAATCAGTTATGTGACAAAAGTTTAGGTTACATATGCTTAATTACCAATTATACATGAAAAGGGTATTCTGGTAATTTACCTAAGGCATATAAACTACTTATCATACAACTACCTAAACTAGGTGACCATAAGGTATAACCTCGGAAGGTTATTCCCTATGCTACTATGGTCTCTAAACCTGTTTGGTCGGATCCTAATGATCGACCAAACGGGTCGTGCTCGAAAGTCTAAGCGGGTGTTTAGTCCGCTTGACTTACGACTCTACACAAGCACTAATCTAAAAAGTGACGAGCTAAGCATGTTAAAACATGCTTAACTAAGTTAGAAAACAAGTTTGGTATCAAAACAAACGGTTTTGATACCCATAAGTAGTTTGGTTACAAAATACGCAAGAATACGTATTTTGGCCGAAACTACGACTCGTCACTGAGCCTAGATAACGTGGTAATCAGTAGGTATAGTCACTAGGGACTATAACCATCGTGATTACGCTCACGTTATGAAGTTCAACCGAACTTTGTGTTGACCATAAACTGGTCAACGCAGAAAGTCAAACATAGTTTGACTTTCGGACTTGAAAAGCGATAAAAGAACGAAGGAACACTTACAAAGGGTCCCCGCTAGTAAATCTTGATCAAATAGCTCAGGTATGAAGCAATGGCTTCAACTTAGAGCTTTTAGATCAGATTTGTGAGGAAGAAGTGAAGAATGTGGTGGGTATTTATAGTGTTCGGACCACCGTTAGGATCGTTTCTTGGAGAAGAGGGAATGATCACATCCTTACACTTGTTGGAACACCCATGTGCATCATATTGGCCCCCCATAAGCAGGAAACAACACTTGGAATTGAGGTAGGAGTGCTTAACAGCTGTTAAATTCAGTTAATCTGGTCTGGGAGGCTGACGCGGGCTGCGTAAGGAGACACCAAGGTCTCACGCGGGCCGCCTGGCCCTTCTGATCAGAAACAAGTTTGCCATAATGACAGTTTCAGTCCCTGTTGGTGTTTAGGCTCATTTCCGGCACTTCTAAGGCCCGTCAAGCCAACTTTAAGGCCCTAAAATGATGCCTAAACATTGTGGACATGAAACATGCTCAAAAATATGCCGGATGTTGGTTCGTTTGGTCGTATGATCGCGATGTTCGCTTAATTACGACGGAATGTGCATAAGTGCGAAAAACGATCCAAATTGCACGACGAATGGATTTTTCTAATGCCAAACACTAAAATAAAATATTTTAATGCTTACATAAATTTTTGGATGTCCGATTGTATTCAGAACGTAAGATATGCGCGAAAATGCAAACTTGTGCACTTTTTGACGCTTTTAGTCCCTGAATGACTAAAAAGTTTATTTTTGCACACCGAACCCCTCAAAGCCTATTTCTAAGCTATGTAAAGGATATTTAGGGTGTGTTTAACTTATGGTCATGTTCCGGAATGTTCGTTACTCTACAAATTGGTATAGTTTCGCAGTTTGACACAATTAGTCCATGTGATCGGACAAGGTTGATTTCAACACACCAAACCATCCAAAACTTATTTCTAAGTTATTTGGAGGTTATTTAAGGTATGTTAAGCCTATTTCACTATCCCGGAGTGTTTGTTGCATTAAACTGGTTATATTTACGAATCTGTGCGCGTATAACCTTCCAGAAAGCGATTTAGAGTTTGAAATCGGACGAGAGTTGATATGTGCAAATGATACACATATTTATACAAATCCCAAATATGAAATACATCATTCCATTGATTTGGTATTTGTTCTATGGTCGTGGAGGCACAGATGTCACATGTAAGTTAAGATATTGTTCAAACGACCACGCATGTCTAAAACACCACCAACATGAACCTTAAGGGTTCCTGAAAACCTAATATTGTTTAAAGGTTACAAACCACAAATTGTTTTAAAAAGGTTCTAAGAAAGCTACGAATTTCATGCATCAGTAGAAGGCTTAGAGACCCCAGAACTGCTACCTTTGGCCTTCTTAGCCTTCTTAACCCTCTTAGCCTTCGGGCCCTGATCATCAACAGCTGAACCCTCCAAGCTGACATCCTTCAGAGCATCAGATTCCCCAGGAAGGGTATCTTCACTATCTCCCGAGTAGGAACGTTTCCTTGAAAGGGAGCTAAGCATTTCAGCACATAACTTTTCATTCAAACCATCCGGCTTCAGTTCCTGCAAAACGGAGAGAGGCTTACCATAACAAGAAGCAACCTGACTCACATACGGGTACGACAACCTCTCCATTTGCTCAACGGAACTCTTAAAGATATCAGAAGCCTCGGGACGGTACAGGGGAGATTTCTCTAAAGGATGGCCAGACTCATGAAGCTTATAGCCCGCAATAAGACCTTGGTGTTTTCCCAGATTGAGCAGTTTAGTGTAGACATCGCCAAGAGCGGAATTAAACTCTTTGGAATGAAGCAAATAGGTCACAACCTGGTGAAAGCCCTTCTCAATAAGCCACTGATTATCCCTAGTAGCCCGGGCAACCAAAGTCTTCAAACCATCTTTCTCCTCATCAAAAGCTTTCTGTTGTACAACCAAGGCCTCTCTATCAGATTTCAGCTTCAGACGGTCAGCTTCAAAACTCTTCTTGAGATCACCCATCTCAATCTTGTGCCTCCTTGTTAACTCTTCCTCTTTCTTGGTCCAAGCCAGCTCTTTCTTAGAAAAGATATCGATTTCCTTCTTCATTGCAGCGATTGAAGCTTTCATTTTTTCCTTCTTCTTGGAAGCTTCCTCATATTCCTGCATCCCTTTAGCAAAGCGAGAAACACCTTCAGCCAAAAAGGCAGAAGGGTTGCAGGAACTGAGCATCTTCCTAGAAATAAGATGACCAGCCTCCATCTCAGATATGGCACTTCGAACACCGGGAGGAGCAAAATGAGCCAAGGCCTCAGCACAAACAGCCGGGTCCTTAAAATTATCACCAACCTTAACCCCCCAGTTAGGCACATAAATATCCTGACCCTCTGAACCTTTGAAACTTTCAACACTTTTGGCTGATGAACCTTGAATAACAGGAGTGGTACCTTTCTTAATCAATTTCTTCTTCTTGCTTGAAACAATTAACTCCTTTTCCTTACCCTTGCCAACATCCACAGCCTGATCCCCTGATGCCTCAATATCATCACTAACATCGATAGGATCCGAACCAGAAGGCTGATCAACACCTTTCAGATGACGTTGGGAACGACGGGTAGAACCTTTGGAAGCCGTAACCTTAGTAAAGCCTTTAACATTTGGAACATTCACGTAACCAGAACCCTCAAACCTGTAATCATAACCCTTAACAACCGCATTCTCGCCGGGAGTAGCAGCAACATCATCAAAGGCAACATCAGAGGTGTCATCGCTTTTAATAAAATCAAGGGCAGACATAACTGCAACACAAATATAAAAAGAACATAAGCAAACAAAGAAAAAGGAACAAAAAGAAAGAAAAGAATAAATGTATACCCTTCCCATCTCTAACAAGCACCGGATCCCGGTTGGCCTTTTCCCACACTTTACTTATACCCAACAACACCAACAAATGCTCAGGGAAGGGACGAAGCCTCGAAGGGCATTCCTGAGAATTTCTAAAAAACGAGTGTTTATTTCTGAATCGGAAGGCTCCGGCTCGTTCAGAACAGCATCCGGGTGTTTCCAAATAAGTTTGAAAGGAACAATTTCCTCCGACACCCAGAAAAACCGATCTTTCCAGACCCCAAGCGTAGAAACCATGGACGAAATTAAACAAGTATCAACTTAAGTGGTTTCAAAGGTGAACCAATCACCATTCTTAGCAAGCCGGAAAAAGCGACGGAAAGACAACAGAGATGGGTCATACCCGGTGGCCCGGCATAAAATTTCAAAATGTAAAACCCTAGCCATGCCAAGGGGGTGAATCTGACCAAAAGACACTCGATAATATTCTAGAATATTCAAAACAAAGTTTGAAAACGGATAGCAAAGGTTGGAAAACTCAAAATGACGACAATACAAGGCAATCATACCAGAAGGACAGTCATTGATAGATTTATCACAAGCCGGTGCAACCGGTTTATATTTCGTCCCTATACCCCATTCCATACAAAATAAATTGACTTCCTCTTGGGTCAGTCGAGAAAAAGACTTTGCCATATCCTTACGAGCACCCATGACATGAACAATTAGAGAGAAAATAAGCAAAACGGAACTGACCTGATTTTGAAAAAGAGGGATACTTGAGAGAAAAAAGGAGCAAGTAATGTTCTTCCAAAATAAAAAAGTGTAAATAAATGAGATTAGGGATAATTATCAACAGGCAGAATTTAAAACTGCCGCCTGACAAACTGCCACGGGTCTTGTCAACTGTCTTGTCAAATTCCGAAATTCAAAAACCGTTTCAACCTTCCAACCCTCGAACCCTCGAAGCCTTTGAACAGAAAAACAGACGTATAAAAGTCAGAAGTCTTTGAGCTCATTTCCCAAAAACCTCTGACTTGGGGGGCTGATGACGTGGGTAGCCCAAGACCAAATATGAATGATTTAAATACGCAAATGCTCATAAGGCAAAATGGTTCAAAGGTTAAAAACCTGGGAAGACGAGATAAAGTAGCATGGAACAGTAAGTAGTCATGTCTCCTGATTACTTCACCAACTCACCAGCCGCAAAAGCAATGCAGGTCCACAGAGCACACTCTATTATCCAGGGGTCAAAAGGCTTCAACCCCCGAAAGGGCAAGCCCCTCACTGCAAGCAAGGTCACTAGTCAAAAGCATTCTTCTTTGGGAGATGTCTTCTCCTATATATTTGACACTTCATTTACTCCAAAGGACATGCTTGGCCAGTCAAGATTCCTTCAATCTCCGGTCATTCACTCCGAGTACTTGCTTCATGCGAGTTACTCCCTTTCACATCCAACACACACATTCTGTTTGCCCCTTCATCCGAATCTGAATACAATTCAGAGGAGGATCCTTAGCAAACAACAAAAAATAAACTAGTGAACCTCCTTCCACGTCTTGCAAACGTGGGGGGACCCCACGACCTGTGTTAGGCAAAGTTAAACCCTTTAACCCTTTTGCCTAACCACCCCCGCTACTATCCTTGGTCTATTATTTGTTGCATCAACAGACATATACAATAACACTCATTAAATGGCAGGAATGATATGATGCGATATGCCGGTTGTGATCTAGCAGGGTTTTGAAAAATCATGAAGCAACGGAGGTTTAATTTCAAACTCATGGAACAAACACTAGTAGAAGCGAACAATAGTCTCCCTAGTAACACTATGGATTAGTTTAGGGAGGTGTGTTAAATTTAAGCTTGTAAACAACTTTATCTATGCGTAAATGTTACATGTGTATATTTATATATTTGTATTCATATTTGATTTGGCCGTTGATTTTAAAATTAAGTTGGCACCAAATTCAGTGATATATTACAACAAGTCCGACCATTGTTGTTATCATCGAATTCTATACATATTATCTTTGTATTAATCATCATTAAAGTTTCAATCTTGTATCAAGTTTCAGTTGTTTTACATCTCCTTTTGTATACTTTTTCCTTTTTTTTTAAACATCTCCTTTTGCATACTCTTTTTTTTTTTTTTTTTGGTTCTAACCAAATCCACTACAAATTCTCTTATATGGTTCTCGATATCCATCAACTACACATGAATAAGGAGAGTACATGGAGATATTTTATGATTGTGGCATTGATCCCTAGTTCAAAAGTTGGATGCTTATTTTGGTTAATGCTATTCCTTTTTCACTTTTATCTCTTTTTAGACCTCATAAAAAATTGATCATGGCTTCCCTGCGACCTTTTTATTGCCTTAGTCAATTGTTAATAGTGTTTGGTGAATTACTTTTAACCTTTTAAAAAATAAAGTATATAAAAAAGTAGATACTTTCTTCTTTAATTACGTTGTTTGAGACTAAACAATAATTATTAATTTTTCCAACAAAGCCTGGCCAGCCGAGTACACCAATTGGCAAAAAGCCACCCACGCCCGCAATAGCACACAACGAGGGTGACCCGACTCGTTACCATTTCACACAACAAAATATTTTTGAAATGGTAAGTTGAGCTCCATTTCACACAACAAAACATAGATAAAAAATACATCGTGAGTTCGGCTCAATTTTACATAAAGAAATAGAGATAAAAAATATGTCGTGACATAGTTAAAATCTTTTAAAAATTATAACTTTTCACACAACATTTCTACTGTTACTATCATTAATATATAAGCAATTTCCATTACTTTTTTCTTTACTATTATTGTAATTATTGTGCCTAAACCCATGCGTTGTTGTGGGAACGCGACGAGAATTTGATCGGTATCTGTATCGACTTGTTAGTTGTAGAAATTCAATCGGCATCGTTTCAATTTTATATGTTCCAATATCGTTATAGCGTACCCACTCAGTACAACACCAATAAGAAAAGGTAAAAAACTAAGTAAATAATAAAGGTAAAAAGGTAAGTAAAAGTTAGAAAGAAATGAAAAAAAGTAAAAGAAGATGTAAAAAAAGAAAGAAAGAAAGGTTTTTAAAAAGGTAAAAAAGGAAGATAAAAGAAAGTATAGAATAAATTACACTTTGTGTCCTTTATTTTATGTACGAGTTGATTTATGAAACAAGTTCTTCGAATAGTTTAATTACAGATTGTGTTCATATTCCTAGCTTTCTAACATTTCATGTCCTTTAATTTAAATGTAGATAGTTTACTCAGAGATTTTATATCTAGGCAAAGGCAAAATTGTCCATTCACACCTTTTAATTTATAAAACCCTTTAATACCCTTTGACCTATTCTCATCAACGTCATGCTCCACCATTGTAACCACTACATCCCACCGTGAAACACCACTACCTCTCACCGTCATCCACCCACCACCTGAAACCCTGCATCAACCATTAGTTTTCGACCACCAATACCATCCACTCATACACTAGCGTTCATTACATCCAAACCCTAACCCTCAACACGAATCAAACACCACCGCCTACCTTCAATTACCACGTGAACCTGTCACAACACCTCCATCACCGTTAAGCACCAATAAATACCACTCTAAAAAAATAGGAAATATAACATACATATATTTGAATATTTTTTATAAAAGAAAAATAAAAAAAGGCAGAGTAGTTTGTTTTTTAAAAATGTTAAAAATTTCATGTTACATAATATATATGTCCAAAAATGTAACATACAAATTTTGAACATTTAAAAAAACTAGTAGGCGCTTTTTACATTTTTTTATAAAAATATTCAAATACATTTATGTTACAATCCCTGGTAGTTTTAAAATAAAATGTTACATAGGGTTTTCTTAAGTTTTCTCAACTCAAGTGGGTTTTCGTTTTATCTTTCGTATATATATATATATATATAGGAGATGGTCGTGTTGAGAATGCTAAATATTGCGAGAAGCGTGAGAACAAATGAAAAAATCATTCAAAACCAATTTTTTTAATACAAACCTAATTGCAATTAAAATACAACATCAAATAAATTCATTTATCCTCTCAAAATCACTCTTACTAGAGTTTTTACACATGTGTAAATATAACAAATTCACAAGTGTAGTTGGCAAACTTACACTTGTGTAAATTCTCTTTATTTACGAATTCAGGTACATTTAAACGTGTAAATTAAATTTATAACATTGTATTCGAATAATAATGATAAGTACCAAAAAAATTTGAACTCAAATTGTTTTTGACCAAGTTCTCGTGGCTTTTTCATTCGTTCTTACGGTTTTCACAATATTTAGCGTTCTCATTTAAATCTTCCGCTATATATATATATATATATAGGGGAGGGTTTAAATGAGAACGCTAAATATTGCGAGAACTGTGAGAACAAATGAAAAAACCACGAGAACTTGGTCAAAAACAATTCAAATTCAAAAAAAAATTCTACACTTAGCATTATTATTCGAATACAATGTTAGAAAATTAATTTACGCGTTTAAATTTACGTGAATTCGTAAATAAAGAAAATTTACACATGTGTAAGTTTGCCATTTACTCATGTGTAAATCTATTATATTTACACATGTATAAAAATATCTAAAAAGAGTAATTTTGAAAGTAGAAATGAATTATTTGATGTTGTAAATTATTTTTTTGATGCTGTATCTTAATTACAATGAGGTTTGTATTAAAAAAATTGGTTTTGAGTGGTTTTTTATTTGTTCTCACGGTTCTCGCAATATTTAGCGTTCTCAAGATAACCCTCCCCTATATATATATATATATATATATATATATATGGGACCGCTAAAATGAAAACCACCTCTAGTTGTAAGAACCGTGAGAACTACACCGTACGGGGCGAGGTGGACCAAAATTTTTTTTTCATAAACGTAGATGCGTGTATTATAAACACATTTGTAAAAAAAATTCAAAAAAAATATTGTGTGTGTAGTTTTGAGCACCACAAGTTTGCGTTTACGGGTACCGTAAATTTTATTTAAAATTTACGGTACCCGTAAACACAAACAAAACTACACACACGACATTTTTTTTTCAATTTTTTTTACAAATGTGTTTATAATACACGCATCTACGTTTATGAAAAAAAAATTGGTCCACCTCGCCCCGTACGGTGTAGTTCTCACGGTTCTTACAACTGGAGGTGGTTTTCATTTTAGCGGCCCCCTATATATATATATATATATAGGGGAAGGTTCATTTGAGAAGAAATTTAGTGTGAGAAGAAAAAGAAGAAAGGGCATATTAGTAAAATATTATTTTATTTATAACTCATATCATTAATTTTTATTTCTTGAATTAATTAGTCAACTAATCATTAATTATTCTACATATAATCTACAAAACCTACACATATCAAAATTTTCCTACATATACCCTACGCATTATAGAATTTTATCCTACACAGCCAAAATTTATCATACACACCTCGAAATATATCCTACACAACTCGTAATTTATCCTACACAACTAGTAATTTATTCTACACTTTAAATTAAGTTATTTTTTTCATTTGGAAAAAGTATATATTTTGAAAAGAAGTTACAAACTTAATTTAGTTAGTTATTAAAAGGGAAGAATACAAATTAATGATTTATGTTAGTTTACCAATATACCCTTATATTAAAATTAAATGCAAATACTAAATAAATTCAAATGAAGCATTCTTATTGGTTGACACTTCTTCTTTTTTCTTCTTACAAAAAAAATTCTTCTCATTTGAACCCTCCACTATATATATATATAGGGTCAGGATTTAGAGAAAACGGTGAAAAGTGTGAGAACGGTTATGGATCGTCCGATCAAAGCAATCTATGGACTAGATTGGCGCGGTGGCGTTTTCGTAAACAATATCAATTCTATAAGTGGACGTGCTTCATTAAGGGTAAAAGGGTCTTTAGACTTCTCTACCCAAAACGCCAAACTCATGAATAAAACGCATTACGGGCCAAAACACATCCTATATAAACAAACATCTCAGACATTCATTAAACACACCCTGAACCCCAAACGCCATATTTATTACTATATACCATTCATCTTATAAACGCCAAAAAACCAAAACATCAAACACACCAAACTCAAAACACCATGTTTTACTATATATCAATTATCTTAGAAAATGCCAAAAAACACAAACATCAAATATTCCAATCGACGTTTCTTTTAGATACACTATTTTCTCAGTAAAACACCAAAAATGGCAAACATCGTTTCTTGTATATTCAATATTGTTCTACGCGAAATTTCGCATAATACGTTCTTAGCTGAGGGGGTGTAACACAATAACATTTTGCTGCATGAGATGGACAAATCTTCAAGAAAAAGATGTTGATGTCAGACTTATGTCATTTTCTGTGCTTTGTTCTTGATTAATATTTGAATGGCATGAAGAGACGGATGACACAGATGAGTGGGTTGAAGATAAAAATGAAGATAAATATAAACTTCAAACAAAAAAACTCACGTCATTTGTGCTTCCAAACGGCGACAAAAAGGCTACTTCAACAACATAAAAAACAAAATGAAGCATACCAAAGTCAAACCGCCAGTGAAGATGT
Organism: Helianthus tuberosus; assembly: GCA_030545235.1. NCBI lineage: Eukaryota > Viridiplantae > Streptophyta > Magnoliopsida > Asterales > Asteraceae > Helianthus > Helianthus tuberosus. Next base: position 147,694,619 of record CM060452.1, read on the forward strand.
TTCAAAGAAGAAAGAGACTGATGACAGTGAAGATTTGGAAGATGAATTGTTTCTATTTTTATTTTTTTAATTTTCTTTTCCAGTTGTTTGTTATGTATTTTTCAGCTAAGAACAAATACATTATTTTAATAAAAACGCCACACAAACAAAATGCTTGTGAAACGCTATCATGCATAAAACGCCAAAAACTCCTAACCTATAATAAAATTACTTTGGACAAGTATTTTTAAAAAACTCAAAAAAAGGCCAAAAACTACATAAGGACATTAAAAAAAGGCCAAACTTGGAAGATGAAACGTCTATCACCCTAAACTCATAAAAGCTGGACAAAAACAGTAAAATACACACAGTAACTGAAAAGACGGTTACTTTATTAATATCATTTATTATAATAAAATCCTGCCTAAACTATGCGGCAAAAACATCCTATAAGAGACGCCTCTGCACAATCAATTGATCACACCCCAAAAACAACGCCATGTTTCCTAGAAACCACTCACTTTAAAAACGACAAAAAAATAGTTAAAAAACCACAGATGGGAAACCTCGTTTCTTCTATATTGAGTATTGTTCTGAATGAAGTTTCACTGAATGGATTCTTCTCTGAGGTGGGTATCTCTATAAGCTTTTGCTGAGAGAGATGGACAAATATTCAAGAAAAAGAGACTGATGACACTGATATGTCATCATGTCACTTTGTTCTTGATGGATATATTGATGGCATGAAGGGATCAATACCAGTGTAAAAAATGCTATTTTGGACTCCATTATTATAATAGCATTTGAGCAGGCGTTGATCTTCAACATGTCACCAAACAAGAATATATCAAACCAAAATACAGGATGCCACTAAAAATAAGCTTCTTTAAAGATTGACATTATGTAGGAAAATTGGCATCTAGGTAAGGTATTAAAAAAGGTTCAACACGCCAAAAAGGTTCAAGAAGAAGAGGTTGATGATAGTGAAGATTTGGATGAGAAATTAGTGTGACAACTGTCAAAATTTCAGGTATCCGTACAATTATTAAACAATGATTAGTGCTTAATGATTGTGCTGAATTACAATTAATGACTTGAATTGCTTTCTGATTATTGCCTTATACATACATATGCATCACATATTGCAAATGACATATCAGTATTGCATGCAAACTTTGTTGATTCAAATGATGCACGAAACACAGTTAGCACAGTTAACAGATAAATCAGAAATATGCTGACGGATTCAGTACATAGACAGACATTGTATTGTGACACAGAATAAGCCAGAAACCAAGTATTACACTAGTATAGTGTGTAGGAAAGTAAGGATCACAAAACTGCCTTCCTAGTGATAGTCTAAGTGCCGGAAAGTGCCTAAAACATACATAAACTGCAAAATTCTGCAGAAATCAGCAAAATTCAGCATTTAAACACTCTAATATCATGCAGAAATGTGGTTAAATGGTCCTGAATACTTTCCTAAGTGTCGGGAATCAAAACTGTCACAAAAGGGTAACATAAAGCACACTAAATTGCATAGTTTAGCACCTTAATGAACCGGTAACCAACCGAACAACCGGACACTACCCGAAATACCAAATTTTCACTAGAAGCCTTGTTTTAACATTACCAAGCTAGTTACAGTTCCCGAACATCATAACACATCATATAACACCTAGTAACTAACTAACCTAACTAATACTTGAATTTTAACTACATAAACTAATTATTAGTTACTACCTAAGCCTAGACCCCCCCCCCCCACCTAGTAATCGGCCAACAAGGGCCCCACATTAAGATTTTATTTACATATTAAATTGGATCATGTTTCACTTTATAAAACATAAAGACCATTGGAAAATTGTGTGATGGAGGAATTATAAATTAACCACTAGAGCATTCACTTATCATTCTCTAAACTACACAACACACACCACTCTCCGTCTTCCCTTCTTCTTTGGGTTAGGCCGAGAACAACAACAACAATACCACCACCTTCACTTCATCTTCATCCAATTTCAAGTAATCACAAAGGTGCTAGAAGGTGTATAAGGAAGCTTGGAGCTTGTGGAAGTTGAAGGACCTTTCTCTTATGCTTTTATCCACTCCATTTCATCTAGTGATCATCCCTAGCCTTGAGCTAGTAGTAAGAACACTCTACACTTCATTTTACAACTTATTTTAGTGGTTAAGAGAAGATACAAGTTGTTGATCATGATGAACACTAAGAATCTTGAACTTGAAAGTTGAACATACGACTAAATACATAAGAAATCATGATGTTTATGTGTTGTTATGCTTGTTGAATGTTGTTTGCTCATATTTTTTATGTTGATCATCATATGATCTTGCTAGATAATGATTAAAAACATAATCTAGCAAGATGAGAGGATGAAAATGTTAAACATCAATAGATCATCCTCATGTGAATCATGAACTTGAAAGTATAAGTTGTTTTTCTTGTTAAGTGATGATCAAAGTAAGGTATAAGTCTTGTAAATCTATGACTATAAGAATGATTTTCAAGAAATCAAGTTAAAAATACAAAGTTTACTTAATCTTGGTTCTTAAAGAAATAAACCACATTTTTAGTGGTTAATCAAGTGTAGGATCATGTATTTTACAAGAAAAATCCAAGAAGAAACATTTTTAGAAAAATTAATTACAAGTTGTAAAGAACTAATTCTTTCAAAAATGAAGTTTTTAAATAAACAACCACTCTTTAAATGGTAACTAGACTTACTAAACACACTAGTAAGTTACTACACATTTTTATAAATTTTCAAGTTCATGAGGTAGTAGTTTATGCTTGATTTTGGCAAATTGGTAATTGTAGATTGACTTGTTATTGATTGTGTTGATTTACAAAAGAAAATGATATGGTTTGAAAGCATGGAAACCTCCATTTTTAGGGAAAACTATGGCAAAAATTTTCTAGAAATTAAATACTTAGAAAAATAATTTTAAAAAAATATTTACAAGAATATTTTAAACCATGAATTTTTATATAAAGTTTGCCATAATTTTTGTTACAAAAATTACAAATATTGGAGGTTGGTTTTTATAAATAAAAGTGACTAAATATGTATTTAGAAAATATACATTTAGAAGTCACCATGTGGGTGATTATTTGTATATTATGTGTATTAGTTATATTATTTTAGGACTTGAAATAACATAACTCATCATATACCAAAAATTACAATCCAAAATATTATCAAAATTCCAAGAGAATGAACATATAAATTATACCCAAAATATTGGAGAAACCGAACAAAGGAATATAACTCACAAAAATATTCCAGAAATTTTATTCATAAGTATATTTTGGAAAATGGTATTTGGGACACCAAGAGAACAAAAATATGATTTTTACAATTATTACAAAATTATATCATATTTTTTACCATAACAAAATATATTGTTTTTGGGTGAATAAAATATATATATTTTCTTGAAATTATTAGAAGATATATTATTTTTTGGGAGAAAATATATATTTTCTTGAATACACATGGAATACATTATTTTTGGGTGAAAATAAGTTTATATATATTTTCTAAGTTAGACTTGGAAATATACTATTTTTGAGACTTGTATGAGATTTATAAATATTTTGCCAAGGAAAAATTATAAGTAATTTTTCTATGTAATATTTCTTAAAATATATATTTTGAAAATATATATTGATATATTTTTATTAGAAATATTATTTCGGAAAAGCTAAGTATAGAATACTTAATAATTACAAGAAAATACGTATTCGCGTACGTATAAATACACACCGGAATACGCCACCGATACTTGGCAAAAATATACAAGTATAAGAATACGAATACAAATGCACCCATCCTTGGGAAGGATATACATGTATAAATACATAACAAGTAACAAGTTAAAATATATTATTTTAACTATTATTCCAAAATTCAATAAATATAATTTAAGCTAAAATATTTATTATTTTAACAAATAATTATATAACTTGGAATAATATTGAAGACACAATGAAAACTCAAAGACACTAATTAATACTAAGTCAAGGCACGACCCACTCGTCTAATAGACCGTATTACGTTGTAGGTAGTCGTGTACACCAGAGGAAACTTTGAGTTACATTCGGATTCGAAGAACGCAAAACTGTGAGTTCATGCCCCCCTTTTTCTTTTTACTGTTTTGTTTATAACTTCGGGGGTGAAGTACATGTTACAAAATGTTTACAAACAATTACAATTGGTATGGTTAGCTAAGGAATGCACTGTAGATCATGTGAATGGGTAGGCGCACTCTTAAGACCATTAATCCTCGTGTTAGGACCGAGGGGCATGAGTGATAGATCTATTTGGGTGTAGCGAGCCCACACCCATGAGGACCGGGATTTGGCCCATGAGGTGACTATGTCTTACAGCCGGAGGCCCGGTACAAAATCTGCTAGGTTTGAGCCTTCCTACGCCGTTGCACACATGTTAATGGCCTTGCAAACAATTAATTGATCGGCTTCCTTGTTTGCTTTCATACCGGGTTTACAAAACATACATACTTACAATGATTTCAAAGGTTTATTCGTGCACACATACAAAACACATAAACTCGCTCAACTTTTGTTGATGTTTTCAAACTACATTTATTTCAGAGAATTAAATGTGGATCTGGCGGGTGTTTGGATGTTTCAAGTAATGTTGGGAATAAAAGATGTCATCCAGAGTCTAAGGGTTTGGATAGCATGCCTTATCCTGGATAAGACACATCTTTCAAAGCCTGGTTTTTATTAAAGTCTTTTGTCGAGTCCTTATGAAACTCTAAAACAATTTGCATGGTTTGTATTATGGATTTGAAGTCTGTGTTTGGATTCGAAAACAATGTGTTTGTGATGTTTTTGTCACACCCCCAAAATCCACAAACGGAGTATCACCGCATGGAGGCGTGATTGACCAGAATCAAGCCACCAATCATATTGAACAATGTAATTAAGTAATAAAACCAACCACAATATAATTGGTGTCCAAAAGAAAGTAACCAACTTTAAGTCAACAGCGGAAGCATAAAATGTAAAATCCAAACATAAGTAATAAGTTCATAAAGTTTAAATGCTTAACATGGAACTCAACCGTCCATGTCCTACAACGACTCTTCCCCATGCAAGCTCCTGCTAAGTACCTAATGACCTGCAAAGCATGTAGTAACGAGTCAACAACAAAGTTGAGCGAGTTCACAGTTGGGTGTTCGTTTAAGTTATTCCAAAAACATATTTTCCTTTAACTGGCATCCTTGCCGTGGGGGTTACCCCATATTTGAAAACATGATTTGTTTAGTCCCATTTACTCTGGCTATCCAGCCATGGGGGCTACCCCATGTTTCACTACTAGACTCGTTACCATATCGACAACTGACTGGAGTCATGTTTAAGTGCCCTGCGTCAATGTCTATCATCATTGACGTGCCCAGATCCATTAGTTCACGCCCGTCCTCTACGTCACGGTGTGAGGCTTGTCAAACCTAGATAGCGCTATCTAACTAATGACCCGCTCGCCATTGGCCCGGCGATGAAGTCGATATAAAAAGGAGGGACTTCGTGATAGAGTTTTGGTCTAGCGCTTAAGACTGTCCCAAAAGGACGAGGAATTACATTCCTTAACCCATACTGTCCTACCCAAGAAGGACGAGGAAATCCATATTCCTTAACCCATTCCCAACCCACCGGGAATTACCATGCTTTGTAGAAAGTGTGAACTCACCTTAGGTTAGCTCGGCAGATAAGCGAAAGGTCAATCGAGCTGCTAGGGGTCAACCACGTCCTAACATGGTTACCATAGAAGTCAGGTCTAGGTTCAAGTAGTGCACGTATGTTTACACAAATTTAACAAATCAAGAACACGTAACGATGGTGGCATACATGGCATACACATAAGACATGTTAAACGACAACTGTTTAGCATACACATGAAGCCCAAACATTACTCGGCCCAACATGTTGTGCGATCCGCACAACCTTGTGCGATCCACAGCATGTTGTGCGATCCAACTTAAACCCGGTCCAAACAACTAGAAAGCCCAACATACATACACGGCCCAAATAATAACAAACGTTGATCTTGTGCGGTCCGAATGGACTTGTGCGACTGAGAAGTCCTTGTGCGATCCGGATAACTTGTGCGACTGGGTTGGGCCATTCGGCCCAATGACATATATTAAGTCTAACTATTGTGTGTGGCCCAAGACGTGTGCGATCGGCACTGTCTTGTGCGATCATCCATATCATAGTTGTACTGTGCTTAAATGGTTGTACCAAATCTTGTGCGACTAGCCCTTGTGCGATCCAAGGGCTTGTGCGATCAGAACTGGTGTGTTCTGATCTTGTGCGATTTGTTTTATTATCCGAAAATTATGCTAATCGGTTATATTGTTTCCTTTTATGCAATTTATCAATCAATTCCAACAGTTTCCATATAAACAAATAATCGATCAAATCAAGCAATCATCATTAATTCAGATGAACCCTAATATCATAAAAACTCATCATCATCTTCATCAAATTAATAGTAGAGTTAACACCAAAATCCTTAACTCAACATGTGATAACTCTTGACAAAACATACTAATCATCCGAATCCAATTACCCCACAGCCGATTAACATGCATTCGATCCTAAATCGTCATTAACCCCATACGTTTACCCAATCCTAAATTGATCTGTAAATACTACACATGTGCGCCGATTATATGAACACCAAACCTTAACAGTTTACATCATAATCAAACACATAACATCCCTAAATCATCATGTAAAACATGTAAACCAGTACATCATCTATCATGCAGTCAATAGTAATACACTAACCGGTTAAAGAATAGAACGGCGGTTGATCCAAACAAGAAAGCTTCGTGGGAGATGGGATGTTGTTGCCGTCGGCTACGAGAGAGAAGGAAGAGAGAGTAGGGTTTGTGTGTTTTAAGTGTTTAGCAAATAATGAGGAGTATACCCCTCCTCATGAGGTTATGCGCATCAATGGAATGGACCGAACCCATACATGGGTTCCCCTTTTAGGTTTCGAATACACTAAGGGTAGGCCGAGAAGGGTGTGAAGCAAAAAGCCCACAGGCTTGTGCAATGGCTTGTGCGATCGGGTTAGAGTTGTGTGGTTGGGTTCGTGTTGTGCGATCACATCACATAAACCTATAACCTATATTACACAAACCACATAACACAATATCATAACATTCCATTACATCAATGCATCACATAATCACATAACGTTCAAACATGTTACATTAAAGCACACAAAAGAGTTCTAAAACACGAGTTGTCACAGTTTTCAACTTAATCAATGGATGAACATCTTTAGTTTCATCATATAGTTGCTTGTTATGGTTGAATGCAATGATATTAAGCAATTCACACATAATCATGCTTCCACAAAAGTCAGGGTGTGACAATTAGATTAGCATTTTAATTTTTTTTTTTCATTTTCTATTGTTTGTTATCTAATTCTCTGCTGTTTATTATCTAATTCTCTACTAATAAAAAAATTGAGTATAAAACGCCAAAAACTACAAATACCAAAAAACCTGATAGTATGAAAAAATTGAGAACGGATCCTAGCAAAGCACGTTGTTGCTATATAAAACGCCAAAAAGTGTCAAACAATGTAATATTAGAATACAACAACACTAATTGACAGATGAAACTAAACAAAACAGTAACTGCAAACAGTAAAATGAAGAGACGGGAACATTATTGCTAAACATTTATTATATTAAAAGCCGCTACATGTCACACCCCTTTCTCAAGCGGAAGCACGAGGTGTGATCATGAAAGGTTTTCATTGCATACGATTGGTAAACACACTACATGCTCATAAAATAACTTCAAATGCAAAACATTACACAACTGAATTCGTAGTTTAAGTGTTTACAACACGAGACAGCATATTGTCTTAAAAGTTACAACTTTATTCAACGATAAACATAATGACATCCGAGAGCATGAGTAAGACCGAGCGCACATCCACTTTAGTTACCTGAAACACATGTGAGTTTTGGAAAAACGTCAACATAATGTTGGTGTGAATTCATGCAATTTTGGTATTTCACGCTAGTATCCTTTGTATGAAAACATAGTTTGTACTTTGTATAAATCAAGTATTCTTGTGTAAATCAAATACTCATGTGTAAATCAAGTATTCTTGTGTACACCACGTACTCATGTATAAATAAGGTGTTCTTGTATGTATTAGGGTTGTTAATGGGTTGCAAGGCCATTAACATGTGACACGACATAGGAAGTCACCAAACCATAGGCATTTATCAAGTTTTTCTGAGACACAAAAGCACTACTTGGTACTCGTTCTCACCAAGAGTGTGGCTGCCTGAAACCCGTTAGATCTAACCTTTTGTTTTGCGTTCTAGGTATATCGTTGATTAATGGTGCTTATGGTACCCTATTCGTGACACGATTTCTCGTATCAGTTTTTGTATCATTCCTTAAAACGCATCATACTTGGTACTCGTTCTCACCAAGAGTGCCTCTTGTATTCTTGTATTCTCTCATCATACTTGGTACTAGTTTTCACCAAGAGTGCTTCTTGTTATCATATTATTTGTAAACATTGTAATATTTGTAACATGTATTTCACCCCCGAAGTTATAAAACTGAAAACAGTTAAAAGAAAAGGGGGAGCATGAACTCACAACTTTGCGTTCCTTGCGTCGTAAACTTCACCGGATTTGCTTAATTAACGTCGTGACCTATACGTGTTTCCTTAACGTTAGTCACTAGACTTGTATCGCACAAGTACAAGTCACTATCTTTTGTATATGTTTTCTTGTGTTAAAAATAATTTATATTTTTAACTATGTGCCTTACTTATATCATTTTCTCAAAAATAAATATAAGTTTCTTGTATTTTGCACCCGAATTATGTATCTTGTATGTTTTATGTGTATTTTTCTGTTTTCACTTCTCAGGAGTATTTAGTGTATTTTCAAGTCCTAATACACTATCACGTATAATACATACTACATACACTTAGCACAAAATTTGGTGATCAATAAATATATATATTTTTCTCAAAAATATACATACTTAATATCAATTTTTAAATCTTGAAGAAATCATCATTTCTTAACATAAAAATTAGGGAAACCTTGGTAAATATTTTTTTAGATACATTTTTAGGGTATAAGTTTCTCAAAAACTTATATTTTTCTAAGTGTCAGAATTTATAAAAATTTGACAGAGTTTCCCCTAAAAATGGAGGTTTCCCATGTTTTCAAAACATGTGTTTGTTTTCTTTTAAATCATCAACAATATCAACAACATCATCAAGACTTATCATAAGCCAAAATCATGTAAATCACACTATATCATGAACTTGAAGTTTTTGTAAAAACTTGTAGTAACTTACCATGTTATTTAGTGAGTTTAGTTACCCTTAAAAACATGGTTATTTGTTTGTAAATCATGTTATTAAAGGATTTGGTCCTTTACAACTTGTAAGATGATTTTTCTAAAAACATTTCTTTTGTATTTTTCTTGTTTCATAAGTGTTCATACACTTGTTTTTCTAATAAAAATAGTGTAGTTTTATGTAAAAACCAAGATCTTCTAAAAATCACATTTTAAACTTGGTTCTTTTAGAAAATTACCCATGAATCTTAGATTCACAAGATTACTAGTTTGCTTTGTTTAATATTTTTCCAAGAAATCATTCATTCATCAAGTTCATGTCTTAACAAGAAGATGATTATTTCATGTTGTTACATAATCATCTCCTAACTTGCTAGATCATGTGTTTAATCACAATCTAGCAAGCTTCATGTAATTATCATCATCAATATTTCAAATAAACAACAAACAATCACCATATTTCTACTAAACAACATCATTTTGTCAAAATATCATCATGTGTAAGCTTTATGCTCATGATTCTTGTTTGTGTCTTTTAGTGTTCTAGTGTTAATCATCATGTTATACCCTTTTAACCAACTAAAATGGAGTTAGACAAGAGTGTTCAAGATGCTTACTACTAGCTTGAAGCTAGGGAAGAACAAGCTTGGAAATGTGGTGGATAAAAGCAAGTGAAGAAGGTCCTTCAAGATCCGCTTGCACCGAGCTTCGTTAGTGACCTTCTAGCACCTTGAGGGAAGCTTGGAATTGGATGAACTTGGATTGAAGATGGTGGTGGTGCCTTGGTGGTTCTCGGCCGAGGGTGGATCAAGGGAGGGAGAGAGAGTGATGTGGTGAAAGATGGTGGACACTAATCTACTTATAATCCATGTTGAGCTTTTATCCAAGGGTCTTTGTGTTCTTGATAGTACATACAATATCTTAGCATATTTCAATGAATCCAAGGAATATCATAAGTGATCTTGGGAGATCTTGGAGGTGGGGGCCATACATGGGCCGCAAATTATAAAAGGGGGGGGGGGTAAATTGTAATTTGTTGGGTAAGTAGGTGATTTAGAGGAAGGTTATAGTGTAAGACTTGTGTTTAGTGTGATTCATGCATTATGCAATATGTTAGTGTGCTCGGGAACCAATACTAGCTCAGAAAAATAAAAACAATGTTTCTAGTAATATTTTTGTGTTCCGGGTAATGTCCGGTTGTTTGGTTAAACACCGGTTCGTTAAAGTGCTAAATTGCACCGTTTAGTGTACTTTATGTCCCCTTGTGTAACACTTTCAATTCCCGACACTTAGGGAAGCATTCTGGATGATAAATCATGAATTCTGCATAATATTTCAGTGTCACAATGCTGATTATAGCTGAATTTAATAAAATTCTGCACTTAAAGTGCGTTTCGGGTGCTTTTTAGTGCTTATTTTAGCTTCCGGATGGTATATATGTAAACCCTTGTATGTATTCTTGGGTTTTAATGTATTCTTGTCATTGGACCTACACCTAGGCTCCAATTTTATTGTCTGACTGCTTTCTACAGAATTGTTGGCATATTGTGTCTTACCGGTGAGTTTACTAGTATTTCTGACGCAACACTCTCGTTAATGCATAAAGTAATTCTTGTAGTATCAAATGTGCATGAATTCACTTGTATAGTATGTAATCAGACAATGTTGACATTTAAGCACATAATTGCAGTCATCAAATAATAATTAAAGTGTACGGGAATTATCGGTTTGGTGCCAGTTGTCACACTACATGGGAAAATTAATTTATTTATCTTTTCAAAACACCATAATTGCCTGCCACATTATAGGCCTGCATCCTACGTGGCACAACAATTGATAAAAAAAAATACACATCAAGAAAATTACTGATGTTTTTTACCGCCAAAAACAAATATCTACCTGCCCCCCCCCCCCTCAAAAAAAGCTCATGATATAAGTACAACAGCTAAAAAAAGCTTCACACTCCACACATTCACTAGAAACGCCACATCTTGTCTAAAACGCCATATAATTTAAAAAAATGGTACATGTTATTGGATGGAGGTTTAAGAGGTCAGAGGGACATTTCATCATTAAGTTCTCTGACAGGATAAGGGTGAAAAGTCAAAACAATCAAAGCTATGCTTAGTATGGATGAATCCGTTCAGAGGAATCGATGGGTAATAAAAAGATTAGAGAGAAAATTTCTAGTAAATGATGATGATGATGATGATGTTGAAGATACTGATCTACCAAAAGTTACTAGTTGGATTCTGGATGAACAAGCAAGAACGGTTACATCTCAGATGTAATACCATCTACAGAAGACTATTCGTTTTTATTTGATTTCGTCTTAAATGTACTCTTTTAAATTTCTAATGAATTTAAAAACGCCATGAACGCCAAGAAATTTACCTTGATAACCTATATAAACTGTTGAAATCTACAAAAAAACGCCTAATGAATTTGGGAAACGCCATGGAGGAAGATAATTTATAATTACTAAATGATTTTATTCAATTTGTGGGACGCACATATAACGCCAAAATATTTACTATGCTCCTGATCTAAAAACAATAAAAACGCCATGTATTTATCAAACGCCAAAAAATGGAGAGGTGTTGTGAGACGCGTTTTAAAAAAATATAAAAGGACAAAAAAGCCCCTCCGCCCTTCACTATGTCGCATGCCACGTGTTAGGCCAAGATCCGTTCTCACACTTTAGGGCGTTTTCTCCTAATCCCGTACCTATATATATATATATATATATATATATATATATATATATATATGTGTGTGTGTGTGTGTGTGTGTGTGTGTGTGTGTGTGTGTGTGTGATAGGGTTCATTTGAGAACCACTCTTATTACGAGAGTCACAAGAACCAATGTGAACTTAACAAAATAAACCCACCCACCACCACCCAAAATCTAAACACCCACCCCCACCCTCGCGCTAAAAAAAACTATACCTCACCAAAAAAACCTAACCCCTCCCCTACCCCCACCCCCAAAAACCTAAAAAAACCCTAAGCCTCCCTTCCCCACCCCCCCCCCCCCCCCCCAAAAAAAAAAAAAAACCTAAAAAACCTCGTGGCCAATATTATTTGATGTTGTAAATTCTTTTTTTGATGTTGTATTTTAATTACAATGAAGGTTGTGTTAAAAAATGGTTTTGATTGATTTTTTCATTTGTTTTCACGGTTCTTGCAATATTTAGAATTCTTTAAATAACCCTCTCCTATGTTTTTTAAATTATCTTTGGTTTTTTTATATAATAAACAATCTAAACATCATGGCAATATTTAAAACACAGTGTTTACATAGATTTCTCACACTATTTAGAAAACATTACCTATATATTAAAAATGAAACCTAATGAATAGTAATACATAATTATAATTCAAAAAATAAAACCTAATAAATAGTAATATATTACCTATATATTACCTATATATTAAAAATTAAACCTAATGAATAGTAATAAATAACTATAATTAAAAAATAAAACCTCATAAATAGTAATACATATCTATAATTAATTAATTAATTATTAAATGAAACCTAATGAATAGTAACATTACCTTTGAGCTCATCCCATGTAGCAACGCATGTAATTGTTCCGTCTAGATTGCTTTTCGTATATTATACTAATCACATTACCTATATATTAAAAATGAAACCTAATGAATAGTAATACATAATTATAATTCAAAAAATAAAACCTAATAAATAGTAATATATTACCTATATATTACCTATATATTAAAAATTAAACCTAATGAATAGTAATAAATAACTATAATTAAAAAATAAAACCTCATAAATAGTAATACATATCTATAATTAATTAATTAATTATTAAATGAAACCTAATGAATAGTAACATTACCTTTGAGCTCATCCCATGTAGCAACGCATGTAATTGTTCCGTCTAGATTGCTTTTCGTATATTATACTAATCACATATAATTTTATTTTATTTTTAATTAACTTTAATTATATTATATTATATTTATATTTATTTATTTATATATGTTATTTATAAACTAACCATACCCTATATATACACAAACATTACAAAAAGTTTAGTTAGATACATGGGCGGATCTTAGTGGAGCCGTGGCAGGGCCACGGCCCTGGCAAGTTTTTCGGCCGTAGTGCTAATTTCCGCATTTCGATCGAAATTTTGTATATATACTATGTTCAGCCCTGGCAAGTTTTTCGGCCGTAGTGCTAATTTTAGTGCCCGTGTCTTTCGGCCCTGGCAGGTTCAACGGGCAAGATCCGCCACTGGTTAGATACCCAATTGGACAACAATGTCCATGCACAATCTCAAACCCGTCGAATATATACGTATTGAATATGGAGTCTACCCATTAGTTTACTTTTCTAAGTTTTATGTAATAGATTATAAGAAATTACAAATATAAAACCAAAAATTAGTTCGGCCTCTCCGGCGCTATGGGCCTACCCTCCCTCTCGATCGAGTTTAGACTTTTGGTCCATTCACTATGGGCCTAATTAGTTATATGGATTTCGGTTTACTTTTCCAAAAGAGTCATGGGGTTTGGCTGATCCAATACACGGGCTTGGGTTTTTTTTTCTTTGATAATATAAACTAGAGGTGCACAAACCGGTTAATTTTAATAACCGGATCGGTTAACCGGTTAATTTGACTTTTTGACTTTAACCGGTTAATGCTTTAACCGGTTATTACTTTAACCGGTTATTTTTTTAACTGGTCCGGTTAATTACTTTAACCGGTTATTTTCGGTTAAAAACCGGTTTTTTTTGCCTTTTTTTTTGAATTTTTCGGTTATTTTTTCGGTTAACCAGTCTATCGGTTAAAAAACCGGTTTAAAAAAACCGGTTAATAACCGGTTATTATATTAAAAACTTGTAACCGGTTACTAACCTACGGTTAAATAACCGGCTGGACCGGTTATTCCTAAATCGGTTATTAACCGGTTACGGTTACGGTTAATAACCGGTTACGGTTAATTAACCGGTTATTTTGTGCACCTCTAATATAAACCGAAAATGGTTTTGGTTGCAAGCGAGATTTATATTTTGTTGACGAATTTTGTGTGACCGAAATCTAGAATATCATTTTGAGTGCGTGTTTAGAGACTCAGAAGGTTCGATTAGAAAATAATAAATTCTGAGAAAATGAGCTTTAACAACTTGTTTTAGTCACTCAATCTACATATATGATTTTTTCAAAAGAAATACATAGTCTATATATGCAAATTATTAGTGAAGTTTAAGCATTTTTTTTATTTAATATTCCATTTTATTTTAGGTAGTGAGGCTACCACCACTTAATCCAAGGTAGCGTTTGCTATATAAGAGTGAGAGGTGAAATGTACTATTGTGAGGGAATGAAGAAAAATGTTTTTGGTTGGTCGATGGAAAACTTAGTAGTAATGACTGTGTTTTTTATTTTCCGATATGTGCGTCCGTGATGTGGTTGGGATTTTTTTGTTCTTTGATGGAAATTCGATGTTGTTAGGATCTGAGTTTGGTTTTAATTGTGTTTTACGTTTGAATTAAGATGAAGATGGATGAGTTGTGCAGCGGAATTAAGATGGAAACAAACTTTGCACACAATCAAACGAGAGAATTGCTTTAATCACACATTTTTTCACAAAGAACCGAAAGATTGAATTTATTTCAATAACGATTACAATGCAATGTCTGAATACAAACTCCCCCTCAGCCTGAGCTCACAGTGTTTGTTCGTGCAGGAAGAAGATTTTGCAAAGAGCTGATAGAACAGTACAGAGCACTGTTCTATTAATAGGCACGAGCAAACCACTGAAGCATCTAAGCTGACGTCACCATGAAAGTGACATCTAACCTCCTAACAAACTTTAACCTCTGATCTATACAATCTCTGCTTTGCTAACTACTGCTATTACATTTCATTACATTAAGACATCTAAACTACTCTTGCATCCTTCCACTGATGTGAACCCAGCAGTACTTGTCCGGATCAGCAGAGCTTGACTCAAGGCAGTAGATTGAACAGCAGAGCTTTAGTCTTCCATCAGACTTTTACTTGATCAGCAGTTTGTAGGTCAGCAGTTTGTACGATCAGTAGATAGGAGGTCAGCAGATGTTGAAACCACTTTCAAGGGGAGAGACTTGTATACATAACATCTGCTTATTCTGGATCCACTGCTCTGATCCAGTTTTGGCTTTAATTATCTGTTCCTTTGATAGGGTTCAATCCCAACAATCTCCCCCTGGAACAGATAATGCCAAAACCCTTCATTATTGTGGAACTTTATTGCCTCATCAACAGTTCCCTTATCTGACCTTTAAGTTGTAACTCAAAGTCTAGGGCATCTGTGTCATCTTCATCCCTACCAAGTGGAAGATCAAGGAGATCCTGCATATCTTCAAGACTTAGGCCAAGTGCTTGTTCCCTTGATATTTTCTTCACTTCTCCACTAGACCTGATCATAGTCAGTACATGGGTCTGTTTGTCAGTTTCCCACTTTAGTACTTTTGAGCTTGGTGGGTTTCTTGGGAGATTTTTATTGGAAGAGGTGTTTGGAGATGCCGGCCTATTGATGACTGTCTGAGCAGTACTTGCAGGTTGATTCAGGCCAAGAGTATCAGCTATCATCTGCTTAATGCCTTCTTTTACAAACTCTTCCCCTGCCATTAATTCTGCCACTGTTTCAGTATCCAACCGTTTTTGTGGCTTTCTTTTGTAGATAGCAGCACCAGCTGGAGCAGTGGCTCTCCTGATTTGCAGCTTTGTTGGTCTTTTTGGAACCTCTACTTCAGGATAGTCAGGCTTTTGTGGAGCAGTAGGATCTGTCTTTCTTAATTTCTCCAAGCTTTTGTAGGTAGCCCTGACTCTATCTTCTTTCCATCTCAATACTTGATTCAAAGACCCATAATCAGCAGCACCTAATTCCTCTTTCATTCTCCTCAGCTCTACCTTTTTATCAGGTACATTCTTTTTGAACTTTGCCCAATCTGGAGGAGTATGTTTAACCTTATTCTTTATCATTTCTTGAATCCTGGCTGCTTCTTGTTCAAGCTCAGGAATGGTCCACTCCTTGTACATATGCTTTTCTCCCTTGTACTTCTTGGTTGCCATGATGCTTTCAATGTAGTCTTTTCTCAAAGTCTCATCTGCTCTCTCTGAGATCTGTTGACATACATTTTTTTTGCAAATTGCTCTAAGGATCTGACTTGTGTGAGCAAGAATTGGTAATTCTGCTGAATTTCTCTATCAGATTTTCCTTGTGCATTTCTTTTTGAGATATCCTCTGCTTGTTTAGCTTTGACTTTCAAATATTCTTCAATATTGTTTGGCCTTGGATATCCTTTAACTGATGGCAACTTCCTTTTAGCAGAGTCATCCTCATGGTAGAAGGATTTGATCTCTTCTCTAACTGCTTCAAGTTCTAGAGGAAATTGGACACCTGCAGGAGTAATGACATGGATTGATTGTTGTACTGGAGCTGATGAGAGAGGAACCGGCTTTGGTATTGTAACAAGTGATAGAGATTTTGAAGATGTTGGTGGTGGTGATGGTGAATCATCATCTGGTATGAAAATCCTTCTCCTTTTTATTGTAGGAGAGGCAGATGATGTTTTGGGTGGATCAGTGGTGGTGATTTGGGTGGCAGTGGTTTGTGATTGACTAACAGCTGTTGAAACAACTGGTGTTTCAACCACTGTTACCATTACAACAGATGTTGTAACATCTGCTGTCTTCTGCCTTTTGGTAGGTGGAGATGGTGGTGAGGTTGTTTTTGGTGGTAATGGAGGTGGTAAGACAGTGGGTGTGGTGTGTGTTGAAGTGGTGTGTGTTGAAGTGATAACAGATGTTGAAACCTCTGAAGTACCAGCAGTAGTTGATACAGCAGGAGTTACAACAGCTGTTTAGATGAAGGTTTGATGTTGGGGGCTTTTGGATGGTGTTTTTAGAGTTGCTTTGTGAGTCTGGATGGTGTGGACTTGGGTTCCCTCACTTTTCTAGTGGAATTTCTTTTTGGCTTAGGATTTTTAACATCCTTTTGCTCAGAACAACCCTGCGCATTCAGCTCCATGTAAGCTCTTTTCTCCTCATTCCACCTTGACATATCCTTTGCCTCTCTGTCCCTTTTTACACTTGCTATAGCTTCATCAAGTGCATTTTGGGTAACATCAACCTTTTTGCTACCATCTAGCAAAGGAATATTTATGGTCATAGCATCTCTTTCTGGTTCAATGTAAAGACCATCATCTATACCCTTCTTCTTCCACTCCTGAATTTTCTCCCCCTTTTTGGCATTATCTGGGGGTAGTTGATCAATAAAGAGAACAGTTGGAGGAGCAGTGCCAGTGGTTTGCAATAATTGGGCCTTGAGATGTCACGGCCCCCGACCCGGTTTGACCCGTTTCAGGAGCCGTGGGACAGAAATCCCGTGGTATTTATTTAATTGAGTTTAACAGCGGAAGTTTATTATCAGGATCGTTGTAAAGCTAAAATTTTCCCAATTATTTTATTTCATAACTCAGGAAAAACCCCGGTAATTTACAATACTATGATTTCACGGAGAAATCTTTATTTTACAAAACACATTTCTTTATTTTATAATGAGCCACTTTCTTAAGCTTGCAGTGGTCCACAGCACCTTTCCTGAATCACAACAGATCACCTGAAACATATTTGAAAAAGGTTTTGTCAGCGGGAAATACTGAGTGAATCATTCTATTTATTAAAATGACTTGTTTGTTATAATTTACAGTATTAAGAAAGATTACAATGTTCCTGATATCAACCAACTACCCACAGTACTTTGTCACTCGACCCATTGGCCCATTCGTCCAATGGTGTCTGTGATTATGGTCATATCACCCCTTGGCTGCCCCAATGGTGAAGATTATCAAGTAATGTATACAAAACCCCACATACCGGCTGTAATTTGGTGATTACATAAACTTAATCACTGTAATTATAACTTTGAAATAAACATGCTTTTGTAAATAGATTTGATAAAAAGAGAATGACTCACATTGCAGATTTAACACGGATAGAGTCTAATCTACGGATTAGTCTTGTTAACCTAATTTAAATAACAATGCACACAAAACTGGG
Source organism: Helianthus tuberosus (assembly GCA_030545235.1). Lineage (NCBI taxonomy): Eukaryota > Viridiplantae > Streptophyta > Magnoliopsida > Asterales > Asteraceae > Helianthus > Helianthus tuberosus. The sequence goes on from CM060452.1 coordinate 147,713,092, forward strand.
TTAGTAATCAATACAGCATTTACGATAACTCACGAGATCAAACTCTCACAACGAATGACAAAGTGCGATACTTAAACATCCATCGAATTAACGACGAATGACAAAGTATAACCCTAATGTGGGCAGCACTTAAACATCCATTGGATATATTGATCGATCGGACAATGAATCGTAATAGCGATCGAGTTATTACCCTGTTGTGTGGCAGCACTTCGTGTTATGTGTGTGTTTTGTAGTAATTAAGCAATATCTCAACGTACGTATGGAATTTTTACGTCGAACTGACACTCAATTGCATGAAACAGACTGTTCTATTTATACTTGAAATTGGTTTCCCCCGCGTGTCGCAAAGGGTGACCCTGTTTCTGTCGCGTTTCGCGAGAGGTAACAATCTACCCTAGGGTAGCCTTGTGTCCCAGTAGGCTTGCTGAGTTGGTTTCGTGTTATTTCGTATTTTTGACAACGAACTGTATAGATATTACCGATTAGGGTTTACCCCCCTGTGTTTTAGGGGCCCTGATCCTGATTCCGATTGTTCTGAAAATTTTAGGGATTATGCAGAATTACTTGGGTGTATCAATTAGGGTTTCCTTTTGGATAAACTAATACAATAAATAGGAATTTTGATACGAGTTGTTACATTCTCCCCACCTTAATAAAAATCTCGTCCTCGAGATTTACTTGAATAATTGAGGATACTTTCGCTTCATTTCGGATTCCAACTCCCAAGTGTATTCGGGTCCTCTCTTTGAATCCCACTTTACTTTAACTATCACTAGTCGTTTGTGCTTGAGAAACTTTACTTTTCTGTCTTCTATCTGAAGAGGTTTCTCAACAAATTTTAACTTTTCGTTTACCTCTATATCTTGAAGAGGTACTACCAAAGATTCGTCTGATAGACATTTCTTGAGATTGGATACATGAAATACATCATGTACTCCAGCTAACTCTTCTGGTAGTTGTAAACGATAAGCAACTGGTCCTATACGTTGGATTACTGGAAATGGTCCTACGTATCTGGGACTTAGCTTTCCTTTCTTACCGAATCTAACAACTCCTTTCCAAGGAGAAACTTTCAACAATACTCTGTCTCCAACTTGGAATTCTAACGGCTGGCATCTATTGTCTGCATAACTTTTCTGGCGATCTCGAGCCGTCTTCAGCCTTTCCTTGATTTGAGTAATCTTGTCAGTTGTCTCTTGCACTATTTCAGGACTTGACAATTGACTTTCTCCTATTTCTGCCCAACAAACTGGAGTTCTGCATTTTCTTCCATACAATGCTTCGAATGGGGCAGTTTCAATACTTGAATGATAACTATTGTTATAGGAGAATTCAATCAGAGGAAAGTGATCGTCCCAATTTCCACCAAAATCTATCACACATGCTTGGAGCATGTCTTCTAGAGTTTGGATTGTCCTTTCACTTTGCCCATCTGTTTGTGGATGATATGCCGTGCTTAGGTTTAGTCGAGTTCCCATAGCTTCTTGGAAACTTTTCCAGAAATGAGAAGTGAAATGACTATCTCTATCTGATACAATGGAGAGTGGAACTCCATGTAGAGATACGACTTCATCTACATATAACTTTGCTAGTCTTTCCATGCTAAAGGTTTCTTTCTTTGGTAGAAAGTGAGCAGATTTGGTTAATCGATCCACAATTACCCAAATCGCATCATTACCTTTTCTGGTCTTGGGTAACTTAGTAACAAAATCCATTGTTATGAGTTCCCATTTCCATACTGGCATTTCTAATTGTTGTAGTAGACCTGAAGGTTTCTGATGTTCTGCCTTAACTTGTGAACAAGTAAGACACTTAGAAACATATCGGGCTATATCCTTTTTCATTCCTATCCACCAGAAATTATTTCTTAAATCTTGGTACATCTTATTGTTTCCAGGGTGTATGGTATACCTAGATTTATGAGCTTCCTCTAAGATCTTATTTCTTAATTCTTCCTGCTTCGGTACCCAAATTCTACTTTTGTGGAATCTCCAAATTCCATCAGCTCCTTGCTCTAATTCTTTTATTCGTCCCTTCATTCCTTCAGCATCATCCTCTATTGCTGTTTCTTGAAAATGCTTTAGTTGTTCCATTAAATCTAACTGTAGATTTAATCTGAGAGCACGAACACGTCGTTGCTTCTCATGATACTTACGACTTAAGGCATCTGCAACTATATTTGCCTTTCCTTCGTGATACTGAATATCACAATCGTAGTCACTTAAGATTTCCATCCATCTCCTTTGCCTCATGTTTAACTCTTTTTGCCCAAATATATATTTTAAACTTTTGTGGTCTGTATAGACAGTAAATTTACTTCCGTAAAGATAATGTCTCCAAATCTTTAGGGCAAAAATTACAGCTCCTAATTCTAAGTCATGAGTTGTATAATTTTCTTCGTGCTTTTTCAATTGCCTTGAAGCATACGCAATTACTTTCTTGCGTTGCATTAGCACACATCCTAATCCTAGTTTTGAAGCATCACAGTAAACTTCAAAATCTCCAGTCCCTTCCGGTAAAGCTAGGATTGGAGCATTTGTTAATTTCTGCTTCAATATTCTAAAGGCTTCTTCTTGTTTAGGTCCCCATTCAAACTTAATGGCTTTACAGGTTAGCTTAGTTAATGGTACAGCTATCTTGGAGAAATCCTTAATAAACCGTCTATAATATCCAGCTAAACCTATAAAACTTCTAATTTCCATTGCAGTTTGTGGAATCTTCCAATTGGTAATTGCCTCTATTTTAGCAGGATCTACATGAATCCCTTCGTGATTCACCATGTGTCCTAAGAATTGTACTTCTTGTAGCCAAAATTCACACTTCGAGAATTTGGCGTATAGCTTTTCTTTTCTTAACAAATTTAAGAGTATATGCAAATGCTGACAATGTTCGTCCTGACTTTTGGAATAAATAAGTATATCGTCTATGAAAACAATAACAAATTTATCCAAATATGGTTTACAGATTCTATTCATCATGTCCATGAATGCTGCAGGTGCATTCGTTAACCCAAAGGGCATGACTGTAAACTCGTAATGACCATACCTAGTTCTAAAAGCAGTCTTAGGTATGTCTTCTTCTTGTACCTTCAATTGATGATATCCGGAGCGTAAATCTATCTTAGAAAAATATCTAGCTCCTTGAAGTTGATCAAAAAGATCATCAATCCTAGGTAATGGGTATCGATTCTTAATTGTAACCTTATTCAATTCTCTATAATCAATACACATTCTCATCGAACCATCCTTCTTCTTTACAAACAACACTGGAGCTCCCCAAGGGGATGAGCTAGGTTGTATGAATCTTTTACTTAGTAATTCATCTAATTGTGTTTTCAGTTCTAACATTTCGGTAGGAGCTAACCGATAAGGTGCCTTAGCTATCAGTGTAGTTCCAGGAATTAGATGAATCCTAAATTCTACTTCCCTGTCTGGTGGTAATCCTGGTAATTCTTCTGGAAATACATCTGGGTATTCTGAGACTACTGGTATTTCCTTAAAATCTTTACCCTTAGTGTTAATGATTACCGAAATCATATACACTATTCCTTGCTTTCGTTCATAACTGGCAACTTTCACTACTGATATGAACTTCATGGGCTTACGTGGTTTATCTCCTGTAATCGTGATTACTTTTCCAATAGGTGCCTGAATTTCTATAGAATTCTTATCACAAAGGATTCGAGCATGGTTGGCTATTAACCAATCCATTCCTAACACAACATCGAATTCAGCTAATTTCATAGGTAACAAATTTGCAGAAAATTTATGACCTGAAAGTTCTATTTCTACTTTTTGCAAAACCTGATCTATTTTAACTGAATTCCCATATGCGGTTTCGACTGTAAAAATCTGCCTAATGTTGGTTAAAGGTAACTTAAGAGCTTGACAGAATAAAGTATTTATAAAACTTTGGTTTGCACCAGAGTCAAATAATACTTTTGCGTATACGTTGTGAACTAAGAAGGTACCATCTATCACATCTGGAATGAGTTCTGCTTCTTGAGTGGTTAGCTGGAATGCTCTGACATTCTTCTTGGTAGCTCCGTCGGTCGCCTTGGTTTTGTTGTCTGCAGGTTTGACCAATTTAGAACATTCTGTTTTAAAATGCCCCGTTTCTCCACAATTAAAGCAGATTATGGTTTTCTTTCTGCAGTTTTCTTCACGATGTCCTACAGCTTTGCAAAGGTTGCAGGTTACATTACATCTTCCATAATGTTTTCTTTTGCAATTCCTGCAGAAAGGTGGATTTGAGGATTGCCCTGTTCCTCTTCTCTTGAAGTTGCTATTATTACCCACCCGAAATCCTTGGGTAATTTTCTGAGCCAGTTCCTTTTTCCTGTCTTCATCTCTTGTTCGTACCAGTTCATCAGTTAGGGTGTTTGCTAGTTCCACTGCATCGTCAATAGTGCGAGGCCTCGCAGCTTTAACGATATTGCGGATCTCGCTAATTAATCCCCAAGTATAGCGAGAAATTAGTACCGGCTCTGGCGAAGCCAGTGTTGGTACCACCCTAGCATATTCGAAGAATGTCGAAGTATATCCTCGACAGTCCACATTAACCATCCGATGGTTTAGGAACTTATTTGCCATTTGATCTTTTTCATACTCGGGACAGAATTTTCTTTCTACAAGACTCTTAAATTCTTCCCAGTTCATGGCATAGGCCACAATCCTTCTTTTAGCTTGTAACACTGTGTTCCACCATTCTAACGCCCCTTCTTTAAAAAGATTAGACGCATACATAACTTGGTCTTTCTCAGCACATTTACTTATAGCAATTACTGCCTCAGTTTTCTCTAACCAACGTAATGCTGCAATAGCCCCTTCATTACCTGAAAACTCAGTTGGTTTACAGGCAAGGAATTCTTTGTAAGTGCAACCAGGTGTTGCAGCTTTCATTTTCTTGAAAATTGGGGCTTGCAGATCATTATTGTTATTAACATGATTTCCGCCTCCGTTTATACTGTTACTAAAGTTGTCGCCTTGAGTACGTTTACTAGGAATGATTGATTGAGGTTTAACAGGTTTTTGAACAGCAGCAACGATTGCTGGAATAGCATTGGCTATTCCTTGTGCAACAATATCCTCTATATCTTGCCTATTTAACAATTGTTCTTCCTGAATTGGCTCAGATTGATTAACTTCATTAACTGGTTCATTATCAAGGTTTGCCATCTGATAATTAATTTATAGATAAATAATTAGTATAAAAGGAATAATCCAATGTCACAATTAATTGCACATAATCATGAAAACAAACATACAAACAAAATTGTAAATTTTCTAAAATTCCATTTGTTTTATAGATTATATCATGCCTCTATATACAACCGTTTTATTATTTCTTTTACACATACTGATTTTACTATTACTATTACACAATCATAGTCTTACTACCCACTTCTCTCTCGTCACTTGTTTCCCTAAAAACGGAGCTCCCTTTCATCATATTTCCAAGCAATTTGTCCCCCTATCTCCCGGATTCTACTTCCCGCGTCCATTAACTCTTCATCGAAATGGCGAAGTTCTGCCATATTCTCGTTACTCATCGGTGGATTTGGTAGGGGTTCTGGATCGAATTGCGGAAGAAAGGAATAAGGACTGTTAATAATGTTTTGGAATTGTCAGTCATTTGTCCACCATTCGTCCATTCCCAAAGGTTGAGGATGAACTATAGGTTCTGGATTTGCTGGCTCTAGGTTTATAGGGATTTGGGTTTCAATAGGACGAGTAAAAACATTTGTATTGACAGGCTGAATAGTATCACAGCTTGCCAATATAAAATCTATTTCCTCCTGAAATGTCATTTCCTGGTTTCGGTTAGAACTTTCTCCAATTTCCATCTGAGTTTGTCTAGTACCTTTTCCAACCTCCGTTTCTATTTCCTTAGAATATTCCTCAAATTGTATTCCCATTTGCCTAGATTCTTCCCTGACTTCAGTCTCCAATTCCTTCTGTTTAAAACTTTCCCTGGTTTCAATTGCTTTTCCTTTTTCTAAGGGATTATTTATTTTAGGAAGTCTCTTAGCTAGCTTTTTCTTACGTTGACGACTCCCCCACACGTATCTCCTTCTTTTCTTTGGTTTTGGCTTTTCCAGAGGTGGAGCATTGAATTCTATAGGTTGTTCCACATCAGGAAAATGCCCAGTAAATTCTTTAGAGACTTCTATGTTGACAGGGTAAAGGTTGAGATTCTCTAGGGCTCCAGATAACTCATTCATATTGTTTATGTAAAAATAATAAGTTAAAATTTTATAACAATTTTCGAAAATACCCTTCACATACTATTGCATGCCATATTATTACAAAACAACTAAATTTTAAAACACACTTATGTTTTACTGTAATTTATTTATTTACTGGATGGATTTTCTAGCTTGGAGGTGATATGGTTTGCTAATCAATTTATATAGAGATCTGCATTTACTGCTACTGTAGCTAACATATAAAGATCTGCCCATTTTTCGTCTAACTTGTCTTCCCATGGTGATTTACTGATTAATTCCTGGGTTTCCTTTTTAACTTTCTTTTCTCGGGCTTTCTTTATTTTATCCTGACTTTTCCTAAGAATCAAACTTCTTTTATCTGGAGAAAGTGGTTTCTCGTATTGGGCTTTGCGAATAAATATTCCTTCTTCAGGAATTGCAGGGAGTTTTGGGGATTTGGTTTGAGATGAACTTCCCTTTTCGTTGACTGACCTATCTAATTTAAGATAGATATTTGAAAGCTTTTGCTTACCCATACTGTAACTAACAAATAGTCAGTTAATAAAACACATAATCACATAATAGTAATCAGGAAAAATTAAGTATTTCTAAATACTTAATTAGCTTAACTCAGTGGCTCTGATACCACCTTTTTCTGTCACGGCCCCCGACCCGGTTTGACCCGTTTCAGGAGCCGCGGGACAGAAATCCTGTGGTATTTATTTAATTGAGTTTAACAGCGGAAGTTTATTATCAGGATCGTTGTAAAGCTAAAATTTTCCCAATTATTTTATTTCATAACTCAGGAAAAACCCCGGTAATTTACAATACTATGATTTCACGGAGAAATCTTTATTTTACAAAACACATTTCTTTATTTTATAATGAGCCACTTTCTTAAGCTTGCAGTGGTCCACAACACCTTTCCTGAATCACAACAGATCACCTGAAACATATTTGAAAAAGGTTTTGTCAGCGGGAAATACTGAGTGAATCATTCTATTTATTAAAATGACTTGTTTGTTATAATTTACAGTATTAAGAAAGATTACAATGTTCCTGATGTCAACCAACTACCCACAGTACTTTGTCACTCGACCCATTGGCCCATTCGTCCAATGGTGTCTGTGATTATGGTCATATCACCCCTTGGCTGCCCCAATGGTGAAGATTATCAAGTAATGTATACAAAACCCCACATACCGGCTGTAATTTGGTGATTACATAAACTTAATCACTGTAATTATAACTTTGAAATAAACATGCTTTTGTAAATAGATTTGATAAAAAGAGAATGACTCACATTGCAGATTTAACACGGATAGAGTCTAATCTACGGATTAGTCTTGTTAACCTAATTTAAATAACAATGCACACAAAACTGGGTTAGTAATCAATACAGCATTTACGATAACTCACGAGATCAAACTCTCACAACGAATGACAAAGTGCGATACTTAAACATCCATCGAATTAACGACGAATGACAAAGTATAACCCTAATGTGGGCAGCACTTAAACATCCATTGGATATATTGATCGATCGGACAATGAATCGTAATAGCGATCGAGTTATTACCCTGTTGTGTGGCAGCACTTAGTGTTATGTGTGTGTTTTGTAGTAATTAAGCAATATCTCAACGTACGTATGGAATTTTTACGTCGAACTGACACTCAATTGCAAGAAACAGACTGTTCTATTTATACTTCAAATTGGTTTCCCCCGCGTGTCGGGAAGGGTGACCCTGTTTCTGTCGCGTGTCGCGGGAGGTAACAATCTACCCTAGGGTAGCCTTGTGTCCCAGTAGGCTTGCTGAGTTGGTTTCGTGTTATTTCGTATTTTTGACAACGAACTGAATAGATATTACCGATTAGGGTTTACCCCCCTGTGTTTTAGGGGCCCTGATCCTGATTCCGATTGTTCTGAAAATTTTTGAGATTATGCAGAATTACATGGGTGTATCAATTAGGGTTTCCTTTTGGATAAACTAATACAATAAATAGGAATTTTGATACGAGTTGTTACATGAGAGCCTTGATGTCTGCTTGTGTGTTCTTGAACCTAGACTCCATGGTGTTTCTCAGCTCTTGTACATGTATTGCATGTTGCTGATCAGCCATTTGTTTTTGTTGTTGGAGAAAATGTTGAAATAGATTCCAGAGCTCATTTGTAGCAGGTGCTTGTGGTGGAGCAGGTGCTTGAGGTGGAACAGCAGTGGACTGCATCTTTTGTACTGTCAACTCGTTCCGTCAAATCCAGATATTTTAAACCATCACCCAATTTAATGGGATCATCTGATTTCCCACTAGCAGTCGTTTTATCAGTGGTTGAGGTAGGGAGTGTACTCCAAACATTAACCACTGATGCCCCTTTTTCTTGGTACTGGGGTCTTCTTCCTTCAACACTTGACAATCTTTTTATGTTGCCAGTGGTCAAAACAAATCCACTGGTAGATGTCAGAGGTGCTATGGAAGGAATTGCCTCCAAGGAAGTCTTATTGATGTAACCACTGTCCAAATGTAAACCAGTGGGTTCAACATTTGTTGTGGCTGCTTCATGTGGATTACCACCAAGAGTTACTTGTAACTTAAGGGGTGTAACCTCCTCAGGACTTGTTGGTGGGTTAACTATGATTGATGCATCAGACCCAGTCATTTGTTGAAGTATATTCTCATTGATAGGTGATTGAGAAGGACTGGTTTGTGCCTGGTTCAAATCTATAGCATCCAACAAAAGTTTAGTTGGTGGGGGAATTATGGAGGTGAGGTTTGGTGTAAGAAGAGAATTTGCCCCGGGCATTGGGCTGTGGATGATGGAAACAAGTGATTCCAGAGCATCATATCGTAGTGTCCCAATTTGTACAACCTGTTCTTTTTTAGAAGAAGCAGGTGGAGTTTTGGTTATGGGTTGAGATATTTGTACCAACTGCTGTGAGGAAGTAGCAGCAGTGGTTTCTTGTGACTTTTGTTTTGTCACAGGCAGTTGCTCTGGTATCTCATCCTCCAGAGTTGCCTTTCTGATATGTTTGGGGGATTTTTGAGTTTTCTTTTTGTTTGGCTTTTTGGTGATTTTAGGTGTGGGTTTCAAAGCAGTTGTTTTGCTACTTTGATCACCTTGAGCAGTGGGCTCAGCAGCAGATACCTGAGGAGCAGTGGTAGCTGCTAAAGTCTGCTCAGGCACCTCTGCTTGTGTTTTGCAAGGTGTTGACATTCTTGTAAAAGTTTCAGCAGTTAAGCTGTCATTTGAAGAGATTCACATTGTTTTATTGCAGAAGGATCATTCTTACCAAGTTTCTTTTCAAAATAATAACTTAAAAATCTTGGAAATAATAAGAATGCCTTTGTTTCAACATTTTTAACAAGATCATTAAAAATTTCCCGATAATAATTAAAATTTTCTCCTTGAAGAATAGCAAAACCCAGGTTTTGAATTTTTAATGGTATTTCATTGAAAGCAGTTGTTTTGTTTGACACACACATTAGGAGGGTATGAAATAAAAATCTTGTTGCAGAAGGGAAGAAACCTTTTTGTAAGGTGTCCTTTTTACTTCTGCATTATACCCTCTTTCCAGAAAATCATTTTTTAACTCGTTTTTGGGAAAAGAAGTTTTACCTTCCTGATCGTCGAGTTGAAAGACCTTTGAGATGGATTGTGGTGTAATCTTGACAGCTTTACCCTTTAAAGAAGAGTTAATGGCTATGACAGTTTCACCTTGTTTGTCAAGGGTTACATTCTTCCAGAACTCTCTTTGGGTCGCCAAGTAAATTGGTGCATCTGCTGTTAACAAAGTTTTATACTTTGATGCAGACATGATATCAATGATGGAGTCAAAAATATCAGTGGTGCCGGGTTTTGTGAGAAGACCCAGAAGGTTGTGAGACGGTTTGTGTGGAATTTCAGTGGATTTTGTCTTTTGAGAGGCTTCTTTTGATGATGATTTGGAAGTGGGTTTTGCAGATGACTTCGATTTTGTCATTTTGGAGATGATGTCGAAGAAGTTTGTGAAGGAATTTGAAGAAAAACTGCTTTGAGAAGAGAATTTTTAAGAATTTAATTCGACAGTAAAACCCTGTTTGAGTTTTGAAAGGGGGTTTTATGAAGAAAAGTGAATGCTGACGTGGCAGCGGTTACAAAAGGTCTGATCACTATGTACGACCCACATGCCAACCCCTGATGAAATAAAGGACAGTACTTTCATGATAGTTACTGATGAAGACAGTGGTTACAACGGTAACAAATGGAAGCAGTGGATGATTTTCACTATCAGTGGATAGCATATCAGTGGATAAGACACTGCTTTTGAACAACAGTGTTTATGTAACACCCTTACAATTTCTACTCGAATTTAATAATAATAATGCATAAGAATTTTTTTTTTAAAAGATAACTAAATTAAAACCTTTGTTTCAAGAACCAAATTTTAAAACATCCATAAGTTGTTTAACAACGGTTTACATCATAACATCGTTTAAACAGAGTTAAATTATGCGGAAGCTTCAAAAGTCGTGTTCGGTTCTTCGACATTTGCTTGACCGCCATCCGTAAGATCCACCTCGTCACCTAGGCTCAAAACCATTAAAACATTAGTTTTGACATTGTTATATAGTACATTAACACAAGATCCAACATCAAATTGTGAATAATAAAATACAAGTTTTTCTGGTTCCACCGTAACTTACGGTGTCACCATAAGTTACGGTAGGTCCTGGAAACTTCTGGTCTACCGTAAAACAGGGGTAAACCACCGTAAGCTCCTGACCTCTACCGTAAGTTACGGTACTACCGTAACTTACGGTAGTCCCTGGAAATCCATATTTTGTTTGATTTGTTCATTACACTCAAACCCAAATCTCGAATTTCGCTTTTCTAGCATACCAATACATTAAATTCTCGTATTTCTAATATGTTATATATTAACCAATATCAAAGATCAATACATCATATTCCGGAGCATTAACCATGCCTTACTTGATTATTCGACCCGTTTGGCTCGTCTAAGGAATCCTCCTTTGTGACGACTACCAACGAGTTCCAACCAAATTTGACCTATTATTCAATATAGCGACATCACCGCTTTAATTCAAACAATTACGCATTTTTAAATCATCAAAATCTACTTAATGTAACGGGTCAAGTTACATACCTTCAAAGTAGGTGTCGCAACCCCCGATCCCTGATTCCCGGGAACGGGCGGACGCGAGCTCAGAGTTTGGTGGTATCAGGTTTATTTAATCTTGCAGCGGAATTTACATCAGGACCGTAGTTAGGAAATGTTTATCAGAGTAAAACCACCATATTTAATATTAATAAACACATGGGTAAAACCCAAGTTTCTTATTACAATACATTTATAGGGAAAAACCCTATTTTATTGAATTTAAAACATCGTTTATTAGGTAACTTTTCTAGCCACATTTTCCCAAGCCTTCAGTGCTCTCCAGCTGGCTTTTTAATAATTGGCTTTCACATTGGATTACCTGAAACGTGTTTTAAAAACATTTGTCAGTCGGAAATACTGGTGAGTGAATCCCAGTTTAATCAAGAAACATTTAATTAAAACAGTATCGAGGAGGATTACAATGTTTATGTCTACACAATTACTCCAATTGGTACTATCAATCCACTGACTTGTGGGTCATATTACACATTGGCTAACTCATTGTCCCAATGGTAACGTACTGTCATACTCGACTTACTACTCGCAGGTAGTACAAATTTTGTATACAAAACCCCAACATACCGGACAGTAATTGAAGACTACAAAGACTCAATCACTGCTTAATTACTTTGTAAAACATTTAAGGTTTTGTAAAAACTGTTAATAAAAAGGAGATTACTCACATTGCTGTCTTAGGCTTTTCGTAAGGGTTTCCTGGCTATAATCTGTAATTTATACAAATGTACATTGGTTAGTATCATAACCCTTTGAAATTATTAATAATACCCTCCCCGAGACGGCATTCCAACAACTACGTCGGGCAGAACCACGACAGTTGTTACGGAACCCTAAATCAATCGGGCAACGTAACTATTACGAAACTGGGGTTATAATACTTACAACGGAGCAGAACCTCGCTAATTAGGGGTATAATACCCAAAATATTATGCCTATACTTTCAGAATTCGAGAATGAGATTTGAGAATGAGCGACGGAAACTAAAAACTGATGCCTGCTATTTATAGTTGTGAAATTGGGTTTCCACGCGGCCCGCGTAAGATACAGGCCAAGGTTACGCGGCCCGCGTCAACCTTGGTCAACGCAGTAGCTTAGCTGGGTCATCACTAGGCTTGACACGATTACGACATGTGTCGGCCTCTGGTGCGATCGCGTGTTATGAGTCCGCGCGGCCCTCATTAACTTAATGCAACCTTTTACGCGGCCCGCTTCAACTAAAGGTTTCAGCGGAGTCCGGTTACACTCTCATACGGCCCGCGTAAACTAGGGGTGAGGTATTACGCGGCCCGCCTTAGCCCTAAATTTCTTGTTTTTATTTTATTTTATATGTTATAATCTATTTAGGGCTCGGTTTTCACATACGGGGTGTAATATAAGATATATAAGGGTATTTTAACATATAACAGGGTGTCGGAATAATTATAAGGGTGTTGGTTTTACCGAGGGTTGTTACATTCTCCCCACCTTACTTTAGAGCTCGTCCTCGAGATCTACTGAAATAAGTGTGGATATTTCCTTTCCATTTCTGACTCGAGCTCCCACGTGCATTCAGGTCCTCTTTTGGAGTCCCACTTCACTTTGACTAGAACTAGTCTTTTGTGCTTGAGATTCTTGACTTTCCTATCTTCAATTTGTAGAGGTCTTTCTACAAACTTAAGTTGTTCATTTACCTCTATATCCTTAAGAGGTACTATCAATGATTCATCGGCTAAACACTTTTTAAGATTTGATACATGAAACACATCATGTATTCCTGCCATTTCCTCTGGCAGTTGTAGCTGATAGGCTACAGGCCCTATTTTTCTAATAATCTTGAAGGGTCCAACATACCTGGGACTTAACTTTCCTCTTTTGATGAATCTTACCACTCCTTTCCAAGGAGAGACTTTCAACAATACTTTATCTCCTACCTGAAATTCCAACGGCCTACGTCGGTTATTAGCATAGCTCTTTTGTCGATCACGTGCAGCTTTCAATCGTTCCTTGACTTGAATAATCTTGTCAGTTGTTTCTTGCACTATCTCAGGTCCAGATAATTGTTGTTCCCCAATTTCTGCCCAACAGACTGGGATTCGACACTTTCTTCCATAAAGTGCTTCGAATGGTGCAGCATTGATACTTGTGTGATAACTATTATTATAATAAAATTCTATTAAGGGTAAGTGATCGTCCCAATTACCTCCAAAATCAATTACACAAGCTCTAAGCATGTCTTCCATTGTCTGAATTGTCCTTTCACTTTGTCCGTCTGTTTGAGGATGATAAGCTGTGCTTAACCTTAATTTGGTTCCCATTGCCCTTTGGAAACTTGACCAAAAACGAGAGGTAAATCTACTATCTCTATCAGAAACAATTGATAAAGGAATGCCATGTAAAGAAACAATTTCATTTACATACAATTTAGCTAATTGTTCCATACTAATTGTTTCCTTCATTGGTAGAAAATGAGCTGATTTGGTTAATCTGTCTACGATCACCCAGATTGTATCATTTCCTTTCTTAGTTTTGGGTAATTTAGTAACAAAATCCATTGTTATTAATTCCCATTTCCAGAATGGCATTTCTAATTGCTTTAATAAACCTGAGAGTTTCTGATGTTCAGCTTTAACTTGTGAACAAGTTAAACATTTAGAAACATAGGTTGCTATGTCCTTTTTCATTTCTATCCACCAGAAATTTTTCCTTAAATCCTGGTACATTTTATCACTTCCTGGGTGCATCGTGTATTTAGACTTATGGGCTTCTTCTAATATACGATGGTGTAGATTTCCTAATTTAGGTATCCACATTCTCTTTTCATGGAATCTCCAAATTCCATCTGTTCCTTGTTTTAATTCTTTTAGCATACCTTTTAATTTTTCAGAATCATCCTTGATTACTGATTCTTGTGCTTCTCTTATTTGATCATTTAAATCTACTTGCAGATTTAATTTAAGAGAACGTACCCTTTTTGGCTTTTCATGATACTTTCGGCTTAAAGCATCTGCCACTACATTTGCTTTTCCTTCATGATACTGGATATTACAATCATAGTCACTAAGAAATTCCATCCAACGTCTTTGTCTCATATTTAACTCTTTCTGTCCGAAAACATACCTTAAACTTTTGTGATCAGTAAATATGGTAAACTTACTACCATAAAGGTAATGTCTCCAGATCTTAAGAGCAAAAATTATAGCTCCTAATTCTAAGTCATGGGTTGAATAATTCTCTTCATGATTCTTAAGTTGTCTAGATGCATAAGCTATAACCTTCTGTCGTTGCATCAATACACATCCATAACCTAATTTAGAAGCATCACAATAGACTACAAAGTCTTCAGTTCCTTCTGGTAATGCTAATATGGGTGTATGGGTTAATCTTTGCTTAAGAATTCTAAAGGCTTCTTCTTGTTTTAATCCCCATTCAAACTTAACAGATTTACAAGTTAGCTTAGTTAAGGGAATGGCTATTCTAGAAAAATCTTGAATAAATCTTCTATAATAACCGGCCAATCCTAAGAAACTTCTAACCTCAGTTGGTGATTCAGGGGTTTTCCATTTGGTAATTGCCTCAATCTTTGTTGGATCTACATGAATTCCTTCATGATTGACTAGGTGTCCAAGAAATTGTACCTGTTCTAACCAAAATTCACACTTAGAAAATTTAGCATAAAGCTTTTCCTTTCTTAACAAACTTAAAAGTGCGTGCAAATGTCTTGCATGATCCTCTTTATTCTTAGAATAAATTAGAATATCATCTATGAATACAATTATGAATTTATCCAAATATGGCTTACATATTCGGTTCATCATGTCCATAAATGCAGCTGGGGCATTGGTTAAACCAAATGGCATGACAGTAAATTCATAATGACCATACCTCGTTCTAAATGTGGTTTTAGGAATGTCCTCTTCCTGTACCTTTAATTGATGATATCCTGACCTTAAATCGATCTTAGAGAAAAATCGAGATCCTTGCAGTTGATCAAACAGATCATCGATTCTCGGTAATGGGTATCGATTCTTAATCGTAACCTTGTTTAATTCACGATAATCAATGCACATACGCATTGATCCGTCCTTCTTTTTAACAAACAGTATCGGCGCTCCCCATGGCGACGAGCTTGGCTGTATAAATCTTTTCTCTAACAATTCATCTAATTGTTTCTTCAATTCTTGCATTTCTGCAGGTGCCAAACGGTAAGGTGCTTTGGCAATTGGTGACGTTCCTGGTATTAAATGAATTCTGAATTCAACTTCTCTGTCTGGAGGTAGTCCTGGTAATTCTTCTGGAAAGACATCTGAAAACTAAGATACTATTGGAATATCTTTTAGTTCTTTCCCTTTACTGTTAGTGATTATAGAAATCAAATACACTATAGAACCTTTTCTTATACAACTTGTAGTTTTCATTGCAGATATGAATTTTGTGGATTTAGAGGGCTTATCTCCTTTAATTGTGATCATTTTACCTTTTGGTGATTTTATTTGGATTAATTTTTTGATCACATAAATTACTGGCTTTATTGGCTATTAACCAATCCATTCCTAAAACAACATCGAATCCTGCCAGATTCATGGGATAAAGATTTGCAATAAATTTCTGATTTGAAATTTCTATACTTGCTCCCTGCAAGATTTCAGAAATTCTAACGGTTTCTCCATCAGCTGTCTCTACTAAGCATTCTAGTGGTAGTTTAGTTAATGATTGATTTAAAAATTTGCAAAACGATGTATTAATAAAACTTTGGTTTGCACCAGAGTCAAATAATACGTTAGCAAAGACATCATTAACTAAAAACGTACCGGCTATGACATCTGGAATTAACTTGGCTTCATCTGCAGTCAGAACAAATGCTCTAGCATTTTTAGTATTTTTGTTGTTTGCTGCTGGGGCCAATTTCGGACAACTTGGCCTGATATGACCTTTTTCTCCACAGTTGTAGCAATATCCATTACTGGATTTCTTCTTGCAATTTTCTTCCTTGTGTCCTGGCATCTTGCAATAATTGCAGAGAGTGGAGCATTTTCCCGAATGCTTTTTCTTACAGTTCCTGCAGTATGGTGCAGAGGTAGAACCTGTATTCCTACGATTATAATTCCCCGAACGGAATTCTTGAGTAAGCCTTTGGGTTAGGTTCCTTCTCTGGTCTTCTTCTCTAGTACGGACTAATTCATCAGTCAAGGTATTTGTTAATTCTACAGCTTCTTCTATGGTTTGTGGTCTAGCTGCCTTGACTATGTGTCTAATCTCTCCAATTAATCCCCAAATATAGCGAGAGATTAACACTGGTTCTGGTGAAGCAAGAGTTGGCACTATCCTAGCATATTCGAAGAATAGCTTAGTGTACCCTTTGCTATCTACACCAGTCATTCTAAGGTTTAGGAATTTGTTTGCTATCTGTTCTTTTTCATTGGGTGGGCAGAACTTCCTTTCTACCTTGTTTTTAAATTCTTCCCATTCCATATTATAGGTTTGATCACTTCCTCTTGTCTGGAGGATAGTGTTCCACCATTCTAATGCTGCATTCTTAAACAGATTAGAAGCAAACAATATCTTATCTTCTTCAGCACACTTACTTATCCTTAAAACTGCCTCGGTCTTTTCTATCCAGCGTAAGGTTGCAATGGCCCCTTCATTGCCTGAGAATTCTATTGGTTTACAGGACCAGAATTCTTTATAAGAACAACCGTTAGGCACGGTTCTTCTTCTTTTAGGAATAGGCATTTGAAGTATAGGCCCATTGTTCACGCTGTTTTCTGGTTCAAGTGGTCGCTTACTGCTATGTTTACTTTTGTTATCAGCATCCTTAATAGTTTGAAGTATAAATGGCATTGCATCTATAATTCCCTGTGCTACTATGTGTTGGATAGCACTATTGTCCACTTGGTTTCCATTGTTATTGACACTCGGATTATCATTAACCACGTTAATGTTACTCTAGTTATTGTTATTCAGATTTCCTTGATTTCCTTCGTCGGCCATCTGAATTTTAAACATTTATCCCATATTAATATCACAAGATAGTAAGTAATATAGTTGATCACATGACACACAATCTAACCAAAAACGTAGATCATTGCTACTTTACTCTTTTCATATACTTATGCGTCTATTACACACTAGTACAGAAATAAAGATTACAATACCAACAGAAATAAAATATGCATCCGTACACACATATTTTTATTTTATTTTTATTTTTATTATTATTATTATTACCGCTTCCTCCATTCTAACATTCATGGATATGGATTCATCCAAAAATCCATATTGCGTTCATCGTATTTCCATACGAGACGCTCTCCCACCTGACGCGTTCTCTCACTGCTCTCTAAAATTTCCTCCCCGAAAGTCCTAAGTTCTTGAACGTTTTCTGCACTCATTGGGGGTGCAGGTTCTCAGACTAGGTTTGGAATCTGGGGTGCATTTTCCTGATATGGGGGTGACAATTCCTGAAATTGATAAGGATCCTCTAATATCTCCCTAATATAATCATCTTGATAATAGGGGTCTAAAGGGTCCATACCTGGGTAAGCTTCTATGTTTTGTATGGGTGGATAATCCTAGATAGGGTACGTTGCACAAAGTCTCTATTGTCGTCCCACCAGGGGTCATAATTCGGGTCTATGGGGTTTGGTGCAGGCACTCTAGGGATTTCTTCTGGGTTAAAGTTGTGCATATCCACTTGGTTTTCCTGATTTTCTATTTCCATGGGCTGTTCTGGGATTTGTGGTTGTGGGGCTACTAGTTGTTCCAGACCTGGGTCAGCAGCAGTTATAGCTAAGATATGGAAATTTGCTAGGCTTCTATTTAGCATATCTTGAGTATGAGCATCTGTCTCTCTCTTAATAGCTGCTAAAGCCCTTTGCTGTTGCAATTTTCGCATTCTCTTCCTACGAGCAAAAGCTTCTTTACTGAACCATCCTCGTTTCTTAGTAGGAAATGGTTCTTCAGATTGAGCTCTAAAGGCAAATATTCCGTCTTCCTGATCAGCAGTATACCCAGAGAGGGCAGGCTGTGATGATGTACCTTCACTCCTAGGTGAATCAGCTAACTGACGATTCACGTCTGATGGTCCTTGATCACTCATACTGAAAACTAACAAATAGTCAAATAACACATAACAATTAAATACAGTTATGCACGTATTTCCGTAATTATTTCCTAACACAAAATTTAGAATTTAAGTGTCAGCAGAACACTTCTTTGGCTTAGACCAGTGGCTAGGCTCTGATACCACATTCTGTCGCAACCCCCGATCCCTGATTCCCGGGAACGGGCGGACGCGAGCTCAGAGTTTGGTGGTATCAGGTTTATTTAATCTTGCAGCGGAATTTACATCAGGACCGTAGTTAGGAAATATTTATCAGAGTAAAACCACCATATTTAATATTAATAAACACATGGGTAAAACCCAAGTTTCTTATTACAATACATTTATAGGGAAAAACCCTATTTTATTGAATTTAAAACATCGTTTATTAGGTAACTTTTATAGCCACATTTCCCAAGCCTTCAGTGCTCTCCAGCTGGCTTTTTAATAATTGGCTTTCACATTGGATTACCTGAAACATGTTTTAAAAACATTTGTCAGTCGGAAATACTGGTGAGTGAATCCCAGTTTAATCAAGAAACATTTAATTAAAACAATATCGAGGAGGATTACAATGTTTATGTCTACACAATTACTCCAATTGGTACTATCAATCCACTGACTTGTGGGTCATATTACACATTGGCTAACTCATTGTCCCAATGGTAACGTACTGTCATACTCGACTTACTACTCGCAGGTAGTACAAATTTTGTATACAAAACCCCAACATACCGGACAGTAATTGAAGACTACAAAGACTCAATCACTGCTTAATTACTTTGTAAAACATTTAAGGTTTTGTAAAAATTGTTAATAAAAAGGAGATTACTCACATTGCTGTCTTAGGCTTTTCGTAAGGGTTTCCTGGCTATAATCTATAATTTATACAAATGTACATTGGTTACTATCATAACCCTTTGAAATTATTAATAATACCCTCCCCGAGACGGCATTCCAACAACTACGTCGGGCTGAACCACGACAGTTGTTACGGAACCCTAAATCAATCGGGCAGCGTAACTATTACGAAACTGGGGTTATAATACTTACAACGGAGCAGAACCTCGCTAATTAGGGGTATAATACCCAAAATATTATGCCTATACTTTCAGAATTCGAGAATGAGATTTGAGAATGAGCGACGGAAACTGAAAACTGATGCCTGCTATTTATAGTTGTGAAATTGGGTTTCCACGCGGCCCGCGTAAGATACAGGCCAAGGTTACGCGGCCCGCGTCAACCTTGGTCAACGCAGTAGCTTAGCTGGGTCATCACTAGGCTTGACACAATTACGACACGTGTCGGCCTCTGGTGCGATCGCGTGTTATGAGTCCGCGCGGCCCGCATTAACTTAATGCAACCTTTTACGCGGCCCGCTTCAACTAAAGGTTTCAGCGGAGTCCGGTTACACTCTCATACGACCCGCGTAAACTCCTTAGCCCTAAATTTCTTGTTTTTATTTTATTTTATATGTTATAATCTATTTAGGGCTCGGTTTTCACATACGGGGTGTAATATAAGATATATAAGGGTATTTTAACATATAACAGGGTGTCGGAATAATTATAAGGGTGTTGGTTTTACCGAGGGTTGTTACAGTAGGCCCTTCAAACGTGGTTCGCCACCCGCTTGTCCGCTTGACGCTCCTGCGCCCGTTCCTATAGAGTTCATTTATGATATGTTTAGAACTCTCTTTAAATCATAATTCGCATAATACACCAAAACATCATGATTATGCGTTTAAACTTGGAATTTCAGTTTTAAGCCTTCATAGAGGCATTTCAACAAACACTTCATGGGCAGATTTTTACATGATTAAACATCAAATCTCTAGTTTATCATTTAGCCCTTAATTTCACATCATTCAACCTTTTTACATGATTGATAACTTCTAATTTTCTGGAATCACTTCAAAATTGCCAAATTACACTAGATCAACAATCTATTTCCTAGTGTTCATCAAATTACACATAACCCACTAATCACCTACAAAGGTGTTCATAGGTTTCACTAAAATTTCTTATGATTTCAACTTGTATTTGTCTAGGGTTTTGTCCCTAGACACTATAGTTGTTCCTAATCATCATAATACACACATGCAACTAGAATTTCAGATTTTTCCCAATTTCATGAGAATTTCAAGTTGAGAGTTTTCGTTAAAATTTACATACCTTGGAATCCTCTTGCGATGAGGATCAATAATCTATGCTCGGATTTTGATTTCGGACAGAATTTAACCTTCAATTGATTGATTTTGTGGAGTTAGGGTTAATGAGAACTTCTGGTCGCTTCCCTGCGTTTCTGGTCGACCAAGCACACTAATTTGTGTGTTTGGTTTTTATTTAATTTATTTTAATAAATTCTAGTTTCAAGTTCTACAAGATTAACCCCTCCTCTTTTGAATAACTTATAGTTTGGCTATTTTTAACCCTATTATAAGTTATTTCTAGGCTATTAGCTAACTAGGTTAAAATTCCTAGTTAGTATATTCTTGTTATTCATACTTTATAATTCTTATATAAAGTTTTACATTTTCGGGGTGTTACAAGTCCACCCCCCCTTAAAAAGGGTTTCGTCCCCGAAACCGAAGTACGTACCAAATAATGTAGGGTGGAGACGTCGCATCTCCTCTTCGGACTCCCACGTAGTGTCCGAACCTTTCCTATGCTCCCATTTGACCTTGACTTGATTAATCACCTTGTTCCTCAAACTCTTCTCTTTACGATCTAAAATCACAATTGGTTTTACTGCATAGTTGAGGCTGTTATCCACCTCGATATCATCGTAGTGGATACGAGCAGTTTCGTCTGCCAAACATTTTCGGAGATGTGACACGTGGAATGTGCTATGAATCCCACTCAACTCCTCGGGTAATTCGAGACGATAGGCTACATTACCAACCCGTTCAGTGACTCTGAATGGCCCAATAAATCTCGGGCTTAGTTTCCCCCTTTTTCTGAATCTAATAATGCCTTTCCATGGGGAAACTTTTAGCATAACCATGTCGCCAACCTGAAATTCAATTGGCCTATTCCTTTTATCCGCATACGCCTTTTGCCTGTCTTGAGCCGCTTTCAAGTGTGCCCGAACCATGTCGATTTTCTCATTCGTAGTTCGGATTATATCAGTAGGTGCTAGCCCTCGTGGACCCACTTCTCCCCAACATACCGGAGTTCGACATTTTCTACCATATAACATTTCATACGGGGCC
Source organism: Helianthus tuberosus (assembly GCA_030545235.1). NCBI lineage: Eukaryota > Viridiplantae > Streptophyta > Magnoliopsida > Asterales > Asteraceae > Helianthus > Helianthus tuberosus. The sequence continues at coordinate 147,734,772 of CM060452.1, forward strand.
ATCTTAATGCTCGCGTGATAGCTATTGTTATATGAAAATTCGACCAAGGGTAGATAGACATCCCAACTACCCTCGAAGTCAATAATGCAAGCCCGCAGCATATCTCCCAACGTTTGTATTGTTCTTTCACTCTGCCCATCCGTTTGTGGATGGTTAGCAGTGCTAATGAACAATTTAGTTCCCATTTGTTCTTGAAATTCACGCCAAAAATTCGAAGTAAACCGAGTATCTCTGTCTGACACAATGGATATCGGTACCCCATGTCGTGCTATGATTTCATTGGTGTACACCTCCGACATCTTTTCGGATGTATAAGTCTCACGAATTGGAATGAAGTGAGCGCTTTTCGTCAATCTATCTACAACTACCCATATAGCATCAAACCCGCGGTTAGTTTTGGGCAATTTGGTCAACAAATCCATGGTGATTTGTTCCCATTTCCAAACCGGAATTTCCAACGGTTGAAGTTTACAGTATGGTTTTTGGTGCTCCGCCTTGACTTGTAAACATGTCAAGCATTTTTCTACGTACTTCACCACATCTCTTTTCATCCCGGGCCACCAATAGTTTTGCTTTAAATCATTGAACATTTTGGTCGCTCCCGGATGAATTGAATATCGGGATTTATGAGCTTCATCAAGTAGAAGCGCCTTCACCCCACAAGTATTTGGAACCCATATTCTCCCGAATCGAGTCTTCAACCCGTTATTCCCATCCGTCAAATCTTTCAACTGACCGATTATTCTTTCCTTCTTCCAATTCTCCTCTTTTACTGCTTCTAATTGCGCCTCTCGAATACGTTCAAGTATACCCGAGGTCACCACGAGCTGCATCGACCTTACTCGTATTGGGACATAGTCCGCTTTTCTGCTCAGAGCATCCGCTACCACATTTGCCTTTCCGGGGTGGTAATGTATTTCACAGTCGAAATCTTTCACCGTTTCTAACCATCGCCTTTGTCGCATATTTAACTCCTTCTGATCGAAGAAGTATTTTAAGCTCTTGCGATCGGTGAATATGGTGCACTTTACCCCATATAAGTAGTGCCTCCATATTTTTAAGGCAAATACCACCGCAGCCAACTCAAGATCGTGCGTGGGATATTTCTTCTCGTGTATCTTCAATTGCCTCGAGGCATAAGCTATAGCTTTGCCCCGTTGCATCAAAACGCATCCGAGCCCCGATAGTGAAGCATCCGAATAAACCACCATATCTTCGACTCCGTCCGACAATGTCAGTACCGGAGCTTGAGTTAACTTTTCTTTTAGCGTTTGAAACGCTTTTTCTTGATCGACACCCCAAATGAACTTTTCTTTCTTTTGGGTTAGCTTTGTTAGCGGTGACGCAATCTTGGAGAAATCTTGAATGAATCTCCTATAGTATCCCGCAAGCCCCAAAAAGCTTCTAATTTCCGAAGGGTTCTTCGGGGAATTCCATTTTGACACGGCCTCAATCTTTGACGGATCCACCAATACTCCGTCGCTAATTTCCGAAGGGTTCTTCGGGGAATTCCATTTTGACACGGCCTCAATCTTTGACGGATCCACCAATACTCCGTCGGCACTTATGACGTGGCCAAGGAATTGTACCTCTCGTAACCAAAAGGCACACTTAGAGAATTTCGCATACAGCTTTACTCGTCTAAGTGTTTCTAACACTTCTTGCAAGTGGTGTGCGTGTTCAGCTTCACTTTTTGAATATACCAAAATATCATCGATAAACACGATGACCGACTTATCCAACATTGGCTTGCAAACCTGATTCATGAGGTCCATGAAAGCCGCGGGTGCATTTGTTAGCCCAAATGACATCACGAGGAATTCGTAATGTCCGTATCTCGTGTGGAAAGCCGTCTTCGGCACATCTTCTTCCTTGACCTTTAGTTGGTGATACCCCGATCTAAGGTCAATTTTTGAAAACCAATTCGCACCTTGTAATTGGTCGAATAAATCATCTATCCTCGGAAGCGGGTATCGGTTCTTTACCGTGAGTTTGTTTAACTCCCGGTAATCGATACACATCCGCATGCTCCCGTTTTTCTTTCTCACGAACAGTACCGGTGTGCCCCAAGGAGACACACTCGGCCTTATAAATCCTTTGTCAAGCAGGTCTTGAATTTGGGACATCAACTCTTGTAATTCCGACGGCGCGAGTCGGTACGGTGCTTTAGCTACGGGTTTTGCGCCCGGAATCAATTCGATCCCGAACTCTACTTCCCGTTCAGGCGGTATCCCCGGTAAATCCTCCGGAAACACATCTTCAAAATCTCGTACGACCGGTACATCTTCAATCTTCCGTGATTCTTTCTCGGGCCCATTTGCGTATATCATGAATGCCTTGCATCCTCGCTTCATAAGTTTGTGAGCTTTCAACATTGAGCACACTATGGGGTTACCTCCTTTTTCGCAATAAATGGTGACGTGTTTCCCGCTCGGAGATGTTAGTTTTATCTCTTTACGAAAACACACGACTTTTGCATGGTGCTGAGATAGCCAATCCATCCCAACGACTACTTGAAATTCCCCCATTGACATCGGGATTAGGTCTATCAAGTATTCCTTATCGTCGAAGCTTAATTTGCAGCCTCGACAAACATCACAAACTATAAAACTTTTGTTGTCTCCTATTTCAACTTCTAAGGGCACAGGTAATTTCGTCAATACAAATGAAGGATGTCGAATAAATCCATGCGAAATGAAGGATATATTCGCACCCGTATCAAACAATACACGTGCTGGAATTGAGTTAATTATGAATATACCTGAAACCACATCGGGTTCTGTCTTTGCTTCGGCCGCGGTAAGTTGGAAGGACCTAGCCTTCGCTTTGGGAGCTTTTGTTGGAGACTCTTTTGTGTCTCTCTTTCCCACCAACTCGGGGCATTCAGATTTCTTGTGACCGGGTTGATAACATTTGTAACAAACAGAAACTTTTCCGGGGCATAACGATGCAGTGTGCCCCGTCTTCCCACATATCGGACACGACTTGTCTTTGAAGCGACACTCACCCTTGTGCCCCTTTCCACATACTTTACAACTTGGCGACCCGCCTTTAGCATCCACTTTCTTTCCCGATTCAGCAGTTCTAGCTTTCTTTGTATGGCTTGGATTCACATCTTGTGCCCTTCGCTCGCCCCTTTCTACTTGTTTCTTTAACTCTATTTCACGCTCCCGGGCGGTGTTGATAATCTCCGTGAGGGTTTCATACTTTGACGGAGTCATGAACTCACGATACTCGGCACTCAACATGTTGTAATAGTAGTATATCTTTTGCTCTTCAGTGGTGACTAACACGTCACAAAATCTCAGCTTATCCATGAAGATGCCCGTGATCTTGTCAATTGTTTCACCCTTTTGTCTTAGCTGGATGAATTCTTCCTTGATCCTATTAATAACCGCTTTGGGACTGTGGTGTTTAAGGAATGGTACCTTAAACTCGTCCCAAGTCATAACCCTCGCCGCTTCGGCTCCCATTTTCTTCTTTTTGTTATCCCACCAATCCTTGGCTTGATTTCTCAATTGGCCCGTTCCGTAAGCAACAAAGTCGCCTACATCACAATGGGTCCGTTCAAACACCCATTCGACATCACTTATCCATCTTTGGCAAATTATCGGGTCAACCTCCCCGTTATAGATTGGCGGTTTACACGCCATGAATTCCTTGTATGAACATCCTTTACGTTCTCCCGTTTTCTCCTTCATAAGGTTGACAATATCCTCCAACCTTTTAACTCGCTCTTCAACAAGCGACAACATCGTGTTTTGAATTTTGTCTATAAACCCGGATAGACTTCCTTCAATTGCCTTCCCTACCTCTTCGGCAATTATCTCTTTCATTTGTTCGGTGCTTGTTTGCACCGGATTATCATCATTCCCATCAGACATCTTGAAACTGAAATGTTTACATTTAAACGTTAAACATTTCATTCATAGCATTGCTTCGTTTGTTTCGGTTTAGCCAAGTTCCTAACTTGCTTTAACCGTTCATATTTAATGCACTTTCCGGGTTTGAGTGTGTTAACACGCTCTTCCCATGCATATTAATTCGTTTCTCATTCCTTACATAAGACATAATTTATTAACATAATAAGTTAGTTCTTACCGGATGATCGATAAAGCTTGAACCGAACACTTTGTTGACAACCTTAAGCTCTGATTACCAACTTGTAACACCCTTACGATTTCTACTCGAATTTAATAATAATAATGCATAAGAATTTTTTTTTTAAAGATAACTAAATTAAAACCTTAGTTTCAAGAACCAAATTTTAAAACATCCATAAGTTGTTTAACAACGGTTTACATCATAACATCGTTTAAACATAGTTAAATTATGTGGAAGCTTCAAAAGTCGTGTTCGGTTCTTCGACATTTGCTTGACCGCCATCCATAAGATCCACCTCGTCACCTAGGGTCAAAACCATTAAAACATTAGTTTTGACGTTGTTATATAGTACATAAACACAAGATCCAACATCAAATTGTGAATAATAAAATACAAGTTTTTCTGGTTCCACCGTAACTTACGGTGTCACCGTAAGTTACGGTAGGTCCTGGAAACTTCTGGTCTACCGTAAAACAGGGGTAAACCACCGTAAGCTCCTGACCTCTACCGTAAGTTACGGTACTACCGTAACTTACGGTAGTCCCTGGAAATCCATATTTTGTTTGATTTGTTCATTACACTCAAACCCAAATCTCGGATTTCGCTTTTCTAGCATACCAATACATTAAATTCTCGTATTTCTAATATGTTATATATTAACCAATATCAAAGATCAATACATCATATTCCGGAGCATTAACCATGCCTTACTTGATTAAAGTTTTACATTTTCGGGGTGTTACAGTTTATCAAGAAAATGAGAGAACAGGGGTTGACTTTCAGCAGTGGACAGACTTTGAAGTAGAGCAGACTTTTGAACAAGCAGTGGTTATGGCAGACTTTTAAGGATTTTAATGAAAACTTCATTTTTAGCTATTTTTAAGGATGGATTTTTGATTTTCTGAAAACATTTTAATGTTTTTATTCATAGAAAAACAATATGTTGCTTGTTATTCCATGTTAAGCATGCCAATCCTAGAGACCAAACTTTCAAAGGTGGCTGTATCTAATGCTTTTGTGAGCACATCTGCCAGCTGGTCTTTAGTTGGAACATGATGCAGAGAAATCAAACCTTTTTCATAGAAATCCCTCACAAAGTGATGTCTAATGTCGATGTGCTTGGTGGTTGAATGGGAAACTGGATTTTTGATGATATTTTCTGCTGCCTAGCTATCCAACATGAGTGGTGTCTTTAAGGCAGTGATACCAAAATCCAGCAACTGATTTTGAAACCACAGGAGTTGGGTTGTATAGCTTGCAGCAGCAATGTATTCAGCTTCAGCAGTGGATGTTGAAACAGCTGCTTGCTTTTTGCTTTGCCAAGAAACCAAGCAATCGCCTAGAAACTGGCACCCTCCTGAAGTGGACTTCCTTGTGGTGTTACATCCAGCAAAGTCACTGTCTGAAAAGCCTGAAAGCTTGATATTCCCATTAGCTGGATACCAGATACCAAGTGTGGGAGCACCTTTTATGTATCTGAAGATCCTTTTTACAGCAATGAGGTTTGATTTTCTAGGAGCTGATTGACTTCTTGCACAGACACATGTTGCAAACATGATGTCTGGTCTAGATGCAGTTAGGTACAGTAAAGACCCAATCATGCTTCTATAAAGTGTTTGGTCAATCAGCTCATCCTTTTCATCAGACATGACAAGCTTATTTGTTGCCATGGGTGTGCTGCATGGTTTACAATCATTCATATCAAATTTATTTAAGAGTTCTTTAGTATAATTGCTTTGATGAATGAAAGTTCCATTTTGCATTTGCTGAATTTGGAGACCAAGAAAGCATTGCAGCTCACCCATTGCACTCATTTCAAACTCAGCTGTCATGAGTTCCCGAAACTCTTCACACATTTTATTACATGTGCTTCCAAAAATAATGTCATCCACATAAATTTGGACAATCATTAAATCCTTTCCTCTCCATTTTAGAAACAGTGTTTTATCAATGGTACCTCTTTTGAAACCATTTGAGAGTAAAAAGGTGGAAAGAGTTTCATACCAGGCCCTAGGTGCTTGTTTCAGGCCATACAAGGCTTTGTTTAGCCTGTAGACATGATCTGGATAAAATGGATCCTCAAAACCTGGAGGTTGACAGACATACACCTCTTCTTGAATTGTACCATAGAGGAAAGCACTTTTGATATCCATTTGGAACACCTTCATGTTGTGGTTGACAGCAAAGGCCAGGAACAGTCTTATAGCTTCCAATCTTGCTACAGGGGCAAATGTTTCATCATAATCAATCCCCTCTTCCTGTCTGTAACCTTGAACCACAAGACTGGCTTTATTCTTGACAACAATGCCCCTTTCATCAGTTTTGTTTTTGAAGACCCACTTTGTGCCGATGAGGCTGACATCTTTTGGCAGTGGTACAAGTTCCCATACTTGTTGTCTTTTAAACTGTTGGAGCTCTTCTTGCATGGCTTCTACCCAGCTGTTGTCTTTCAGTGCCTCTTGGTACTTGACTGGCTGATGGAGTGATAGAAAATCAGTAAAAAGACAAATGTTTTGGGTTTGGCTTCTTGTGAGCGCCCCTTTATTGATATTGCCAATGATTTGATCAGGTGGATGAGATCTCAAGAAGATTAAATCTCCTTGGTATGGTATGATGGCATTTGTTGGTGAAGGCTGCAGATGTGTATCATCTGAGCTAACCACTGCTGGTGACTTTGATGATCCAGCAGTGGCTTCAAAAGGTGGTGGAATAGGAGATAATGGTGTGGACACATGCTGACTTTTATCCACTGTTTGGGGACTTTTGTCAGTAGTGTTTGATGATGTGGAAGCAGTGGTTGATGGGCTACTTTGGTCAACAACTGTTGAGGTAGCAGTGGTTGAGCTTTGACAGCTGTTTTGTACAACTGATGCTTTTCCCATTGTGGCAGACTTTTGTTGAGGAATGATGATCTCATACCCATAGTCTGGTGATGAATCCTCTGATGGACCTGAACTGTTAGTCTTGACAGCAGTGTTTTCAAAAGTGAATTTGTCAAGATCAAACAAATCTGCAGGATTTGCTGGGATTTTCATTGATGAAAGTTCATTGAACTTTACATTCAAGGTCTCCTCCACTGCTTTGGTCCGTGTATTAAACACTTTGTAGGCCTTGGCAGTGGTTGAGTATCCCAAGTGATAACCACAATCTATTTTGGCTGCAAATTTTGAGATGGAATCTTTTAAATTCAAAATAAAGCATGGGCAGCCAAATACTTTGAAATATGAGATCAGTGGTTTGATTTTATACAGAATTTCATAAGCAGTCTTTTTGTGCCTGGGGTTTATTAAAACTCTGTTTTGGACATAGCAAGCAGTGTTTACTGCCTCTGCCCAAAAAAGTTATTGGCAAACCTGAATCAGCAAGCATGGTTCTGGCAGCCTCAATCAAAGTTCTGTTCTTTCTTTCAACTACCCCATTTTGCTCTGGTGTTCTAGGGATGATGTACTGCCTTACAATCCCTTTCTTCACACAGAAGGCATCCAACTCCTTATTTTGAATTCTGTGCCATTGTCACTCCTGAAGACTTTTACTGGAAGATCAAATTGCTTTTCAACCTGTGTCACAAAGTCTTGCAAAATGCCTGCAGTCTCATCTTTTGAGTGTAAAAATAAAGTCCATGTAAACCTAGAGAAGTCATCAATAATAACCAAACAATATCTCTTCTTTTTAAGACTCATGACTTGAACTGGGCCAAACAAGTCCATGTGCAGCATTTGCAAACACTGGGTTGTTTTGGACTCTTCAATGGACTTAAAAGAGCTTTAATAATGTTTTCCTTTTAAACAGGAAACACAATGCTCAGGACATGAAAACCGTTTTTGTAGCAAGCCTCTTACAAGGCCATTTTTTGAAATTTCAGTGATTGTCTTGAGATTTGTGTGCCCCAGTCTCCTGTGCCAAAGTTCTGTCTCTTTGTTAGAGGCAGCTGAGAACAGACAAGCATCAGCTCTGGGACACTCTTTTGACATATCAACAACATAAACATTGCCACTTCTTTGAGCAACAAGTTTAGTTTTTCCAGTTTTTATTATTTCTTCAATCTTTTTAACCATTTCTGGTCCAACAATCCTACAACACTCCTTTGTGAAGAATGACCCATACCCCTTATCACTCATTTGTGAAATACTCAGGAGGTTGAATTTCAGATTGTCTATCAGATTGACATTTTCAAATTTTACCTTTCCAAACTGCACAGTTCCAGACCCCAGAACTTTCCCTTTACTATTATTCCCAAAGGATATATCACCCCCTCCATGAATTTTGAAATCTTTGAGTAGGGCTTTACATCCTGTCATGTGCCTGGAGCCTCCACTATCTACATACCAAAGGCTATCTAAGCATGCAGAAGCTCCCTGCACATGAAGTAAAAGGATTAGTTCATTAGGGTTTCCAAAGCCAATAAGGCTTTGGATGGGGTCTCAACAGTGTCTGGGATGGGTGCAGATTGATGGACAGTGGTTAGGTCAGGGGTTTGGACAGTTTTAGGACTGTTTCTTTCTAACCACTGTTGTGGGTTTTGCCCAATTACCTGTTGGTACCCAAAAGGATGCCTGTTCACTCTAGGTTTAGAGGGCCTTTTGTAGGTCTCATAAACGTGTGGAATGCTTTGGTAAGATGATTGTTCCTTGCCTTTTCTGAACTGGTTGGCAGGAGGTGCATCAGTAACCTGAACATCTCTTTTGACAGATGTTTGGTTCAGCTGTTTTGTGACAGCTGTTTGAACTGGCACAAACAGTGGTTGATTCTTGGTGAATTTGACAGATGATGTTGATGGACTCAAGGATGTTTTTACAGTGTATTCATTCTTTTTCACATCAAAGTTTTTGAGATACACACATGCTTGAGTTTTGTGGTTTGTTTTACCACAGATGGTGCAGCTCTCAGCAGGAACAATGACACTTGTTTTGTTTAGATCATATGCTTTTAGATGAAAACAGTCTTTTGTTAGATGGTTTCTCTTTTCACAAAATTCATAAAATAGGTTATTGATCTTTTCTTTCTTCTTTCTCTTTTCAGACTCCTTTGCAACAGAGTTTTTAACCTCTGCTGGGATGTCCTTGAGATGAATGACTTTTTCTTTTGGAGCTTTAACACCATCAGTGGTTGTGAAATCCATGGGTTTAAAATTTTCAAGAATGTCACACTCATCTGACCATGTGGGTTTAAATTGGTATTTCTCAATTTCCTCAAAAGTAGAGGATCCCACTGGTCTCTCAAGTGTGATTTTGTTACCAAGTTTATCAGTGATTTTCACTTCTTGGCCATTCTTGTTTGTTGGTTTAATTTAAGATGAACCAACTTGTTTACCAGCAGTGTTTACAAGGTCATCATATTTTCTATATCCTACACCAAACTTGACATTGCTTTCAATCTATTTCTCAAGCATAACCTCATACCCTTTACAAGATTCCACCCATCTCTCACATGTGATTTGGGTGGACTCTAACTCCTTTTTGCAAAGTTGGTATTTTTCTACCATAGTTTGGAGTTGAGTTTTGGTTATGTTTTGTTCTTCTTTGAGACTGCTGATCTCTTTATCTTTTTCAGCCAATTTGTTTCTAAGCTCTTTTAATGACTTTTAAAATTTGACTTCATCAGTTAAGATTTTATCCCTAAGGTTTTCATTTACCTCTTTGATGTTAGCAAATGCAATAATGCACTTGTCTGAACACAGATTTTCAAGAACTTGAGGTGATACCTTGGCAGCAGCCATCATGGCACAATCACATTGATGATTTTCTTCATCATCAGCTCTTACTTCTTTCTCACCTGCTCTCTTTTCTTCCTCTTCTACCTTGTCTTCTTTGGACCAGGGGTCTGTCAGTGGTTCAATCAGGGTTTCTGAATTTTCTCCCAGCAGCAGTTCACCAGCAACTGCAGTAACCACTGCTTCAGTCACCTCATCCACTGTTTCAGCACTTAGCTATTCACCTTCAGTCTTTATCCCCTCTGGTATTGACTCTAATGCCATCAAACAAAATTCATCATTAGAAGGTTCATTAAAAGCATAGAGAGCAAAATTTTCATCACCAAGCTCATCAGGCATGCTGCTCCAGTCAACAAAGCCTTGAGTGAAGAAGCTTTGCTGATCTGGTTGTACCACTGCTGGAGCAGCTGTTTGAGGTGCAACAGGTTGCACTTGTGCCTGAGGGACAAGGGTTTGAGCATACTGAATTTGTGGAACAGTGGTTTGGACATAATGCACAAGCACAGGGGTTGCAGCATAATGAGCAGTGTTAACATGGGCTGCAGGGGTATATTGGGTATAGTGAACAGTGCTTTGATTTTGTGGTCTAGGGTTTGAGGTGGGATGAGTGATTATAGGACCAGTAGTTTGACTCCTGCATTCCCTAGCAAAATGACCTAGCCTATTGCACTTGTAACACTTGATTTTTGATTTATCCAACCCCACCCTTAAATTCCCATGTAACCCTGGGAATTTTCTCCCTGTTCTTTTGTAGAATTTGCTTGTTCTTACACTAAGCAAAGCCAATTGATGCAAAATGTCCATTTCTTCTAAGTCAGTGGGATCAAAGTGTTGCAAATCATTGAGTTCAAAGCACAAATTATCTGACATCTGGTTTTCACAATTTGCAGTAAAAGCATAATTTGCAGAGTGAGGATCAGGGTTGTTAAAATTTCCACCAGCAGTTATATCAATGAAGTGATCATAACCCTGATCCTTACCACTGCTACCAGATTCTTCCTGACCAAAAAGAGTTATGCTACCGAATGAATAATCATCAGCAACTTTGCCAGACTCTTGTAACTTCTTTTTCTGGTTCAACTCCCTTTCATAGGTCAGGAGTCTACCATGAAGTTGGGTCAGGGTCAGATCTTTGAACTCAGCAGAGTTTCTAGTGACAAAAGCTATGGTATCCCATTTTTCTAGTAGTGACCTACGGAACCTGCTATTTTGAGTTGAATTTGGAAATGTTACTTTAACAAGCCTTAGTTCACTAATGAGACAACTGAATCGCTTAAATTGCCGAGTCAGTGATTCACCCTTGATGTGACAAAATGTTTCATACTGCTGATTCAGAATTTCCCTATTGTTTTCAATGACTTCTTCTGTTCCCCCAAACTGTTCCTTCAGTGCATCCCATAGCTCTTTGGCACTGTTACAATGTAACAGTCCAGCATAGATCTCATTGGGTAATGCAGATGCTATGATGCTAAATGCTTTGGCATCGAGTTCGAACTTTTGAAAATCAGTTTCACTATAGTTTTCAGTTGGTTTAGGAACGAACTTCTTTGTATCCTCAGCACTTCGCACCATAGGAACATGGGGACCAAAAACAACAGACCTCCAACATCCAGTGTTCTGTTGAGCAAGGATGTGACCCATCCTTCTCTCCCAGATGTTGTATTCATTACGTTTAAGCATGGGTGGTTTAAAAAGAGAGCCAATGTTATTCTTATCATCTTGTGATTGTGACGTCATCCTGGTTGTTTTACCGACACTGATTAATCAACTTTGATGGTGATTAAACCTTGCTCTGTTTTTCAACAAAAACGAACGAACTATCAGTATCAACTTTTATGAGCTGAACTATTTACGTCAAAATGATTGTTAAATCAAATTTGACTGTCCAGGCTCTGATACCAATTGTTAGGATCTGAGTTTGATTTTGATTGTGTTTTACGTTTGAATTAAGATGAAGATGGATGAGTTGTGCAACGGAATTAAGATGGAAACAAACTTTGCACACAATCAAACGGGAGAATTGCTTTAATCACACATTTTTCACAAAGAACCGAAAGATTGAATTTATTTCAATAACGATTACAATGCAATGTCTGAATACAAACTCCCCCTCAGCCTGAGCTCAAAGTGTTTGTTCGTGCAGGAAGAAGATTTTGCAAAGAGCTGATAGAACAGTACAGAGCACTGTTCTATTTATAGGCACGAGCAAACCACTGAAGCATCTAAGCTAACGTCACCATGAAAGTGACATCTAACCTCCTAACAAACTCTAACCTCTGATCTATACAACTTCTGCTTTGCTAACTATTGCTATTACATTTCATTACATTAATACATCTAAACTACTACTGCATCCTTCCACTGATGTGAACCCAGCAGTACTTGTCCGGATCAGCAGAGCTTGACTCAAGGCAGTAGATTGAACAGCAGAGCTTTAGTCTTCCATCAGGCTTTTACTTGATCAACAGTTTGTAGGTCAGCAGTTTGTACGATCAGTAGATAGGAGGTCAGCAGATGTTGAAACCACTTTCAAGGGGAGAGACTTGTATACATAACATCTGCTTATTCTGGATCCACTGCTCTGATCCAGTTTTGGCTTTAATTATCTGTTCCTTTGATAGGGTTCAATCCCAACAGATGTTAATCTGGTTTGTTTTAATGTTTTTGTGATTTTGGCTTTGTTTTTTGGGACATAATGTACAATGTGTTGTATACGCACATGGTATGGTATAATTAATATGATTTAACGAAGTATGCAACGTACATTCAGTTGACAAACGTTATTGTATGAATATACACAAATGTAAAGGGTAAAGTGCACAGATATAAAAATGATAAGTACATGGGTAAAGCTTCAAGTTTATGTTTTCAAATGAGTTGAATAAAACAAAAAGTTGTTTTATACTTGAGATACACAAGTGTATATATGTATGTACATAGAAGTTTTAATGTGTGTACATAGGTGTATTTATGTAGTTTCAGAATTTAAGATGTGATCAAACTATATAACAAAGTATTAACTATCATTTTGAATATATTAAAGGGTTATTGAATTTTAATAATCCTAAGTTTCATATGTTGGCCAATAATAATCCCAACTTTAAAATTTCCCTCCACCAATCCCAACTTGTAAAAGTTTTGCCACCATTGATCCTTTTCAAACATATAAGAATTTGGTATCCTCAATAGATTCAATTACACCTAGAGACTCCTTAATTGATTTAAGTGCACCTATGTTAGAAAAGGATCAATGGCGGCCAAACTTTTACAAGTTAGGATTATTGGAGGGAAATTTTAACGTTAGGATTATTATCGGCCAACAGGTGAAACTTAGGATTATTAAAATCCAATAACCCTATATTAAATGATTCGAAGAAAATTGGATGGAGATATAATAGAATCTTTGATATAATAAAAGGAAATCTCCTAAAATTCCTAAAATAGAGGAAATGTGACTGCTACAATTATTGAAAACCAATTTTAAAGAAAAAAGATTAAATGTAGAATTGCAATCCTGACCTTTTCATCAACTAATCAAATGAATGGTTGAGATTTGTTCACTTTGGGTGGGGTGTGTGTGTGTGTGGGGGGGGGGGGGGGGGGGGTGGTTAGTTTTTTTTTTTTTTTTTGGTGGGGGTGGAGGGGGGTTAGGTTTTTTTGGGGGTTTTTTGATGAGGTATAGTTTTTTTTTTTTTTTTTTTTTGTGAGTTATGTTTTTTGGTGATGGTGGGAGTGGGAGTGGGTGTTTAGGTTTTGGATGGTGGTGCAGTGGGTTTTGGTTTTAGTTTTTTTAGACACTTGTTACTTTATAATATCTTATTACACTTCTTATTTTTATGAACTTTTATAGAATAACTTAACCCTATTCCACTCAACTTTTATAATTATTAAAACTTAGTTTACAAAATCACACGTCATGGTCAAGTTTCACTACCCATTGATAAAAAAACACATATATTCATAACACTGATGTCTCAAAGATATAATCATTTCTGAATATATTTTGATGACGTTCGAGATGATGCATACAAAATCCGAGAGGGCTACTATGTATTTTGATGCAAAAGCTTGGGTCGGCAAAAGTTTGTTACTTTTACGTTTTGTTTTCTTATTAAAAAGTATATGTTTTATTTTCTACATGTTTAATTTATTTAACTTTTTCCCGTTTTAGCTACATCATTATTATTTAGTTTTTATGTTTTCTTTTGTAATTTGATTAAAAAAATCTACATTGTTGGTTTTAGCTTTGATGGTACCTTAATATAGTAAACCTATTAAAATTGAAAAAGAACCCGATTATTATTATACTGTGTGTCGAATCCCCAAATTCCTGGATGACGTTCAAAGGGTCTTCGCTGACGTCGTAATATTCCAGCCCTTGCTTTCTACAAAAAAAGAAACCGTTAACCTCGTCACGGAGGGCCCCGGGGGGGGGGGGGGATCCGTGACCAAGCTCCGGCGTGAGAATAAGTAAACTTGCCGGAGAGTAAGAGAGCAACTTATTCCGATGAGTGTAGTCACCGGAGTAATCTCTATGGTGTGAATCGGGTATAAATGTGTGTGTTTAATGCAAGGAAATTATGGTCGGAATAAATGTGAGAGCATTAAGTGAAATACCTTAGACTTGTATGATAGATCGTTCTTTTACCTTCCTTATATAGCCAAGAGTCCTTATCTCTCCTATGGGATGGTACCGAGATGATCCAACGGATTCTGACTATCTTTGGGGGCTCAGACACGTGTCTGAACCCCAACGGTAGGATTGTTGCCTTCATTTAATGATATCGGCTCGGAAGTACTGTGCCAGCCGAAGATTCTTTTCCTATCACTCATTTAATGCCCCTGTGTTCTCTGAACACCTCTTTTCCCGCCCGTTTCATATAGGAGAATCCCTTAATGGGCAAGTATTACCAGTTGGGCCTACATGAGAGGAGCCCAAAATTGGTCAAGTTGAGCAATCTATTGGCCCGTTGTCACTGTGGAAACAAAGTAGATGAATAGTAACAAAAAAATACATTTAAATGTTTAATTATTATTACTAATTTACAATTTCATCTTTTAGTAATTTTAAATTCGCACATATATTTATTTATTTATTTTTTACCATTTTAAGTTGTTTGCTACGCATTGTGACGGTATTATTTATTATTATTATTTTTTTTATTATTATTATTAATATTTAATTTAAACTTTTAGTAATTTTAAAATAAATACTAAATTCGCAACTATATTTATCTATCTTTCTACCATTCCAAGTTATTTTGCTCGTGCGTTGTGATGTTACGTTACCGTGGGTATTGGATCGATATTGATTCGGCTTGTTACGGTAGTTGTATGATATATGCATTCGTTATACAAATTAACGTATGTTTTACATCGACCGAAAATTATAAAAACTAACATCGTATCGGTACCAGTGTTGTTTGAACGCTAGTTCAGATAGTCACACTACGGGTACCGATATTCATTTATCGTCGCAGATATAGTTGTATAAATGAAAATTTTCGAAACCGGAAACCATAAAAATGAATCTAGGTACCGCCGTACCGGTACCGAAGTTCCGTATGGTAGGATACAACGTCAGCTTATCGAAAGAGAAAACAATAAAATAAATATCGCTACCAAAACCGTTTGTACGTCCGGTTCACTACGGTAGCGACACCGTATCCGTTATCAAATAGGAAATCATAATAATGAATACATACCGGTATTAATGTTGTCCAGTTCAATTTGGTACGGTATTGTAGTTATATGGTGTCAGGTTATCTAAAGCAAAATCAATAAAAATAAATACCGGTATCGATGCAAATATTGTTCAATTGATTTTGGTTCGGTTTGGTACGATAGCAACATAGTGTTTGTTTTCAATAAAATCTTTATCGCAATGTTGAAAAAAAAATAAGCAAGAGCGCAAAATCAAACCAATATAAACTGGACAACATCAGTATCGTTGTCGATATTTGTTTTTATTATTTTTGATCGATGCAAGATTTTCTCTTTGGATTACAATAACGAGTGTCGGTACTATAACGAACCGAACTAATACCAACCGATTTTCCGCCACGAAGCGCAGTGGAACATAACTAGTTGCAAATTATAGCAGGAGGCCTTAGTTGCTAAAATTAAAATTAAAAAACAAACAAACTAAGCTTGAATTCATAAATATTCGGAACCTATTATTAAGAGATCGAATAAAGTTTTACTACTCTGGTCAAGGTATGAGTCTTCGGAATCTGGTTTCATTAACTTCGATTCATTATCAGCGCTTAATCAAGAACTCCATGAAATATAGCCCGCAATGTAGAGCTCTGTCGCCTATTATAATCGAGTTAGATTAATCGGTGTGTAGTAGAGCTACACAAAGGGTAGTAGGCATGAACTGCTATTGCATAAGGAGTGGACAAGACCGAGAAAGGTTTTCGGATTTCTAACGAAGCTCATTTCTTCTATGGTACGTATATGCGCCATTTGGCATTACAACGAATTTGATATCTTTTCTAAGGGGTCAGGCAACAAAGTGACTTAATTCAGACCTCTATAACACATGCCACAATGTGCAATGGTGCATTTTATCAACTAATAATAGTTCCCTTTAGAGCAAACAAAAACTCAGCAAATTATGCGTAAGCCAATTATTATTTTAATAAAAGCAAAGCTAGAAGGTTGATTGATAACACTTCACTTTCCAACCCACATGATCGTTGTTTTAAGATATTCAAAAAGAGCATACATATACTCTTCTCAAAAGGTGATCCGGCCCCCCATTAACCTCTAATTCAATTTGGCTACATTTCAAAACTTTCATCCACCCAACCATTGGCCCTGCTCTTATCAAGGACCCTACACTTCTCACCCACTTTCACTTAACCCGTAGATCATGAACTAACCCTTAGATAAAGGGTCCCACAACAAGGAAAATTTAATCATGGACTAGCATGAGACACCCATGAACCTCCACCCCTTTCCACTCCACACCCAAAAAACTTGAAATTATTGAGCCTAATGGTGACAGGAGCAAAGAGAAACGTCAATGATGGTTCCAAAAGCAAAAGTACAGAATGAGGTGCAATTATTCATCCCAAATATTTCTTTCCAAACAAAACCCACAAAGGAAAAAGGAATGAAAATATGAATATATTTGGTAACGGATAAGAAAAAAAGGGTCTAATGAGTCAAAAGTAATTGATGTTGAAATACACATGAATATTTATTTAACACACATATATATAAAGAAAACATAAGTGCATAAACTTCTAATTTAAGATAAGTGTATGGATATAGAATTACTGAATATTTGGGACATAACAAAATAAATCAGTCAAAATTTGAGTTACTAATTTTATGATTATATAATTGGAGATAGCCCACTTAACAGACATTTACCTCTTAGAAGGGAAGCTTCAAGTTCAAACCTATTTTGTAGAGTAATATTTGTCATTAAAAAAATACAAATATATAATATGATCCATGGTGTTTAATAAACAATATAAAAAATAATAGATAATATAAATTTAAAAAAAATTAAAATAAAAGAGAAAGATAAAATAATAAAAAAAACAAAAGAAATAAAAAAACTAGATAAAATAAAAAGTTTACGAAACGAAAAAACAATAGGATGGGTTTGGAAGGGTCAAAACCCTTACACTGTGTTCCAGAGATTCACTTAATTAGAGAAGAGAAAAGAATTAGAAGGAAAGAAGAGGGTAAGGGTGTTCCAGAGATTTTTTATGGGAAGAAAGGTAGAGAAGAGAAGAGATAGGGGAGTTCTTTTTAGTGCTCAGTTGTTTCCTCCCAAATTGGAAAGATTGTGAGAGAAAAGAATAATGAAAGCCATGTTCTTATTTAGGGTTCCCGTTTTACCCTCATCAAAAAAAATGGCGGGTATATCTCCCACATCCCGTCATATCTTCAACCCAATAATCGCATATCTTTAGTTATCATCATGATCTTTCCCGTATCTTCAGATTCAACTTGATAAGGGTTGTTGTTCATCTCCGTTGCTGCAACCTACTCTCCATCATTGATCAGTTATTCAGCAATCCATCTTTGAGGTAACACACCTACATCCAATTTATCACATATAGGTGTTTTAACTGTGTTTCTTAGATGAATTTTGTGAGGATATAGCTTCTTATAAGATGAATTTTTTAGGTGTGCTTATTGTTTATGATGATTTTCGTTTACTGGCTCATGTGAATTTTAACAACAAAACCCATATGTTTACCTCTCAAACTATTCACAACAAACGAAGAGCACCTACACCCATTATCATATCATCAGTTAAAAAAAATATGAAAACTGAAGAATTGAGGAAAGAATATGAAGAGGGTCCCCCTTATCTAAAATTGTGATTAAATTAACGTGTCCAATTTGGGTTTAGGCTTCTTGAATTGTTTAAGTTTGATTAAACATCGGAATGTGTGTAACAGGCATTAAACACGTGTAACTAGCACTGGTTACTCGTGCAAATCCGGTTTCGTGTCGAGTGCTGCGTTCAGTGCTTACTAGGCTGGGTTACGCGTGTGTCCCAGACCGGATACGCGTAACTAGAGTAAAAACGTGTAATAGACGCCGCAAGTGTAATTGATGCCTGAACGCCCGTAGCACAGTATCAGTAGGAGTGCTACTGGAACAAAATCGGAGATGCCATAGGCCACCAAATTCCTACTGCTGTTTGGTTTTAAGAGGAACATAAAGGCAGCTGTCGCTAATCGTTACGCGCTGCCGGATGGAGTCTAGGGTGTGTCGTTCTAGTGGTCTAGGCAGATACGGTCTGCGGCTGAACTAGTATGCTAGTTCCAGTTTGATATGTTCGTTGTGGCTGTTGTGCTTCATATATGGCAGTCATAAATTCGTACACTTGCTTTCTAAGGGGTGCAAACGAGCCGAGCCGAGCCCGAGCTCGGCCAGGCTCGAGCTCGAGCTCGATTAACTTATGAGAGCTCGGGCTCGAGCTCGGCTCCATTCGAGCTTTGTTTTCAAAGCTCGAGCTCGGCTCGTTTGTATTTTATCAAGCTCGAGCTCGGCTTGGGCTCGGCTCGTTTATTATCTATTAATTAGTATATTAAATAAAAATAATATAAATAATAGACTTTTTAGGCTTGGAAGCTCGATAAGTAAAGCTCGGGCTCGGGCTCGTTTACTAAATAAGCTTATTTTTAGGTTCGAGGTCGGCTTGTAAACAAGTTTAGGGTTTAGGGTTTTAAATCGTTAGAAACAACGCTATTATTTTCGTTAACGTACCCTGTTAGGCATAGGCACAGTCACCGGAATGCGCGTAACATGCATTAAACACGTGTAACTGGCACTGGTTACTCGTGCAAAGCCAGTTCCGTGTCGAGTGTTGCGTTCAGTGCTTACCAGGCTTGATTACGCGCGTGTCCCAGACCGGATACGCGTAACTAGAGTAAAAACGCGTAATAGACCCAGAAATGAATCTGTTATAACACTATGATTGCAAACTGACATGATTTTGCAGGTTCATTTCCTTTTCTTGAAGATAAACTTGGGTCTGAAGTCGGTAGTGCACAACCGTTGCAGCCTAATACAGAAGAATTAATAAAAGCTTTAGAAGATGTGCATCTTGGCTACTTGTTATCACGCTTCAGCGGTCTTGATACAACCAATGAATGGTCCAGTGTTCTTTCTCTTGGCGAGCAGCAACTTGCTTTTGCATGTTTGTTGCTTTCTAGACCAGACCTGGTTCTCTTGGATGAATCCACCAGTGCTTTAGATGAAGCAAATAAGGTACCTTTGATTAATTATATTCTAAGTAGTTAATGCGGTAAAAAAATCGGATATCGATCAAGGACCGATATTTGAGATATCGGTAATTGCGGTGGGATATTGGTAATTTTAATATCATGCTGATAACCAGGGGGCCGATAACCGATATATATCGGTGATATATCGGCGATATTAACTACATAGATTATATTATATTACAATTACAAAATGGGTGAAGGGTCAAAGTCAAATATTCATTGAAAATATGACCATAAATGGTTGTTGTGTTTGCAGGCTCACTTGTATGACAAAATAAACGCAGCAGGAATCACATATATAAGTATTGGGCACCGAACAAGCCTTCGTAAATTCCATAAAAAGGCCTTGCGGATATCATCGATGGATCTGGACTCTAACCCGCTGAACTGGTGCATAGAACCCTTGTAAGAAGGCTCGAACATTGATTGTTAAATGATTTTTCAAACTCAAACCCTATGATCCTCGATTATAAGGTTTCGTGGGTACAGGGTCGAACAAGGACTTACCGTGCTTAGTTACATGGTTTTGAATTATTAGATAACAGTTTGTTAATTGTATCTTTGTGTAATATTTATATTCTTCCATCTGTAATTGAGGAGATCATCAAGAGTTAAATCATTCAGGTTCCTTTGTTATCATGATCATGCCATTAATGGCATTAACAGACGGTATACTCCTGTTGAACATGTGGTTGAATTTTGAATCAAGAAAGTTTAACATGATTTTATTTACTTTAGACTACAAGATACCAAAGTGAATCTCATATTGTATCATTAATATAAATACAAATTCATTTTCATAGTTTCAATATCCCATCTTTAGATTACTTTAGGTTTAGATTAGATTGTACCTCGCATAAAATGCAGTAAAGTTTTGCAAAGAAAAGTAGCAAGATCTGCTACTGAAGCTAATATCTTTGAGTACAATAAATTTGAATTAACTTGAAGTCAAAATCAAATAATTATAATTAAAATAAAATTAATTAACAAATACTAATCGAGTCGAGCCCGAGCCGACGACGAGCTTGAAAAATTACTTACGAGCCGAGCTCGAGGTTTTAAAGTCAAAGCTTGAATCGAGCTGAGCTCGAGCTTTCATATGTTAAACGAGCTCGAGCTCAGATCGTTTGCACCCCTAGCACTATTCCTGCATGATGGGACACAAGTTTAGGTTGGATGAAATGGAGTTTAATTTGTTATTGAAGATAAAAGAATGTTTTAAAGAAGACTAGATTGTGTGGGTTATTTTTATTTTAGTATTACTTAAAAGGGTATAATAGTGAAATTGTCACTTTCCTTTCTTTTCCTCTCTACTCGGGAATGCAAAAAAATGTTTAGTTTCCTTTCTTTCCTTTCCTTTACTTGAAACTCTGAAACACACAATAATTTTTATTTGTTCCTTTCTTTTCTCTACTAAACTCTATTTCTTTTCTTTTCTTTCTTTTATTAAACTCGGGAACACAGTGTTAGACTATTTAATCACGTCGTGTCCGACATATTACATAATCAGTTGGCAACATTGTCCTCACAATGGTAAAGACCATTTCAAGAATACAACAACAATGGATAAATGCATGCTAAAAATTAGGGTTGTAAATGAACCGAACGTTCAGCGAACAGTTCGTGAACCGTTCGGCTGGAAGTTCGTTTATGTTCGTTCGTTTAATAAACGAACGAACATGAACAAGAAATTTCGTTCGATTAGTTAATTGAACGAACATGAACAGAGGTCTCGTTCGTTCGATTGTGTTCGTGAACGTTCGGTAAGGTGTTCGTGAACGTGTTCATGAACATTCGTTGAATTGCGTTCGTTTATCTTCATATGTTTGTGTTTTAATTGAAGATCTTTGTACTTTCTTATATTTAATTTGTACTTTTTATATTATTAAACTTTTATTTATTTTATTTCCCTAACAACTAAACTAGGAAACCCACTTTCACCTTGTTTATGCATCATTTCCCTTTCATTTCTCATTATTTACATCGATTAATACAATCGACCTCCGTTCCACAATAAGGGATTCAAGTTCGAGTGCTACTCTCTGGGCCGTCTATCTTTATCCTTCGTCGCGTTCGCCAAATTTATTTTTGTTCGTGAACCGTTCACGAACACGCTCATTTCCTTAATGAACGAACACGAACATAAAATCTCGTTCGGTAAGTGTTCATGAACCGTTCATGAACACATTTACTTCCTTAACGAACGAACACGAACAAGGCTTTGTTCGTGTTCGTTCGGTTCTTTTACAGCCCTACTAAAAATCAAGGCATTTCACTTGACTCTACCTCAATGGTTTTACTGAGTTATATAAACATTTACTGATTTTTATTCAAATTCTAGGTTAAATGGGAATTTTTGGGATAAAAAATGAGTTATTTTAAATCAATTTCGGCAGTTTACCGTATAACGAACCGGCCGGAACTAGGAACTGACCCAACCCGACAAATACTATAATTGAAACACGGGGAGTATTCTGGGTGGGGTTTAGCCCCAGAGGTCCGCAGTATTATAAACTCCGTGGAACATCTCACAATGGAAAGTGTTGTGTCCAGGTCTGGCACAATCACGTTTGACATGATTAGAAGGAACATCCTGAAAATGCCTGGAGAAACATCTGGTACAAAGAGAACTGAATATGATTGGAAACCCCAAGGAACCCAACAAAATAAACGCACCCGAGCGACACCCCAAGCCTATGCCATGACTACTAAAGATGCAAGAGCAGATAATTATAAAGGGACGTTACCAAAGTGCAAGAAATGTGGATTTCACCATTCGGGTGAATGTCGAACCGTGGTCTCTAATAAATGTCAGAAGACGGGGTATTACACAAGAAGTTGTAGAGCCTTTACTGATACCTCAACTCGTTCTTACCAACCCACCTGTTTTCAACCGCCAAGATCTCAACCAACCCAACAAAAACAATTACAACAACCCCAGAAACCGCAGTTGACCTACACCCGTACTTGTTTCGAATGTGGTAGTATAGAACACTTTAAAATAAATTGTCCTAAACTTAACCAAGGGCAGACGGGAAAAATGAACAAGGGATAAGCTTCTACTTCAAACCAAGGACGAGGGCGCGTTTTTGTGATCGGATCAGGTGATGCACGCCAGGATCCGAATGTGGTGACAGGTACCTTTCTCATTTCCGATCAGTATGCTTCAGTACTGTTTGATACGGGCGCAGATAGGAGCTACGTTTCCATTAATTTCTTACCCCTATTAAATATGCCGGCTATTGAATTAACAACTCCTTACTCCATAGAACTTGCTAACGGTAAACCTATAACTAGTCACCAAATCATTCGTGATTATCCTTTAATTCTTATCGACCACCAATTCCTTATTAACCTACTACCGGTAGAGCTCGGAAGTTTCGATATAGTAGTGGGAATGGACTGTTGTCCAAGTACAAGGCGGAGCTTATATGTGAGCAAAAGATTGTTAGGATCCCTTTTTCTAATGATGAAGTTATTATGGTACAGGGAGAGAAGTCTGGTACCATATTAAACCTTATATCCCACCTTAAAGTGTTGAAATGTATAAGTCAAGGATGTGATGTGTTCTTAGAAAGTGTAATGACGACCGAACCAGACAACGCAGATGGGTGGAGCTATTGAACGATTACGACTGTGAAATAAAATACCATCCAGGTAAGGCTAACGTAGTAGCCGATGCCTTGAGTAGAAAAGACCGAGTTAAGCCACTCAGAGTGCGAGCTTTTGGGATGATTGTTCAAACCAGTCTTAAAGAGCAGATTCGTAATGATCAAATGGAAGCTTTGGAGGAAGGCCAACTAAATAGCGAAAACTTACACAGAAATGAAGGGAATTTTGTGAGGAAACCAGATGAAGTGTTGTATTTCAAAAATAGGGTATGGATTCCTACTCTCCATGACCTACGTCAACTGGTTATGGATGAGGCTCACAAATCTAAGTACTCTATTCACCCCGGTACAGACAAGATGTACCACGACCTTAAGGAATTTTATTGGTGGCCATGTATGAAAAAGGATGTAGCAGAGTACGTGAGCAAATGCTTGACTTGTGCCCGGGTCAAGGCGGAATACCAGAAACCCTCGGGAATGTTACAGCAACCCGAAATACCTCAATGGAAATGGGAGCAAATCACGATGAATTTCGTGACCCACCTTCCAAAAACACCCCGAGGTCATGATTCGATTTGGGTAGTAGTAGATAGACTAACCAAATTGGCGCACTTTATTCCGATTCGTACTACCTACAACACCGAGAAATTAGCCGAGATCTACACGAATGAAATTGTGGCTAGACACGGGGTACTAGTTGCAATCATTTCAGACCATGATAGTCATTTCACTTCACACTATTAGCAACAATTACAAGAAGCTTTGGGGTCTAGAATAGACCTGAGTACGGCTTACCATCCCTAAACCGACGGCCAATCAGAACGAACTATCCAGACATTAGAGGATCTGCTTCGTGCTTGCACCCTAGACTTTGGAGGAAGTTGGGATAAGCACCTTCTACTCAGCTGAATTCACAAGAAACCTTAACAAATCAAAGGTATTAACTCAATTCTACAAGGTTTTAAGCTTGGTTTCTTGATTAAACATGGTTTAGGCCATGAAAACCTTTTTTAATCCATGATTTTTGGAAGTTTAAACATGTTTATGGGATGAATATGAACACCATATGGATTCCCTGGTGTTATATGGCAGCCATGGTTACAAATATTTGGGGTTTGATACCCTAATCAACACTTATTCGACAGAAATCGCTTAACTAGTCGATTAACCGAAAAACAATGAAATAAGGCTTGATTGATCTAAGTTCTAGCATATTTGGATTGTAATTGATGTGTAGGTGCTGAATATAGCCCACACATACTTCTGGAATCACAAGGAACGTTTGGAATCGAAGCTTGCGCTAGGTATAACATCCGAAAACCGAATCTAGGATAGGCAGAATTTTGTTTTGGCTATAACTTGGTCCGTGATACTTGGATTGATCAGAAATTTGGTGTGGTTATGAAACCTAGTGTCAAGAAGTCCCAAGTAAAATTTTAGAATTTTTGGAATTTTCTACGATTTTTGGTAAAATTGTGACTTTTTTACAAAAAGTATTCTGGAAAAATTATCAAACGGATTCAATAAATCACCAAATTTTACAGAGAAACTAAGGAACATATGAGGAATGTTTTGGGAAAATTTGGAGTCCATTGGTAGAGTTTTTATTTGGGTTAAAAATCCACGTTTTTGCGAATTTTCGGTAGCCGGAAAGGAACCGAAATGAAATCGGAAAAATTTTAAAATTTTTGGACATGTTTATGGAAACATAAGGGATGTCCAGGAATTTTTTGGGAATTTTTGGATCATTATGGTAATTAATGTTAATTATGTGGTTAAATATGGTTTTGTAAATAATATATTTAGACAAGTAAAAAGCCAAAATAAATTCCCAGAAAGTTTTCCCATAATCTACTGATTTTTACTGAGTTATATAAAACTTTACAGATTTTTATTCGAATTCTAGGTTAAATGGGAATTTTTGGGATTAAAAATGAGTTATTTTAAATCA
This sequence comes from Helianthus tuberosus, assembly GCA_030545235.1. Lineage (NCBI taxonomy): Eukaryota > Viridiplantae > Streptophyta > Magnoliopsida > Asterales > Asteraceae > Helianthus > Helianthus tuberosus. The sequence goes on from CM060452.1 coordinate 147,759,912, forward strand.
ATTTCGGCAGTTTACCGTATAATGAACCGGCCGGAACTGGGAACTGACCCAACCCGACAAATACTATAACTGAAACACGGGGAGTATTCCGGGAGATTCCAGGGCGGATTGGACACTCGGGGTGTGTCCAATACCAGTTCGAGAAATCCCCGACGGTGGAAACGGAAACTCAAAATTGGGCAACCTGGACTCCCCAAACACCCAAACTCCCTTGATGAAAAGTTAATCATTCTTAAATATCAACATGTTGGCACTATTGGTATTCCCGTACCATTTTCCGAACATGTTAAACCACTGACATTGGCTGGCACGCGAACCGGTGCCCGGAAGCCAAACTGAAACTAATACTACCCTGACATCCATCACCATACCAGTATCATATAGGCTCAATCTGGAGTGAAAACTCCTGACAGAATCCAAGTTATACCTGTTACGACTTAGATACTGACGTAAGCCCATATTTGCATACGTGATTCTGGAAGTTGACTCAGTTGCTTGTTTACATCCTGTGTGAAACTACGACATACACTGTGAGTTTTACTTCCCCGTTTTCAAACTATTTTCCTGTTTTACATGGGGTGAAATACATGTTACATACGTTTATACGTGCACATATATACATGATATAACGTGAATTATCTGAGTAAACACTAGTACATGAAAAGTCCCCACAGACCCAAGTGATTAACCGTAGCCCGGGGAATGTGTAAATAGTACTATTGGTCCGACAAACCCAATTGCGATGACCAGGAACGCCATATGATACATACGCAATTGTACATGTTCGAGCATAGGCTATGGGGTACTAGCCATAGCTACACAGGGGCAGTGCCGTGGTGGTTGACTACGGGGTTGAGTTGACAGTCAAGGCTTCACTTGTGGGCTCAGTATATATTCAATTAAATGTACCAAACTTGAACTATAATTTCATCTATTTAATACAAACTAAAACAGTGAAACTCACCAACTATGTTTAGCTGACCTTTTCCAAATTATAACATGTTTTTCAGGCAAAACAAAGGAGGAATAAGCTTGTAGGAGTTCCAAGTTTTGAGTATGGCTAATACGTGAATAGAGGCATAGCTACTAGTGCCAGACTACTTGTGGGAAAACTTAGTTGTAACTTACGTGTGGTTGTGTTAATAAATAATGTAAACGAAACACGTTGGTAATGTATAATATAACATCTTTATGAGCAATGTGTCTGTTCCATGTGTCTGTTGCTCCCCGCGTGCGCTTCCGCTGCGAGTCGGGGTGTGACACATCTCCACCAATCCCCAACTCTCCGACGACTCCAATCACAAACCCTAGAACCTCCTCCTCCACCACCTATTCTCTCCGGTAAGAACACAATCTCTCCCTTCAAACACGCATCCTTCAATCATTATCAACATAATCAACTCAATAACTTCAATAATCAACACACTTAAGTATTTTCATTTACAGCATTCGATTCGATCTTTTTAGACTATATATATTTCCAATTTGTTATTCAATTGTTCTAGAAGCCTCTTTGTTTATATTGTGTTGTTGATTGATTGAAAGTTTGAAATTCAGTTGTTGTTGGGCTTCTCCTGGTAAAAAGGATGTTGAAGATTGCAACAGTTCAGGGAAGAAAATGTTGGCTCAAAAAATCAGACAAAAGGTATAAAGTTTCAAGGGTTTACAATATTTTATAAGAATTTGTTGTTAATTAGTTGATTTTGGATGCTAGGATGATATTGGATCTAAACTTTGTTGCTTTTTGGTGAATTATGGTTGCCGACATTTTTTTTCTTTGATATTGTAGTAGTGCAGTAGTGCCCCTCCTCAATTGCAGTCTCTTCATGGCTTCCTCTATCAGAATAGTCGTTGTCGGAGACTTGGTGAGTGTTTGTCGTGTATGCGTGTTCAATGGATGTTGACCTATTAATGACCTGAATTGCTTGATTTTTGAAGCATGATGATTGGGATCTACAGGAGGATTCGAAGGTTCTTAAGTTGTTGTAGGTAGTTATGTCTTTAATTTTGTGTTATTATGTCATAGTAATTACTTCTGATTCTGGAATTTGAGGCGTACTTAAAAGGATTATGAGAGTAGATGATGAGTAGGTTAGTTTGCCTTTCAAAAATAACTATCATTTGGTGACTTTAATCATTTGGTAAATCCAGATTATGGGAAGAAGCCTTATACATCTACTTGAGTGGATATCAAAGTTTTCGTCGGCTATTGCTGAGTTGGAGGATATCAAAGTGAAAAACATCTGCTTGTTGTGAAACATGTATTTAGCAAAGTTCTGTTTTATGTTTTGGACCCTCTGTTTGTCGTAAACAAATGTTAGAAAATAAAAACATTGGTTTATGGAGAAAACAGTGGTTGCTTTTTTTGCAAACAGTGGTTTGACTTAGCTCAAACAGACTTTTGAACCATTAAGAATCAAAGTTTGCAAACAGTGGTTTAAATTTGGTCAAACAAACTTTTTTTGCAAACAGTGGTTTTACTTTGGTCAAATAGTGGTTGCTCCTGTGACTGAGAACGGTGCACAAGAGACTGGAGACAATCCTGTTCAGATGGAGGTTGATACCAAGGTAATTTTTCGGGAATTCTTATTGTGAATGTAAAATTTAGTTTTTTTTTTAATTTATTTTGTTGTGCCATGTAGAGGCTCCAAAAAAAGGTCAAAAAAGTCAGCATACCAGTTTCTGAGTTGGTCTATGGGGCAATGCTAGCTATTGATGTGGAGAAAGCAATAGAACACGAGTTTGAAATGGCGTTGCAGGACCGAGTTATGGAAAGCAAAAAAGTCACCAATGTCCTTGGGTCGGCCAATGCATCGGGCTGGTACAGTTTTTAATTAACCTCTTTTTTTCCATTTTGATTTAAGTAATCTGTAATTATCTTGTGGTTCAGCGCATAGTTGTTAATAGTGATGATAGCGAGCGCGATAGCGAATAACGTAGCGTAGCGCTGGATCATTGCTATCTGATGTTTAGCGCTCAATAGCGCCACCTAGGGTTTTTATTTTCTTTTTAAATATTAAAAAACGAAATTTTAGGAATTTTAATCGACCAAACAGCTATAATCTTCACCAATTGCATAAAAAACCATAAATTCAAGAATTAAATTTTGATTTTTTTGAAAAAAAATTCTAATACTTTATCGCTAAACATCAGATAGTGCTCGCTATCTCATCGCTACCACTACGTAGCATATAGGTAGCTTGTCGCTATTATCGCTATTCACTATTAACAACAATGATTCAGCGGAATTATCGTTTCTTTTTATTTAATTAATCTACAAAATTCAGATATTGAAGTGTAACCTAGATATTGAATTGTATATTTGAATAAGTTAGTTTGAAGTTAAAAAAGAATAAAACTGGTAAAATTAAGCACTTTTGTGTCATAAGAACATGTCAGATTATTTACTCTTAAACCAAACATCATTTTGTTTATTGTATGTTACATTTAAAAGCTTAAAACCATTACATACTTAAAAAACTTCTATAGCATTTAATTGGTATTTCAAACTACACTATATAATGATTTTCTTTTGTACTAAAGATTTTCTTTAGTTCCAAGCATTGTAACAGAATTATTCTTGCGTCACATGATAGTGCACACCCTCCCCTTACCACACATTCATTATCATAATCATCAAACACACTCATACAATAATTCGCCAAATGCGGTGGTAGAGGATAAAAAACTGGCGAATATGATTGTGCATATTTGTACACCGGTGGTGTATAACATGAAGATTTGGTATTGGGGAACTACCCCATATGCTGAAGCAGTTTTCACGGCCCCCGACCCGGTTTGACCCTGTTTGACCCGTTTCAGGAGCCGCGGGACAGAAATCTCGTGGTATTTATTTTAATTGAGTTTAACAGCGGAAGTTTTCTTCAGGATCTTTTTAAAACTGAAATTTCCCGATTATTTTATTTCACAATTCGGGATAAACCCCGGTAATTTACAATCCTATGATTTCACGGAGAAATCTTTATTTTACAAAACATGTTTCTTTCTTTTATTATGAGCCACTTCCTTAAGCTTGTAGTGCTTCACAGCACTTTTCCTTGGATTACAACAGATCACCTGAAACATGTTTGAAAAAGGTTTTGTCAGCGGGAAATACTGGTGAATCATTCTTTTTACTAAAATGACACATTTGTTATAATTTACAGTATTAAGGGTGATTACATTGTTTCTATATCAACCAACTACCCACAGTATTTGTCACTCGACCGGATCTGTGACTATGGTCATATCACCATTGGCCACCCGTTTGTCCAATGGCAAAGATTATCAAGTAATGTATACAAAACCCCACATACTGGCTGTAATTTGGTGATTACAAAGACTTAATCCCTGTAATTATAACTTTGAAAATAAACATGATTTTGAAAGTAATTTGATAAAAAGAGAATGACTCACATTGCAGATTTAATTGAGCAGGGCCTAGCCTACTGATTAGCCTTTTGACCTAAATTTAATAACATGCACACGAACTCGGTTAGTAACTAATACAGCATTTACGATAACTCACGAGATTAAACCTTCACTACGAATGACAAAGTGCGATACTTAAACATCCATCGAATTAACGACGAATGACAAAGCATAAACCCTAATGTGGGCAGCACTTAAACATCCATTGGATAGTTTAATCGATCGGACATTGAATCGTAGCAGCGATCGAGTTAATACCCGGTATCGGAGCAGCACCCGACTAATTAAAGTTGTATTTTCGACTTTAGAGTAGCCTGACTTTGTTTTTAAGTTTTAATTTCGACACCAGTGGATTGTGCAAGTGATGGCCTATTTATAGGTAAAATTAGGGTATGTCGTGGCCCGCGCGTAAACCACAACATAACCTTTATGCGGCCCGCGTGGCCGCCCTGTCTATGAGCAGCTTTGACCAGTCACCAGTAGGTGTGACACGTAGGCGACACTTGGACCCGGAACACTTATCCGGTCAAACATGAGTTGACGCGGCCTGCGTAAGACATGCCTTTTCTCTTACGCGGCCCGCCTGAGACCCAATATTTTGTTTTTTCTTGATTTTTTGATGTAGGGTAAGGTTTCAGGGGTCTGGTTTATACTTACGGGTATTTTTAGGATAATTTTAAGAGTCCTTACATCCTCCCCACCTTAATTAAAATCTCGTCCTCGAGATTTACTGGAATAAGTGAGGATACTTTCGCTTCATTTCTGATTCTAGTTCCCAAGTGTATTCTGATCCTCTCTTTGAATCCAACTTGACTTTGACAAGTACTAACCGTTTGTGTTTGAGAAACTTCACCTTTCTGTCTTCTATTTGAAGAGGTTTCTCAACAAATTTTAACTTTTCGTTTACCTCTATATCTTGGAGAGGTACTACCAAAGATTCGTCTGATAAGCATTTCTTGAGGTTGGATACATGAAATACGTTATGTACTCCAGCTAACTAGTCTGGTAGTTGTAAACGATAAGCAACTGGTCCTATACGTTGGATCACTGGAAATGGTCCTACGTATCTTGGACTTAGCTTTCCTTGCTTACCGAATCGAACTATTCCTTTCCAAGGAGATACTTTCAATAGTACTTTGTCTCCAATTTGAAATTCCAACGGCTTCCTTCTATTGTCTGCATAACTTTTCTGACGATCTCGAGCTATCTTCAATCTTTCTTTGATCTGAGTGATCTTATTAGTGGTTTCTTGCACAATTTCTGGACCTGATAATTGACTTTCTCCTATTTCTGCCCAACAAACTGGAGTTCTGCACTTTCTTCCATATAGTGCTTCAAATGGGGCAGTTTCGATACTTGAATGATAACTATTGTTATAGGAGAATTCAATTAATGGCAAGTGATCATCCCAGTTTCCACCAAAATCTATTACACATGCTCTAAGCATGTCTTCCAGAGTTTGGATTGTCCTTTCACTTTGTCCGTCTGTCTGAGGATGATATGTCGTACTTAAATTTAGTCGGGTTCCCATTGCTTTTTGGAAACTTGTCCAGAAATGGGAAGTGAAACGACTATCCCGATCCGAAACAATGGAGAGTGGAACTCCATGTAAGGATACAACTTCATCTACATACAATTTTGCCAATCTTTCCATACCAAAGGTTTCTTTCATAGGTAGAAAATGAGCTGATTTGGTTAATCGGTCCACAATTACCCAAATCGCATCATTACCTTTTCTGGTTTTGGGCAACTTAGTAACAAAATCCATTGTTATGAGTTCCCATTTCCATACAGGCATTTCTAGTTGTTGTAGTAGACCTGAAGGTTTCTGGTGTTCTGCCTTAACTTGTGAACAAGTAAGACACTTAGAAACATATCGAGCTATATCCTTTTTCATTCCTATCCACCAAAAGTTGTTTCTTAAATCTTGGTACATTTTATTGTTTCCTGGATGCATGGTATACCTAGATTTATGGGCTTCTTCTAAAACCTTATTTCTTAATTCTCCCTGCTTAGGTACCCAAATTCTTCTTTGGTGGAATCTCCAAATTCCATCAGATCCTTGTTCTAATTCTTTTATTCTTCCTTTCATTCCTTCAGCATCATCCTTGATTGCTGTTTCTTGAAAATGCTTCAGTTGTTCCATTAAATCTAACTATAGATTTAATCTAAGAGCACGGACCCGTCGTTGTTTCTCATGATATTTACGACTTAAGGCATCTGCAACTACATTTTCCTTTCCTTCGTGATATTGAATATCACAGTCGTAATCACTTAGGATTTCCATCCATCTCCTTTGCCTCATGTTTAACTCTTTTTGCCCAAATATGTACCTTAAACTTTTATGATCTGTATAGACAGTAAATTTACTTCCGTACAGATAATGCCTCCAAATCTTAAGGGCAAAAATTACGGCTCCTAATTCTAAATCATGAGTCGTATAGTTTTCTTCGTGCTTTTTCAATTGCCTTGAAGCATATGCAATTACCTTCTTGCGTTGCATTAGCACACATCCTAATCCTAGTTTTGAAGCATCACAATATACTTCAAAATCTTCAGTCCCTTCTAGTAAAGCTAGGATTGGAGCATTTGTTAATTTCTGCTTCAAGATTCTAAAGGCTTCTTCTTGTTTAGGTCCCCATTCAAACTTAACTGCTTTACAGGTTAGCTTAGTTAATGGTACAGTTATCTTGGAAAAATCCTTAATAAACCGTCTATAATATCCAGCTAAACCTATAAAACTTCTAATTTCCATTGCGGTTTGCGGAACCCTCCATTTGGTAATTGCCTCTATCTTAGCAGAATCTACATGAATGCCTTCATGATTCACCACGTGTCATAGGAATTGCACTTCTTGTAGCCAAAATTCACACTTCGAGAATTTGGCATAAAGCTTTTCTTTTCTTAACAAAGTTAAGAGTGCATGCAGGTGCTGACAGTGTTCTGTCTGACTTTTGGAATAAATAAGTATATCGTCTATAAAAACAATTACAAATTTACCCAAATACGGTTTACAGATTCTATTCATCATGTCCATGAATGCAGCAGGAGCATTCGTTAATCCAAAGGGCATGACTGTAAACTCGTAATGACCATACCTAGTCCTGAAAGCAGTTTTAGGTATGTCTTCTTCTTGTACCTTCAATTGATGATATCCAGAGCGTAAGTCAATCTTAGAAAAGTATCTAGCTCCTTGAAGTTGATCGAATAGATCATCAATCCTAGGTAATGGGTATCGATTCTTAATTGTAACCTTATTCAATTCTCTATAATCAATACACATTCTCATTGAACCATCCTTCTTCTTTACAAACAACACTGGTGCTCCCCATGGGGATGAGCTAGGTTGTATGAATCCTTTGCTTAGTAATTCATCTAATTGCTTTTTCAGTTCTAACATTTCAGTAGGAGCTAACCGATAAGGTGCCTTGGCTATCGGTGTAGTTCCAGGAATTAGATGAATTCTAAATTCTACTTCCCTATCGGGTGGTAATCCAGGTAACTCTTCAGGAAATACATCTGAGTATTCTGAGGCTACAGGAATTTCCTTAAGTTCTTTACCCTTAGTACTAATGATTACTGAAATTATATATACTATTATTTGCTTTCGTTCATAACTAGCAACTTTCATTACTGATATGAACTTCATGGGTTTACGTGGTTTATCTCCTATAATCCTGATTACTTCTCGGTAGGTGCCTGAATTTCTATAGAATTTTTATCACAAAGGATTCGAGCATGGTTGGCTACTAACCAATCCATTCCTAACACAACATCGAATTCAGCTAATTTCATAGGTAACAGGTTTGCAGAGAATTTATGACCTAAAAGTTCTATATTTCCTTCCCACAAAACCTTATCTATTTTAACTGAATTCCCATCTGCAGTTTCGACTGTAAAAATCTGCCTAAGGTTGATTAAAGGTAAATTAAGAGCTTGGCAGAATGAAGTATTGATAAAACTTTGGTTTGCACCAGAGTCAAATAATACTTTTGCATAAACATTGTGAACTAGGAACGTACCAGCTATCACGTCAGGAATTAACTCGGCTTCCTGAGTAGTTAACTGGAAGGCTCGAACATTCTTCTTGGTAGCTCCATCGGCCGGCTTGGCTTTGTTGTCTGCTGGTTTGACCAATTTAGGACATTCTGTTTTGAAATTCCCATTTTCTCCACAGTTATAGCAGATCCTTGTTTTCCTTCTGCAGTCTTCTTCACGATGTCCTATGGCTTTGCAAAAGTTGCAGGTCACATTACATCTTCCATAATGTTTCTTTCTGCAATTCTTGCAGAACGGTGGATTTGAGGATTGCCCTGTTCCTCTTTTCTTGAAGCTGTTATTATTACCTGTACGAAATCCTTGGGTAATTTTCTGAGCCAGTTCCTTTTTCCTATTCTCATCTCTTGTGCGTACCAGTTCATCAGTGAGGGTATTAGCTAATTCTCATCGTCAATAGTGCGAGGTCTCGCAGCTTTAACGATATTGCGGATTTCGCTAATTAATCCCCAAATATAGCGAGAAATGAGTACCGGTTCTGGCGAAGCCAGTGTTGGTACCACTCTAGCATATTCAAAGAATGTCGAAGTATAACCGCGACAATCTACACCCAGCATTCGATGATTTAGGAACTTATTTGCCATTTGATCTTTTTCATATTCGGGACAGAATTTTCTTTCTACAAGATTCTTAAATTCTTCCCATTTCATGGCATATGCCTCGATCCTTCTTTTAGCTTGTAATGCTGTGTTCCACCATTCTAGCGCCCCTTCTTTAAAAAGATTTGACGCATATATATAACTTGATCTTCCTCAGCACATTTACTTATGGTGATCACCGCCTCAGTTTTCTCTAACCAACGCAGTGCTGCAATAGCCCCTTCATTACCTGCAAACTCAGCTGGTTTACAGGCAAGAAATTCTTTGTAAGTGCAACCAGGTGTTGCAGCTTTCATTTTCTTGAAAATTGGGGCTTACAGATCATTATTGTTATTATTAATATGATTGCCTCCTCCGTTTATACTATTACTAAAATTGTCGCCTTGTGTACATTTACTAGGAATGATTGATTGGGGTTTAACAGGTTTCTTGGCAGCAGCAATGATTGCTGGAATAGCATTGGCTATTCCTTGTGCAACGATATCCTCGATATCTTGCCTATTTAACAATTGCTCTTCCTGATTTTGCTCAGATTGATTTACTTCATTTACTGGTTCATTACCAATGTTTGCCATCTGATAATTAATATAGAATAAGAAACAATCCAATATAACATTTAATCACACATAATTATGTAAACAAATATACAAGCAAAATTGTAAATTTTCTTTTATTTTATAGATTATATTATGCTTCCATATACATTTTTATCTTACAGCCGTTTTATTGTTTATTTTACACATACTGATTTTTATTAATATTACTGTTATTATACAAACACATATTCACTACCCACTTCTCCCTCGTCAACTTGCATCTTTAATAACGATGTTCCCTTTCATCATATTTCCATGAAATTTGTCCTCCTGTCTCTCGGATCCTATTCCCAACATCCATTAGTTCTTCGCCAAAATGGCGGAGTTCAACCATATTCTCATTACTCATCGGTGGATTTGGTAGAGGTTCTGGATCGAACTGGGGAAGAAATGAATAAGGACTGTTGAGCAGGTTTTGAAACTGCCAATCATTAGTCCACCACTCATCCATTCCTAGAGGTTGGGTGTGGATTATTGGTTCTGGGATTGCTGGTTCCAAATTTATAGGGAGTTGATTTTCAATAGGATGAGAGTAGAAGTTATTATTGACAGGCCTGACTATATCACAGCTTGCCAATGCGCGATCCAATTCATCCTGAAACGGTAACTGATCAACTAGTCTAGAGCTTTCCCCGATTTCTAGCTGGGTTTGTCTAAAACCTCCTCCAATCTCTATTTCCTTCTGTCTAGAACCTTCTCCAAATTCCATTTCCATTTTCCTAGAATCTTCCCTAACTTCAATCCCCTTCCCTTTATCTAAGGGATTTTATATTTTAGGAAGTCTCTTAGCTGGCTTTCTCCTACGTACACGCCTCCCCCATACGAATCTCTTTCTTTTCTTAGGTTTTGGCTTTTCCAGAGGTGGAGCGTTGAATTCCATAGGTTCTTCTATGTCTGGTATATACCTATTGAAATCTCTGGAAACCTCTATTTTTACCGGATAGAGATTTAGGTCTTGAAGGGCTTCAGACAAGTCGTTCATGCTGTTTAACATATATGCAAAATACACAAAATGCTAAGTTAAAATTTTATAACAAAATTTTATGGATAACCTTTAAATTTTATTGCATACCGTGTAACACAAAAGATAACTAAAAATTAAAACATACTGAGGTTTACTTGTAAACTTATTTATTTACTGGATAAGGTTTCTAGTTTTGTAGGTGATAAGGGTACTAAAACTTGAATATTTAAAGATTTGCATTTACTGCTACAGTGGCTAGCATATAAAGATCTGCCTATTTTTCATCTAACTTGTCTTCCCATGGTGATTTACTGGTTAATTCCTGGGTTTCCTTTTTAACTTTCTTTTCTCAGGCTTTCTTTATTTTCTCCTGACTTTTCCTAATAATAAAATTTCTCTTATTAGGAGAAAGTGGTTCCTCATAGTGTGCTTTATGAACAAAGATTCCTTCATCCGGATCTGTTAAGTATTTTGAGGATTTTGTTTGGGATGAACTTCCCTTCTCGTTGGAAGACCTATCTAATTTAAGATAGATATTTGAAAGCTTTTGCTTACCCATACTGTAACTAGCAAATAATCAATTAATAAAACACACAATCACAGAATAACAATTTAGAAAAATTAAGTATTTTCTAAATACTTAAATAGGCTTAAATCAGTGGCTCTGATACCACATTTTTCTGTCACGGCCCCCGACCCGGTTTGACCCGTTTCAGGAGCCGCGGGACAGAAATCCCGTGGTATTTATTTTAATTGAGTTTAACAGCGGAAGTTTTCTTCAGGATCTTTTTAAAACTGAAATTTACCGATTAGTTTATTTCACAATTCGGGATAAACCCCGGTAATTTACAATCCTATGATTTCACGGAGAAATCTTTATTTTACAAAACATGTTTCTTTCTTTTATTATGAGCCACTTCCTTAAGCTTGTAGTGCTTCACGACACTTTTCCTTATATCACAACAGATCACCTGAAACATGTTTGAAAAATGTTTTGTCAGCGGGAAATACTGGTGAATCATTCTTTTTACTAAAATGACACATTTGTTATAATTTACAGTATTAAGGGTGATTACATTGTTTCTATATCAACCAACTACCCACAGTATTTGTCACTCGACCGGATCTGTGACTATGGTCATATCACCATTGGCCACCCGTTTGTCCAATGGCAAAGATTATCAAGTAATGTATACAAAACCCCACATACTGGTTGTAATTTGGTGATTACAAAGACTTAATCCCTGTAATTATAACTTTGAAAATAAACATGATTTTGAAAGTAATTTGATAAAAAGAGAATCACTCACATTGCAGATTTAATTGAGCAGGGCCTAGCCTACTGATTAGCCTTTTGACCTAAATTTAATAACATGCACACGAACTCGGTTAGTAACTAATACAGCATTTACGATAACTCACGAGATTAAACCTTCACTACGAATGACAAAGTGCGATACTTAAACATCCATCGAATTAACGACGAATGACAAAGCATAAACCCTAATGTGGGCAGCACTTAAACATCCATTGGATAGTTTAATCGATCAGACATTGAATCGTAGCAGCGATCGAGTTAATACCCGGTATCGGAGCAGCACCCGACTAATTAAAGTTGTATTTTCGACTTTAGAGTAGCCTGACTTTGTTTTTGAGTTTTAATTTCGACACCAGTGGATTGTGCAAGTGACGGCCTATTTATAGGTAAAATTAGGGTCTGTCGCGGCCCGCGTAAACCACAACATAACCTTTACGCGGCCCGCGTGGCCGCCCAGTCTATGAGTAGCTTTGACCAGTCACCAGTAGGTGTGACATGTCGGCGACACTTGGACCCGGAACACTTATCCGGTCAAACATGAGTTGACGCGGCCCGCTTAAGACATGCCTTTTCTCTTACGCGGCTCGCCTGAGACCCAATATTTTGTTTTTTCTTGATTTTTTGATGTAGGGTAAGGTTTCAGGGGTCCGGTTTATACTTACGGGTATTTTTAGGATAATTTTGAGAGTCCTTACAGCTGTCGAGGTAAACATTTAATTAATTAGTAGCTGGAATGTGTGTATATATATTATGTCATAAATAAATTTTATTGTGACGCTTGTGTTATGCAATTGATTGTTTTGAAATTTATGATATGATCATAAACCATCAAGTTTAATCACAATGAGTTGTGATTTTAAGAGAAATAGTAATAATCACAATGAGTTGTGATCGAAGAAGAAAGAGTAATATTCACAATGAGTTTTGATCATAGAAAAAGAGATAATTATTCACTATGAGTGCTGATTTTAAAATAATCTTTTAATCACAATGAGATGTGATAAGAGATGGAATATAGAATTCATGAAACAGATTGGTGCTGGTAATCCAAGAATTTCAATGTGTTTTGGATGAGATAAAACATTGTTATATATTGACATTCAGTCGCAGATCAAAGCTTTTATATTATAGGTTAAATTGTAAATTTTGCACATTTATGTGTCGAAATTCTACACAATAATTAGTCAAAATTCTGCACATTTACAAGTCAAAATTCTACAGTATATTGGATCAAAATTCTGCACATTCATAAGTCGAAATTCTACAAAATAATGGATCAAAATTCTGTACATTTATGTGTCGAAATACTGTTGTATAAAGGGTCAAAATTCTGCACATATATAAGTCGAAATTCTCCAGTATAATGGATTATAATTATGCAAAGTTATGAGTCAAAATTCTGCAGTATAATGTGTAATAACTCTCACCAAAAGTCATAATTATTAAATTAATTAGTCCAAAAGGAAACCCTAATTGAGACACCCAAGTGATTCTGAACAAACCCTGAAATTTTCATAATTTTCAGAATCAGGATTAGGGCCCCTAAAACTCAGGGGGGGTTAAACCCTATGGACGATTATCCATTTTAAACGTTGGCAACAAGGAATTATCGAAAACTGTCAACTCAGCCAAGCTAGTGCCAACCGTGGCAACCCTATAGCTAAAAATAGGTCTCACGCGGCCCGCGTGAGAATAAGCTTAACCTGAGGCGGGCCGCGTAAGGGTGAAATTTCACCTATAAATAGTGGGGTTTGGGACTTGAATTCTGGTACAGAAACGACGTACAAATTCGCAAAATTCACTGAGTTACGTTCGAATTACTATACCAACACACACGGGTCTCGAAATTCTGCCACAATACCGGGTATTAGCATAATCGCTGCTACGATTCATTTATCAGACGATCAAGATATCCAATGCATGTTTAAATGCCGCCCACATTAGGGTTATACTTTATCGTTCGTCATTAATTTGACGGATTGTCGTTAATTCGATAGGTAAAGTATTATACTTTCTCGTTCGTTGTTAAATCAACGGATCATCGTTAATTCGATGGGTAAAGTATTATACCTTGTCATTCGTTGTTAATTCAACGGATCATCGTTAATTCGATGGACAAAGTATTGCATTTTGACATTCATTGTGAGAATTTGATCTCGTAAATTATCGTAATTGCTGGATTGATTACTAACCCAGTTTTGTGTGCATTGTTATTATATTAGGTTAACAAGGCTAAATCATAGATTAGACTCTGACCATATTAAATCAGCAATGTGAGTCATTCTCTTTTTATCAAAATACTTTTCAAATCATGTTTATTTCAAAAGTTATAATTACGGGAATTAAGTCTTTGTAATCACCAAATTACAGCCGGTATGTGGGGTTTTGTATACATTACTTGATAATCGTCACCATTGGGGCAGCCAATGGGGGATATGACCATAGTCACAGTCACCATTGGACGAATGGGCCAATGGGTCTAGTGACAAGTACCGTGGGTAGTTGGCTTGATATCAGAAACATTGTAATCGCTCTTAATACTGTATATTATAACAAATGTATCATTTTAGTAAATAGAATGATTCACTCAGTATTTCCCGCTGACAAAACCTTTTTCAAACATGTTTCAGGTGATCTGTTGTAAATTAGGAAAAGTGCTGGGGAGCATTTCAAGCTTAAGATAGTGGCTCATTATAAAATAAAGAAATAAGTTTTGTAACATAACGATTTCCTAGAAAAACCATACTATTGTAAATTATCGTGGTTTTATCCCGAATTGTGAAATAAAATAATCGGGTAAAAGTTTTAGCTTTAAACGATCCTGTTTCCGCTGTTAAACTCAATTAAATCAATACCGCAGTATTTCTGTCCCGCGGCTCCTGAAACGAGTCAAACCGGGTCGGGGGCCGTGACAGAAAAAGGTGGTATCAGAGCCACTGGGTTAAGCTAATTAAGTATTTAGAAATACTTAATTTTTCCTGATTACTATTATGTGATTATTTGTATTATTAACTGATTATTTGATTATTTGTTAGTTACAGTATGGGTAAGAAAAAGCTGTCAAGCATCTATCTTAAATTAGATAAATCATCTAATGAGAAGGGAAGTTTATCCCGAACTAAATCCTCGAATCAGGCTGAAATTCCTGAAGAAGGAATATTCGTGCGAAAGGCACAATACGAGGAATCACTTTCTCCTAAAAGGATGGAAATGATTATTAAGAAAAGTAAAGAGAAAATCCGAGAAAAGAGGATTAAACGAGAAACTCAAGAATTAATTGATAAATCACCTTGGGAAGATAAACTAGATGAGAAATGGGCTAATTTATATATGCTAGCCATCGTAGCAGAAAATATAAATCTTTAAAGTTTAGCACCCTACTCTCACAATCTAGAAACTCTGCGTGATAAATAAAATTTGAAACCTAAGTGTGTTTGTCAGTTATCTTTGTAATCGACTAGTACACTGTGTGTAATAAATTACAAAGTTATTTGTAAATTTTAACTTAGTATTTTATGCATTTTGCATATATGCTACACCAGCATGAGTGAAATATCCGAAGATTTTCAGAATCTTAATCTTTATCCCGTAACTGTCGAAGCTTCCAAAGAATATATTAGCTACTATCCCGATATTGAACAACCAGTAGAATTCAAGGTTCCACCTTTAAGCAAGCCAAAACAGAAGAAAAGAACTTATGTAGGATGGAGGAAAATTCGTAAGAAGAAGCCAGCTAAGAAACTGCCCAAAATAAATAATCCTTTGAAAAAGGGAAAAGAAGTTATAACCGGAGAGAGTTCTAAACCACAAGAAATGGAAACTGGAGACAAAGAGAAGGATAAGGAGATAGAAATACAAATGGAGGAAATTACTAAAGAAGTAGTAATGGAAGTTGGGCAAGGGTCTATACCAGCTCAGAGAGAAATCGGAGAGAGTTCCAATCCAAACCAGGAGAGAACTTTTCAAGATGAGATAGACTTCCTGTTGGCAAGCTGTGAAACCATTCAGCCTGTCAATAATAATAATAATAATATTTTTAATTATCCTCTTGTAAACCAACTCCCTATGAATTGGGAACCAGCAATTCCAGATCCAATAGTCCACTCCCAACCCATAGGAATGGACGAATGGTGGACGAACGATTGGCAATTTCAAAATATTGTCAACGATCCTTACTCTTTTCTTCCACAATTCGATCCAGAACCATTACCTAATCCACCCATGAGCAATGAAAACATGGCTGAACTTCGCCACTTTGGCGAAGAGTTGTTTGATGCTGGAACTAGAATCAGGGAGATAGGGGGACAGATTGCTTGGAAGTACGACGAAAAGGAAATGCGTTTTTAAAACAGCAAGTAACGAGAGATAGTACGATGATAAAATGGTAGTTGTATAATAGTATTAGTAAGTTAGTCTGTAAATAACCAATAAAACTCTGTATGATATCTGTGAGTAATGATGCATGCTATGATAGATATATATAAAATGAAATCGAAAGATCGATTATTTTGACTATATCTGTATTATACAATTTTATGATTGTTTGTATATAATTATTATTTGTCAGTTACTAATAAAATTTATATATATACATTATCAGATGGCAAACAGTGATAATGAACCCATTAATGAAGTTAATCATTCTGAACAACATTCAAGAGATCAATATATGACTCGGCAAGATATCGAAAACATTGTTGCTCAAGGGATAGCCAATGCTATTCCAACATTCGTTGCTGCTATAAAGAATCCGATCGAACCGCAACAAATTGTTCCTAGCAAACAGATTACTGAAGATAACTTCAGTAATAGTGTAAATGGAGGCAATAAGCATGATAATCATAATAAGGAACCACATCAAGCTCCATTACCCAAGAAAATGAAAACTGCAACGCCTGGTTGCACTTTCAAAGAATTCCTTGCTTGTAAACCCACTGAATTTGCAGGCAATGAAGGAGCAACTGCATCACTGCGTTGGTTAGAGAAAACCGAAGCAGTCATTGCAATAAGTAAATGTGGTAAAGATGATCAGGTCATGTATTCATCCAATCTGTTCAAAGAAGGAGCACTCGAGTGGTGGAATACTGTGTTACAATCAAAAGGAAGAGCAATAGCTTATGCTATGACTTGGGAAGAATTTAAGGGTTTGGTAGAAAGAAAATTCTGTCCTGAGTATGAGAAGGAACAAATGGCGAATAAATTTCTAAATCATCGGATGATGAGTGTGGATTGTCGCGGTTATACCTCGACATTCTTCGAATATGCAAGAGTAGTACCAACATTGGCTTCGCCAGAACCGGTACTCATTTCTCGCTATATTTGGGGGCTAATTAGCGAAATCCGCAATATTGTTAAAGCTGCGAGACCTCGCACTATTGATGATGCGGTAGAATTAGCCAATACTCTAACCGATGAACTGGTGCGCACAAGAGATGAAGATAGGAAAAAGGCATTAGCTCAGAAAATTACCCAAGGATTTCGTATGGGTAATAATAACAGCTTCAAAAGAAAAGGAACAGGGCAATCTCCAGCTCCGTCATTCTGCAGGAAATGCAAAAAGAAGCATTTTGGAAGATGCGATATTACTTGCAATTTTTGCAAAGCTATAGGACATCGTGAAAAAAATTGTAAAAAGAAGACAGTAATCTGTTTTAACTGTGGAGAAGCGGGGCATTATAAAACAGAATGTCCTAAATTGGTCAAACCAGTAGATAACAAACCTAAGACGACCGAAGGAACTACTAAGAAGAATGCCAGGGCATTTCAGCTGACCACTCAAGAAGCAGAACTTATTCCGGATGTGATAGCGGGTACGTTCTTAGTTCACAACGTATATGCAAAAGTATTATTTGACTCTGGTGCAAACCAAAGTTTTATAAATACTTCATTCTGTCAAGCTCTTAGTTTACCTTTAACCAATACTAGGCAGATTTTTACAGTTGAAACAGCAGATGGAAATTCTGTTAAAATAGATAAAGTGTTGCAAGAAGGAAACATAGAACTTTTAGGACATAAATTCTCTGCAAGACTATTGCCGATGAATTTAGCTGAATTTGATGTTGTATTAGGAATGGATTGGTTAGTAGCCAACCATGCTAGAATCCTTTGTGATCAGAATTCCATAGAAATTCAATCACCTACCGGAGAAGTGATTAGGATTACAGGAGATAAACCACGTAAGCCCATGAAGTTCATATCAGTAATGAAAGTTGCTAATTATGAACGAAAACAAGGAATAGTGTATATGATTTCAGTAATCATTAGCACTAAGGGAAAAGATCTGAAGGAAATACCAGTAGTATCGGAATACTCTGATATATTTCCAGAAGATTTACCAGGATTACCTCCAGATAGAGAAGTAGAATTTAGGATTCATTTAATTCCAGGAACTACACCGATAGCCAAGACACCTTATCGGTTAGCACCCACAGAAATGTTAGAATTGAAAAAGCAATTAGATGAATTATTAAGTAAAGGATTCATACAACCTAGCTCATCCCCTTGGGGAGCGCCAGTGTTTTTTGTGAAAAAAAAAGGATGGTTCAATGAGGATGTGTATCGATTATAGGGAATTGAATAAGGTTACAATTAAGAATCGATATCCATTACCTAGGATTGATGATCTTTTTGATCAACTTCAGGGGGCTAGATATTTTTCTAAGATAGACTTACGCTCTGGATATCATCAATTGAAGGTACAAGAAGAAGACATACCTAAAACTGCTTTCAGAACTAGGTATGGTCATTACGAGTTTACAGTCATGCCATTCGGGTTAACGAATGCACCTGCAGCATTCATGGACATGATGAATAGGATTTGTAAACCGTACTTGGATAAATTTGTAATTGTTTTCATAGACGATATACTTATTTATTCCAAAAGTCAGACAGAGCATTGTGAACATCTTCATGCACTCTTAACTTTGTTAAGAAAAGAAAAGTTGTACGCCAAATTCTCGAAATGCGAATTTTGGCTAAAGGAAGTGCAATTTTTAGGACACATGGTGAATCATGAAGGTATTCATGTAGATCCTGCTAAGATAGAGGCAATTACCAAATGGAAGGTTCCACAAACAGCAATGGAAATAAGAAGTTTTATAGGTTTAGCTGGGTATTATAGACGGTTTATTAAGGATTTTTCTAAAATAGCCGTACCATTAACTAAGTTAACCTGTAAAGCCACTAAGTTTGAATGGGGACCTAAACAGGAAGAAGCCTTTAGGATTTTGAAACAGAAACTAACCCATGCACCAATCTTAGCTTTACCAGAAGGAACTGAGGATTTTGAAGTATATTGTGATGCTTCAAAATTAGGATATGGATGTGTGCTTATGCAACGCAAAAAGGTAATTGCGTACGCATCAAGGCAATTGAAAAAGCACGAAGAAAATTATACGACTCATGATTTAGAGTTAGGAGCCGTAATTTTTGCCCTTAAGATTTGGAGACACTATCTTTACGGAAGTAAATTTACTGTCTACACCGACCACAAAAGTTTAAAATATATATTTGGGCAAAAAGAGTTAAACATAAGGCAAAGAAGATGGATGGAAATCTTAAGTGACTACGACTGTGATATTCAGTATCACGAAGGAAAGGCAAATGTAGTTGCAGATGCCTTAAGTCGTAAGTATTATGAGAAACAACGAAGGGTTCGTGCTCTCAGATTAAATCTACAAATAGATTTAATGGAACAATTGAAGAATGTTCAAACTACAGCAATCAAGGATGATGCTGAAGGAATGAAAGGACGGATCAAGGAATTAGAACAAGGAGCAGATGGAATTTGGAGATTCCATAAAAGTAGAATTTGGGTACCTAAGCAGGGAGACTTAAGACCTAAGATTTTAGAAGAAGCTCATAAATCTAGGTACACAATGCATCCAGGAAACAATAAGATGTACCAAGATTTAAGGAAGAACTTCTGGTGGATAGGAATGAAAAAGGACATAGCCAGCTATGTTTCTAAATGTCTTACTTGTTCACAAGTTAAGGCAGAACATCAGAAACCTTCAGGATTACTACAACAATTAGAGATGCCAGTATGGAAATGGGAACTTATAACAATGGATTTTGTTACTAAGTTACCCAAAACCAGAAAAGGTAATGATGCGATTTGGGTAATTGTGGATCGATTAACCAAATCAGCTCACTTTCTACCTATGAAAGAAACCTTTAGCATGGAAAGACTGGCTAAATTGTATGTAGATGAAGTTGTATCCTTACATGGAGTTCCACTCTCCATTGTTTCGGATAGAGATAGTCATTTTACTTCCCATTTTTGGAAAAGTTTTCAGCAAGCTATGGGAACTCGACTAAATTTGAGCACTGCGTATCATCCACAAACAGATGGGCAAAGTGAAAGGACAATCCAAACTCTAGAAGACATGCTCCGAGCATGTGTAATAGATTTTGGTGGAAGTTGGGATGATCACTTACCATTAATTGAATTCTCCTATAACAATAGTTATCACTCAAGCATTGAAACTGCTCCATTTGAAGCACTATATGGAAGAAAGTGCATAACTCCAGTTTGTTGGGCAGAAATAGGAGAAAGTCAATTATCAGGTCCTGAAATAGTGCAAGAAACAACTGATAAGATTACTCAAATCAAGGAAAGACTGAAGACAGCTCGAGATCGTCAGAAGAGTTATGCAGATAATAGAAGTAAGCCGTTAGAATTCCAAGTTGGAGACAGGGTACTGTTGAAAGTTTCTCCTTGGAAAGGGGTAGTCAGATTTGGAAAGAAAGGAAAGCTAAGTCCAAGGTACGTAGGACCATTTCCAGTGATCCAACGTATAGGACCAGTAGCTTATCGTTTACAATTACCAGAAGAATTATCTGGAGTACATGATGTATTTCATGTATCCAATCTCAAGAAATGCTTATCAGATGAATCACTGGTAGTACCTCTTCGAGATATAAAAGTAAACGAAAAGTTAAAATTTGTGGAGAAACCTCTTCAGATAGAAGACAGAAAAGTAAAGTTTCTCAAACACAAACGACTAGTTCTAATCAAAGTTAGATGGGATTCAAAGAGAGGAGCTGAGTACACTTGGGAACTGGAATCAGAAATGAAGAAAAAGTATCCTCATTTATTCTAGTAAATCTCGAGGACGAGATTTTTCGTAAGGTGGGGAGAATGTAATAACTCTCATCAAAAGTCATAATTATTAAATTAATTAGTCCAAAAGGAAACCCTAATTGAGACACCCAAGTGATTCTGAACAAACCCTGAAATTTTCATAATTTTCAGAATCAGGATTAGGGCCCCTAAAACTCAGGGGGGGTTAAACCCTATGGACGATTATCCATTTTAAACGTTGGCAACAAGGAATTATCGAAAACTGTCAACTCAGCCAAGCTAGTGCCAACCGTGGCAACCCTATAGCTAAAAATAGGTCTCACGCGGCCCGCGTGAGAATAAACTTAACCTGAGGCGGGCCGCGTAAGGGTGAAATTTCACCTATAAATAGTGGGGTTTGGGACTTGAATTCTGGTACAGAAACGACGTACAAATTCGCAAAATTCACTGAGTTACGTTCGAATTACTATACCAACACACACGGGTCTCGAAATTCTGCCACAATACCGGGTATTAGCATAATCGCTGCTACGATTCATTTATCAGACGATCAAGATATCCAATGCATGTTTAAATGCCGCCCACATTAGGGTTATACTTTATCGTTCGTCATTAATTTGACGGATTGTCGTTAATTCGATAGGTAAAGTATTATACTTTATCGTTCGTTGTTAAATCAACGGATCATCGTTAATTCGATGGGTAAAGTATTATACCTTGTCATTCGTTGTTAATTCAACGGATCATCGTTAATTCGATGGACAAAGTATTGCATTTTGACATTCATTGTGAGAATTTGATCTCGTAAATTATCGTAATTGCTGGATTGATTACTAACCCAGTTTTGTGTGCATTGTTATTATATTAGGTTAACAAGGCTAAATCATAGATTAGACTCTGACCATATTAAATCAGCAATGTGAGTCATTCTCTTTTTATCAAAATACTTTTCAAATCATGTTTATTTCAAAAGTTATAATTACGGGGATTAAGTCTTTGTAATCACCAAATTACAGCCGGTATGTGGGGTTTTGTATACATTACTTGATAATCGTCACCATTGGGGCAGCCAATGGGGGATATGACCATAGTCACAGTCACCATTGGACGAATGGGCCAATGGGTCTAGTGACAAGTACCGTGGGTAGTTGGCTTGATATCAGAAACATTGTAATCGCTCTTAATACTGTATATTATAACAAATGTATCATTTTAGTAAATAGAATGATTCACTCAGTATTTCCCGCTGACAAAACCTTTTTCAAACATGTTTCAGGTGATCTGTTGTAAATTAGGAAAAGTGCTGGGGAGCATTTCAAGCTTAAGATAGTGGCTCATTATAAAATAAAGAAATAAGTTTTGTAACATAACGATTTCCTAGAAAAACCATACTATTGTAAATTATCGTGGTTTTATCCTGAATTGTGAAATAAAATAATCGGGTAAAAGTTTTAGCTTTAAACGATCCTGTTTCCGCTGTTAAACTCAATTAAATCAATACCGCAGTATTTCTGTCCCGCGGCTCCTGAAACGGGTCAAACCGGGTCGGGGGCCGTGACATAATGGGTCAAAATTCTACACATTTACATGTCGAAATGTTGCAGTATCATAGGTCAAAATTCTGTAGTGTTTAGGTCAAAATTCTACACGTTTGTAGATTGAAATTCTGTAGTATTTGGATCAAAATTTTGCGCCTTATGAGTTAAAATTTTGCATTCTTATTGTGGATAAAATACTGCACAAATTTGAGTTAAAGTGCTTCAATGTTTGTAGTTAAATTGCTACAATGTTTGCATTTAAGGTGTGATGTGTTGCTTTGGCATTTTATAAGTTATTAATACATTATAGCTTCTTTTAATTATCCCGACTAATTCGTATATGACATTTATTATGCAGTTGATGATAATATTCCCACTCACAACTTCGATAATTTCCAGGTTAGCAATAGTTCTACATTCAATGTTATTCGCGCTACACTAACTATACCTAGTTATTGAAATATGTTTTGATTCTTTTATCTTTGCATGTTAGTTTGTAAATTTCACAGAAATCATGTCGAAGATTAACTTTCATATAAAAAATTCGGTCAAACAGCTAAAATATGAAAACAAAATATGTGAATAGTTCATATACTCGAAAGGAGTTATAATTGTATTAATAGTTTATATTTAAAAAATATATCTAATGCATTAGCTAAGTTAGCAGAATTACCCATCTTTGAGTCTTGACCCAGATGATTTTGTGAAAATATATCTAATAAGTTAGCAGGCTTACTCACTTTCTTCTTAAAGCAGTTATCAAGCAATTCACATTTACATGTTATGTGAAAACCTTGCATCAGATGGTTTTGTGGAAAATATCACAAGGAACAGGCTATATTTATATTCTCGTAATTGTCTTATTCTCAGAAATTTGAATTTGTTTTACTCATTTTTCTCTTTTAATTTCATGATATTTGTATAAAATTGAGCATGTGGACTGACCTCCTTGACATATAACCATGAAAATATGATGATTTTCTATTCCAAACCAAAGTGACTTTAATGCGTATTTCATGGCCATGTAGATGTACTTAATCTGAGTTCAAATGTGCAGATATTTTACTTGAAACACCCAAGGTTTGAATTGTCCATGCACACCAGATAAGTAAGTGGAGCCAACAATGAAGAATCTTGCATCAAGAGATGTTTCAAGATTTATGATCATGGAATATAGAACAATGTGTGCTCGATTGTATTTGTTTAAAACGATTAAACATGTTTGTTATTTAAAAGATGTTCCCTTTTTTATAGTCATTTTTCGTTTAATAAAATTTGGTATGCATGGTTTTCTAAACACCACCCGTGTTTGCACACGAGTTTTACTATTAGTTTTTTAATTATAGAACTTTTTGAAGACTAATATTTCAAATGAAGAATATGATCGAACATTGAATATATTTTCGAAATATAATTTATGGTATTTTAAATGGATTAGGTTAGGTCATGCGTATCACCCAGCAACCTAAAGGTAAAAGGTTCAAACCCTACGTTTGTTCACTTAATTTCAATACCATTCAGTCTCTAGCTTAATAGTTAGTTCATTTAATTTTGATAGCATATAGACCTTGTCTAATGGTAGCAGAAATATAGGCTAAAGTCGAAGGTTCAAGGTTTAAAACCTCAATGTCACACCCCAACCGATGGCGGAAACATCGGGATGAGACGAACAAATCGCTCAAAGCGTCATAACACTATGTGACAATATAATTTAAATTCAATTTCATAAAAATGCTAAAATGTCAAACAAAATTCAAACAAGAACAACATTGTTTCAAACATAAGATCAAGATAATTGTTTATTCTAGGTGTGTTTCTAAGTCCACCTAAATCTCGTTACTTCACTTAGTATCATCTCGTCTATCAACCTGCAACATGTATTAAAATATGATCAACAAAAAGTTGGCGAGTATACAAGTTTGATACATAGCATAATATAGGATAAAAATGTTTAACGTGCTCATATCCAACATGAATAACAATATGCAAGTTATTAATATGTTGAAACAGTGTAAGCTATATGTTCAAACCCGAGTATACAACGCAAATTTGCCTTTCCCAAGAGACTAGTGGGAGGTTAACATGTTTAACTTAACAATACCCTAAGACTAATGGCGGTGCGTTAATCCTATAGCGTTATAATTGTTAAGATAGGCTAGCAAAGTTAATGAGCATATTGACAAAAAAGTTTACATAGCATATGAGGTTAACGAGCATCATATAGTTTCATGTTTAAACATGGATAGAGAGTGATTAAAATAAGTTTCAAGTGTTGCGTGTTTTGTATAACATACATGTTGCACCTAAAGTGTTAAAAAGTAAAATGGGATCGAGTATACTCACGGTTTTGCAAGCTTCCACTTGGTAAATCCGCGAGGGTTTGTTGGTTGATTAAGATGGAGCACCAAGTCCTTCTACACGAAGAAACATAAGTGTATGAGTATTGGATGTTAACAGAGGATTTAGGATTCGGAGTTTAAAGTACATGAAAGTAGACATATGAGAAAATAATCATCTAGCACATAATACTAGTTTTGACACTATGAAACCCAAAAGGGTTTGAATGTTTTCATGGGTTAAAATACCCATTAGAATTGTAACAAGTATTAAGGTCTTAGATGATGTAACTTAACATTTTGACAAATGACCACTAGGTTAAAGGTTTGGTTACTTGGATATTATATATGGTATATAGTATATATTATAAGTTTTTAGTCCAATAATATTACAAGAACATCATATAAGTCATGCATGAGGTAGGAAGATAAATCTTCCATTTAGAAACCTCTTTTGTATTCACCAAGACACAAGTTATCATAAGACAACAAGGATGGTCATGAATATACATTAAGGAATGAAATAACTCTATCTAATAAGAAAAAACATCAAGTGATGTGTGGATTTACAAGTAGGATAGCCCAAGCTAACCATATAATCACACAACTTCAAGTTTAAAACTTGTTCATCACTTGTGGGTTAAAACCCTATTAAAACAAAAAGTTTTTGAGGATTAAACCTCTAGATTTACATGTCACAACCTTGTTTTTAAGCTCACATAATCATGGTCTTGATTAGTGGCATAAGGAAAGAGGAATGTGTTGAGAAATCTCAAGTTTAAGTAAATTTAACAAGTATTTATACAAAACAGAAAGTTTCTTGCACTTTTCACCTTATTTGGTTGATGTTTTAGCCTTGGTTTTCCATGGAAAACCTGTGGAAACACACCTAAGGTTGTTCCAAGTGCAAAGGAGAAAGAATAAGTGAAAAAGATGGAGTAGAAGTGAAGTTAGGCTCACTTTTGTAACTTGTAACAAATCTGTCTTTGCTACTGATTTCCAGCTGAATTTAGAGTGTTTGAGAGTGATATTAGTGAGTTTGCAAAGTGAAAAATGTGGGGAGGAGGCTTGGGTTTTATAGGGAAAGAATTAGGGTTGAGTTTGGTGGCCATTTACTGCAAGAAACACAAATAAAACACCAAAAACTGCCCAATCCCGTAGCAGTTTAAAGGAGTCTGTGGATCAGACTTTCTCACGGGCCGCGAGCCAAGGAGGGGTGTCGCAACCCTTGTCCCCTAATAACCCGGGAACGGGCAGCCACGACCAGTTTTGGTGGTATCTGGGTTTATCATTTTGGCAGCGGAATTTATATCAGGACCGTAGTTAGGAAATATTTTATCAGAGTAAAATACCACGCTTTTAATATCTCAAATACATGGGAAAACCCAAGTTTCAAGTACACACATTTTCATAGGGATAAACCCTATTTTATTTAATAAAACATCTCTATATTTTAGGTAACTTTATTGGCACTTTTCCAAGCCTTCAGTGCTGTCCAGCTGGCTTCTATTTGGCTTTCACATTTTGTTACCTGAAACGCGTTTTAAAAACATTTTGTCAGTGGTAAATACTGGTGAGTGAATCCCGTTTTAATCAAGTTTAATAAAAACCATTGTACAGTATTGAGGGCAGTCGCGCAATTACATTTGTTTCAATCTATTCAATTACCACCCACGGTACTGTCAATTCGACTTGTGGTCATGTTACTCCTCGCAAGGTAGTAACAAATTTTGTATACAAAACCCCAACATACCGACGATAATTGTAGAATACAAATACTCAATCACTGTTTAATATAATTTAATTTAGGTGAGGTCTTGTAAAAACAGTTAACAAAAAGGAGATTACTCACATTGCTGTCTTAGGTTTTCTTTAAGGGTTTTCTGGTGATTATCTATAAATTACACAAATGCACACGCGTTAGTATAATAACCCTTAATATTTACATTAGCAATACTCTCCCCGAGACGGCATTCCAACGACTACGTCGGGCAGAACCACGACAGCCGTTACGGAACCCTGGATCAATCGGGCAGCGTATCTAATACGTAATCGAGGTTATGATACTTACAACGGAGCAGAACTTCGTTATTTAGGGGGTTATTATGCCCGAGAATAGTGTCTACACTATAGAAATTCGAGAGAGAATTTGAGAGATGAACGATTTCAACTGACAGCCGAATGCCTCTATTTATAGTGCCTGATTCGCAGTTCCTCGCGGCCCGCGTAAGATGAGGCCAAGGGCTACGCGGCCCACGTAGTAGGCTGGGTAGGCCCTAGCCTGGCCCAGTCATCGCACTAGGTTCAACACGAGTCCGACACGTGGCGGCACCGGGTGCGGTCTGGTGGTTGAGTTATCGCGCCCCGCGTAAGAGATCTTAATGGTCTACGCGGCCCGCGAGCGACACATAAAACTTGATTTTTATTAAATTTTTAATTATATATTGTATATTGGGCTCGGTTTTCACATACGGGGTATATTTTGAGACATATAAGGATATTTTAAAATATATTAGGGTCTCAAAAATAATTTGGAGGGTTGTTATACCCTCCCTACCTTGTTTTAGAGCTCGTCCTCGAGATCTACTGGAACAAGTGTGGATATTTCCTTTGCATTCCCAATTCAAGTTCCTATATGTATTCTGGTCCTCTTTTGGAGTCCAATTTCACTTTGACCAGAACTAACCTCTTGTGCTTGAGGTTCTTGACTTTCCTGTCTTCAATTTGTAGAGGTCTTTCTACAAATTTTAACTGTTCATTTACCTATATATCCTTAAGAGGTACTACTAGTGATTCATCAGCTAAGCATTTCTTGAGATTAGATACATGAAACACATCATGTATTCCTGCCATTTCCTCTGGCAGTTGTAGCTGATAGGCTACAGGTCCTATTCTTCTAATAATCTCAAAAGGTCCAACATACCTGGGGCTTAGCTTTCCTCTTTTGATGAATCTTACCACTCCTTTCCAAGGAGAGACTTTTAATAACACTTTATCTCCTACTTGAAATTCCAACGGCTTTCGTCTGTGATCTACATAACTCTTTTGTCGATCACGTGCTGCTTTTAGTCATTCCTTGACTTGAATAATTTTGTCTGTTGTTTCTTGTACTATCTCAGGTCCAGATAGTTGCTTTTCTCCAATTTCTTCCCAACAGACTGGCGTTCAGCACTTTCCTCCATAAAGTGCTTCGAATGGTGTAGCATTGATACTTGTGTGATAACTGTTATTATAAGAAAATTCTATCAATGGTAAATGATCGTCCCAATTACCTCTGAAATCAATTACACAAGCTCTAAGCATGTCCTCCATTGTCTGAATTGTCCTTTCGCTTTGTCCGTCCGTTTGAGGATGATAAGCGGTGCTTAGATTTAACATAGTTCCCATGGCTTTTTGGAAACTTATCAAAAAATGAGAGGTAAAACGGCCATCCCTATTAGAAACAATTGATAAAGGAATTCCATGTAAAGAAAC
Organism: Helianthus tuberosus; assembly: GCA_030545235.1. NCBI lineage: Eukaryota > Viridiplantae > Streptophyta > Magnoliopsida > Asterales > Asteraceae > Helianthus > Helianthus tuberosus. Next base: position 147,788,309 of record CM060452.1, read on the forward strand.
TATTTCATTTACATATAATTTAGCTAATTGTTCCATATTGAAGGTTTCTTTCATTGGTAGGAAATGAGCTTACTTGGTTAATCTGTCTACAATCACCCAGATTGTATCATTACTTTTTCTTGTTTTGGGTAATTTAGTAACAAAATCCATTGTTATCAATTCCCATTTCCAAACTGGCATTTCTAACTGTTGCAACAAACCCGAGGGTTTCTGATGTTCAGCTTTGACTTGTGAACAGGTTAAACACTTTGCAACATATGCTGCTATATCCTTTTTCATTCCTATCCACCAAAAATTCTTTCTTAAATCTTGATACATCTTATCACTTCCAGGATGCATCTATACTTAGACTTATGGGTTTCTTCTAATATACGGTGACGTAGGTTTCCTAATTTAGGTATCCACATCCTTTTCTTATGGAATCTCCAAATTCCATCTGTTCCTTGTTCTAATTCCTTAATCATTCCTTTTAATTTTTCAGTATCATCCTTGATTACTGATTCTTATGCCGTTCTAATCTGTTCATTTAAATCTACTTATAGATTTAACTTAAGATAACGTACCCTTTTTAGCTTTTCTTGATACTTTTGACTTAAAGCATCAGCTACTACATTTACCTTTCCTGCATGGTATTGGATATTACAATCATAATCACTAAGTATCTCCATCCAACGTCTTTGCCTCATATTCAATTCCTTTTGTCCGAAAACATACCTTAAACTCTTATGATCGGTGAAAATGGTAAACTTACTACCGTAAAGGTAATGTCTCCAAATTTTCAGGGCAAAGATTATTGCTCCTAATTCTAGATCATGGGTTGAATAATTCTCTTTATGATTCTTAAGTTGTCTAGATGCATAAGCTATAACCTTTTAATGTTACTTCAACACACATCCATAACCTAACTTAGAAGCGTCACAATAGACTACAAAGTCTTCAGTTCCTTCTGGTAGCGGTAGTATGGGTGCGTTGGTTAACCTTTGCTTAAGAATTCTAAAGGCTTCCTCTTGTTTTGGTCTGCATTCAAACTTAATAGATTTACAGGTTAACTTAGTTAAGGGAATGGCTATTCTAGAAAAATCTCGAATAAACCTTCTATAGTAACCGGCCAATCCTAAGAAACTTCTAACCTCAGTTGGTGACTCAGGGGTTTTCCATCTGGTAATTGCCTCGATCTTGGTGGGTTCTACATGAATTCCTTCATGATTGACTAGATGTCCAAGAAATTGTATCTGTTCTAACCAAAACTCACACTTAAAAAACTTAGCATAAAGCTTTTCCTTCCTCAATAAACTTAGAAGTGCGTGCAAGTGCTTTGCATGTTCCTCTTTGCTCTTGGAATAAATAAGAATATCATCTATAAAGACAATTATGAATTTATCCAAATATGGCTTACATACTCGGTTCATCATGTCCATAAATGCGGTTGGGGCATTGGTTAAACCAAATGGCACGACAATAAATTCATAATGGCCATACCTTGTTCTAAAAGTGGTCTTAGGAATGTCCTCTTCCTGCACCTTTAATTGATGATATCCTGATCGCAAATCGATTTTAGAAAAAAATCGAGCTCCTTGCAATTGATCAAACAGATCATCGATTCTCGGTAATGGATACCAATTCTTAATCGTGACTTTGTTCAATTCACGGTAGTCAATGCACATACACATTGATCCGTCCTTTTTTTACGAAAAAGATTGGTGCTCCCCATGGTGATGAACTTGGCTGTATGAATCCTTTCTCTAACAATTCGTCTAACTGTTTCTTTAGTTCTTGCATTTCTGCGGGTGCCAAACGGTAAGGTGCTTTGGCAATTGGTGCTGTCCCTGGTAGCAGATGGATTCTAAATTCAACTTCTCGGTCTGGCGGTTGCCCTGGTAATTCTTCTGGACACACATCTGGAAACTGAGATACTACTGAAATATCTTTTAATTCTTTTCCTTTAGCGTTAGTGATTATAGAAATCAAATATACTAATGATCCTTTTCTTATATAACTTGTTGTTTTCATCACAAAGATGAATTTTGTGGATCTAGATGGCTTATCTCCTTTAATTGTGATCTTTTCACCTTTTGGTGAATTTACTTGGATTGACTTTTGATCACATAAAATACTGGCTTTATTGGCTATTAACCAATCCATTCCTAATACTACATCAAATCCTACCAGATTCATTGGGTAAAGGTTTGCAATAAATTTCTGATTTAGAAATTCTATTCTTGCTTCCTGCAAGATTTCAGAAATCTTAATGGTTTCCCATTTGCTGTCTCTACTAGACATTCTTGTGGGAGTTTAGTTAATGGTTGATTAAGAATTTTGCAAAATGAAGTATTAATAAAACTTTGGTTTGCACCAGAGTCAAATAATACTTTAGCAAAAACATCATTAACTAAAAACGTACCGGCTATCACATCCGGAATCATCTTGGCTTCATCTGCCGTCAGAACAAATGCTCGAGCATTTTTAGTGTTCTTGTTGCCCATGGCTGGAGCTAGTTTTGGACAGTTTGGCTTGATGTGACCTTTTTCTCCATAGTTGAAACACATTCCATTATTAGGTTTCCTTCTGCAATCTTCTTCCTTGTGCCCTGGCATCTTGCAGAAATTGCAGTAAGTGGAGCATTTTCCCGAGTGCTTTTTCTTGCAAGCCTTGCAATAGGGTGCCGAGGTAGATCCTATATTTCTCCCACGGTTGGAATTACCGTAACGGAATTCCTGGGTAAGTTTCTGAGCTAGGTTTCTCCTCTGGTCTTCTTCTTGAGTACGCACTAACTCATCTGTCAAGGTATTTGCTAGTTCTACTGCTTCTTCTATGGTTTGAGGTCTAGTTGCCTTGACTACATGTCTAATCTCCCCAATTAATCCCCAGATGTAACGGGAGATTAATACTGGTTCAGGTGATGCAAAGGTTGGCACTATTCTAGCATATTCAAAGAATAATGTAGTGTATCCCTTACTATCCACTCCAGTCATCCTAAGGTTTAGGAATTTATTTGCTATCTGTTCCTTTTCATTGGGAGGGCAGAATTTCCTTTCTACCATGCTTTTGAATTCCTCCCATTCCATATTATAAACCCTATCACTTCCTCAAGACTGGAGGATAGTGTTCCACCATTCTAAGGCTGAGTTCTTAAACAGATTGGAAGCAAACATTATCTTATCTTCTTCTGCGCACTTGCTTATCTTTAAGACTGCCTCAGTCTTTTCTATCCAGCGTAAAACCGCAACGGCCCCTTCATTGCCCGAGAATTCAATTGGTTTACAAGACCAGAATTCTTTATAAGAACAACCATAAGGCATGGTTCTTCTTCTTTTGGGAATGGGCGCTTGAAGTATGGGTCCATTGTTTACGCTGTGTTCAGGTTCAGTGGGTCATTTACTGCTATGGTTACTCTTATTATCTGCTTCCCTAACAGTTTGAATAATAAATGGCATCGCATCTATTATCCCTTGTGCCACTATGTGTTGGATGGCACTGTTCTCCACTTGGTTTCCATTGTTATTGTTGTTCGGGTTATTGTCATTCTGGTAGTTATCGTTATTCTGGTTTTCCTGGTTCACTTCGTTGTCCATCTGAATTTTAAACATTTATCAATTATTAATATCACAAAATCATATTTAATACAATCAATCACATAATACGCATGTTGATCAAAAACGTCGATCATTGCGACTTACTCTTTTTATAATATGCATCTAATACAAACCGACACTGGAATTTAAAATTACAATACAGCTGAAATTAAAATTACACTACTAGTAGGCATCCATAGTTATGATTTAGGTTTTTTTTTTTCAAAGATACACGCATATTATATATTATTATATTATATTATTATTATTATTACTACCTCCACCATCACCTTCACTGATATGGGTTCATCCAGAACTCCATATTGCGATCGTCGTACTTCCAGACGAGTCGTTCTCCGACCTGTCTCATTCTCTCACTACTCTCTAAAATCTCTTCTTCGAAAGTTCGGAGCTCTTGCACATTTTCTGCACTCATTGGGGGTGCAGGTGCTGGGGCTGGGTTTGAAAACTGGGGTACGGGTTCCTGGTATGGGTAAGGATTCTCTAAAATTTCCCTAATGTATTCATCGTTAACGTAGTAGGGATCTAGAGGGTTCAGACCTGGGTAAGCTGCTAGGTTTGGCATAGGTGTGTCTTCTGGTGTTGGGTAGCGTTGCACATAATCCCTATAGTCGTCTAACAACGGGTCGTAATCTGGGTCTAAGGGATTGGGTGCTGGTATCCTAGGTATCTCTTCTGGGTTAAAAGCATGCATTTCGACTTGATTTTTCTGGGTTGTTTTCTATTTCCATTGGCTGAGCGAGGAATAGTGGTAATGGTTGGGGTGCTATCAGTTGTTCCAGGTTAGGGTCGGCAGCTGTGGTTGCTAGGATATAGAAGTTTGCTAAACTCCTATTAACCATGTCTTGGGTGTGGGCATCGGTTTCTCATTTGGCGACTGCTAGAACTCGCTGCTGTTGTAACTTTTTCATTCTTTTCCTACGATCGTGTGCTCCCCTACTGAACCATCCTCTCTTTTTCTGAGGGAATGGCTTTTCAGACTGAGCCTTAAATACGAATATCCCGTCTTCATTATCAGCTGAATACCCTGAGAGGGCAGGCTGTGAAGAGGTGCCTTCGCTTCTAGGTGAGCTGGACAACTAACGATACGCGTCGCAAGGTCCTTGATCACAAATAGTCAAATAACACACAACAATAAAATACAGATATGCACGTATTTCCTTAATAAATTTCCTAACATATTGAATAATATCTGGGTGTCAACAGAACACTTTTATGGCTGAATCAGTGGCTTATCTCTGATACCACCTTCTGTCGCAACCCTCGTCCCCTAATAACCTGGGAACGGGCGGCCGCGGCCAGTTTTGGTGGTATCTAGGTTTATCATTTTGGCAGCGGAATTTACATCAGAACCGTAGTTAGGAAATATTTTATCAGAGTAAAATACCACGCTTTTAATATATCAAATACATGGGAAAAACCCAAGTTTCAAGTACACACATTTTCATAGGGATAAACCCTATTTTATTTAATAAAACAACTCTATATTTTAGGTAACTTTATTGCCACTTTTCCAAGCCTTCAGTGCTGTCCAGCTGACTTCTATTTGGCTTTCATATTTTGTTACCTGAAACGCGTTTTAAAAACATTTTGTCAGTGGGAAATACTGGTGAGTGAATCCCAGTTTAATCAAGTTTAATAAAAACCATTGTACAGTATTGAGGGCGGTCGCGCAATTACATTTGTTTCCATCTATTCAATTACCACCCACGGTACTGTCAACCCGACTTGTGGTCATGTTACTCCTCGCAAGGTAGTAACAAATTTTGTATACAAAACCCCAACATACCGATGATAATTGTAGAATACAAATACTCAATCACGGTTTAATATAATTTTATTTAGGTAAGGTTTTGTAAAAACAGTTAACAAAAAGGAGACTACTCACATTGCTGTCTTAGGTTTTCTTTAAGGGTTTCCTGGTGATTATCTATAAATTACACAAATGCACACGCGTTAGTATAATAACCCTTAATATTTACATTAGCAATACTCTCCCCAAGACGGCATTCCAACGACTACGTCGGGCAGAACCACGACAGCCGTTACGGAACCCTGGATCAATCGGGCAGCGTATCTAATATGTAATCGGGGTTATGATACTTACAACGGAGCAGAACTTCATTTTTAGGGGGCTATTATGCCCGAGAATAGTGTCTACACTATGGAAATTCGAGAGAGAATTTGAGAGATGAACGATTTCAACTGACAGCCGAATGCCTCTATTTATAGTGCCTGATTCGTAGTTCCTCGCGGCCCGCGTAAGATGAGGCCAAGGGCTACGCGGCCGGCGTAGTATGCTGGGTAGGCCCTATCCTGGCCCAGTCATCGCACTAGGTTCAACACGAGTCCGACACGTGGCAGCACCGGGTGCAGTCTGGTGGTTGATTTGTCGCGCCCTGCGTAAGAGACCTTAATGGTCTACGCGGCCTGCGAGCGACACATAAAACTTGGTTTTTATTAAATTTTTAATTATATATTGTATATTGGGCTCGGTTTTCACATACGGGGTATATTTTGAGACATATAAGGATATTTTAAATTATATATTAGGGTCTCGAAAATAATTTGGAGGGTTGTTATAAGTGGGGCGAGTCGCGGGTGGCGAGCCAGTGAGCTGGTGAATTTTGTTGTTATTTTGACACTTTTATCCCTTGTACTTTTAAATATTGATGTTTTAAGTTGTTTTCGGGTGTTTTAAGTATAAAGTACCAAGTGTAAAGGTATGCAATGTATTTAAATCATAAAACAAATATAAAACAAGTATAAATAAGTACGGGTGTCGAGAATATGTATCGTGTTTGCATGAATCGAGCATATAAGTCAAGTGTTTGTAAGTTTAACGTGTTTCGCATGAATTTTGATTATAGTATCACATGTATAATCAATCCAAATGTATGAAAAAGTATGAAATGTGTATAACATGAATTTAAAGAAATGTGAACTTTTATTATTATCCAAGTCTTGGATTTTACAATGATTACAACGAAAAGACGATTACAAAAATACAAGACTTCCAAAAATAGAAATACAAATGACGCTTTCTAATTATGGAAAGTACGAAGAAGCAGGGCGTTACACTCAACCCCCCAACCTGTCTTCCCTTTTTCTATTTCGCTTATTAAAAGTATTTATGATACTAAATAACTGATAGATGCTGGAACAAGATTGGTTGTAAAACAACAACAAGAACTTATGTGATTCACTACGAAAGTCAAAAACAAAATAGCTGAAAATAAGCAGTTGGCAAGAACAATAAGAACACGTAAATTACATAAGCCCCAAGTTATATTACTCTCAATATGCAAGTTTACAAATTAAAACCATCACACCCTTACAATGGAAAACTAGAGGTATTCTTATATGACTCACCAACTAACAATGTTGGCATCATACCAAAATTAATCTACGCGGTTCATTTTAGCAACATGATAAATAAAACCCATTGATAATTAAAAACGTACTAACACTCAATCGTTACATTATTGGATAATACTATATAGATAAACGGATAGTGGTACTGATGTAATGATAGTTGAAGTGCTACAGAGCCTTATATGTAGTGGAACACGACCAAAGCTCTAACTGACACTAACACACTACAGAGAAGTGCATTGATGTTGAGTCTTCAGTAATAGCTATCTTCAATATCTGATAAGTAGACTTCCACAACAACAAACTTCAATCTTGATTATTGAACTTCAGCATTAGGGAACTTCATTAGTAACCATCTTTCAGTACTTTAGTAAGCATCAACCTTAATAATACCAACAAGAGATTACATAAATAAGTAAAACTCAATTTCAAATAACTTATAAAAAATAATTATAGTAAGCATTTAATGTTTTATAAATTATTTCAATAAAGTTGTTAACTAATTTAACAACAGAAACCAAACACAGTAAAATCTCACCAATAGCCGTGTGATTAGTAGGGTTTATAGGGGGTGGGATGTAGGCCAACCACACACCTATACCAAGTCATAGAGATGCTGCTTTTAGAAAGATACTCAGCTCCAAATATCATGACTTGAATAATAATAAGAACTATACCGTCTAAACAACAAAAGGATCATGCTATTTAATAATTTGATAATATAGTGCTATTAAACTACCAATAATAGTAAATGGTGTAAGAGTGAAAATGGTGAAATAGTGAAAATAATACATGTAACATCATGGATACATGAAATCAAGAAGAACGTAACATGCCTAGGGTACCAAGAAGAATGTTAACATAACTAAATAACCTAACTGGTAGTTACAAAATTATTTGAATGGAAAGGTAATTACCCTTAATTACTCATGTGATGTTCTTTGATCTTAGTTATGAATGTCATAGTCTTCGAACTAACGTAATTGTTAACAACCATTTTTCATTTTAAACACTCTGTGTATTTGTATACAAGAAGTGATTCAACTCATTAACATAAGTCAAGACTACAATTAAGAAGTTATAGTTGTGTGAATAATAATTATTGTAGTTCTACCAATTTGATATTCATAACACACTCATAATTCACCTTCCAAATTAACTAATGGGAATTCAATTACAAGCTTATATGTAGTTAGGTTCAGCTTTGTCAAACTACTTCCATACATCCACCTAGATAATTATATGTAGTTAGGTTCATGATGCAAGCCTTCATAATGTGTAGGTCAAGGATGTGACCATGGAAAGCAAGTTATACTAGATAATTTTATGCTCCTATTCATCTATATACCATACCTTCATAATGTGAAGATCAGTGATAATACTTTGGAAATGACATCTTACTGTTAGAGAATCAAAATCTTTCCACAAACCTTGGCCTCTAAGCAATTAACGTTTTAGCATACACCTTTTAACTTATATGACCTAGAACGTGTATGATATGTACCAACCTAAATACTTATGTGCCTTTAGTTCAACACTAGCATGCTTTATCTAGTATCACTTACTAAATTAAGTATGCGAATTATACCAAGCTTAGCACATAAACTTATTCAATCCTTTAATATGCCAAAATTAGTATACTAAAATGTGACTTTCCTTTTTAGCATTTACTAAAAGTAATTAGCATGCTACATGCCAAACTAAGAGCTAAGTAAAACAAAGTAGTTGTTAATACTTGTCATGGAGAAAGATAACTTAATGTATACATTCTTTAGGTCATGCGTAATGGGCATTATATTGAAAGGGTTTGATAACGCCCCCACACCATCCCTATAGGCATTTAGGACAAGAAGTTGAAGGAAAAATTCTAGAATAATGCCCAATGGAAGAAAAAAAATGAAAAATAATGAATGAAAGGACATTAAGTGGCCTTAACCATTAAATGGGACGCTATAATGCAAATGTGATAAAAAATGCTTGTTAAAGGACATTAACCATTACGGATGGTATTAAAAGCTTTAGGTACTCATATCGCAAATATAAGTTCTATAATTGTTAATAGTTGCCCATAGACAATATATCGACCATTAAAAAAATCAACCACCTAACGCCAAGTATTTTGTTTCTTTTAATACAATTACAACTAAGTAATATAATATGAGTAAAAATACAACCAAGTAATATGATATGCGTAAAATGGTTTTTAGTTTTTCTCAGTAAATTATAGCCATCCATGTGATTATGTCTAAATTACCTAGATATGAGCTTCCGTGGTTCAATTACGAAGTAAACAAAATCGTTTCTCTTAAGATTGACTAATTCGAGTTTGATAACCATTTATATGCACTTGCACTTTACAGTTAAAAATAAGGAAGTATAAGTGATCATTCAAGACCATTATTGACAAATTTTGTTTATTAATTCGCTAATTTAATCAAATTTAACCAAAATGATCGTTTTTCCTTTGTCAAAAAACCATAACATTTCTGTGAAAAGTTGTTTTTCATTGATTGAAACTAGATTACAAGGAACAATATATAGAGGAGATATTTACATTTTAGACACCTAAACAATCATATAATTACAACATGTAATAATTTGCAATTGGAAATATATTATCTAACATCCCTCTGCAAGCTGAACGGTGGTGGACCAATGTGAAGCATTTGTCTGAAAAAGACGAACTAAGAGCTTGAAAGACTTTTTGTAAAAATCTCAGCCACCTGAAGCTTGGTCGGAATAAATTTTGTGACTAATTTTCCAGCAGTAACCAATTCGTGTAAAAAATGATAATCAAGATCTATGTGTTTGGCTCGTTTATGAGCACCTGGATTTTGAGTGAGAAAGATGGCACTTTGATTGTCACAAAGAATGGTTGGTCTTTCTTGGGGAAGCACATGAAGTTCTTGTAACAGGTGAGTCAAGCATACAATTTCTTCAGCAGTATTTGCCATAGTTCTATATTCCGATTCACAACTGGATCTTGCAACGGTCGGTTTCTTCTTAGCACTCCAAGATATTAGATTGCCTCTAAAAAATATAGAGTAACCATAAGTGGAACGACGGGTTTCCAGACAACGCGCCCAATCAGCATCAGAGTAACCAAGTAGCGATGTGGACATAGAACGTGTATAATGAAACCCAAATGCAATAGTGCCCTTGAGGTTGCGTAAAATCCATTTTAACTTCTGAAAAATGATCAGTAGTTAGAGAGTGTAGAAACTGACTGACTTGATTGACAGCATATGAAATGTCAGGTCCCGTGATCGTCAAATATTGGAGAGTACCTACAATCAATCGATACAAAGTGGTATCCGGAAACGCAGTACCTGTAGAAACAAACGAAACATTGGTTCTTAAAGGTGTTGGAGCCGGTTTGGCATCCAACATCTTGGCACGAGTTAAAATATCCAAAGCGTATTTTGACTGATTTATAAAAAGACCATTTTGAGTGTAGGTAACCTCCAAACCCAAAAAATAATTGAGTTTCCCAAGATCCTTTATAGCAAATTCTTTATCGAGGCAAGATATAAAGGACGAAAGAGTGGATGGATGGTTGCCAGTTAGAATGAGATCATCAACGTACACAAGTAGATACATGATACATGAGTCTTGTTTGCAAATAAAGAGAGATGGATCAGCACGACTGCATGAGAAACCATCTTTTAGGAGAAATTGACTTAGACGATGAAACCAAGCTCTAGGAGCTTGTTTGAGGCCATAGATTGCTTTGTTTAACTTACAAACATGTGAAGGGAATTGAGGATTAATGAAGCCCTTTGGTTGTTCCATATAAACATCCTCGGTGAGATGCCCATGTAAGAAGGCATTGTTGACATCTAATTGATGAAAATGCCAATTATGAATAACACTCAAGGCCAAAACAGTGCGAACCATGGTGGCTTTAACAACAGGACTAAAAGTATGAGTGTAATCGATGCACGGTACTTGACTGAAGCCCTGAGCAACAAGAAGAGCTTTGTGACGTTCTATGTATCCATCAGACCGAAATTTAGTTTGGAAAATCCATCTTGATCCCACAACATTTGCATTTATAGGACGAGGCACAAGAGTCCATGTGTCATTTTTATTTAAAGCATGCAACTCCGCTTCCATGGCATGGATCCATTTTGTGTCTTTAGATGCACCAGAAAAGGTAGTAGGATCACTAGTAGCAAATAAAGCATGGTGAAGTGGAAGCTTCTCAGTGTGAGCCAAATCCACTCGATGTCAAGGTTTAAAGATGCCAGATTTGGCACGAGTCATCATAGGATGCGAGGGTAGAGGCAGTGGAGCTGGTATATTATCGGAAGTAGAATCCGACGTTATATGGGGTGAGGAAGGGGGTGAGGTAGTGGGTGACGTGGATAACGATGACATGGCGCCATCTAGGTGAGTAGAGAATATAGGTGGAGGTATAGGTATAGATGTGGTATCCCGGTCAGAGGAGGTGTCGGTCTCGATGTCAGAAGAGGTGTTAGATGAGGTAATGTGGTGAGTGGGTTGGGCTGGAACAAGGGGGTGAATGTGGGCCGGTGGGAGGAATGAGAGACGGGCCAGTAGAATATGTGGGATTATGGGTCGGTGAAAAGGGTATAAGAATTGGTAGGTTGTTGCAATTAAGGATTGAAGAATTTTTGGAAGAGTTTTGATGAACAGTGGACTTGGGAGATGTTTTGATTGGTGAAATTATGGCTGGTGACACATCCAAAAATGTGGTGACATCGAGTAAATCTATGGGTTTGGTAGCGGTAGAGGAGGTATTAAGGGGAAAATAATTTTCATCAAAACGTGCATTTGTAGTATATATACACGAGATGTACATGTGTCAAGGCATCCATAGCCTTTATACTTGGAGCAATATCCAAGAAATATACACGGGGTGCTTCAAGGAGAAAGTTTGTGTGGAGTATAATCACGAAGACAAGGAAAAACACGACACCCAAAGGGTCTAAAAAATTCATAGTGTGGGATTTGAGGATACAATAATTCAAATGGTGATTTTCCTTGAAAAGGAGTTCATGGTAAACTATTAATTATAAAGGCCGCCAAGGAGAAGGCATCTACCCAATATTTGGTGGGTAATTTGGTGTGAAATAACATAGCCAAGCCTGCTTCAACAATGTGTCGATGTTTTCTTTCAACACGGCCATTTTGTTGTGGGGTGTAAGGGCAAGACATGCGATGCAAAGTACCATTTTGTTCAAACAAGTTCCGAACCCGATTGTTTGTAAATTCGGTTCCGCCATCACTTTGAAAAATTTTAATCTTGGTAGAGAATTGTGTTTGAACAGAGGGCACAAATATAGATAAAGCATCAAAAAAATTGGATTTAGCACGTAATGGATATAACCAAGTGAAACGCGAATAATCATCAATGAAAGCAACATAATATAGAAAATTATCTACCGACTTTATGGGAGAAGGTCCCAATAAGTCACAATGTATTATTTCAAGTGGCAAAGTCGCCCTTTTATCATTAAGCAAAAAAGGTTGTCGTTTGGCTTTCGCAAGTTCACACGGGGAATAAAGACCCGGTTTAGGTAATACTGAAGTAAAAGACAAGTAACCAAGGCCGGCCCTGGAGGTGAGTGGGGAGGACCACCGGCCAGGGCCCGTGATTTCGTAGGGCACGTAATTTTTTTAACAAAAATTGATATATTATATGTAAAAAAAAAATTTAATAGGGTATAGCCAAACAAATACTAACATAACATATGCCCACTTACAAAAAAAATCATATGGTTTAGATTACTTAATCCATTGGGATTAGGTTAGTCATTAGTGAGCCCAATACCCAAATGATTTTAAAAACTAATAAAAAACAATTAGTCTTTATTGGGCGACAACTAGTGCCATATGGATATTGAAACGTCGTATAGCATGAGAGTGTTTTGTTAATTGCGTTGTATATCGAATGCTATATTTTTGTCAACGGTTCACGGTTGTATAAAAAACTAGTTTAAATTATTTATTTCGTTAAGGTCCGATGGCACATTTTTTCAAGCTCGAACAGGGTACAGGATTTTTCAGGGCCGGCCCTGCAAGTAACCATTATTTTTTAACATAGAAATAATATCAAAGTTGACATACCCAAGTCTAGAATGCCATAACTCAAAGGAAGCTTTCCGAGGACAAGATGAAGTGGTGACCAAAGCTTCATGAGTTTGGCGAAGCACATAGAGGTCGTCCTCACGACACCCCTGGGCCAGAGTTTGTTTGGTTCGACGATCATGAATATAAAAATATCGGTGAGAAAAAATAACGTCAACGGGATTATCTTCGGTTAATTTGCCAATAGATAATAGGTTTTTAGTGAGATTGGGAACCACCAAAACATTGTTGAGAGCAAGATTACCCAAAATTTTTGTTTGACCAATATGTGTTACATGTAGAGATTGACCATTTCCAAAGTAAACTTTTTTTTTGTTTGAAAAGCTGTTTTTCATTGATTGAAATTAGATTACAAAGAACAATATATAGAGGAGATATTTACATTTTAGACACCTAAACAATCATATAATTATAACATGAAATAATATGCAATTGGAAATATATTATCTAGCATATGTGAAAAGTTGTTTTTCATTAATTGAAACTAGATTACAAAACTAGATTACAAGGAACAATATATAGAAGAGATATTTACATTTTAGACACCTAAACAATCATATAATGACAACATGAAATAATATGCAATTGTAAATATATTATCTAACAATTTCCATATAAGTCAGTGTAAATGGTGATTTCGATCAAATCCCATCAATTGGTGATATTTATTACACAATTTTATATATAATATATTCTACTCAATGTCCAATTTTAGTTAAAATTCACCAAGAACTCATTGGTCAAAATATTTTGGTTACGCCACCTAATGAAAAAATCAAACTTTGTATATATAATGTTTTAAGTAAATTCCTAGAAATTCATGTGTGGGTTCATACACCCATTAAGAATCCTAAAAATGGAGGCTTGAGGGAGACATTGCTTATCAAGTTAAAACTCCATGATCCAAATCACTTACGAATACCTTAGCTTCCCTCTTGACTCGTTGGAACCTATAAGAAACACACACATACATATTTATTTATATTATTCTTCCTTATTCCATGATACTTCAAAAAATTATATTATAATAAATTAAAAGGGAATCATGTAAACATAACATAGACTTTATCATGAATTTTTGAAATAAAATATTACCAAAAAGATATATTACCAATAATAATATATATATATGCTAATTTAAAATATATATATATATATATATATATATATATATATATATAGGGTAGGGCTAGATAGAAAACCCTATCTATATAAAAAACCCTAGAAAACTCAACCTCCCGACATTTTTTTTTGAAAAAAATAACACATGTAATATACATGTTTTTAAGAGTTTTGGGCCAAAAAAATCGAAAAAGCGCCGAAGGGATAATTTAAAAAAAAAAAAAATTTCAGCAACTTTCAGCATTTTTGTCTAACACATGTTAGGCACTGAATTTTGTTTATTTTTTTTAAAAAAATCCCTTCGGCGCTTTTTTGTTTTTTTTTGGCCCAAAACACTCTAAAACATGTATATTACATGTGTAATTTTTTTCAAAAAAAAAAAATGTCAGGAGGTTGGGTAAAAATGGGGGGAGATTTGGGTTTCCAGAGTTTTCTAAGAATTTTAGGGTTTTTTGTCTAGCATTACCCTATATATATATATATATATATATTCTAGCGATCCCCTATATATATATATATATATATAAAGAATTGGATGTTACTCTACGAATTTATTGTAAATCATATTTCAGTTAACTTGAGTTGTATGTTGAAATCCTTTTGACTTTCACGTGCCATGACAATTACTCCATATTTTTGTTTTTCTCATTAAGTTATTTCATTCTATGGACTTATGAAGATTGATAATAGAATTTGCTATACATGCTTATGACATTTTTTTTTATTTTACTTACTATATTATGTTTCAGAGACTTGCTATGATGCTTAGATGAAAATCCCATTGTTATTATGATGATACTTTGTATGAGCCACTAATTATATTTGTACTCCGATACCCAAGCATGCATGTGGGGTTTCCACATGCATGTCATTACGATTTACATCGTCGCACTGAGTGTAGCAATGTGTACCAAACCATGTCATCTAACGGAATTATACTTTGGGTTCTTGAGGATTAGGAGACATATAGATCGCTCATAGTATTTTCACCCATTTTTTTTTTTTTTTTTGATAGTTCCTTTGGCGCAATTTATTGTTATATATGTTTCGTTTAAGTTTATGCGTTATTATTTTGATTTTAATGCTTTGAGGTATCTATAGTTGCTTGTACTTTCATCGGTTTATTTGATAAATCTTTAAGTCATGATTGAATATTTTTTTTTTCCTGTTCAAAATTAAAGACATAATTATTGAATTGAATTCAACCGGTTTATTGATATCTGGTATCAAATTTTCAACAAGAGAACACACAAGTTCTGTTGAAATCTAATATCAAACTACTTTTCATACTGTTGAACCACTGAATTTGGTTTGTAATTACAAAATTAATATAAGTTTTATTTTTTTATTTTTTATTTTTATTTTTTTGTGCGTAGCAGAATGAAGGAAAAGAAGATTATTAAGAGGGGCCACTTTTAAAAGCTAGTACTATATAATATTATCATCATTTGATAACAAAATCAATTATACTTACATCCCCATTGTCCTCCCCAAAATATACTTCTCTATCTTCTTCCCAATCTTACTCTCTTTCTCCATGATAAAAGTATAGTTGAGGGACGACGAAGATGAAGAACGCCATAAGATGTTTTATATCATGCATTTTTCCTTGTGGTGCACTTGATGTAATTCGGATCGTTCACTCAAATGGACATGTGGAAGAAATAAGTGGCACAATCCGAGCAGCTGAGATCATGAAACTACATCCTAAGCATGTTCTCAAAAAACCATCGTCTCCATCCTACAACGATGAAGGGACGGTCAGTTGTCCCAAGATCATCATCTTGCCACCAGATGCCGAACTCAAGCGTGGCAAGATTTACTTTCTTATGCCGGTTCCTCCTTCTTCCTTGCCTGAAAAGACACGTTCTAAGTCATCTTCAACTACAAGGAAGAAAAAAACCGGCATTCACACTAGTAAAAGTGAAAATAAGAACTTGTTAACGAATCTTCTTGTCTCTGATCGCTACTTGACAGAGATTTTATCCGAGAAGGTAAAGGATCCAAGGAGGGGGCGTGTTGGCGTGTGGAGACCTCATTTAGAGAGCATTTCGGAGGCTACAAGTGATGTGTGAATTAATGTCGGTTTTTCATCTTCTTCTTCAACCTTCTTTTTTTGAACCGAATTCATTTTTCATAATCGTATTTGTATGCAACTTAATTCCTGTTATTCTTGTTCTTTTCTTTTTCGAAAACTTTTGTATATACAAAAGGGAAAAACAAGAAATAACATGTGATCAAATGCTATCTTATGTCTATTTTAATTCTATGGTCTTTCTGGAGCATCTTCAGTCATTTTTTAAACTGTTCATATCCAAATATTATTAATTTGCCTTATAGTGATTATTAATACAAATTGTAGTATTAGAATTTATTTTTTTTTTGTTTATATTTATATACCGTAATTTAGGCCACTAAGGTTTTATGTATTGTCCCCTTAAAATGGTACTCCTAATGTTCCTATTGTTTTTAATATCATTATATTATGCAAAATTAGTTATACATTTGAAAACTAAATAGGAGTTCCTATTGTTTTTAATATCATTGTATTATGCAAATTAGTTATACATTTGAAATGATTATATCAAGATATATGCTAAGAATCATGGTTGTATATACTTGAGAAATCAAATGATTTTATTTATGAAACAACTTATTTCGAGTTATTTAACTTGGCATATTCAGTGGAGTGAAAATAAATGATTTTTCAATATAATAAACTGGAATAATCTTTTATTTCCATGCTATAAATAATTATAACTGATTTTGATTTTAAAACATTTTGCTTGCTTCTTGCTAGCTCCTTGCTACTTTTGTTTGAATGAATCTCCGTCTTTCAAAAAAAGAAAATAAAGCAAAATATAAAATTTAAATATAATATCATGAACATCTCAATCGAATAAAGGATATTAGTATGTTGATGGAATGATAGTCCCCACAAAACTTTTAGCTACTTTCACTAACAAGTGGGCAATGTATTAATGGAAAAGAGTTGGTTCTCATCCCACTTAAAATGATTATTGATTGATTGATTACTTTGTGGCAAGGCATCCTAAATTTGGGTTACTTTACCCTTTTTTTCCGTATTGTATCCACTGCCTCTGTCGATTAATCATTCCTATCTATGCATAAACTTTATATTATTATTATTATTATTATTATTTTAGTTTTCAAAAATTGTAAAATTATATATTAAATTGATAGTAAATAGATGATTTGTGGATTAAAATTAAGGGATTATAATTTAATTTTGTGGATTAAAATTTACTTAATTATTAAAATGATTAGTTTTTGAAAGACATATTTAGAGCTTCTATGAGACTATGACTGATCATCATCATCATACTCAGTAAATCCCACTAATAACAAAACAAAGGTAGGGTCTAAGGAGGGTAAGATGTAGACAGTCTTACCTCTACCCCCGTAGAAATAGAGAGGCTACTTCCAGTGAGACCTCGGCTCGATAGTAGTTTTGCATCAACCCTTGGACATAAGGCACATAACACTTAGCAATCGGGACAAAGACCGATTGGTGCATGTACCCTTTTGTCTTTCAGCTATCAACGCCACCACATGATGCATGATTAACCGTTCTCAGCTTTTAGCGTTATTTTCACGAAATTAGTAAAATAACGTTAAAATTAGTGCACTTTCACTTTTGCCCCCCCCCCCCCCCCGATGGCCCACATTATATTCGAATATCGCAAGCAGGGCCATGGTTCATTCTATCTTCGTTAAACTATAATCGACTATTTACATCATATAAATAAATAACATGTTGATGCATGGAGGGTTGTACCCCATGCTTAGGGGGCTTTTCAAAAAAAAAAGTTGATATTACATTTTTAATCTTCAACTATTTGAATTTTTACTTTTAGCCCAAAAGTTTTCATCTTTTCAATTTAACCTCACAACATTTTACTTTTAACTTTGGTCCCCTACACTTTTCATATGTGGCAAATTTTTCGTTTTACGTTTTGTTCTAAATTTTGCGAGTTAACATGGTGCAACATGCGTGTGTGGTTCAACGTTTTTACGTTTCGTTCTAGATTTTGCGAGTTAACATGACGCGACATGCATGCGTGGTTCAACGTTTTTACGTTTCATTTTACACTTCGTTCTAAATTTTGCGAGTTAACATGGTGCAACGTGCGTGTGTGGTTCAACATTTTTACGTCGTCTATTTTTCCCACTTGATAGGTTCGCCACAACACGCAGGTCTTAAATGGACTTAGTTATTATTTTCTATATTATTTGTTTCGGTCGAATTTCTTCACAATAACACACCCCAACTTTAATGTTGATGGTTGCTGGCGATGGTATGACATTAGTGTTATTTGTCACGGTTTTACACCCCCACCGCAACGCGGGGGCCTTAATACTAGTTTATAAACAATTTAGCCAATCATATTACCTTAATATTACTTTTTTTTTTTTTTTGCAATTTCTTCTATAATTTTTAAAAGATAGTGGGTGAACTAGAAATTAAAAAAAATGCCCAACCTAATATCATAAATTAATCCTACTTGATTGTGGACATCATAGATCATTGGCTTGTGAAGAATGTCTAGCCTCTTATCATCAACGCGTTTTATATATATCAAATGTGGATGAGATCAGACTTTCACATAAAAACATGCTTGAGTGACTGAATATTGAACCGGATGTTATAATCTATGTCAAAATTACGATATCTTTACTAAATTAATCAAGATTAAAATGAATTACAAGAACAAATCTGTTCAAACAAAAAATAACTCGTAACAAAAAACTTCACAACTAACCTACTAGATCACAAACACATTGATCTATACACACTAATACTGGAACTAAATTGAACAAACAATGTTCAAATCTTTAGAACGAAATAGAAAAACAAACTGCGAGATAATAAAACGAGAGAAACCCTATAACAGAATCGTTCAGAAGAATTGAGTTGTGATATGAATGATCTGAATTTCTGTCTTTTAAACTGAAACGGTACACGCCCTTTTATGTTACCAGCAATACACATGATATAACCCTAAGCTCATCGAACCAGCTCAACCCATCAAAGCTTTATATCAGCAGATGTGAGTCCATTAGCGCAGCCCATAATATCAGCGACTTCCAAGTCCATTTAAGCCCATCCAATCCAATGAGCCAAGCCCTGACACAAACACCAAAAACAACAAGATTATTAGAACTACGTATAATGTTATAATATGATATTATATAATTGTTATATTTGATATTATACAGTTGACCTGACCTGATGTTTATTTTAACGGGAAAGGATCCACTAAAAAGTGGATTTTGCCTAAGTAGCCTAAGAAGGATTGTGATGATGACATGTGGCACTCCTAATAAGTAGGAATGAAGGGCATTTTGGTCCTTATAAATAGGAGTGAAAATGACATGTGGCACCCCTTTTGTTTTTAAAAAATATGAACAAAAAAATCTAGTACAAAAAAATATAGCACAAAAAATCTAGTACAAAAAATCTAGTACAAAAATGTAGTACAAAAAAATATAGCACAAAAAATCTAGTACAAAAAATATAGCACAAAAAAATATAGCACAAAAAAATCTAGTACAAAGAAATATAGCACGAAAAAATTTAGCAAAAAATGTAGTACAAAAAAATTTAGCACAAAAAAATTGAGGAAAAAAAATTTAAGACAAAAAAATTCAGCACAAAAAATTTAGCACAAAAATATAGTACAAAAAATTCAACAAAAAAATGTTATATAACATAGAAATACAACACATTTAAGTGGGTTTTTTTAGTCTTCATATTTTATATAGCAATATGGTACTCAAATTAAAGATAAAAAGACGCTCGATTTTACGGTGAAATTTTTATGAAAAAATAATGTCGTATAAAAAAGTTATAAACGTTTAAAAAATGAGGGTGGAATATGCATGTGACTTGCATGTGGAGAGAGAAAGTCCATAAATAGGATTTTCCCAAGATACCCTTGCACTCCTCCTTTCTCCTACCCTTTCATCTTAACCATTGATTTGAAAAATGAATGGTTAAGATTCCTTCTTAGGCTACTTAGGCAAAATCCACTTTTTAGTGGATCCTTCCCCTTATTTTAACACCCCCTAGTTGTATGGCTAAATATCAAACATTCCCAACAAATCTATACTATATAATAAAATATACCATTTTAGGGACACTTGTCATCATATTAGCCCATCTCTTATAGATAATTATTGTTTTAGTTTAATCTCTTCTAATTAATTATAGATAACCCTTCTACTAAATATTATTTAATTTAATATTTTGTATTATAGATAACCCTCTAACTACATGTCATTCATTCGAGCCATCTATTATTTAGTTTTCTCATCTTTATCTCCTACTTAATTATAGATAATTAATATTAATTAAGAGATAATTATAAAATTAAATTTAAACAATTCGTATAGAAGATAATATAATCTTTTGAAATATTTATTAGATTTCAAAATTATTTATCTTGACATTAACAAAAGACGTACACTAAATATAAATTAGAGTTAATTGCCAAAATCGTCCATGAGGTTTGGGCACGTTTGTCATTTTCGTCCAAAATGACAATTATGTACCGAATTGCCCCCAACGTTTGTAACTTTTTGCCATTTTCATCCAGACCACCAACTTAGTTTATTTTTTCTGTTAAGTTGAGGTTATTTTGATGAAACTGGCAAAAATAAAACCACAGGGATGATTTTGGCAATTTACTCAAACTCTTTTAAATTTCTTTTATTTAATTAATTTTGTTACATATGTAATAAAAAGAATATACATTCAATTTTTATATGAAAAAAATAATAGCTTTGTCACATAATTTTTATAAATTTTCATCCAACTACTAAGTTAATTTTTCTATTAAGGCGAATGATGTTTATAAACTAAGACATAAATTAATTTCTAAATTTTTATATAGATCACTTTTATAAAAATAAAATCTACTTAAACCTCTAAATTTTATAAAACTAAAATGTTGGTGACCTTATTGAAAAGGTCAAATAAAAAAAATCTTACCATATGTACCAAGTTTGTAATTCATCTTCTACTCTTTTAAATTCGCTCTTAAGGAAAAACAGAAGCCAATGCCCCCTATCAAACAACGTATCGTTACCAAACCTTAAAATTACCCACCAAATTGTAATTTTAATGCTATGAACCAAAAGTTTCTTTACTCAAGCCACTCAGAATAAGTATTAGTTAGTTGCCCTCATAATCTTAATTAAATAAATATTTTATTTCTACCAACATATTTCCTAGGTGCTCAACACATTTAAAAAATATGTAATGTTTTACAATTTTTTTCTATCTCTACAACTGATAAATACTAAAAGTTGTAATCGATTGTTATGTGTTGTACACCAATGACGTTTTCTCTTTATAAAACTGATTTATATAAAGAAGCTGTAAATTAATTTATGTCTTAATATATAAAAAATAAACTGAGTTAGTGATTTGGATGAAAATTTATAAAAATTATGTGACAAAACTATTAATTTTTTTTCTAAAAACTCCATGTATATTCTTTTTTATTATATATGTAAAAAATAATTAAATAAAAGAAATTAAAAATGGTTTGAGTAAATTGCCGAAATTGTCCATGTGGTTTTATATTTGCCAGCTTCATCAAAATATCTTCAACTTAACAGAAAAAATAAACTAAGTTAGTGGTTTGGATGAAAATGGCAAAAAGTTACAAACGTTGGGGGCAATTTGGTACAAAGTGTCATTTTGGACGAAAATGACGCCTAAACCTCAGGGACGATTTCGGCAATTAACTCTATAAATTAATATAATGTAAAGAGTTAAATACCATTTTAGTCCCTATGGTTTGGGCCATTTTATCAGTTTAGTCCAAAGGTTTTATAATACATAGGGTTTATAAAGATATAATAAGATATAACTTTTTATTGATTGGTATATAAAATTTCATGTGCTCAACCTATACAATACATGAGGTTCTTAACGTTGTAACTTTTTTCATTATTTAATATATAAAATTAAATTTACTCAACCCGTACAATACACAGAGTTCTTAAAGATATAATTTTTTATTATTTAATATATAAAATTACATTTATTCAACCCATGTTTTAAATGAGATTTTTAAAGATATATTTTTTATTATTTGGTATATAAAATTACATTTATTCAACCCGTGTAATAAACGAGGTTTTAAAAATATATTTTTTTATTATTTGATATATAAAATTACATTTATTCAACCCGTGTATTACACGGGGTTCTAACCTAGTAACATCATATACGTCACCACTTGAGATGTAATTTTTAACATCAATCTTTCAACTAATCATAACCGAAAGTTTCAGTCTTGAAAAAAAATGAATATCGTTGCAAACCCGAATGTTAATTACATAGGTGACTGCATTACGGTCGTTATAAAACAAGATTTGCGTAATTCGGATATGTATTTTGAAAGTTATGCAACTTTTTGTGTATAACATGTAAAAGATGGTAGAGCTGGGCAGATGCAGCTCCAAGAAAGATAACGTTCTGTCGAAATGGGGTGGTTGCGTCCGCGACGGGTGAAGGAAAACACCGTCGCGCTACGCGACGGTTGTCGCGGCACGCGACAAGTTAAGCAAATCCTGTCACGCCACGCGACGGGTATAAAAGCTGGAAATTTGTTGTGTTTTGTTTATTCAGCTTAGAGAACTTGTTAAAATGCATTATATAACTATCATAACTAATGTTTATGGTGGTTTGATTATAGATTAATGTTGTAAGGCTCTCGGATGAGGATCAAGCGTCGTACAAGAACCGAACACACGTTTAAATGAAGCTTCCGCGCTAATCTTGTTTAGTTTTGATATCATGGATTATGTAATCACTTAATATCTGTATTTTGAATGTTCTAAACTTAAGTTGAAAATGATGATGTAATGTTTTTGTAAAACGATATTTTGTCGAAAAAGGAAAACTTTAAATGATGAAATATTATCAAATTTAGTAAGGGTTTTACAAAAAAGGTCAACAACTAATGACGAAGTAGTGGCTGAGTGGAGAGCACAGTTCAAAGGGACTAACTGGATTAACAAACCAAGTGTGAAGCTCTACTTTGATAACATCTTGCCTGAGATGGATAGCTTAGGGAGAAACTTCTGCCTAAATTTCCTTGTAGCATTCTTCACTATAATTGGGCATGCAAGTGATAATATAGTCGTCAACCAACAGTTCTTGTACAACATTAAACGAAACGTTCAAATAAACCAACTGAACTGGTGTGGTTATCTCATCCAATGCTTGCAACACGGCAAAACCGAATGGTCTCCAAGAAAGCATTTCATAGGGCCCTTGATTGTACTTGCGGTAAGAAAACAATTTCCATATATAATAGTTTGCACAAAATAACAATTTAAAAATTAAAAATGTCTTGTGTTACAGCTTGCCTTGGTGAATGATGCTTGCAATAGAAAAAGGTTGCAACGACAAGAAGGATACCCAATTGAGTAGGTTACAACAAGAACTCTTGAAATGTTTGAGAGTGTACTAGTTAAAAGGAAATATGGTGGAGAGCCAAAAACACCATGATGGAAAACAACTTAAAAAGAAAACTGTTAAGAAGGCTAAAGAAACACAGTTTCAAACAGTTGTTCAAGAAGAAGCCACACCCAAGACAACAGACAAAATGCAGGGTGTTGATGAAGTAGATGCTGATGGTGATGATGTTGACAATGAAGATGAAGTTGATGTTGACAATGTTGATGAGCATGCTAATAATGATCATGATGAGGTTGATGATAATGATGATGGTTTTGATCATGATGATCATTATGATTATGTTAAACTCGACCCTGAAGTTCAAAATGCCATGCAAATCAATGATGAGAATGAAGAGGCTTTCTATCGAAGGGTTGTGGATGAAGATGTAGAAAGCCAGAACAGGATGTTTGAAGTTTCTACATCAGGATGTAACACACTATGAAGACCATGGTGCTGGTGAGAAACAACAAAACAATGAAGCTGAGGAGATGTGATGTTCGATTGATAAGCTTAACAAAAAACACAAAACGCCATACTTAATAATTCTTTTTTTTATTTAACAGGTAATGGCTGAGAAGTTGGATGGGGCATACAAAGAATTAGAAGACTGTTACAATGAAGATTGAACATCCAAACAGTCTCTTGGTACACATAAAATACTCACAATGTCTGGCATCGTTAAATGTGACAACTGGCACAAACCGGTAATTTCCGTACACTTTAATCATTATTTAATGATTGCAATTATGTGCTTAATTGTCAGCAATGTCTGAACACATGATTAAACAAGTGAATTCATGCACGTTGTATACTACAAAATATTGCTTTATGCATAAACGAGAGCGTTGCGTCAAAAATAATAGTAAACTCACCGGTAAGACACAATGTGTCAACAGAACTGCAGAAAGCAGTCAGACAATAAAATTGGAGCCTAGGTGTAGGTCCGACAACAAGAATGCATTAAAACCCAAGAGTACATACAAGGGTTAATATATATGCAATACGAAAGCAAAAATAAGCACTAAAAAGCACCCGAAACGCACTTTAAGTGCAGAATTTATATAATTCAGCAATAAATTAGCATTTAGACATATAAATATTATGCAGAAATGTCGTTTTATTATCCAGAATATTTCCCTAAGTGTTGGGAATTGAAAGAGTACAAGAAAGGTACTTAAACAACACTAAAAAGTATAATTTAGCACTTTAACGAATCGGTATCTAACCGAACAACCGGATATTACCCGGAACATCCAAATATTTACTAGATCTTTCCAAATCCATAATAATCTTGCCAAGATCCCTTAAAATCTTACATGATCTTTCATAGATCTCTTTTAGATTCACAAGATCTTTCATAGATTCACTTTGATACACTTAGATTTGGTAAATCTAATTAAGATCTTGCAAGTTACACATTACCCCCCCCCCCATATCCAAATAAAATCGGCCCACATGCTTTAATTGGAAGATCTTATGAATTTTCCTTGGATTCACCAAGATTTGTGGAGATTTAATTCTAGATTTGTCTTGTACTACAAGAACACATTAACTCTTGGATATTAGTACATGGTGGGTTCATAAGAAGTCATCTTCATCACCACTACACATCACCACACTCACTCTCTCCCTCTCAAAGGCTCACGGCCGAACCCCCTCACCATAACCACCATCATCCAATCATCTCCTACACATTCCAAGCTTATATTAAGGTGTTAGAAGGCGCATAGTGAAGCTAGGAGCTTTCGGAAGTTGAAGAACCTCTACCGTTTGCTTTTACCCACTCAACTTTCATTATTTTTCTTCCCTAGCCTTATGCTAGTAGTAAGTGCTCTAAAACACCTTCTTGATCTTGTTTATGATGGTTAATAGATGATTTATTGGTTAAAAAGCAAGAACACACAAGAAAATAACTAAAAGTCTTGAAAAAAAGATAAACTAGTTGGATAAAGGGTAGATATGTGTGTAAATCATGTGAATCTTGTATGATTGTTATTAATTAATGATTGTTGTTAGTAAAACAAGATGGATCATCATCTAGACATACTAGTCCATGTTTGAAAGCATGAACTAGTAGGATGTAAAAGTTATAAAGTTAAAAGATGATGGATCCATCCATTCATAAGACATGAACTTGTGTAAAAGTAAATTTTCTTGTAAAATAAGACTCTAAACATGTAGATCTAAAGATCTACAAGTGGTTTTTCGGAAGAACCAAGCAAAAATATTAGTTTTGTTAAAACCCGGATCTTATCCGAACTAAAAAGCATTTTAGTACATAAACAAGTGTGTAGACACTTGTGTCACAAGAAAAATTTAACAAAGAAATATTTTTGCGAATCTCGACTAGAAGTTGTGAAACTTCATATTCTTTAAAAATAAAGTTTTTAAGAAACTAAAATTATTTTTAAAGATGACAAGACTTACTAAATGTGCTAGTAAGTTACTACACATTTTTGTAAATATTCAAGTTCATAAAATGGAGAAATTAGTGATTATTGTTGATGATTATTGTTGATAATTGTTGTTGATGATTGATGACGATTTAAAAGAAAATAAACACATGTTTTGAAAACAGGGGAAACCTCCATTTTTAGGGGAAACTCTGTCAAAATTTTTATAAATTTTGACACTTAGAAAATATAAGTTTTTAAGAAACTTATTCCCTAAAAATGTGCTTAAGAATATTACCAAGGTTTCCCTAATTTTTGGTGATTAGAAATGAGGATTTCTTCAAAAATAAAAATGGATAGTAAGTATATATTTTTGAGAGAAAAATATATATTATTTGATCACCAACTTGTGTGTTAAGTGTATATAGTATGTGTTATACGTGCTAGTGTATTAAGACTTAAAAATACACTAAATACTCATGAGGAGTATAAACATAAAAATACACATACAACATACAAGATATATAATTCGGGTGCAAAGTGCAAAACACGAGATACTTATATTAATTTTAGAGAAAATAATATAAGTAAGATACGTAGTTAAAAATATAGAATATTTTTAACACAAGAATATATACAAAAGAGAGTGACTGTACTTGTGCGACGCAAGTCTAGTGACTAACGTTAAGAAAACGCGTATAGGTTACGACGTTAATTAAGCAAATCCGGTGAAGTTTATGACGCAAGGAACGCAAAGTTGTGAGTTCATGCTCCCCCTTTTCTTTCAACTGTTTTCAGTTTTTATAACTTCGGGGGTGAAATACATGTACAAAAGTACAATATTTATAATTGGTATGATATAAATACAAGAAGTACACTTGGTGAGAACGAGAACCAAGTGTGACAAAATATAAGATAATAAGAAACGCACTTGGTGAGGACGAGAACCAAGTTGGATGCGTTTATGAGAAATGATAAAAAGAAACGCGCTTGGTGAGGACGAGAACCAAGTAGGATGCGTTATGAGAAATAGTGTCACGAATAGGGTACAGAAGCACCATTAATCGTGTACATACTTAGACCGCAGAACAAAAGGTTAGATCTAACGGGTGCCTGGCAGCCACACTCTCGGTGAGGGCGAGAATCGAGTAGTGCTTTTGTGTCTCAGAATATACCAATTAAATGCCTTAGGTTTGGTGACTTCCTATGTCGTGTCACATGTTAATGGCTTTGCAACCCATTAACAATCCTGATATTTACAGAAATACTGTATTTATATAAAATTCATACCATACTAGAATTGATATATAACTTGAAGTACGTGGGGTACTCAAGAAAATTGATATATAACTTGAAGTACGTGGGGTACTCAAGAAGATTGATATATAACTTGAAGTACGTGGGGTACTCAAGAAGATTGATATATAACTTGAAGTACGTGGAGTACTCAAGAAAAACTTGATTTATTCACAACTATGTTTTTATACAAAGTATACAAACGTGAAATACAAAACTGCATGAATTCACACCAACATTATGTTGACGTTTTTCCAAAAACTCACATGTATTTCAGGTAACTAGGATGGATGTGCGCGCGGTCTTGCTTATGCTCGTGGATGTCGCTTGTGTTTAACTTTAAATAAAGTTGTAAACTTTTAAGACAATGTTTTAAGCTGTCTAGCGATGTAAACGCTATATTATGTTTTCAAATTATGGTATTTGAAGTATTTTTACGAGCATGTAGCATGTTTACCTTTCGTATGCAATGAGAACCTTTCATGATCACACCTCGTGCTTCCGCCGCAGAAAGGGGTGTGACAAATTGGTATCAGAGCTGCGATTGTAGTGAACCAGGATTCCTTCTCGAGTCTAGTCTACAATCTCTAGGATCCTTTCACGAAAACAATTTTCAAAGAGTTTTCATTGCATAAAACGTCCCGCGACATCCACTGCCTGAAACTGTCTACACGAGTCTAGAAAAGACACTACGAGACTTATAGTGCACTTGAGTAGCACTTGTCGTTGACTAGAAATTACTTGTAATTATGTGTGATAATTAGCATGTACTAGAAGTAGAATGTCACAAGTAGACGTGACTTTACCTGAAAGCAATGGCCTATCTGAAGGAGGAAATACGCGGATGAAACGAACTGTGCGGACTGAGCAAGGAGTTACGTAATTATGGATGCATACATAATTATGGAATTCAGTGCACAGAAATCACAGCAAGTCTTGTCACGTATAGATTCCCTCAGTGCAAGCCTACTAAGTACTCTGCTAGAGTAATAATTGTTTGATGTCACTTATGTGGTATATACCTGTGAATATATATACTACTACATCAAACAAATGTCTAACCCTGTTGTGTTATGTTCTGTCAGAACATGGCACCCAGGAAAGCTGTGAATGCTCGCAATGACAATCAACCTCCTCCTCCCCCGCTGCCAAGAACTGCTGAAGAGCTGAACGCTCTACTGGAGGAAAGGATCTCCGCTGCTATCGCCCAATACGAGGCGAACCGTACTCAAGACAGTGGAGGACCAAGCAACGCTAGGCGTAATGGGAATGGAGATTCGTCTGGAGGAAACGCAGCTCAAGGTAACCTTAAAACAATTTACTAAGCATGAAAGAATTTATGAACGGTCCTTGTTTCATTATTTCTTCGATTGCTCATAAGTGAATTGGTTGGGTTAATTCCAGGCTGCACTTTCAAGCAGTTCCTCGACTGCAAGCCGATGAACTATGACGGCACAGGAGGTGCAGTAGCATTTGTGCGCTGGACGGAGAAGACTGAAGTTACTTTCCGCATGAGCAAGTGTACCGCGGATCAGCAAGTCACCTTTGCTACTGGGTTATTTGTCGATGAAGCTCTGACTTGGTGGAACCTGCAAGTCCAAACTTTGGGTGATGATGCCGCTTATGGCCTAAATTGGGAGGAACTGAAGGAAAGAATGAGATAGAAGTACTGCTCTCGTGCGGAACTCCAAAGGCTGGAAACAGAGTTCTGGCACTTGACTATGGAAGGTGCTGACATCAATGGTTACACTCGAAGGTTCCACGATCTGTCAAGAGTGCTTCCCTACATGGTGACTCCTGAATTTAAGCGTGTGGAACGCTACATTTGGGGACTGGCCTCAGAGTTTCGTGGCATGGTGACGTCGGCCAAACCACAAACAATCACCGAGGCTGTAACTCTGGCTGTCAGCCTTACTGAAGATTGTGTTCGTATGAAGAAGCTATCACTGAACCCAACAGAGAAGACCGAGACACATGCTGAGTCGTCCGGTGACAAAAAGAGAAAACATGCAAACCTGAACCAAGCAACTCGTAACAATAAGGGTTTCAACAACAAGAAGCGTGACGCTAACCCGTCCCAGGAGGCGAAAACCCATGCAACCAAAGCATACCAAGGCTCCACACCTAGATGCCAAAAATGTAAGTATCATCATGAAGGAGCTTGTCGCATTCCAAGGTGTGACAAATGTGGTAAATTGGGTCATCAAACAGAAGACTGTTGGGGAAAAGGAAAGAACCGAAATGGAAACGGTGGTGGAAACAAGAATGGTAACGGGAAAGGGCAGAACCAAGGATGCTTCAAGTGTGGAAGCAATGATCATTTCATGAAGAACTGCCCAGAGAGAAACAATGCTCAGGCTAGAGCATTTGTGATTGGAGCAAAGAACGCACGCGAGGACCCTAACGTGGTCACCGGTACGTTTCTCATTAACAATCACTTTGCATCCATATTATTTGACACTGGCGCCGACTATAGCTTCATGTCTGTGGAATTTAAACGCATACTCGGAATAGAATCTAGTAGATTAGAAATTCCTTATTCCATAGAACTAGCCAATGGTAAACTTGTTGAATCGAGCGAAGTTGTTAGAGGCTGCACACTAGAACTTGGCGAACGAAATTTTAGCATCGACCTCTTACCTATTCAATTGGGTAGCTTCGATGTAGTAGTCGGAATGGACTGGTTGTCCAAGAACAAAGCCGAAGTTATTTGTCATTAGAAAATCATTCGCATCCCTTTAGCGAATGGTGAAACTCTCATCGTGCATGGAGAAAAACGAGACGCGCCTCTTCGAATCATCAGTTGTATGAAGGCACAGAAGTGCTTGAGGAAAGGATGTGTCGCTTTCCTAGCACACGTTATAGACAAGAAGGCTGTGGAGCCAAAACTCGAAGACATCCCTGTGGTGAAGGAATTTCCTGAGGTGTTCCCTGAAGATCTGCCAGGACTACCTCCGCAACGACAAGTCGAATTCCACATAGACTTGGTTCCGGGAGCCGCTCCTGTAGCCAAGGCTCCCTATCGACTTGCACCATCCGAAATGCAAGAATTATCTACACAACTTCAGGAGTTGTTGGATAAAGGATTCATAAGGCCAAGCTTCTCACCCTGGGGAGCTCCAGTATTATTCGTGAAGAAGAAGGATGGATCACTGCGGATGTGTATCGATTACAGGGAACTGAACAAACTCACGATCAAGAATCGGTATCCGCTACCGAGGATTGGTGACTTATTTGATCAACTGCAAGGATCAAGCTACTATTCCAAGATCGACCAACGATCTGGATACCATCAGCTGAGAATCCAAGATGAAAGCGTGCCAAGGACTGCATTCAGAACACGCTATGGGCACTACGAATTTCTTGTGATGCCGTTTGGGCTGACAAATGCACCAGCGGTCTTTATGGATCTAATGAACCGCGTATGCAAACCATATCTCGATAAATTCGTGATTGTATTTATCGATGATATCCTAATTTACTCGCGAACGAAAGAAGAGCACGAGCAACATCTCAGAACCATCTTGGAACTACTGAAGAAAGAGAAGCTTTATGCAAAATTCTCGAAGTGCGAATTCTGGATTCGCGAAGTACAATTTCTTGGTCACGTGGTGAATGAGAAGGGCATTCATGTAGACCCGTCCAAGATAGAAGCAATAAAGAATTGGGAAGCTCCCAAGACCCCAACCGAAGTTCGTCAATTTTTGGGCTTAGCGGGCTACTATCGGCGATTCATTGAGAATTTCTCGAAGATAGCTCAACCGCTAACGACCCTTACACAGAAAGACAAGAAATACGACTGGGGTCACAAACAGGAAGAAGCCTTTCAGCTACTTAAGAACAAGCTCTGCGATGCACCAATACTATCATTACCCGAAGGCACTGAAGACTTCGTGGTATACTGCGACGCCTCACGACAAGGCTTGGGTTGCGTGCTTATGCAGCGCCAAAAAGTCATCGCTTACGCTTCAAGACAACTGAAGGTTCACGAGAGAAATTATACCACTCACGACCTGGAGCTGGGTGCAGTGGTATTCGCCTTGAAGATTTGGCGACATTATTTATATGGTACTCGATGTACAATCTTCACAGATCACAAAAGCTTACAACACATATTTGATCAGAAGGAATTGAATATGCGCCAGCGACGTTGGGTCGAGCTGCTGAACGATTATGACTGTGAGATTAAGTACCATCCTGGAAAGGCAAACGTTGTAGCGGACGCGTTGAGCCGAAAAGAAAGGGTAAAGACCCTAAGGGTTCGAGCGTTAGAAATGACCATTCGAACGAACCTCACTGCACGCATTCGAGATGCACAACAAGAAGCTCTTAAAGAAGAGAACCGTAAAGCTGAATACCTACGGGGTATGCTGAAATACATGATGCCAAACGAAGAGGGAGCCTTATACTTCAAGAAGCGTATTTGGGTTCCACTCTATGGTGGCATACGAGAAGTCATCCTTAATGAAGCCCACAAATCGAGATATTCGATCCATCTAGGATCGGACAAAATGTATCAAGACTTGAAGGAATACTATTGGTGGCCGAGACTCAAAAGCGACGTTGCTGTTTATGTTGGAAAATGCCTAACCTGTGCCAAGGTTAAGGCAGAATATCAGAAACCGTCCGGCCTACTACAACAACCAGAGATTCCCGTGTGGAAGTGGGAACAAATCTCGATGGACTTCATAACGAAATTACCCAGGACCCCGAGAGGGCACGATATGATATGGGTAATAGTTGATCGATTAACGAAGTCTGCGCACTTCCTACCGATCCGAGAAAAAGACAGCACTGGAAAGCTTGCTGAAATATACTTAAGAGAAATTGTGGCACGTCATGGAGTACCAATCTCAATCATTTCAGACAGAGATGGACGCTTTGTCTCAAGAATCTGGCAATCATTTCAGGAAGCCTTTGGATCTCAGTTAGATCTGAGCACGACATTCCATCTGCAAACAGACGGCCAGAGCGAACGGACTATACAAACGTTAGAAGATATGCTTCGCGCATGTGTCATGGATCTAGGCGGCAGCTGGGATACTCATCTACCTTTAGTTGAGTTTTCCTACAATAACAGTTATCATACGAGCATAAAAGCCGCGCCGTTCGAAGCTCTGTATGGCCGCAAATGCCGATCGCCCTTATGTTGGGCAGATGCCGGAGATAAACGTATGGTTGGTCCTGAACTTGTACAAGAGACAACCGACAAGATTGCGCAGATCCGAGAGCGCATTAAGGCGGCTCGAGATCGACAAAAGAGCTACGCTGATCCGAATAGAAAATCAGTAGAATTCAAGGTGGGAGACAAAGTGTTGTTAAAAGTCTCACCATGGAAGGGCGTAGTCAGGTTTGGAAAGCGTGGAAAGCTGAATCCACGATACATCGGACCATTCAGAATTTTGAAGAGAATTGGTACCGTGGCATACAAGTTGGAGTTACCGGAAGAACTTAATGGAGTACATGATACGTTTCATGTATCCAACCTGAAGAAGAGCCCAACACAAGAAAACGTGATCATCCCGATGGATGAAGTGCATATTGATGAAGCCCTCCGATTTACAGAGCAACCCGTTGAGGTTACCGACTGGAAAGTCAACAAGACTAGGAGGAGCAGTGTGAAGCTTGTCAAAGTACATTGGAGCTCTAAGCACGGACCCGAGTACACATGGGAACGTGAAGACCAGTTCAAGAAAAAGTATCCCCACCTATTCAAGAAGACTCCAGCGAGAGTGAGTTCAGCCTAAATTTCGGGACGAAATTCTTTTAACGGGGGGAGACTGTGACAACTGGCACAAACCGGTAATTTCCGTACACTTTAATCATTATTTAATGATTGCAATTATGTGCTTAATTGTCAGCAATGTCTGAACACATGATTAAACAAGTGAATTCATGCACGTTGTATACTACAAAATATTGCTTTATGCATAAACGAGAGCGTTGCGTCAAAAATAACAGTAAACTCACCGGTAAGACACAATGTGTCAACAGAACTGCAGAAAGCAGTCAGACAATAAAATTGGAGCCTAGGTGTAGGTCCGACAACAAGAATGCATTAAAACCCAAGAGTACAT
This sequence comes from Helianthus tuberosus, assembly GCA_030545235.1. Classification (NCBI taxonomy): domain Eukaryota; kingdom Viridiplantae; phylum Streptophyta; class Magnoliopsida; order Asterales; family Asteraceae; genus Helianthus; species Helianthus tuberosus. The sequence goes on from CM060452.1 coordinate 147,821,781, forward strand.
ACAAGGGTTAATATATATGCAATACGAAAGCAAAAATAAGCACTAAAAAGCACCCGAAACGCACTTTAAGTGCTGAATTTATATAATTCAGCAATAAATCAGCATTTAGACATATAAATATTATGCAGAAATGTCGTTTTATTATCCAGAATATTTCCCTAAGTGTTGGGAATTGAAAGAGTACAAGAAAGGTACTTAAACGACACTAAAAAGTGTAATTTAGCACTTTAACGAATCGGTATCTAACCGAACAACCGGATGTTACCCGGAACATCCAAATATTTACTAGATCTTTCCAAATCCATAATAATCTTGCCAAGATCCCTTAAAATCTTACATGATCTTTCATAGATCTCTTTTAGATTCACAAGATCTTTCATAGATTCACTTTGATACACTTAGATTTGGTAAATCTAATTAAGATCTTGCAAGTTACACATTAACCCCCCCCCCCCCCCCCATATCCAAATAAAATCGGCCCACATGCTTTAATTGGAAGATCTTATGAATTTTCCTTGGATTCACCAAGATTTGTGGAGATTTAATTCTAGATTTGTCTTGTACTACAAGAACACATTAACTCTTGGATATTAGTACATGGTGGGTTCATAAGAAGTCATCTTCATCACCACTACACATCACCACACTCACTCTCTCCCTCTCAAAGGCTCACGGCCGAACCCCCCTCACCATAACCACCATCATCCAATCATCTCCTACACATTCCAAGCTTATATTAAGGTGTTAGAAGGCGCATAGTGAAGCTAGGAGCTTTCGGAAGTTGAAGAACCTCTACCGTTTGCTTTTACCCACTCAACTTTCATCATTTTTCTTCCCTAGCCTTGTGCTAGTAGTAAGTGCTCTAAAACACCTTCTTGATCTTGTTTATGATGGTTAATAGATGATTTATTGGTTAAAAAGCAAGAACACACAAGAAAATAACTAAAAGTCTTGAAAGAAAGATAAACTAGTTGGATAAAGGGTAGATATGTGTGTAAATCATGTGAATCTTGTATGATTGTTATTAATTGATGATTGTTGTTAGTAAAACAAGATGGATCATCATCTAGACATACTAGTCCATGTTTGAAAGCATGAACTAGTAGGATGTAAAAGTTATAAAGTTAAAAGATGATGGATCCATCCATTCATAAGACATGAACTTGTGTAAAAGTAAATTTTCTTGTAAAATAAGACTCTAAACATGTAGATCTAAAGATCTACAAGTGGTTTTTCGGAAGAACCAAGCAAAAATATTAGTTTTGTTAAAACCCGGATCTTATCCGAACTAAAAGCATTTTAGTACATAAACAAGTGTGTAGACACTTGTGTCACAAGAAAAATTTAACAAAGAAATATTTTTGCGAATCTCGACTAGAAGTTGTGAAACTTCATATTCTTTAAAAATAAAGTTTTTAAGAAACTAAAATTATTTTTAAAGATGACAAGACTTACTAAATGTGCTAGTAAGTTACTACACATTTTTGTAAATATTCAAGTTCATAAAATGGAGAAATTAGTGATTATTGTTGATGATTATTGTTGATAATTGTTGTTGATGATTGATGACGATTTAAAAGAAAATAAACACATGTTTTGAAAACAGGGGAAACCTCCATTTTTAGGGGAAACTCTGTCAAAATTTTTATAAATTTTGACACTTAGAAAATATAAGTTTTTAAGAAACTTATTCCCTAAAAATGTGCTTAAGAATATTACCAAGGTTTCCCTAATTTTTGGTGATTAGAAATGAGGATTTCTTCAAAAATAAAAATGGATAGTAAGTATATATTTTTGAGAGAAAAATATATATTATTTGATCACCAACTTGTGTGTTAAGTGTATATAGTATGTGTTATACGTGCTAGTGTATTAAGACTTAAAAATACACTAAATACTCATGAGGAATATAAACATAAAAATACACATACAACATACAAGATACATAATTCGGGTGCAAAGTGCAAAACACGAGATACTTATATTAATTTTAGAGAAAATAATATAAGTAAGATACGTAGTTAAAAATATAGAATATTTTTAACACAAGAATATATACAAAAGAGAGTGACTGTACTTGTGCGACGCAAGTCTAGTGACTAACGTTAAGAAAACGCGTATAGGTTACGACGTTAATTAAGCAAATCCGGTGAAGTTTACGACGCAAGGAACGCAAAGTTGTGAGTTCATGCTCCCCCTTTTCTTTTAACTGTTTTCAGTTTTTATAACTTCAGGGGTGAAATACATGTACAAAAGTACAATATTTATAATTGGTATGATATAAATACAAGAAGTACACTTGGTGAGAACGAGAACCAAGTGTGACAAAATATAAGATAATAAGAAACGCACTTGGTGAGGACGAGAACCAAGTTGGATGCGTTTATGAGAAATGATAAAAAGAAACGCGCTTGGTGAGGACGAGAACCAAGTAGGATGCGTTATGAGAAATAGTGTCACGAATAGGGTACAGAAGCACCATTAATCGTGTACATACTTAGACCGCAGAACAAAAGGTTAGATCTAACGGGTGCCTGGCAGCCACACTCTCGGTGAGGGCGAGAATCGAGTAGTGCTTTTGTGTCTCAGAATATACCAATTAAATGCCTTAGGTTTGGTGACTTCCTATGTCGTGTCACATGTTAATGGCTTTGCAACCCATTAACAATCCTGATATTTACAGAAATACTGTATTTATATAAAATTCATACCATACTAGAATTGATATATAACTTGAAGTACGTGGGGTACTCAAGAAAATTGATATATAACTTGAAGTACGTGGGGTACTCAAGAAGATTGATATATAACTTGAAGTGCGTGGGGTACTCAAGAAGATTGATATATAACTTGAAGTACGTGGAGTACTCAAGAAAAACTTGATTTATTCACAACTATGTTTTTATACAAAGTATACAAACGTGAAATACAAAACTGCATGAATTCACACCAACATTATGTTGACGTTTTTCCAAAAACTCACATGTATTTCAGGTAACTAGGATGGATGTGCGCGCGGTCTTGCTTATGCTCGTGGATGTCGCTTGTGTTTAACTTTAAATAAAGTTGTAAACTTTTAAGACAATGTTTTAAGCTGTCTAGCGATGTAAACGCTATATTATGTTTTCAAATTATGGTATTTGAAGTATTTTTACGAGCATGTAGCATGTTTACCTTTCGTATGCAATGAGAACCTTTCATGATCACACCTCGTGCTTCCGCCGCAGAAAGGGGTGTGACATTAAAGAACATGTCAACATTTGTTGATGAAAACGCCAAGTAAGTGGCAGTTGAGAGAGAAGAAGGTGAAAATGAAGATGGGGTTGAAAGGGAAGCTGAAGGTGAAAGAGAAGTGGAAGTAGAAGGGGAAGGGGATAGGGAGATGGCTGGAGAAGAAAACGCCAAGGAAGTGCAAACATTTGTTATTGAAAACGCCAAGGAAGTGGCTTATGAGAGAGAAGAAGGTGAAAATGAAGATGAGGTTGAAAGGGAAGCTAAAGGTGAAGGAGAAGGGGAACATGAAGGGGAAGGGGACATGGCTGGAGCTCAAAACGCCAAACCCCCAACTGTTACGCCAACCCCCATAAATGATGATGCTCAACATGAAGATGAAAGGGAGACTGAGGGTGGTGATGAGAATATTATATTGTTAGCTGAAGAAAGTACAGATGAAGATATAAACGACAATGATATTAAAAGTTGGGATAGTGATTTCAAAACACTTGAATATCACATTTTCATATATAATAGGGAAAAGATAATTAAAAGGAGTATTGTTGAGGTTTTGGAACTGCCGGGACAAGACCTAGAACAAATGATTGAAGTAAAAGAAGGTTTAGATTGTCCAAAGATGGTGGATCAAATGCTTAAAGCTATAAAAAAAAACCACCTGCACCCTACTGAGGAGACCCCAAAAATGCATGTATTTGAGACAACGCCAAAAATCCCCCCAACAGAAACACAATACAGTCATAGGTGATGACTGTCTTAAGGGTCAATCAAAAACCTAATTAAACTACGTAGATATCGTAAGTTGGGTATCGTATCCACGGGGAATTTGTGGTTAGTGTTTAACTAGATTACCTAATTAATTAGCTACTAATCTTAATTTGGGGGTTTTGATTGATTTGAGGAAAAACTTTAAACTAATTAAAAGAAAAGATATCAGATTTATAAAACGTAACCTCCTCCAAACTTCATGTTCTAGGTTTCACAAAACTCAGTTTACTCAGTTAATTCGCCATCACATAGACATGATGCGGAAAAGTTGGTTAATTTAAGATGGTAATAAAAAATAGGTCTTTGTCATCAGATCTTTTATAATTTGATTAACCCTATTTACTAGTGTGAGTCAACCCACTCTATGTCACCCAACAAGCTACTAGGTTTTGTCATCAACCGAACAAGTTGTAAAGTAAGAACTCAAAACACATGTAAATAGTTCAAAGATACAACTTTTTCAAGGTCAAAAACACATCCAAACATGATGATAGGCACCGAAAGTACGCAACGGGTAGATATTTTCAATTAGAAATAAACGGATAGATCTACAGTTCGTTTATGATACAGATACTCCACATAAACGTACGGTAGGGCAACTAAAATTGGATTAAGATACAGATACACTACTTAATCCGCAATTAGACTCCAAGAACACCATTCAAGTTGCCAAACTTGAACTAGCATGGAAATAATTAATCAACTCATAATCCAATGAGAAAATTAACCAAAGAAACTTTTTCATAAACTCACTGCCTTTTTTTCATTCATTTTACATACATAAAGGAAACCAAAATGCAACCTCATGTTGCTCCAATTAGGGAAGTGGATAAACTGAAAACTACTTCAAATTTTTAAATAAATTAAAATAAAATAGACATAAAATTTGCATGTGGAAAATGGACTAAAAAAACTTGTAACTTGAAATGCAAATGGGTAGAACGTGGGCTGCATGCATGATTGCTTGACATGGGCTTATCAATCTGGGTTGATGTCTTGACCCAACTTGATGTAATTGAACCACTTTTGACCCGCATCGCAAGACCCAATTGATCCAACGTCTAACACAACGGCTAGGGAATTTAAATAGCTCGTGGGTTGGCTATCATTCTCCCGCTCTTCGAAAAAGTTTGTCCTCAAACTTGGGACACTCGCATCAGGACCAAATATTGCATTTCGTATCGGTGGTGGTTCGGGGGGTATTTAATGTAGAATATCATGCATGTAGTGTTCAAACATGGGATCAATCTGGTCAACAAACATAACAGTAAGCACAATGTTATTAGATGCCTTACTTGCAATTGTTATTGGCATTTTGAGACACGTAGTCTTTTCAACTTCTACTACCACCTTCTTGTTTGCGGATATTGACTCATGTTCAGATAAAAAAAACTGCATTAATGGGACTTAGAAGCTGTATGAGATATTCAGAAGACCGATGTGTCAGAACTTGAGAAACAAAGGTTTTTATTATGAAAGCTCAGAATCAAATACAATGGCTGAATGATTCAGTCATCACAGATTAACATCAAACAAAAGAGTAAAGGATCTCCAACTGGATGATCAGTACAATCAATAGACAAAACCTAAGCTCACGAATGTACGTGTGAGACTCAAGGAAATAACCAGAGAGCAGCGAATGACAAAGGAAATGAGATGCTCGGATGATTCCCCACCAAGGGACCAAACCCCCTTTTTATCTTGCTAACCCTAAGCGAAAACACCGGAGCCCAGCTGGCAACAGAAGGATGCAACGGTTATAAGCCCAAGACACCAAGCAATCAATGAAGGAGCAGCCCATCCTTAAAGCCCAACCTCACAAAGCAAATAAACAAGAGGTTAAAAAGAAACAAATAAGAAACATAATATGCACATTTATACTGGATAGTTATAGGTATTTTAACACCCCCCCTCAGTTTAAATGTGCAAAGGGATTGAACATACCCAGAGACTTACACATATCAGAATGAATTTTTGGAAGCAAGCCTTTAGTGAATATATCAGCAAGTTGGTGCTCAGTCTTGATCCCTGTTGTTTTGATCAATCCGGATGCAATTTTCTCTCTTAAGAAAAATAAATCAACTTCAAAATGCTTAGTCCGGTCATGAAAGACAGGATTAGCGGCAATGGACAGCGCTGCAGTGTTGTCACATTTCAGATCAACCGGAATATGCACAGCAACATTGAGTTCTCTTAACAGATTCAGAAGCCACAATATTTCACACGTGGCACTGCACATAGACCTGTATTCGGCCTCAGCAGAAGACCGAGAAACAACACTTTGTTTCTTACTTTTCCAAGAAACCAAAGAGCCCCCAAGAAAAATGCAAAAACCTGTGACAGATCTTCGGCTGTCCACACATTTAGCCCAGTCTGAGTCTGCAAAAGCAGTTAACTGGAAGGTGGTGCCTTTGGTAAATAGGATTCCAGCGCCAGGAGCATTTTTGAGATATCTTAAAACTTTGAAAGCAATTTGGGTGTGAGCCTTAGTGGGCTTGTGCATGAACTGAGATAGGTAATGAACAGAGTAGGCAATATCAGGTCTGGTGTGAGATAGGTAAATGAGTTTTCCAACAAGTTTTTGATACTGAGTAGTATCCACTGGTTTAGAGTTATTTAGAGTCAGATTGGTCAAAACATGGTTTTGATCAATGGGACAGGTAGTTGGCTTACTGCCACTCATCCCATATTCATTCAACAGGTCCATGCAATATTTTCTTTGAGAAAGACAAATACCATTGTTTAATTTTATTACTTCTATTCTAAGAAAGTACTTGAGTAAACCGAGATCTTTGATCTGGAACTCATTTTTTAAAAGATTTTTTATTTTATTAATCTCATGTTCACAATTACCGGTTAACACAATATCATCAACATAAACCAGGAGAACAGCAAAGATAGATTTATCGGACTTGATAAACATGGAATGATCGCACTTGGATTGAACAAACCCAATGTTAACTAAGGTTTGGACAAGTCGTTCATTCCACATACGAGGGGCCTGTTTTAACCCATACAAAGATTTGTTCAACTTACACACTTTATCCTGCTGATTTACATTTAAACCATCTGGAAGGGTCATGTAAACATTTTCCCTAAGATTTCCATATAGGAAGGCATTGTTAACGTCAAGTTGGTATAGGGGCCAGTTGTTTTGAACTGATAGACCAATAACACATCGAACAGTAACCATCTTAACGACAGGGGAGAATGTCTCCTCAAAGTCAATCCCTTCACGTTGATTAAACCCTTTAGCTACAAGCCTAGCCTTAAATCTATCTATTTCGCCTGTTGATTTGTATTTTACCTTAAACACCCACTTACAACCAATAGGTTTAGTGCCACTAGGGGAGTCCACAACATCCCAGGTATTGTTCTTATAAAGGGCTGACAGTTTATCATTCATAGCATCAACCCACCTCTTATCTTTAAGGGCTTCTTTATAAGTTTGAGGTTCAACAATTTTATTTATATTGGCAGCAAAACACACATTTTCAGTAGGCAGATTAGAGTAATTAACAACTTTATCATAGCTATATTTGGCATTCCCTACAATAAAATCATCAAATCTTCTAGGGGCCGAGGCGGACCTAGTGGATCTTCTAATGTTTTGAGTACCCTCAGGAAGGTTTGACTCATCTTGAACACTACTTGACTCAGCCCTCACAGGCTCAGTTGGAACCTCTACAGACTCATTAAGCTCAGTCACATCATGAATGTCTGATGTATGTTGAGTGTCACTATCAATAGTTGACTCAACTGTATCACTGTGTTGCTGAGTCATAGTAGTTGAGTCAGTATTGCCCTTCTCTTCATCATGGGGATTTGTATCACTTGAAGAATCAAAGTTGTCAAAGAAATTTAGTTGATTTAACAAGTTTACATTAATTTCACCATTAGTGTTATTTTTAAAAGGAAAAACAGTTTCATGAAAACTGACATCTCTGGAAAAAATAAACTTTCTTTGGTCCAAGCTCCAGACCTTATATCCTTTTTTAAAGTTGGAGTATCCCATAAAAACACATTTTTCAGCACGTTCTTCAAGTTTATCAGAGATGTCTAAAGTAGTGAAGTAACACAGACAACCAAACACTTTCAAGTGATCAAGAGAAGGTTTAAAACCAAAAAGCATTTCATAAGGAGAACAACCATGTAGCACAGAGGAAGGAAGCCTGTTGATTAAGTATGAAGCAGTAAGCACACATTCAGACCAGTATTTAAGAGGGACCTTAGACTGAAATAATAAAGCTCTTGCAACATTTAACAAGTGTCTGTGTTTTCTTTCAACAATCCCGTTTTGTTGTGGGGTGTAGGTGCAAGAGGTTTGATGAATTATCCCTTTAGATTTAACGAAAGAAGACATTTGAGAGTTAATGAATTCAGATCCATTATCACTCCGAAAGACCTTGATGTCAACCTCAAATTGGGTTTTAATCAAGTTGTAAAAACTTTGTAGGTTTTCAAAAACTTCGGATTTCGATTTCATTAGATATACCCACACCGCTCTAGTGAAATCATCAACAACAGTGAGAAAATATTTATAACCATCTATGCTGGTGACCTTGTAGGGGCCCCAAACATCTAAGTGCACCAGATCCCCTATTTTTGTTGACTTGTGATTACTTAGAGGAAATGGTGCCCTATGTTGTTTGGCCCTGTGACAAATGTCACAAGGATTGGCATCATTTGATTCAGTTTTAATTTGTAAGACTTTTAGCACTTGTTCAGCTGGGTGACCCAGCCTTGAGTGCCAGAGCTTTATGCTTTCAGTTTTACTTAAGCAGGAAAAGTTAGTGCCTAGGGGATTACCACAAAAGTACAAGCCCTCAGCTTGTCTACCAGTCACCAGGGTTTTCTTGGTGAAGGAATCCTGGATGTAACAAGTATTCTCATCAAATATAACTCTAAGCTTGTTATCTTTAGCAAGTTTATGCACAGAGATGAGATTCACATAATATTCAGGCACAACAAAGACATCCTTTAGGATCACAGACTTAGACAGTTTAAAGCAACCAATTTTAGTAACCTTAGCATCCGTTCCATTAGGGTGTTTAATGGTTATATTATATTCAGTGACATCTACCAGGTTGAACATGTTTTTACTGGACATAACCATGTGCTGATTTGCCCCGGAGTCTATGATCCAGTTCAGACTCTGGCTAGAGGAGTTCACAGAGTTAAAACAGACAAGATGTTTGAAGTTAGAGAAGGAATTAAAGCATTTACCTCCCACATTGGATTTACTAGGGTCTTCAGTTTTATTTTCATTCAGCAGCCCTAGCAACTTGGAAAATTGATCAGCAGACAAAGTGTTTAAGGGGTTACTACCTTTATCACTCACAGAATTATTCACAGAAGGGCTATTCCCGTTACTCACAGAATTATTAGACTTAGACCACTGACTGTTTGGTTTTTGTCTATAGTTAGAAGGATAGCCATGAAGTTCAAAACATTTATCAACAGTATGCCCAACCTTATTGCAATGAGTACATTTAAGATTAGGGTTGGGACCTTTGTTAAATTTTTTCTTGTCATTAAAATTGTTTGACTTAGCAGCAAAACCAACATTAGGAGTTTTAGACCCACTATTTGATCCTCTATGGGACTCTTCTCTAGAGATAATAGAGAAGGCAGTTTTAATGGTAGGTAGAGGATCCCTAGTCAAGAGATTAGTTCTAACAGGTTGGTAAATGTCATCAAGACCCATTAGAAACTGCATAAGTTTGATTAACTGATTAAACTCATTGAACTTGGATGAAGCATTGCAAGTACAAGAAGGCAACTGAAGCATAGCATCAAATTGTTTCCACATAGTGTTAATTTTGTGATAATACTCAGAGACACTAGAACCATTTTGACTCACAGAATTGATTTTTTGATATAAGCTAAACACAACCGACCCATCAACTTTATCATATGTGTCTTTTAAATCATCCCATACTTCTGAGGCAAGTTTAGAGTACACTTGTCCAACATATAATTCATCAGAGACAGAGTTCAAAATCCAGGTGAGAACAATAGAGTTGCATCTATCCCACTAACTAGCAAGCACATCATTGTCTTTAGATTTAACACAAGTTCCATCAATGAACCCTAGTTTGTTTTTAGCCATTAGGGCAAGTTTCATAGCATTAGACCACACCACATAGTTTTCAGTTCCTTTAAGCTTAATACTGACTATTGTGAGACCACTAGAGTCACTAGCATGAAGATATAATGGGTCACTAGCATCCAACTTGCTAATCAAGGTCACAGCAGTCTCAGTTTTATCAGTCATAATGATAAAAGAAAAAAAAACACAGAACAGAAAGTGGATGAATAACCGGACAGCGGATATCAAACAAACAAACCACAAAACAGTCAACACAATCAAGGTAATAAACAATCAGATAAATAGCCCAAAATAACCAAAGCAATCAAGGTAACAAACACCGGCGAAGCCTGGACAGAGGTCCGATCAGAGGTTCATCACTCAAGGTGCCTCCGCAGACAATGACCAGGGAGCCACGACTTGACAGACCAAACACAATGCAACAGAGTGAGCCCTCTCTGTGTCCCAATAATCAAACCGGTAAAGCCTAACCGGTATCAAGGATGCCTAGACGCAAGACACAATGATGCAACAAAAAAGATAAAGGAAGGAACAATCTCACAGTGGGTGCAAGCAACTTCAGCGGACCAAGGCTTGTAACCTTCACTTAGGGTTACAAGCGTTTGATCAGAAAGCCAAAACGGATCCTGTTAGTTTGCCTAATAAGGGACTAACGAGGGTCTTCTTCAAGAACCAGAGCAGAACCCCAATAATTAGGGTTTCAATTCCACACGAGCAGCACCAATGAACAGAACCAGGACCAAGCCCAAACCCTAGAAATCAGGATTTTGATCACAGCAGCAAGAAGAGAAGGGTAACACCGTGAGTCAAGGCCGGCAGACACAAAGACTACCAAGACCTCAAGAAACGGAAGGCCTAGGTTGATTTACAGAGATCAACTGACACGAGAAGCAGCGGAAGAGCACCAGAGCACCGATTTAACCTCGGGGCTCTGATACCATGTCAGAACTTGAGAAACAAAGGTTTTTATTATGAAAGCTCAGAATCAAATACAACGGCTGAATGATTCAGTCATCACAGATTAACATCAAACAAAAGAGTAAAGGATCTCCAACTGGATGATCAGTACAATCAATAGACAAAACCTAAGCTCACGAATGTACGTGTGAGACTCAAGGAAATAACCAGAGAGCAGCGAATGACAAAGGAAATGAGATGCTCGGATGATTCCCCACCAAGGGACCAAACCCCCTTTTTATCTTGCTAACCCTAAGCGAAAACACCGGAGCCCAGTTGGCAACAGAAGGATGCAACGGTTATAAGCCCAAGACACCAAGCAATCAATGAAGGAGCAGCCCATCCTTAAAGCCCAACCTCACAAAGCAAATAAACAAGAGGTTAAAAAGAAACAAATAAGAAACATAATATGCACATTTATACTGGATAGTTATAGGTATTTTAACACAATGGTACTTTAGATTAAGAACATCGGTGTCGGTTCGCATTTTGCGTACTAGATCGCTTGCACTCAAAACCCAGGTTTCATACACCTCATTAAGAAATATATCTTCGTCTGGTCTGATCTCATTCAGTTCGTTATCATGATGGATGATGATGTTATTATTTGTTTCTTGTTCCTCTTGAATGGCAGTCCCGTTTAGAACTTTTATCACAACTAAACACTCATCTTCATCAAGAGCAATATCTTCTTCTTCATCGAATATGGGTCCTTCGCTATCACCTGATCTCATCGTTTGTTCTTCCTCAAAACAGTGGTTTTTAGAGTCTTCAAGATCGACAAGATTATTGATCTTTTGTCGGAGTTCAACCTTAGAATTTAGCTTAGTTAATTCTTCCAATGTATAATATTGGTAGAGTTGATCAATATTACCTCGAATATTATAGGATGGTAGAAACTTTCGTATCAACAGTTTCTTCATTTTTGACCATGTTCTAACCTTGTTTTTGCCCATTTGTTTTCTGGTGGAACGGACGTTAGCCCACCATGAAGCTGCATGTTTTTTTAGTTGGGAAGCTACGATCTTGACCTTGTGATTTTCTGGTGGTTGCTCGTATGCAAAGATATTTTCTACGGTTCTTATCCAGTCGACAAACTCATCGGAATCAAATCTACCATCGAATGTGGGGATATCGATTTGGATATCATTATTGACCCACGGGGCTGGGTTTCTCCTTCCTCGTTGGTTATATTCTCTAACGCGGGACAAGTTTCCGCCACCGTCTGTTAACGGTGTACGACAATTACCTCGCTGCCTATGAATCGTGAGGGCTAACTATTGAAGTTGATCGTTCATAAAATTCATCTGCCTTTTCAAGTCTCAAAATTATTGTTCGATCGTTCTCTCATAAGCCATCAATGAAATAGCGTCGCTGAAATAAAAACAAGATGATTTGTGTAGGATATATATCTTGATGATTAGCACGAACAGAGCCTCCAACACAACTTCTTCTTGATAGATTGTAGATTAGTGAATCAGGATGAAACCAGATGAAACTAGCAGAGCTCTGATACCAAATGATAGGCACCGAAAGTACGCAACGGGTAGATATTTTAAATTAGAAAGAAACGGATAGATCTACAGTTCGTTTATGATACAGATACACCACATAAACGTACGGTAGGGCAACTAAAATTGGATTAAGATACAGATACACCACTTAATCCGCAATTAGACTCCAAGAACACCATTCAAGTTACCAAACTTGAACTAGCATGGAAATAATCAATCAACTCATAATCCAATGAGAAAATTAACCAAAGAAACTTTTTCATAAACTCACTGCCTTTTTTTTTCATTCATTTTACATACATAAAGGAAACCAAAATGCAACCCCACGTTGCTACAATTAGGGAAGCAGATAAACTGAAAACTACTTCAAATTTTTAAATAAATTAAAATAAAATAGACATAAAATTTGCATGTGGAAAATGGACTATAAAACCTTTTAACTTGAAATGCAAATGGGTGGAACGTGGGGTGCATGCTTGATTGCTAAATATACATAAAATTTGCATGTGGAAAATGGACTAAAAAAAACTTGTAACTTGAAATGCAAATGGGTGGAACGTGGGCTGCATGCATGATTGCTTGACATGGGCTTATCAATCTGGGTCGATGTCTTGACCCAACTTGATGTAATTGAACCACTTCTGACCCGCACCGCAAGACCCGATTGATCCAACGTCTAACACAACGGCTAGGGAATTTAAATAGCTCGTGGGTTGGCTATCACATGAGTATGAACTGAAAAAAGTTAAAACCTATGCGAACCGTCCGCCTGGAAGAAGCCGCAGAGAGCCTAGCCGCTTCTAGTTATAGTTCTCATCTCGTTCTGTGTTTCAGCCATTAAACAATTCTTATCTCTTGCGAACCCCCAAAAGTTGCCGTCAAAACAACTCTCTAAAAAACTGCCTCCGCGTGGCGGACCTAGGTGAAGCCCAGGGTGGGCAAGCGCACCCCTTGAAAAAATAAAGTAGTGTATTTTTTTAGATAAAAAACCCGACCGCACCCCCTGAAAATATGCTTGAACCACTCATTCGCACCCCCAGCAAATAATTTATAGGTCCGCCACTGTCCGCGTCTGCTAACTTCGATCCCTCCATAATCTATTCTGTCATTTTCTATTTAATTCCCTTAGGACTTAACCGACATCGAATGGGCTCACTTTGTTTACTCTGAAATCCTTCACCTTGTTTCTTTCAGCCCATATAATTATTTAAATCACAGCCCACTTAAATGTAGTAAATCATCTTTCGGGCCCACCAAATATAATGTCATATTGCAATTTGCAAAGTCACATTCATAATTCTAAATATTGTTTCTCGAGTAACCTGCAAAATGTCAAAAACAACATATTATAAGACTTCCTTTAATTTCTTTAATAAACCACCATATAACCAATTTGATTAATTACTACATAGCATAGAAGATATATATATATTTTATAAAGTAATATGATGTAGTTCTCGTTAACATTCTAAGGTTAGTTTATTTTTATTGTTTTAACATGTTTTTATCTTAACCCGCTTGACAATAAAAAACCACTAAAGTAGCATATTTTATATCATTATCGATTCATTTTTAGTATGATTAATACAATATAAAGTGTACCTAAAATGCAACGATCAAATCCCCACACTTATCTTTTTCCTTCCCGAAGAAATTATATGCAATGGAATCACAATCAGACGTCTAGCTTTCAATATATGCATGTATTTTTATTAACAAGTCTGATCACACGCTAGCTAAGATTGCAGGTATACTGTCCACTTAAACCCAACCGCCAGCTTCCAAGCCCTTATTCACGATTCATTAAGTTCACGTGATTATAGTTATCTATGGATCTCACACTCAAAAGACTACAACGCCACCTAATCCCGTTTCAAGCTTATAAGATAAAAAAATAAATATCTACCATCTTATATAAAAAAAAAACTTTTATGCAATTCCGATTAAACTTATAATGGATGGATGATGTTGTGAGCTTTACATGCTTTGCTTATGCTCAGTTCAGCGGACATACCCCACCGAGTCACTATCCCAGTGGTTAATGCCATAAACTTCACATATTTATCTTTTTTTTTCTAACTACACCTAGAGGGTATGTACCACCCGAGTCACCATCCCCGTGGCAATACCATAGGGTTCGTCAATACACATTAGCTCAAATGAATGGATGGAATATTTTTTTTCGGGCGACACACTGTTTCGGATTTGTTTTCACAAAAAGAAACAGATGTTTCAATTTAATCGGAAAAACTTATAAGTTTTTTTACTTATGGCGAACCTCTTATACTCTCCACAGTTTCAGTTTTACCATAGCTCCTAATGTGAGAACCCACAAGACTCCTAATTTAAGGTATTTTATATCATTCGTAAGGAACTCATCAACTGCCTGGGGCTATCCACATATCCTAAATTAGACGTGTGACCGGCTGTTTATTATCTCACATATATATAGTAATTAAATGCCAACGACCGATTATACCTATCATTTTCCATTTATTGAACAAAATTTCTTGAAACATTTTCTATTTTTTTTTTCATTTTTTTTAATTTTTTAATTTTTCAATTTTTTTCAACTTTTTTATTTTTACGACACGACTGACATGACTAAGATACAACTAGACGCTAGTCTCCCTCCCCACACTTATTTCCTTCATTGTCCTCAATGGAGAGCAAAACTCACGACACACTAAAAAAATAAATTAAAACACAGAGATAAATGGAACAGACTCCCCTGATTTGACGCAGTTGAATCCTATGAGCCTTGTTCCACCGCAACCGTATAGCATTTCGTTCGCGGCTACATTCAACATGGGATGCTATTCTTGAAATTGTTCGAATCACCTTCGTCCAAATAGAGATTGAGTATGGACAAACCGATCAAAACCTGCAAAATAAATCTGAACAGCTCCCAAACAGGTTAAACGATTAGTAAACAAAGATAAACGAGAGAAAAACAAGTTCGGCGAGCAACCAAACCTCCTCAGACTTCCCCACGTCCGGTTCATAAACAAAAACACAAAAACAAATGAAATAAAAACAAAACCTGGGTTGCCTCCCAAGAAACGCTAAGTTTTAGATCTTCAGTCAGATCATACCTATCAAATCATGGTGGACGTGTAGGGTGTTTGCAATATCTCATTTTCATCAATCTATTCATCCACAACTTCGAAACACCATCCAGCTTGTTCAACAACCAGCTATTCAACTCACACTTTTCTTCTTCTCCATCCATCTTCTAGAATTTCTTTCCTTTCTTTCTCCTGCTCCTCCTCGGTTTCTTCTTCTTTTTCTTAACCTCTACCAACCTGTCAATCATAAAACATTCTTTCTCCTCCACAAAACTCTTCTTTTCAGAAGGTCCACACTTATTAGCAACAGATTTGGTTGAGTTTGAAAATACTTTTAAAATTGACTTTTGATCCCCAAACCTAAACCCAGTCGAGAAAAAGACCATGAAAAACTCAATTGAAAACGCCATAAAAACACCCAGTTCAGAAAAACGCCATGAAAATACCTAGTTGAAAACGCCATAAAACACCCCGTTAATAAAAACGCCTTGAAAATACCCAGTTGAAAACGCCATAAAACACATAGTTCAAAAAAAAAACCCTATGAAAACCCAGTTTAAAACGCCAAAAAAACACTCAGCTCTGAAAACGTCATAAAAACCAGTTGAAAACGCCATAAAAACACCCACTTCAGAAAAACCCCATAAAGACTCAGTTGAAAACGCCATAAAGAAACAAAGTTCAAAGCGCCATAAAAAACCCAATTAATTTTTTTTTTGAAAAATATATCAATAGTATACTCGTTCGAAGAATTAAAAAATCCCTGAGTTTTATGGCGTAATTTTTTAGAGAAATAATCACGTATAAAAAAGTTATGGCCATTTAAATATGATTGAGGAAAATGGCATGTGATTAGCATGTGCACACTTGTTTGGATCTTTCAATTTTACCCCTCCTGGTAGTTCTAAGGTTCCCATTTTAGCCACAAATCACAAAGATCTTATTGCTGAAAATCGTTCTCACGGTTTTCACACTTCCAACCGTTTTCTCTTGATCTCGTTTCTCTCTCTCTCTCTCTCTCTCTCTATATATATATATATATATATATATATATATATATATATATAAGATCAAGGGAAAACCCCTACAAGTTGTGAGAACTTAGAGAACTCGGTCTTCCCGTGCGAGTGTCGACCCCATTTTTTCTTACACCCCTAGTTTAAGATGTCCAAAGCCGGTTGTAAAAAAAATAATAATTCGAAGTGGTATTTTCGGCCCCTTACAGCAAGCGTAAAAAACTGATGACATAAGTATGAAATCACCTTTTTACAGCATTTACGGCTGCTGTAAATTAATAAATAAACGATATTTTTAAAGTTGATTCTTTTAAAGATTTTTGGTTAAAAAAATTGAAAAACATTTCGTAAGATCAAGTTCTCTAAGTTCTCACGTGAATGTTAGTTATGAAACCAAAGATTTTCACCAATGATAACTGTGAAATTCATTTACACATAAGACTGTGAACACAACACAACACAATCATACAGATTGTAAACTTGTTAGATCTATATTTTTAAGAGCGTGTTCATCTTTGATTTCATACATATTGGTTCAATCTTTATCGTTTATTTATCTTAAACATATATATTGCTTAAACACACATGAACATATAAACTCATTCATCAAAAAAATAGAAGGCAAAACCTCAATACGCAAATAAACAAGATTTGGCGCCAGAAAAAGAAGAATATGTCTTGAGGAAAGGACCAACCTGTTAATCATATATACAACGAAACTACTACATTGGATCGATACTTGATCAAGAAACAAACAAATAATGAAGTGGTCAAATAGTGGATTAGTGACATTTGCTCAAAGATTAAAAACGTTAACAACAACAAAACAAAAGAAGAGGGTGATTCAATGTTGGATCATGTGGACCCCGCTAAAAGAACAGATGATTGGAAAGCCAAAATGTTCTATTCATCATCTGATCAACAATAAACAGTGCTTAAAGGAACTGTTCTCCCCAATGACAAGGCATCAACATCTGCTACACTCAAAGGTCTGCTAAAGCTAAAGTCTGCCAAAGAGAAAGCATGTTGAAGACAAAGTCTGTTGATAACAAAGGTCTGCTAAAGTGAACCACGGATGAAGACAAAGTCTGTTGAAGCAAAGGTCTGATCACCCATTGCTGATAAAGACAAAGTCTGAAGAAGCAATGTCTGCTATGGCTCAGCAGATGTTAAAGCTCAACAGTGGATTACTCAACAAATGCTGCTCATCAGAGTTTTCAATGTAACAATACTTAGCCATTTAGCAGATGTTAGAGGTTGTTAGATGTCACTGTCTATTTAACGTCAGCCAAGATGCTTCAAATGTTTGTATTGTACTATAAATAGAAAAGTGCCTCTACTGTTTTATTTATCACTTGCCTTCTTGACATTTTGTACGAACAAATAGGAGGGAGCTTAGGCTGAGGGGGAGTTTGTAATTCTCATGCATACGTGAATCATTTACATTGTTCATCTTAAACATTCCCAACAGTTCAAACTCAGATCCTAACATTCAATTAATAGCGTTGACAACATGTTGGGAGATTTGGAAAGCAAGAAACGAACTAATTTTCTTAGGCAAACGTATAAATATTGAGTACATTTTCGGCGAAGTTCAAGTTGCAACTTTTCTTTGGGCGAAACATAGGGCGAAAGGAATCAACTTGGAGTGGCAAAACTGGGTGTCTTTTAATATAGATCGAATGAATGTCGATTGCAACAAAATATAGGCGTAAAGATGTGAGAGTGTATAATGTTGTATGGTCTACTATCTTGCTTACCCAAGCATTGTTCATACAATTGGTGATGAATAAAATACTCTTTACCGTTAAAAAAACCAAAACTTAGAAAATATCAACGTCACCCTACGTAATGACCACCAAAAGAAAATTACTTTTAAACACAAAACTAGGAAAAACACCTTAAAATGATACATATAAATTGATTTAAAACCACAATACAATTCAAAATATACAATTATAATCCACACATAAAAACTAATCAAAATAGTCATAATCATTAATTAATTAAATATAATACTTAGTATATATTTCTGTGAAACATCGACGAATAAAGTTCAATAGAGTCTTCAATCTTTTAAAATACGAAATGTTTTACCAGTTTAAGGCATGAAAGAAAAGATATTCAATATTTTTTTGATAAAATGACAGTGCACGTCCTTTAGGTTTGACTAAAAGTACAGTGCATGTCCTTAACGTTTAAAAGTTGCACTGCAAATCCTTTAACTTTATTTTCGTTGCATTGCAAGTCCTTTATGGTAAACAATGTTAATTTTAACTGTTAAATCCCCCATGTGCCTCCCACGTGAGGGGTAGATCTGTCATTTCCCTTCATAAGTGACCCCTTTCTTCTTCCTAGGTGACCCCTCTTCTTCTTCCTCTCTCCCCCTTTCTCTCACCACCTGCATCTTAAACCCACCTCCACCTCCACCTTCAGTTCCACCGTCAACCAACAACCACCACCTCCACCGTTACCTTCAGCCCACCACCCCAACCTCCACCGCCAACATCGCAAATAATTGGTTCGAATTAAACCAGGTTGACCAAATCCTTCAAGATCAATTCCCCCTTAAAGATCAATTCCATCTATAAATTGGGAAGCCATTCATCTCGCAAAACCATCAAATTCTTCCTTTTCTCGTCTTTCTTTCTACTCTTTTCCCTTTCTGTTTCGTCTCCGACGAGAGGAGCATGGAACCAAGAACCGAAGATATCACAACCACCCACCTTTCGCCACCACCATTGTACACTACTAACACCGAACCATCACCTTGCCAAACCGTGATTGTTAACGCGTCACCTTCACCATCCCGTTGACCTGCAACTGTCTCCGACGATCCCGACTCGAACCATAACCGATTAAATGACACCCTAAATCTCCTCCTCTTCCCTTGTTACTCTCCCCGACCGCTGAAACCAACCGTCACCGTCACCAACATTTCTCCGGTGACCACAACGCACGACCGGCAACCATTTTTTGTCCCCGTTTAGACCAGCCGTGACCACAATCGGTAGTCTCCAACTTTCTGCAACACTTGCCGCCCCTCCAGTTATCTAAAATCATAAACTAGTGTGGGTACTGTTTAAATATTAAACCTTCAAATCCTTAAAAGAAATGGAATGTATTCCAGCAGGCTAGCTTTTTTTATGTTAACAAGCAGGTCATAGAAACGGAATTGATCTTGAAGGAGGAATTGGTCTTGAAGGATTTGGTCAACCTGGTTTAATTCGAACCAATTATTTGCGATGTTGGCGGTGGAGGTTGGGGTGGTGGGCTGAAGGTGACGGTGGAGGTGGTGGTTGTGGATTGACGGTGGAACTGCAGGTGGAGGTGGTGGTGTGTTTAAGGTGCAGGTGGTGAGAGAAAGGGGGAGAGAGGAAGAAGAAGAGGGGTCACCTAGGAAGAAGAAAGGGGTCACCTATGAAGGGAAGTGACAGATCTACCCCTCACGTGGGAGGCACATGGGGGATTTAACGGTTAAAATTAACACCGTTTACCATAAAGGACTTGCAATGCAACGAAAATAAAGTTAAAGGATTTGCAGTGCAACTTTTAAACGTTAAGGACGTGCACTGTACTTTTAGTTAAACCTAAAGGACGTGCACTGTCATTTTGTCTATTTTTTTAGCCACAAATGTAACTCTAACTCTACTTTACATAAATTATTTTAAATTACTCTTTTTATCCACCTGAGAACTCTCCTCTAAAACGCGTATGCACCTATCAAATATGATTTACGCTTACCTTTTCATCGGCGTCTTCTTTTTTATAAACCATTTGGTGCAACAATCTTTCAAAAGGCCGACTGATCTATCAAATTTGTCCCTCGAGATGGGATATATGAAACTTTCTTACTATTTTTTTTTTTAATAATGTTTAAGCATGCAATTTTAGTTACACATAAATTTAAAATCAAGTAGTTTTGTGTAAGCGACCTTGGACCTAAATTGTACTATGGTTGGATCCACAACTCATATGCTCTGCTTGTGAAACCTATAACAAGGGTCTAGAACGAACCATAAACATTACTACAAGGGTGTGAAGTGTGAAATAAATGGCGGGTAAGTTACACGACAAAAAAAGGCAGTCAGTTGGTCGCACTTGTGATGGTCGTTGGACGTAACTGTCCCTTCTTTATGTCAACACTTTTGCCTTGTTGCATGTGCCATCAAGCATCTACTTGCTTTATAATAACTAATCAAAAATACTATCACACCAACATATTTCAATTTCTAAATACTATCACACCAACATATTTCAATTTCTATTCCATCAATTGATTTAAATGTAGTAGATAACATCTCAACATGTATTCATAACAAAATAATAATGAGTGATCTAGTTAGGTGTGAGTAATTATTAAAATGCTTTCACTATTCTTACATCTTTATATCTTATTTTCACACCCTTTTTTTACTTTATCCCTCCCCCCCCTCTCTCTCTATATAGAGAGAGAGAAAAAAAATAGAAGAAAGAGATGTGTGATATTAACTTCTTTATTAAAAATGATGTTACAAGATGTGTTATATGGTACAATGCAGGGTTGAACATTTGGTACCGGGTATATTCGGTACCGGTACCCATTTCCCTCGTTTTTCGGTATCGATATTTACGGGTAAAACACCGGTAGGTATAGATACGATACCATTTTTCCTGGTTGTTCGGTACTGGTTCAGTACCGAACGGGTACTATGCTCATGCCTGGTACAATGTATATAGCAAGGTTGTAAGAATCGTTAAGAGCTAGTTGACTGGTGAGGTGCCGACTAACGATTAATCAGGATTAATAGAAATTAATCAGATTGGGATTTTAAATAATTTTTAGTTTTATATGTATACACACACGTTTTTATATGTATTTTTTAAGTAAACATGTTTCAACACCTTCTTCGACCCATATTTTTAAGTGGATAGGATTAATTGCCGGAATTTACAAGTTTTGGTCAAGAATCTGGCCGGAATCGCTAGACTGCCACCGACTTTTGGCCAATTTGGACTGGATTGATAACTGTTGACCGTCTACTAAGTAATTAGCTGATTTGATAAATATTATTGGGTGAACCTGAGACTAGCGATTAATCAGCGACTAATCAGAAGCTAGTAAGGATTTTTATAACCAGGTATATTGTAGAAAAAATCGTCACTGTGAGTTACAACTAGAGGTGTTTGGTATTCGTCTCTAAACCAATAAAACGTCTAAATAGGTTATCAACTTGGTTTTATTATCGGTTCTTTTAAACTGTTTTTACCTGACGGTTTATAAGGATCCAAATATGAATGAAGTGTTGATGAATGAACTATATTGATATTTTAAGATTTTGATCATATTACATGTAAGACCTCGTAAAATCCTGTCCAATAATGTATTAACACGTGTCCCTATTCCGAATTGTGCTAAATGTAGGGTAGGAGGGACTATTTTTGTCAAATGATGAAAGTATGAATGTGGATGGACTAAAAGTGTCAACATGCTGAAACTATGCCTCTGAGTGAACGGTATCCGTATTCTCAAATAAGCCACTTGTTGGACGAGAGGAACCGTTTGTGATTTTAATTGAATGTTTGTTATTTGGAGGATTAAAGGCATCAACATGTTTAATTTATATCTCTGAGTGACCCTTTAACGAACCGAGAGCCTAATGATGTTTGGTCATACTCTCGGGTGTGTCAAATAATAACTTGAGGGGCTATGTATGCTATTTATGAAAATATAAAAGAGTTTGGAGGTCAAGGGACTAAACCTGCCAAACTTTCAAAGATTATTGAGGGCGTCGCTCCCCGCGGCGAGATGAGGAGATGGCCGTCGCGTAGCGCAATGACGTGTATCGGGTAGAAAGTTGTTTGCAGCTGCGAATTTTTGCTTGGAGGCCACACATACAACCAAAACACCTCAAATTCGAAACCATGGACTTTTTTCTGGTTTATGCCACGTTTTAAGACACCTGTAGGCCTCTCATAACACCTCTAGACACCCGTGGTCACCTCCTTTACTCTCCACAACTATAAACAGAGGCCATGGTTCACTTCTTGAAGTTGCACCTCTTCTCATTTCTTCATTCCTCTTATCTATAGAGATTCCCAGCTAAAGGGAGCTTCCAAACAAGTTCTTTTTCGTTCTAGGACCACTTGTAAGTGCTCCTACCTCCTGCATTTTCGTTTATAGGCTTTTAAAGCCAAAAGTCAAACATTTTCGATAAACGCTTTGACTTTCGGTTTAGACCTTAATGGTCCCGCCATTGTTCGAGGAGAACATGGCTACATGATCGTAATTAGGTAGGTTTTAATCCCTTAAAAGGGAACCTCCTGAAAATCACTTTTGCTTGGTCAATTGACGGGTCAAAGTTATTAACATTTAAAAAAAGTTAAACGGGTCAGTTTTTGAAATAATCATAATCTGATAATGTAGGTGTTCTAAATTATGTTTTAAAACTTAAACAACTTGGTAATAATTATTAAAACATTTGTGAACATGTTCGGCTCGTCAATTATAGTCTTAGGGTCGGTTCACAACCGAAAGTCGCAAAGTTTGACTTCTGCTTTGACTTTCAATTCTGACTCGAATTAGATTAGTTTGCTACTGATTTAAGGTTCCATTATGATCATAATATAATGTAGCATAACTCTCTGAGGTTATATTACATGATCATAATTGTAATATGAGTTTTATGCAAGCTTCCGTTATTATGCCATACTTTGACAAATTTGCCCTTTTTATTTAAAAACAAGGTTTTAATCACTAATGAACTTGCAAATAACATATGTACTGATATGTTAAAGTAATTAACTTATAATGATGTTAATAAACTGATCATAAACTGAATTTTCGTATAATTTTGTAAATTATGTTTTAAAATGACCAAAATGGCCTTTCGACATGTAAAATGGTTTTAAACATAATTTCTTATACCAAACTTATTACCTACTAATATAATATCATAACTAGAATTATTTGGGATGACAAGTCAGTTTATAATCTGAGTTTATGTACAAGTTCTTGTATTATGTCCTTAAATGACGAAAATGCCCTTATGGCACTTAAAGTGGTTTTAAATCATAATTTTCATACAAAACCTTTTACCTACTGATATGTTATATTAAATAACATTTGTAACCATATAAACCTGATCATAACTTCTGTTTTGATAAAACATTGCAATTATCGTCATTTAACGACTTTAATGCCCTTTTAGCGCGTAGTATGGTTTTAAACCCCTGCGGTGCATAGTTTGGTCTTAAACTATAAAACACACATATGTTTGATATCCTACTGAAATTATATCACAAATTAATTATTTTTCTAGAATGCTTATGGTCATAACATCAGTTTATATGCAAGTTCATTTTATACGTTGCTAAATGACCAAAACGCCCTTATGAGGCATAATTTGATTTTAAAACCTTAACGGGCACACAAGTTGATATCCTACTGATATTATAACTTGTTTAAAGTATACTAGCATATGGAACTTTTTCTGACTCATCCGGTTACCCGTTATCGCTTATACGCGCACGGTTAGACTTATGTAACTAGTTTACATAGATTTACAGAAATGGGTTTAACCTTAACATTTTTATCTAAATTTCCAGAATCTAAATATTTTACCCATATTATATAAGTCTTAGTACTTGTTGGGTTTAAACTACATTCTATTCTGGCCATCGCTTAATCTAGCGTATCGTACCGTTTTTAATACTTTAAGCTAGCCGGTCTAAGTCTACGAACTTAAATAAGACCCGTTAGCATTCTAATTGGTTTTCTACCATCATTCCAGACTGGAACCTTTCAGTAATTGTTACCTACACTTACTTAATTGAATACGACCGAGTTTCTATAAACCTTCCATTTGTATCAAGTATTAGCTCAGGTAAATACTCTTAACCTATTTTCCCTATACGGGCTTGGGATACGGTAAATTATTACCGCTTGGTCGGGTATGGGATTATATGCCGGATTGTGGCTACAAAATCATCATAACCTGTTTTAATATGTTTTATCTGATAACTTAAACATCAGGGGTTAACGCGACTGTGTCCTGGATATCTATGGCTCATTTAAGTTACTAATGGCCACGACTGTGCACGGGGTGTAAGCATACACCCGTCAAATGCCAATGCTCATTAAAAATGTTTTCTTACCCGTTGATCAGGTAATACCCCTTTGTGGGTTTAAGTGGTGTGTCGGTTAATCATTCTCGGTGTTTAGTAGTGGGCCCCATATGTATTGACAGATATGTAAAACTATATACAAGATCATTTTGAATTATCCCAAGTTATTAAAAGATTTTCATGTGCCTTATGCACTCAAATCAATTTTGAAATGTTTTCAAAATGTGTCGATTGATTGTATTTACTAGTGAAAACTAACGTATTTTCAAAAGACTAAGCTACAGGTACAAATACGTAAATAGGCTGGAAGCTGCTCGGTATTGCTAGAAGAGGAATTTGCAACTCCTTTGCATAAGCCTATTAGTCTGTTGATATCATTTTTGTACATTTTATGATCCGCCTGTGGATCTTTACTTTACAAGCCATTTTGTATTATTATTTCGAACTTCGAACATTTGGTTTGTAATAGTAATTTTACCCCAAGACTTCCATTGTGCTATCTGTGATTATTTGACTATGACGATACCAATCTTACGTTACGATACTCCCCATCGGTCCCACTGGGTTTGTGGTTGAAATATCAGGGTGTGATAGGTTGGTATTAGAGCCAACGTTTGAATGAATTAAACACTAGCCTTTTGTGTTTAATCTCAAATGACACAGTAGCATATTCCTTAGACTTTCTGAGTCTAGGAAAATGACCTAGGATTAATCCTTATCTTTATTAAGTTTATATATATTGTTTTCTTTGATTTTGATAGGATTGTTGATTTAAAGATACCGCCACGACATAGAGGATTCGGTCGAGGCAAGGGTCCGATGCGTGGAGGACCTTCAAGTCAAGCTAGACCATTGAGATATATACCATCACGGTCGTTTGACCCAGATTACTCTCATGATTATGGAAACTCATATTCATCTGCGAGGCATTCGGTGGACTCATCACCATCTTACCACCACTAATTTCATTCGCATCAGTCTCACTCTCACCATTCTGCTAATCATTGATACTCATATTCTTTTAATGGTTCTTTTAACCCAAATGATTATATCAACACCTGTAAGGACCTGCAAAAATGTCCTTAAAAGACTCGTAAGTGAAAACCCGGACCCCTAAAACCCTAATGTGCATGAAAAACCAAGAAAATTTGGGTTTCATACGGGCAACGTACACCATAAGAGAAACCTACGCGGGCCGCGTCAACTTAAATTTGACAGGATAAGCTTCCCAGGCCACGTGTCGCACACATGGCGCACCTAGGTGTGACACGGAAGCCCTAGTCGTAGACTAGGTGACTCTCGCGGGCCGCATAAAAGCCTGTTAAGGCTTACGTGGGCCGCGTAAAACTCAAAAAGTTGCGATAAATTGCTAGGAGATGAGCAGTTCATCTGCACTCGAAAATTTTGATCAAAGACAAAGTAAACTGCTCAAAATCACACTTTCAAGTAGTGAAACGCTGCTACGAATACAGGGTATTAACTCGATCACTGCTACGATTCAATGTCCGATCGATTGAAACCAATCCGATGGATGTTTAAGTGCTGCCCAAATCAGGGCTATACTTTGTCATTCGTCGTGAGGGTTTTAATCTTGTGAGCTTATCGTAAATGTTGTATTAAGTTACTTACCTAGTTTCATGTGCATTGTTATTTAAACTAGGTTACAAGGCTTATCAGTAGGCTAAACTCTACCCGTCTAAACTTGCAATGTGAGTCATTCTCTTTTATCAAAAGTGTTTTACAATACTCCAATTATTTTCAAAGGTTATAATTACAGGGATTAAGTCGTGGTTATCTTGAATCACTGGTTAGTGGGGTATTGTGCACATTACTAATTTCTCACGGTTAGGTTCATCAACCTAACAGTGATAATCATCACTACTTGGGTGAAAGGACGCAATAGTGGTATGACCATCGTCACCAGGGTGTGACACGGCACCAGATAAAAATAAGATAGTAGCCATTGTAATCGCTCTTATGCTGTAATTTATAACTATGTGTCGTTTTTTTTCAAATTTGAGTGACTCGCCAGTATTTCCCCGCTGATAAAATATTTTTAAAACATGTTTCAGGTGACCTACTGTGAATCAAGGAAAAGTGTTACGGAGCACTAATAAAGCTTGAAGTGGTGGCTCAGTGAAATAAATAAACATGTTTTGTAAAACAGGGAATTTCCTCGTGAAATTCCTCTATTGTAAATTAAGGGGTTGTCCCAAATTATGAAATAAAATAATTGGGCATTTTAAGTTTTAAACGATCCTGTTAAACTTCCGCTGTTAACTCAAATAATAAATACCACGGGTTTCTGTCCCGCCGCTCCTGGACCGGGTAACACCGGGACGGGGGCCGTGACAGAAAAAGGTGGTATCAGAGCCACTGATTTAAGCCAATTAAGTATTTAGAAATACTAAATTTTCTGATTTCCTTCTGTGATTCTGTGAAAATTTAATTCACAAAGTTTTAATTTAAAATTTTATTTGTTTCTTCATGTATGCTAACAACATGAATGAACTATCGGAGGCACTCCGAAAATTTACTATCCATAGCACAGATATGGATACCACCGGTACCTTCACTGGCTACTAGGCTGATACTGAAGAGCCAATGGTGTTCCAGGCCCAACCTCAGGAGAAACCGAAGCCGAAAAAGAGAAGAAGACTCGTAGGCTGGAGGCGTGTGCGTAGGAAAAAACCAGCAGTACAGAAAGTTATAAAGACTGAGAATCCTAAGGATAAAGGCAAAGGAATAGAAATCGGAGAAAGTTCAGGACAAGCCCAGGAAATGCCACCCTGGGAGGAGTTGGACCGCCAACTGGCAAATAGTGACCTCATCGGACCTGCCGATGAAAACCTTTTCTATTACCCAGCGGAAGCACAACTTCCAGTTAATCTGGAACCTGCTATCCCAGATCCTATTATCCACCCCCGACCTCTACCAGGAGAGTTAGAAGAATGGTGGACAACTGATTGGCAATTTCAGAATCTCTTGAATAACCCTAATACCTTTTCCCCCCAATTTGACCCTGGGCCTCCACTACATCCACCTATGAGCACAGAAAACCTGGCTGAACTCCGCCACTATGGCGAGGAGCTGGTGGACGCCAGAAATAGAATCCGAGAAGTGGGGGAGAGGATATCATGGAAATACGACGAGAGGGAACGTCGTTTCCAAACTGCCAGCTGACAAGGATCGTTTATGGTTGTGGCTACATGTTTAATAATAATAAAATAATAATAATCATAATAATAAAAATATAATCATGTAAAATAACCTAAAATAAAACTTTTGTAAAATATTTGGTGTGTACGGAAGCATATTAAAATATATAAAATATGAAAGTCGCAAAGTCGACAATTTTGGTTATACATGTTGACATGATTATGTGCGATTATTTTATTGTGTGATTGTTATTTATTTTGTGCTAATAACTTATATATATTAATTACCAGATGGAACACGCTAGTAATGAACCAGTTAATGAGGTTAACCAATCCGAGCAAAACAATGAAGACCAATTTCTTAACAGACAAGATATAGAAAACATCATTGCCCAGGGAATAGCAAATGCTATTCCAGCAATCCTTGCTGCTGCCCGAAATCCAGTTGAACCTCCACCACCTATTCCCAGCAAACGTACTCGTGATGACAATTTCAGTAATAGTGTAAATGGAGGCGGTAACAATAATAATAATGACGATATAATGCAAGCCCCATTTCTTAAGAGAATGAAAGCTGCAACTCCTGGTTGCACTTACAAGGAATTTCTTGCCTGTAAACCAATCGAATTCGCAGGTAATGAAGGGGCAACTGCAGCACTACGTTGGTTAGAGAAAACCGAAGCAGTAATTAAAATAAGTAAATGTGCCGAGGAAGACAAGGTCATGTACGCGTCGCATCTTTTTAAAGAAGGAGCACTAGAATGGTGGAACACAGTACTACAAGCCAAGGGGAGTGATGTGGCTTATGCCATAAATTGGGAAGAATTTAAAAGATTGGTGGAAAGAAAATTCTGTCCCGAATATGAAAAGGAACAAATGGAAAATAAGTTCCTAAACCACCAGATGGTGGATGTTGATTGTATAGGGTATACTTCGACCTTCTTCGAATATGCCAGAATTGTACCAACTTTGGCTTCGCAAGAACCGGTACTTATTTCTCGCTATATTTGGGGATTGATTGGTGAAATCCGTGATATCGTTAAAGCTGCGAGACCTTGCACAATTGACGATGCGGTAGAATTAGCCAACACTTTGACCGACGGGCTGGTGCGCACAAGAGAAGAAAACCGGAAAAAGGAAGTAGCCCAAAAGATTACCCAAGGATTCCGTGTGGGTAATAGTAATAATTTCAAGAAAAAGGGAACCGGGCAATCTTCCACTGTCCATTTTGCAGAACTTGTAAAAGAAAGCATTTTGGAAGATGCAAAGGGTATTGCAATTTCTGCAAAATTCTAGGGCATCATGAAGAAGATTGCAGGAGGAAGAAATCAACAATCTGCTTCAATTGTGGAGAAGCTGGACATTTTAGACCAGACTGCCCCAAATTGGTCAAACCAGTTGACAACAAGGCCAAACCAGCTGAAGGAACTACCAAAAAGAATGCAAGAGCATTCCAGTTGATTACCCAAGAAGCAGAACTTATCCCAGATGTAATAGCTGGTACGTTCCTAGTTCACGAAATTTATGCAAAAGTATTATTTGACTCTGGTGCAAACCAAAGTTTTATAAATACTTCATTCTGCCAAGCTCTTAACCTACCCTTAACCAACCTTAGACAAGTTTTTACGGTAGAAACCGCAGATGGTAATTCTGTTCACATAAATAAGGTTTTTCAAAAAGGAAAGATTAAACTCTTAGGCCATAAATTTTCTTCAAACCTGTTACCTATGAATTTAGCCGGATTTGACGTTGTGTTAGGAATGGATTGGCTAGTAGCCAACCATGCTCGAATTCTCTGTGATAAGAATTCCATAGAAATCCGTGCACCCACAGGAGAAGTAATTATGATTACGGGAGATAAGCCCCGTAAACCACTAAAATTCATTTCAGTAATGAAAATGGTCAGTTATTCAAGAAAACAAGGAATAGTGTATATGATTTCGGTAATCATTAACACTAAGGGTAAGGAACTGAAGGAAATTCCTGTAGTATCAGAATACTCGGATGTATTCCCAGAGGAACTACCAGGATTACCACCAGATAGGGAGGTAGAATTTAGAATTCATCTGATTCCTGGAACTATACCGATAGCCATGGCACCGTACCGATTAGCACCCACTGAAATGTTATAACTGAAAAAGCAATTAGATGAATTACTCAGTAAAGGATTCATCCAACCTAGTTCATCCCCTTGGGGAGCACCTGTGTTGTTTGTGAAAAAGAAAGATGGGTCAATGAGAATGTGTATTGATTATAGGGAATTGAATAAGGTTAAAATTAAGAATCGATACCCATTACCTAGGATTGATGATCTTTTCGATCAACTTCAGGGAGCTTAATATTTTTCTAAGATAGATTTATGCTCCGGATACCATCAGTTGAAAGTACAAGAAGAAGACATACCTAAAACTGCCTTCAGAACTAGGTATGGTCATTACGAGTTTACGGTCATGCCATTTGGACTAACAAATGCTCCTGCAACATTTATGGACATGATGAATAGGATCTGTAAACCGTACTTGGATAAATTTGTAATTGTCTTTATCGATGATATACTTATTTATTCCAAAAGTCAGGACGAGCATTGTGAGCATTTGCATGCACTCTTAACTTTGTTAAGAAAAGAAAAGCTTTATGCCAAATTCTCGAAGTGTGCATTTTGGCTACAGGAGGTACAATTTTTAGGACACGTGGTGAATCACGAAGGTATTCACGTAGATCCCTCCAAAATAGAAGCGATCACCAAATGGAAGGTCCCGCAATCCGCTATGGAAATTAGAAGTTTTCTAGGGTTAGCCGGATACTATAGACGGTTTATTAAGGATTTTTCCAAGATAGCAGTACCATTAACTAAGCTAACCTGTAAATCAGTCAAGTATGAATGGGGATCTAGGCAAGAAGAAGCTTTTAAGATTTTAAAGCAAAGGTTAACGAACGCCCCAATTCTTGCCTTACCAGAAGGAACAGAAGATTTTGAAGTCTACTGTGACGCTTCTAAGCTAGGATTAGGATGTGTGCTAATGCAACGCAAGAAGCTAATTGCATATGCATCAAGACAATTGAAGAAGCATGAAGAGAATTATATAACTCACGACTTAGAGTTAGGAGCCATAATTTTTGCCCTTAAGAATTGAAGGCACTATCTGTATGGAAGTAAGTTTACAGTCTATACAGATCATAAGAGTTTAATATATATATTTGGGCAAAAAGAATTGAACATGAGGCAAAGAAGATGGATGGAAATTCTAAGTGACTCGGACTGTGATATTCAATATCACGAAGGAAAAGCAAACGTAGTTGCAGATGCCTTAAGTCGTAAGTATCATGAAAAGCAAAAGCGAGTTCGTGCTCTTAGATTAAATCTTCAAGTAGATTTAATGGAACAACTGAAGAATGTTCAAGTAACAGCGATCAAGGATGATGCTGATGGAATGAAAGGAAGAATAAAAGATTTAGAGCAAGGGGTTGATGGAATTTGGAGATTCCATAAGAAAAGGATTTGGGTACCTAAGCAAGGGGAATTAAGAAATAAGATTTTAGAAGAAGCCCATAAATCTAGGTATACCATGCATCCTGGTAATAATAAGATGTACCAAGATTTAAGAAATAACTTCTGGTGGAAAGGAATGAAAAAGGACATAGCAAGATACGTCTAGAAAATTTTTCCTTGGAAATGAGTAGTTCGGTTCGGTAAGAAAGGAAAAGTAAGTCCAAGGTACGTAGGACCATTCCCAGCAATCCAGCGAATAGGACCGGTCGCCTATCGCTTACAACTACCAGAAGAATTAGCCGGGGTACATGACGTATTTCATGTATCCAACCTCAAGAAATGTTTATCTGACGAATCCCTGGTAGTACCTCTTCAAGATATAGAGGTAAATGAGAAGTTAAAATTTTTGGAGAAACCATTACAGATAGAAGACAGAAAGGTCAAGTTTCTCAAACACAAAAAATTGGTACTAGTCAAAGTCAAGTGGGATTCAAAAAGAGGACCGGAATACACCTTGGAGCTGGAATCGGAGATGATGCGAAAGTATCCTCACTTATTTCAATAAATCTCGAGGACGAGATTTTAAATAAGGTGGGGAGGATGTAAGGACCTGCAAAAATGTCCCTAAAAGACTCATAAGTAAAAACCCGGACCCCTGAAATCCAAATGTGCATGAAAAACCAAGAAAACAAGAAAATTTGGGTTTCACGCGGGCTGCGTAAACCATAAGAGAAACCTACGCGGGCCGCGTCAACTTAAATTTGACCGGATAAGCTTCCCAGGCTACGTGTCGCACACATGGCGCACCTAGGTGTGACACGGAATGGCTCTCGCGGGCCGCGTAAAAGCCTGTTAAGGCTTACGCGGGCCGCGTAAAACTCAAAAAGTTGCTATAAATTGCTAGGACATGAGCAATTCATCTGCACTAAAAAATTTTGATCAAAGACGAAGTATACTTCTCAAAATCACACTTTTAAGTAGTGAAACGCTGCTACGAATACAGGGTATTAACTCGATCACTGCTACGATTCAATGTCCGATCGATTGAAACCAATCCGATGGATGTTTAAGTGCTGCCCAAATCAGGGCTATACTTTGTCATTCGTCGTGAGGGTTTTAATCTCGTGAGCTTATCGTAAATGTTGTATTAAGTTACTTACCTAGTTTCGTGTGCATTGTTATTTAAAGTAGGTTACAAGGCTTATCAGTAGGCTAAACTCTGCCCGTCTAAACTTGCAATGTGAGTCATTCTCTTTTATCAAAAGTGTTTTACAATACTCCAATTATTTTCAAAGGTTATAATTACAGGGATTAAGTCGTGGTTATCTTGAATCACTGGTTAGTGGGGTATTGTGCACATTACTAATTTCTCACAGTTAGGTTCATTAACCTAACAGTGATAATCATCACTACTTGGGTGAAGGACCCAATAGTGGTATGACCATCGTCACCAGGGTGTGACACGGCGCCAGATAAAAATAAGATAGTAGCCATTGTAATCGCTCTTATGCTTTAATTAATAACTATGTGTCGTTTTATCAAATTTGAGTGACTCGCCAGTATTTCCCCGCTGATAAAATATTTTTAAAACATGTTTCAGGTGACCTAGTGTGAATCAAGGAAAAGTGCTACAGAGCACTAATAAAGCTTGAAGTGGTGGCTCAGTGATATAAATAAACATGTTTTGTAAAACAGGGAATTTCCTCGTGAAATTCCTATATTGTAAATTACGGGGTTTGTCCCAAATTATGAAATAAAATAATTGGGCATTTCAAGTTTTAAACGATCCTGTTAAACTTCCGCTGTTAACTCAAATAATAAATACCACGGGTTTCTGTCCCGCGGCTCCTGGACCGGGTAACACCGGGACGGGGGCCGTGACAACACCCCTCCAGCTGCACATAACCAATTGGAGCCTGATGAGAACCAGAACATGGATGTGGATGATGATCCAGATCCTGAAATGCAGCCATCGGGGTCACTAGCTCACCCGATCGAGATCTCCAGTGGTTTCGCTTCTTATGCGGGATCCTCGTACCAAGTGTGACAACCGGTGATTTACGGCTCTTAATTACGTAATTAACGGGCGATTAACACAACAATAAATAGTGTTTAAGATGCAAATTAACTTAATTGGGCCTTTGGAGTGCCTAGGAACGTCTATACGACTTTACAGGGCGAGAACGGTGGTTTACGGAAGAATCTGCTGAATATTAAGCGACAACGAATTGAAATCGAACAGAATACGGACAATGCCGACAGATACGGATTTTCTACGAAGGTTTTATGTCTATGAAATTAATTTTGTGAATTTATTGGGCTTCCATGCGACACAAATGCAACGTGAACTAAAAACGCGATGGTAGGAAACGCACCGGCAACGAAACGGAAGCGACAGAGACGCCTGTCACCTTCGAAACTTACATTTTACGCTATACTTAGCTCCGTAATAAAATTTTAGTAATTACAGTCGAAACCGGACCGAAAAATGGATTAAAGACGGCAACGAACGAAGGAGGCACCGCCACTCACGGCGACGGCGGTAGTCGTGCCGTATGACGGATCCGAGCAAGATCAGAGAGAGGGTAGCAGGAAAAAGAGATCGGAGCAGGGTAGTGACGGCGGCAGGCGGCGCCGCCGTCTACGGAGGAGCGACAGTGGTGGGGGTGAAGCTTCACGTCGACGGTCTATGCATCGGTCCGACCATTTCACCGGTAAAACCCCCGTATCTTTTGCTTTGTTTCTGAAAAAGTGATATTGATGGTGGCTGGTTATCGTTGAAGATGATGATTTGATATTTTTTTGTTGTTGTTTGTTTCGGGATATATTCTGGTCTCGTGGCTCCGGTTTTGATTCATGTTTCACTCACGGGTTCGGGATTCGGGACTTGTTCAGGTTCAGCCAAATTCAGATGTGGGTGCGGTACGATCGACTCGGTAAACTGAGTCGACTCAGTCAACACTGTCGGTTTAAGTTAACTCAGCTCGGGACGAGTCAACACAGTTCGATACGGGTCAACTCAGTTCGGGTGTGGTCAAACCGGTCAGACAGTCAACGGATGGGTTCGGTTCAGGTTTCGGTCCGGTCAACGGGTCAGCAGCTCAGTCAAACGGCTCGGTTCGGTTTGACTCGGTCAAACCGAGTCAACTCAGTGTTCGGGTCAGCGGTTCAGGTCAACGGTACAGTTCGGGTCGACACGGTCAACTCAGCGAGTCAACTCAGCCGGTTGACTCGGTCAACTCAGTCACACGTACGACGTCTCGACGTGAAATATTTGGTAAAGAATTTAGTGTCGCAATTAATATTTACATTGTTTTTATATCGTTTTGATATTATTTAGTGACAAAGAGCTCGAAACGATCAAAAATTAGTTACATTATAGTTAAATTCAACGAGAGTTTTTATATATTGATTGCTTGATGAAAGTTTATTGAATTTTTGAAAGAATAACGACAACTTGTGTTGTCGGGGGCGTCCAAAAACAGAGGAAACTCTGCCCGTTTTTCGAGAAAACCCGTAAAAACAAAACATGTTTTATCAAAAAGCGACTTCTATGAGAACCAATATAAATGCGTACATTACCTTCGACGACGCTTTATCACATACGAAAACGACAATTCTTTTATAAAATAAATATATTTTATATATTTATTTCAAGCGCCAAACAACTCGTATTCGTTTTATAAAGTAAATATAGTTTATGCACTTATTTCAAGTATCAAACCAAAAACGAACTCTTTTATAAAAATAAACATAGTTTATGTTTATTTCAAACACCAAGCGACTTGTATTCTTTTACAAAAATAAGTATAGTTTATATATACTTATTTCAAATACCAAACGACTCGTATTCCTTTTATAAAAATAAATATAGCTTATCTATTTATTTCAAACATCCAACGACACGGATTCGCTTTTGTAAAATAAATATAATATATATATTTATACAACGACTCGATGAAATTCTTATAGAATAAATGTAACCTTTCATATTTATTTCAAACGCCGAAACGACATATACGTATATTTTGGCAAATATATACAAGACGTAATATACATAATACAAGTTTATTATATATTACTTTCTTACGAATATTCCTATATACACAAACAACTTCTCGGGGGAATAAAGTTTAACTTAATCGTTTTCATTAAGTAAACAACGTACCGTCAAATCGTTCGATTAACGACTCGGTAGAGCTCGGTGACACGTAGTTTAGTTACCGCTTTTATTTAAAAACTTATTAGATATTCCGTGTTAGGAATATTGTAGAATGCACGCTAGCGAGGCAAGTCTTGGAAACGACATCACGAAGTCGTATATAGCTAGCTTCGCACAGGAATATTCAGGTGAGTTCATAACCCCACCTTTTTACGGTTTTACATTTTTATAAATGCTTTCGGGGTGGAAAGACATGCACGTTTTCAGAAACATACAAAGTTTACGATGAACAAAGATTGCATATTTTTGACAAAGCACGTTTTGCAAGAACATACAAAGCTTTTGAATGAACGAAAACTCGTATTCCTAAATCATATTACGAATGGATTATACTAAATATACCGGTTTTTACAAAACAAAAGCATATTATCGAGATGGGAATGATTTTCATGACTAGGGATGGATCGTCTGGTGATAATATAGAGAGTCATGGGTAGTTGGCCTTAGAGGCTGGGGAGGTTCAGCCTTAGAGGCTGGGGAGGTTCAGCCTTAGAGGCTGGGGTAAAATATATGTTACAATTATTTCAGACACTTTTATACATGGTATGGTTAGCTTAAGGAGGGTATACTACTTAGATCTTGTGAGTGGGTAGGTGGAACTTGAGGCCATTAATCCTCGTTGTAGGACCGAGGGTCATGAGTGATAGATCTATTTGGGTGAAGCGAGCCCCACTCCTGAGTCCGCTGAGTGGACCATGAGGTGACTATGAGCCCGAAGCCAAAATCTGCTAGGTTTGAGTCTTCCTGCATCACTTCACACTTGCCAGTGGCTTTGCAACCCATTGGTGATCTCTTTCCTTATTGCTACATACCAGGGACATACATACTTTCAGAAATACTTGATTTTTACAAATTAAATATCATGTTTTATACAAATTCAAGGCATAGGATTATGCGGGCATGGAGTCAAAGTCAGGGTGGGCATTGACGGTTATACATACTTTACAAATACAAGAGTTTACAAATACATGGTTTTACGAACATAAGGCGTTACAAATACAAGTTTACAAATACTTGGTTTTACGAACATAAGGCGTTACAAATAAAAGTTTACAAATACTTGGTTTTACGAACATAATGCGTTACAAATACAAAGTTTCCATATAACTTGGCAAGAAAATGATTTCTAAATTCGTTTCCTCGGTATTTTTTCACAAACCGGTTATTCAAAATATTTATTTCAAATCTTTTACAGACAAACTATGAACTCGCTCAACTTTATGTTGATTTTTCACATGTTTCTTTCTCAGGTTACTTATCAAAAGTTATGGCACGGTTGGAATGGGAGAACCATGTGGAGTCGAGTACTTAGTGGCGTTCAATTTCTAGAAGTCTTAGCTTATATTTGCTTCCGCTGTGCAATGAAGATACCAGTCCAGTCACGCCAGCTCTGATAAATTTCGGGGTGTGACAGATTGGTATCAGAGCTATAGGTTACAGCGAATAAGGTTTTCTGTTGGAATACCTAGGCTCTAACCTCACTTTTCTCTGGGACTTAGACTATTAAGACGTTGAATACATAAAGAACACCTAGTACTCGAATATGGTCTCCAACCGTTGCCGAAAA
The DNA here is from genome assembly GCA_030545235.1 of Helianthus tuberosus. NCBI lineage: Eukaryota > Viridiplantae > Streptophyta > Magnoliopsida > Asterales > Asteraceae > Helianthus > Helianthus tuberosus. Next base: position 147,858,990 of record CM060452.1, read on the forward strand.
ACAAACAGTCAAAATTTTTTTTTCAAACATACGCTATTGTGGTGTTTCATACACGGTGCATAAAACAATTGCATACAGTACACAAAACTCTGAGAATTTAGGAAACATGCATTTAAGACCTTCGGAAACTTATGTTGAAGTTCATTAAAAGTCATCACGTGGGAACCACGAATATTAACTCGGGCACACCCTATTATCCATATTGTCTATGATATTTTAACTTCCCGAGCAGGCAGCCTACGTATAACGAAACGTTAGTGCACGAGAATACATGAAACTCAAATTTTACGTCAACGGATGTCGGAGTACATCACATTCTACGCGAAACGTAACGCTAGTGCACAGGTATACGTGAAACTTAAGCTATGCATCAACGGAGGTTGAAGTATGACACATACGACTATCGAGGCGAGGCCTTTGAAAAGACACGATGGCACAATTCAATGACGACGCTAGATTCCTGTAAGCAGGAGAACTATCGATCAGGAAGCGGCAGTTTGGCACGCGGTCCTGCAACGACACGAATCACTCCAAGGAAGAAGACGTATGTTTCCGCATCCCCCTATATCAGTTAACGACGAATACGCTATGTTCGACATTCCATGGTAATGTCACTTAACAACCGGTCATCACATGAAACCCCAGGTAAAGTCCTTAAATTTCTTTTATTGAAATTTCGACTTTTGCATCTAGCAAGTAGATTTTCACATCTCTACTCCTCTTAATGGTCATTGCATCACAATAACTTCTTTTGTTATAGCGAACACTCATTTGCTTCATTTCTTGAAAATTCGTATGTTACGCATACATCATTTGTTACGCATGTGGTTTCGTTTCGAATAAGCGCTTCATCAAAGTTCAAATATTATTTCGCTAAATCTAATTATTGATTTGTGATTCGAAGGACCTGCATTATTGTAATTGTTGGCTCCTTTGTTATCAAGCCAACACATTTTCTTGAAATTACTCTTCTTTTCAAGTTACATACATGGTTTTTTCGTTGTGACCATGCCGAAAGTTCTCTTGTTGATACATGTATTTATTGTCGGCTTGCGCCGAGATCAAATTCAATTATTTGAACCTGTCCATTACACATATTCAATTCAAAGCATCATATGATGTATTGAAAACATCATATTCAAATTCGTTTTAACAAGTGTTTCATTTGTTCCGAGTCGAAGTAAACTTGTTTGGCATTCGACTCCATTAAATTGTTTGTTGAGTTCGACACCTTGTGGTGTCAGTACAAACTTGTAGCTTGAGCTAATCATGAATAAGCGTTTCATGCAAAACACAGGCGATACTTGTTCAATCACCACTTTACACGAATTGTTTCATTCACTACGACACCTTGTGGCGTCGGTATAACTTGCAGCTTGTGCTGATCACGATCGACCGTTTCATGCAAACTATTATATTTGAGATTGTTGATTCTAAGTTCATCCAGTGGATGTTATTGCTTCTAGAATTCATTTACATATTGTAAACGTTCATATGGAATTCGATTGGTCGAAGTCCCTGTTCATTGTTGAATCCTTGTTAACTTAGTCGCACTGGTGACTGTATCATTACGTCTCGTTTCCTTTGACATCAATTACTGAGACATATTTCTTTTAAACCATTGGGATTCCTATTGTGAAGGAATGTCCTTGAATTCACATGATTTGAATAAGTCTTGATCCGATTTTATGGTCATACACTTTGATACTATTCGTAATTCCCTACACATAACGTAACTCTAAGGAGTTAACGTAGTCTAAATTTCGAGGACGAAATTTCTGTAACAGGGGGAGAATGTGACAACCGGTGATTTACGGCTCCTAATTACGTAATTAACGGGCGATTAACACAACAATAAATAGTGTTTAAGACGCAAATTAACTTAATTGGGCCTTTGGAGTGCCTAGGAAGGTCTATACGACTTTACAGGGCGAGAACGGTGGTTTACAGAAGAATCTGCTGAATATTAAGCGACAACGAATTGAAACCGAACAGAATACGGACAACGCCGATAGATACGGATTTTCTACTAAGGTTTTATGTCTATGAAATTAATTTTGTGAATTTATTGGGCTTCCGTGCGACACAAATGCAACGTGAATTAAAAACGCGATGGTAGGAAACGCACCGGCAACGAAACGGAAGCGACAGAGATGCTTGTCACCTTCGAAACTTACATTTTACGCTATACTTAGCTCCGTAATAAAATTTTAGTAATTACAGTCGAAACCGGATCGAAAAACGGATTAAAGACGGCAACGATGTAATTTTTCACGATTATTACCGTTATCGACGCGCGAACGCGACCACGACGGATACCGACATTATTTTTACACGTTTTTAACTCTGAAACATTATTTTACTAGGCTACGGTGATTTCGGTTTTAAAAACGGGTCTCGTAGGAATTACGGGCCACTTACACATGCGATGGGCTTGTGGGCCCTGGGCCCAAGCCCAACACTCACAAGCCTAAACCTGCACATAATATACAAAATCCCTATGAAATCCTTACTAGATTTTTTAAATCTTATCATAATCTTGTCAAAATCTCTGCAATATCTTTTGTAGAGATTCTTGTCTCAAAAGTGGTATTATTTTAAACAAATTGTCTGCACTACAGCATACATGGTATCTTATGAGTAAATCCTGTCTTGTTGACAACTCAATATCCACACCCTATACATAACTTCATCTTCTCAACAATCACACACAAATAAACCACAGACACATTTTCCTCCCTTCTTTCCTTTGATTCTCTTCAATTAAAAGAACCCTAATTCCCTTTTATTTCCCTCAAAACACAACTACAGACATTTCATAACCCAGCTCCTCCCCCTCGTTTTTCAAACTGGCAGACCACGAGGTGGTCCTGATGACCGGCGACCGAACGAAGGAGCCACCGCCACTCACGGCGACGGCGGTAGTCGCGTGTGACGGATCCGAGCAAGATCAGAGAGAGGGTAGCGGGGAAAAGAGAACGGAGCAGGGTAGTGAAGGCGGCAGGCGGTGCCGCCGTCTATGGCGGAGCGACGGTGGTGGGGGTGAAGCTTCACGACGACGGTCTGTGCATCGGTCCGACCATTTCACCGGTAAAACCCCCGTATCTTTTGCTTTGTTTCTAAAAAAGTGATATTGATGGTGGCTGGTTATTGTTGAAGATGATGATTTGATATTTTTTTTGTTGTTTGTTTCGGGATATATTCTGGTCACGTGGCTCCGGTTTTGATTCATGTTTCACTCACGGGTTCGGGATTCGGGACTTGTTCAGGTTCAGCCAAATTCAGATGTGGGTGCGGTACGGTCGACTCGGTAAACTGAGTCGACTCAGTCAACACTGTCGGTTTAAGTTAACTCAGCTCGGGACGAGTCAACACAGTTCGATACGGTTCAACTCAGTTCGGGTGTGGTCAAACCGGTCAGACAGTCAACGGATGGGTTCGGTTCAGGTTTCGGTCCGGTCAACGGGTCAGCAGCTCAGTCAAACGGCTCGGTTCGGTTTGACTCGGTCAAACCGAGTCAACTCAGTGTTCGGGTCAGCGGTTCAGGTCAACGGTACAGTTCGGGTCGACATGGTCAACTCAGCGAGTCAACTCAGCCGGTTGACTCGGTCAACTCAGTCACACGTACGACGTCTCGACTTGAAATATTTGGTAAAGAATTTAGCGTCGCGATTAATATTTACATTGATTTTATATCGTTTTGATATTATTTAGTGACAACGAGCTCGAAACGATCAAAAATTAGTTACATTATAGTTAAATTCGACAAGAGTTTTTATATATTGATTGCTTGATGAAAATTTATTGAATTTTTGAAAGAATAACGACAACTTGTGTTATCGGGGGCGTCCAAAAACAGAGGAAACTCTGCCCGTTTTTCGAGAAAACCCGTAAAAGCAAAACATGTTTTATCAAAAAGCGACTTCTATGAGAACTAATATAAATGCGTACATTACCTTCGACGACGCTTTATCACATACAAAAACGACAATTCTTTTATAAAATAAATATATTTTATATATTTATTTCAAGCGCCAAACAACTCGTATTCGATTTATAAAGTAAATATAGTTTATGCACTTATTTCAAGTATCAAACCAAAAACGAACTCTTTTATAAAAATAAACATAGTTTATGTTTATTTCAAACACCAAGCGACTTGTATTCTTTTACAAAAATAAGTATAGTTTATATATACTTATTTCAAATACCAAACGACTCGTATTCCTTTTATAAAAATAAATATAGCTTATCTATTTATTTCAAACATCCAACGACACAGATTCGCTTTTGTAAAATAAATATAATATATATATTTATGCAACGACTCGATGAAATTCTTATAGAATAAATGTAACCTTTCATATTTATTTCAAACGCCGAAACGGCATATACGTATATTTTGGCAAATATATACAAGACGTAATATACATAATACAAGTTTATTATATATTACTTTCTTACAAATATTCCTATATACACAAACAACTTCTCGGGGCAATAAAGTTTAACTTAATCGTTTTCATTAAGTTAACAACGTACCGTCAAATCGTTCGATTAACGACTCGGTAGAGCTCGGTGACACGTAGTTTAGTTTCCGCTTTTATTTAGAAACTTATTAGATATTCCGTTTTAGGAATATTGTAGAATGCACGCTAGCGAGGCAAGTCTTGGAAACGACATCACGAAGTCGTATATAGCTAGCTTCGCACAGGAATATTCAGGTGAGTTCATAACCCCACCTTTTTACGGTTTTACATTTTTATAAATGCTTTCGGGGTAGAAAGACATGCACGTTTTCAGAAACATACAAAGTTTACGATGAACAAAGATTGCATATTTTTGACAAAGCACGTTTTGCAAGAACATACAAAGCTTTTGAATGAACGAAAACTCGTATTCCTAAATCATATTACGAATGGATTATACTAAATATACCGGTTTTTACAAAACAAAAGCATATTATCGAAATGGGAATGATTTTCATGACTAGGGATGGATCGTCTGGTGATAATATAGAGAGTCATGGGTAGTTGGCCTTAGAGGCTGGGGAGGTTCAGCCTTAGAGGCTGGGGTAAAATATATGTTACAATTATTTCAGACACTTTTATACATGGTATGGTTAGCTTAAGGAGGGTATACTACTTAGATCATGTGAGTGGGTAGGTGGAACTTGAGGCCATTAATCCTCGTTGTAGGACCGAGGGTCATGAGTGATAGATCTATTTGGGTGTAGCGAGCCCCACTCCTGAGTCCGCTGAGTGGACCATGAGGTGACTATGAGCCCGACGCCAAAATCTGCTAGGTTTGAGTCTTCCTGCATCACTTCACTCATGCCAGTGGCTTTGCAACCCATTGGTGATCTCTTTTCCTTATTGCTACATACCAGGGACATACATACTTTCAGAAATACTTGATTTTTACAAATTAAATATCATGTTTTATACAAATTCAAGGCATAGGATTATGCGGGCATGGAGTCAAAGTCAGGGTGGGCATTGACGGTTATACATACTTTACAAATACAAGAGTTTACAAATACATGGTTTTACGAACATAAGGCGTTACAAATACAAGTTTACAAATACTTGGTTTTACGAACATAAGGCGTTACAAATAAAAGTTTACAAATACTTGGTTTTACGAACATAATGCGTTACAAATACAAAGTTTCCATATAACTTGGCAAGAAAATGATTTCTTAATTCGTTTCCTCAATATTATTTCACAAACCGGTTATTCAAAAGATTTATTTCAAATCTTTTACAGACAAACTATGAACTCGCTCAACTTTATGTTGATTTTTCGCATGTTTCTTTCTCAGATTACTTATCAAAAGTTATGGCACGGTTGGAATGGGAGAACCATGTGGAGTCGAGTACTTAGTGGCGTTCAATTTCTAGAAGTCTTAGCTTATATTTGCTTCCACTGTGCAATGAAGATACCAGTCCAGTCACGCCAGCTCTGATAAATTTCGGGGTGTGACACCAAGGTCCTAATGAATGGGACCAATACCGGGGGCAGTTTAAATTTGTTTTCACACCCCCTACCATGCACCTTCACCTCCTCCGCCACCTCCACCAGAGGATGTGCAAATGGAGCCCATGGAGCACCCACACTCACCACCTGCTGTGGAACAACCACAGCCACCTCCTGAGCCACCTAGGAGAAGGCGCAATGCGCGCATGTCTGTACGCGGCGGATCGCGGACAAGTCTGCTACCACCACTACCACCTACCTACCCGCCTATCCTAGAAGATCCACAAATGGGTGGACCCTCCAACACAACACCCATGGTTGACACAACACCTACTACATTTGCTCAACCACCACCACCAGTGGGTTTTGATAACCCAATTCAATCGTATCCAGCTACGTCTGGGTACAACCCGTTTGTGCCTTCACCGCCGGTAGATTTTAACTACCAGGCGCCTTCGTATGACCCATACTTGCAAGCAGCCGTACACAATGCCCTTTACCCCTCTCCTTTCCCACCAGCTTACCCACTAACTGGTTATCCAAGTTATAGGTACCAGTATCCAGCTGTGCCTCAGCCTCAGCCATAGCCACAACCACCGCCACAACAACTTGAGGCCATTAACCAGGCCTTATATAGGGTGGAAAACGTTTAGCGTAGGGCTGAAAAGAGTGGGAGGAAGACTAGTAAATTCCTCAAAAAGCTCACAAAACTTATGAAGGGAAAGAAAGATGAGTAGAGGTTTTCTTATTTCTTTTGTATTTTATTGCTATTTTAATTAAGTCCCTGCGTGGACATGTCATTTCAATTTAGTTCCTGTGTGGACATGTTTTATCTTTTCAGTCCCTGCATGGACAAATTAGTTTATGTTTGTTTCAAGTCCTTTTTAAGGCATTATTGTAATTTCTTGTTTGATTAATGGAAAATTTCTTTGGAATTATTATTGTTATATATATATATATATATATATATATATATATATATATATATTTCATTACATCCTTTGTTCAAGCGACCGTCTCGATTTTAATTCGACTTTATCGATCCGCTGAATAATTCCAAAAGATCTTCTTAATGGTTTACCCCGCCAAGTGGCAAGTCCACATTAATTGGCCAATTTTGGTAGTTAAGGATGACTAGCCCTTCTATCATTATAGTTAAGGAAGACTATCCAGTGGTGGTGGACTATGTTCAAGCCTCCAAACCTATATGGTCAATGCGACCATGGTTTTATTGTTTAACCATTAAGACAATTATTCTATGTTAACATTCAAGTAATGTTAACACTCCTGGTAGTGTGACTTGAGGAACCGCACAAGCCGTCAAGGTATTTGGATTACATCCAAGCCTTATAGTCAATATGATCAATGCGATCATGACTAATATCATCAGTGTGATGATTATTATTTTTACATCCTTTTGTGATGTCAAATGATTTGCCTAAGGGCCATATTAAATCGTCATATATAACAACGACAGTTATATTCTACGACTCCCTGTCCAAAGGTGGGAACTATGTTCAAGCCTTAAATCCTTTGATCGATTGAGACCGCGACTTATAATTAAATGTCCTTGTGACAAGGCCTTTCATGCCATATCTTTTTAATGTCCTTCGAGACAAGCCTTTGAACTATTTAAATATTGTCAGTGCGACAATGAAAGTTGTGACTTTATGATCCCCTGTCTAAATAAGTAATGGACTACGTCCTCTTTTTATGCCATTAACGGTTCTTTTGTGACCTAGGCTAAATATATTGAATTATTTTCAGACAACATTCAGTAGAAATGTTAAAACTTAATAGCCTATATGGTTTAATAATATCATGGCTTGTTAAATCATCAAATGCGATGATTTACTAATATAATTGCAACTAAGCAATTGTTATTTTAGTGTTTAGTACCAAGGCGTCTGAAATGGCAAATTCAGATGAAGCCCACAGCAGTCGCAACACTAGTAATGCTGCAAATATAAATGACGCTGTAAATATAAATGCCGATGGAGATGATCTCCAAGCGCGAATTGACGTAGCGGTCGACAAGGCCATGGATAATATCATGGAAAAATTGAGAGAGTCAAGTGCTACTTGCTCAAAGTCCCATTCAAAGCCACATTCATCAGCTCGCAAAGAAAGCTCTGTTCACTCTTCGACTGCAAAGAGTGAACCAAAGAAGATAGTGTTTGATGAGAAACCCCATTATTCTACGAAAGGATATATGTATAAGTACTTTGTCTCTTGCAAGCCCAGAGACTTTAATGGTTAAAAATGGGCAATCGATGCCATGAGATGGCTCGATGAAATGGAGACAGTGGTTGATATTAGTGGTTGTGCTAAGGAGGATACTGTGAAGTTTGTGTCATAGTCATTTAAGGGCGATGCCCTTACTTGGTGGACAGCAATGATATAATCCACGGGGAAGATCCCCCTCTACAACCTGGAATGGTCCAAGTTCATGGACCTAATAAAGGAGACCTACTGTCCACAACACGAAGTGGAGAAAGTAGAGACAGACTTTCTGACTCTCGTTAGGAAAAACATGGATTGTCGGAAGTACGTCACCGACTTCAACTCGTTGTCTAGGTTGATACCATATTTGATCACCCCGGAGCCCAAACGCATTGCGCGTTTCATCGGTGGCTTGGCACCGGAAATCAAAGGGCACGTTAAGGCTTCAAAGCCTACATCTTATAGATCCGCTGTGGATCTATCTCTGTCACTCACACTGGATGTGTTGAGAAGTAAGTCAGTCAAAACAGAGACTAACGGAAAAAGAAGGAGAAAGGATGACAACTCCCAGAAGTCAAAGAAAATGGGACGTTTGGGTTCCAGAAGAAGAACCCGCAGGGGTCTAGTGATAGACCGTCTGCAAAACCTGCAACCGGAGACACGAGGGATAATGTCGACAGGATCAGCAGGATAGGCCGTGTGGCATCTGCAAAAGGAAAGGGCATAAGACCCTAGATTGCAAAGACCTTAAGGATTCCGTTTGTTACGGCTGCAATGAAAAGGGGCACATCAAGACTAACTGCCCTAAGAACGCCAAAACTCTTGGAGAGGCTAAAATGGCGAATGCACGGGCCTTTCAAATGAATCCTAAGCAGGCTGTAAATGACGATAATGTCATACAGGTACGTTCTTGATCAATGACATCTATGCTAGAGTTCTATTTGATTCGGGTGCAGATAAATCATTTGTAGATCTTAAGTTTAGTAAAATTTTGAACTTGCACATAAGAACTCTAGATATTACGTATGAGGTAGAACTTGCTGACGGAACTATAGAAACCAAATCTTCTATTCTTGATGGATGTTATATATCCATTAAGAATCATTCTATTCCTTTATCTCTTCTACCAATGAAATTGGCGGGGTTCGATGTGGTTTTGGGCATGGATTGGTTATCGCATAACTAAGCCCGCATCGCTTGCAACAAGAAACTCGTTGAAGTTAAAACCCCTTCGGTGAATTAATCACCATTCAAGGAGATATACACTATGGATTGCCTGAACAAGTGTCTATACTTAAGGCATCCAAGTGTTTGAAGAGCGGATGTGTCATCTACATGGCACAGGTGATAGTAGATGAACCAAATCCGAAGATTGAAGATATTTCTGTCATCTCTGATTACCCTGATGTTTTCCTTGATGAACTACTTGGTTTGCCTCTTGAGAGGCAAGTGGAGTTTATGGTGGTCACTGGTGGTACAGTTGTTTTTAACGGTGGTGGTTGCTGATGGCAGTTGGTTATGGTGGTGCCTGGTGGTACGGTTGTTGCTGGTGGTGATGGTGGTTGTTGGTGTACGGTGCACGTTGCTAGTGGTGATGGTGCTTGTGGGTGGAAGTTGGAAGGTGGTGTCTAGTGGCAGCGGAAGTTGGTAGAGAGGAGTAGAGAGAGGGGATAGAGAGAGAAAGAGAGTATAACTGTTATATATGTATATAATATATATATATATGTGAAAGACAAAAATGAATTTAAAAATTTAATCGTAAATAATCAAATCTTTATCTATAAAGTTACCAAAATACCCTTTCAGTTAACAAACAATTTGGATGGAGTTAAAGTCGGGGAGCAAAATGGGAAAAACATAGTAAACTATTAGAGAAAAATGACCATTTTTAAATGATTGGGGCAAAACCGTTAAAACGATCAAACCAAAATGAGTAAATCGGAAGTTTGCTCTTTTAGTAAAGTAGAATTGCGGAAACGGACCATAAGTATCAAGTAAACAAATAGATAGAAATAATATTTGACAAATTCCATTAGTGTTTGCCGTAACTTCTTAATTATTTTTCATTTAAACTGTTTTTTAGAACTGCTATTTTATTAATCACAATTTTTTAGAGTAAACTGCCAAAATGGTCTATGAGGTTTGGTCACTTTTGCCACTTTAGTTCAAAACTTAAATCTTTTAAATTTGGGTCCCTGTGGTTTCAATTTTGTTGCCATTTTCATTCAAAATCAAAATTTGGTCAGATTTTTCATTTAGCATCCAGCTTTTTGTCTTTTTCCTCCCTTTTAATGAAGGGCAAAATGGTAAGATTTTTTAATTTGTTATAATAAAACGTTAAAAGACCATTTTTCCATTCATTAAAAGGGAGGAAAATGACAAAAAAAAAAACTGAATGTTGACTGAAAAATCTGACCAGATTTTGATTTTGGATGATATGGGAACAAATTTGAAACCACAAGGACCCAGATAGGTTTAAGTTTTAGACTAAAGTGACAAAAGTAACCAAACCTTAAGGACCATTTTTTACAGTTTACTCCAACTTTTAAATAGAGTAAATGTCAATTTACGTCCCTGAGGTTTACACCAAAGCACATGACCAACCCTCATTTGAAAAAAAAACGCTACAATCAAGTCCCTGTGGTTTTCGATTGCATTCAATCAAGTCCCTGTTAACATTTTCTGTTAGTCAAAGGTTAGTTGACCAGGGTATATATGTCTTTTTAACTTGATTTTGAAGGGTATTATTGTCTTTTCACTATTATTATTATTATTGTTATTATTAATAAAACCAATTAAATATAATTACCCCTTCAGACCCCCTTTTATTCTCTCACTATTCTTCATCTTCTTCCTATTAATACACCTTAAAAATGTGCATCTTTTTGCTAGCTGGAAAATGAAATTTCAAGAGTGATTGTTGGAATCGACATCTTGTTCACATTAACATCAAAACCAGCTGCAGGTGACGGTGCTGCCATACGCCGCGAAACTTCTTGCCGGAGTTAACAACCGCCAGTTTGTTTACACTCCTATTTCCGACAACATCGTTGTTAATCGTAAGCTCGTTAACATATTTCTTCACTCTTCTTCTGTTACAAAACACTTCTGATTCATCCTCAGGTGAATCAATTGCATATGCGTCGGTTACAAATATTCTCATAACCTTTTCACCGTCAGGTAACAACAAAGATGACGTCGTTTTGAGCATTATAATGTGGGTTTTGTGTTCGGTATACTTAACTGAAGAAGAAGAAGAAGAAGAAGAACAAACAGGTGGGTTTCCCATTGTTATGACTTAACGGTTTCTGAAAAGGGGGTGGAGGAATCAAGGAATATAGCGAAAGAGATTGTGATTGACTGTACTATTACTTGTATGGAAAGAGGGTATTGCGTACAGCAGGTGTGTGTTGTGTATATGAGAGAGATTTTAGAGAGAGAAAGTGGTACAGAGTATAGAACTTCGAAGGGTTTGTATATGGGAAGACGATGGTGAAAATTGTAGTGAAGACGGAAATGATATCCCCGACTTGCTTTTTTATAGCATCCGGACACTGTATGCGATTAGCCTTCAATTCAACCAAAGCCAATTGTTGGAATCGACATCTCGTTCTTTCCTAAATCTTGACTTTAGTGTTGACTTTAATTTGTGAAGTTATATGAGAGAATTTGAACGGTAGGAAATTTGGGATATTGCACACATAAAACAATTTGGTTGTTGTCGTAGATGATGATGATGACGACGGCGACGGCGACGATGATGATGATTTTGAGGAACTGGGTTGGTCATGAATCTGGTTGTATTTTCTTAATTTTCAGTATTTCGCACTTGCACTTTTGGTCCCTGGAGGGTATTATAGTCGTTTAACAAGTTCAGTAACGGTTAACCAACCTTTTACTAACAGAAAATGTTAATAGGGACTTGATTGAACGCAATCGACAATCACAGAGACTTGATTGTAGCGTTTTTTTTTTCAAATGAGGGCTGGTCATGCGTTTTGGTGTAAACCTCGGGGACGTAAATTGACAGTTAGGGGCTGTTTGTTTACTTCTTAATGAGACTCTTAATGGTTCAGACCTAATGGTTCAGACTGGTTCAACGCTTAATGTATCTGAATGGTTATGCGTTATACAGAGTCTAAATGGGTAAGACCTCTGATCTGAATTGGTCTGACATTTGCCTCTGAATGATTAAGCATTATACTGACTCTTAATGGTTTAGATATTTTACTGGTTTAATACTTAATGATTCAGACTTTTTACTAGTTTATCATTTAACCATTCAAATGTTGCCAAAGAGTAGTTTACTCTTTTAAATAGAATCGTTGACAAATGAATAAAGCAACCTTCCCTTCCCCTCTTTTGGTCTCATTTGTGTCCCACATAGGATACTTAGTCTATTACTCATAAGCTAAGGGCACTCGGGGCACCCTCGGTGACTCCCTTCGGGGACCAAGTTGCCGAGCGGTAAGGGTGATGCCATCAATTCGGGGACCATGTTCGGGGACCTGGAACGGTGGGAAGACACCGAAGAAGAAGGAGGGAGAAGGTGGGGCCAGCCACCTTTTCAACCAATGAAAACTTTTTGTTTTTGTTTTTTTTTTTTTTTAATAAAAAACCATGTCACCTAATAGGGGAGTGCCGCCATCAAATTGGGGTGTTAGGGGAGTTTAAGAGGGGAGTTGACGTGGCACACGAGGATTGGTTTGGCGTAAGAGAGGGGACTCCCCTCTTAGGGGAGTGCCCCGAGTACCCTAAAGAAAAAGCCTAGTTAAGGATTCATGCTTCATACTACGCCTACCCCACCTATCCACCCACCCTACAATCCCCACATCCCACCCCCACCCCACAACTTAACAATCAAGACTTGTAGCACCACTTCACTTCAATCTTCCCCTCAATTCTCGCCATCATTCAAGGCCACAAATTTCTACAGGAAACTCATTTCTCCACTACTAGTAAGCAAATAACTACTTTATATTTTCCACAATTTCTTAATTTTCTGTTTCTTCATCATCCCCAAACACACATAAAGCAATCTTTCTTGATTTCACTTCCCATTGTCTAAGAAACTTCAAATTGGCATCATCCCATGTTCAATATACACACTATCTTACTCAACCTTGCTTCTTTCAACTTCAATAATCTAAATTCCAAATAATACTTTATGTTCTTCACTGGAATTTTAGTTCTTCATAGTTTCCACATTTAGAAATTTCTTAAATAGGGTAAGTTTCAGTAGTTAGAAACAATGCCTCTGTTTTCTTGTAGAAAATTCAAGAGCACATTGCATGATTTTACTATACATTGCTAATTTTGTTTTAATTTATAAAAATTCTTGAAAACCCACTTGAAATGTTATAAATTTTTATTTAATTTTAATCTGTAACTCATAAAGTTTTGTGCTTTCATCATTAAAGGGGTTCCCCTGTTTCCTTTCAATTTAAGCCAAGCATGGGATTTTATCATTTTGATATTTCCTCTGTTTTCTACTTTAACTTTATGCAAATTAGACAATTCACATATTAATTGAACTAATTGCTTACTGTTTCCTGTTTTTACCATGTTTAATTTGTAGTTTATGAAATCGGTTAGCATCGAAAGCTCGAAAATGGATGACAAACAGCTGGATTTTAATGCCCCTCTACTCTCGGTCCGACGATTATCAGCAGCCGGCTCAAATTCGGACCGAATATCTCCCAATTCTGCTAGAAAGACCATAACAACCCGACAACAATCGCTTCCTGTTGCTAGATCCCAATGGGAACCCCAACAGGAAGTCACAAAACCCGCAGCTGTTCCCTTCACTTGGGAACAGATTCCGGGCCAAGTGAAAGATGATAAAAAGCCCGTTTCGCAGCAGAAGCCCCAAAACTCCCGAAATCCTCATAGATTTCCATCCGGGCCGATCCGGATTGATCAACAATCACCAGAAGATGTTAATGGAGATGGTGAAGCAATTGAAACACTTTCAATGTCGATTTCATGCAATTTCAGTGAACAGAACAGTGAAGCAGAGTCTTCGAAAGGGTTCGGTTCTGATTTCCAGACTCGCGATTATCTAATGAATCGGTTTTTACCAGCAGCAAAGTCGATGATCGTTGAAACGCCTCAAAAAGTTGCGAAGAAGCAAGAGCCTACGGTTCTGGAGCCTCCGAAGTATGTAAAGAAGGTTTACAGTGGTGAATTGAGACCGTTACTGCTCGAGAAGTATCCAGTTAATGCTTATAACCATGAGGAGGATAAAGAAAGTGTTGTGGTTGATAATGTTGAGGATGAGGTTAAGAAGAAACCACGCAAAAAGGGTTTTGGGTTCTTCCTCCCTCGAATCTGCACGAAGCGGGCTTCGTGTGTTTCGAATCGGATGTCGGGACCGAAAGCGAAGGTTCATCAGAGCCAGTCTCTGGTTACTGAGTCTCCTGGACCTGTTCCACGGCTCTCGCGAAGAACTGCATACAGTGGACCATTGACTCCAAGTCTTGAGAAGGTAATTCTTGAGACTTTAATAGTTTAATGTTAAATTTTGTTTGAATGATATTAAATAATCTGGATCACTGGATAGCGATTGAATGAGACGTAAATGAGTCTAGCTCGAGCTTGGGCTTGTTACTATCAGTGGCGGACCCAGGAATTATTTTCTGGGGGTGCGAACGAAGGGTTCAACCAAATTTTTAAGGGGTGCAGTCTGGATTTTTATTTCGAAAATACACTAAAAGTTTTTTAAGGCGGGCACCCGTCCACCCTAGCCAAAGCTTGGGTCCGCCAATGATTACTATCTTGATGTATAAAGCTCGAGTGCGTCTTATATACAAGCTTGAACCCGTATAGGGCCGCCTCGTATATTATCTATTTATTAATTATTTTAGTTATATATAGTAATAAAATAGATTACTTACTAGGAGAAAAATAATTTTATTTATATAAATAATGGAGAAAAATATTTTATTTATATAAATAATAGGTTTGTTTAGATGTGCTAGCGCATTTACGCTTTCTTTGTAAAGCACTCCGGGATTATCACATAAGGTTCAATGTACAGGAGGTAGGGCTCATGCTCGTTTAAGCTCGGGTTAATTCGAGCTTTTAGTAGCTAATCTCAGCTACTTTGTGTTAGATTTGTTTACACCCTTAAATTTGCTCCAGTTAATCTGTAATCACATGATAATAATATTTGTATTTTTAAGATTGTAATTTTAATTAATTGATTCAAAAGCAGACTTTTTGGAGTTTCAAAACATAAATCCTAACATTATTGCTTAAAGTAGTAGATTTGATGGAGGATGTTAAAATTTTCTGTATTGCAGCAAGCTATGGATGCAGTAATTATGAAAAGAGCCGAGACTAGACCGAAAGAAGTACACGAAACTCAACACAAATCAAGTCCTTTCACTCGCTCGGGTAACTCATTACCATCATCTCCTAACCGAGGGTTGTCCCGTAGCGGGCGCATATCCCCATACCGTAACGAATCCCCTCGATCCCCGTTCCATGATGGGGCCCGGTTTCTTGGGGTTCCAAAAGATGTTCAGAATCAGATTGCTAAGCCTAAAACTTGCCCTTCCCTTAATGTGAAAAGCCACTTTACTCCCCGTTTGGTACGCGATAGTCCTCAAGCAGTACCCGAGAAGACATTGTACGTAGATTGGATAGAAAAATCATCAAACCCGACACCAAACGAGGCCAAGATGAAGCCAAATGATGATCTGGGTGGCTCGGTTCATGTCCCTCCGTTACCTAAATCACCCTCGGAATCGTGGCTTTGGCGTAAGATGACTCTAAGGAGTCCATTTCCAAAGAAGATGCAACCGGCTCCTATTGAAAAGAGTCCTACAAATGGACCAAAATGGGAATCCATTGTCAAAACTTCTAATGTGCATCATGATCATGTACGGTATTCTGAGGTAAAGTAACTCGGGTTGAAATAAGTTGACCGTTGACCTGGGCTGACCCGAACAGTTTTTAAAAAACATAATTTTTTTTTTTCATATATAAATTACTATGTTTCAAATATGAACCATTTAATCTTGTTTGGCTTATGAATCTTGTTGGGTTTGTAATTTCAGGAATTCCTTAATGCTTCCAAGTATGCTGAGATCTCGTTTTGATAAAGAAAAACGATAAAGATATTTAACTCGTTAAAAATGTGAGGCTGTTTTGTTTCCTGATGGCCCCTTGGTGAGTCGGGTTTCTGAATTCGCGTTTTATTTACTTTTTTGGTAGTCTTAGACGCGATTTTTTGTAACGGGTTGGGTTGGATTGGATGAGAGGTTTTTGCATCCAGATTTGTGATACTTTTTTAACATTTGATGTTGCTCTATGTATGATGAACATATTGTTCATCTTGGAATTGATATTTGTAATTGAAATCCAAGTGATATTGTTTGTGTTTTAAAGGCAGTTGATGAAGTATCCTGAAATATGACAAAAATATTTGGGTATTAGGTTGTCATATAACTTGTTTAAATGGTTGTGTTCAGATTGACCTGTTGATTTAAACATGTCGTGTTTGGGTTGGCTTGTTTAATTAAACAATCTATATCAGGGTTGACCAATTTAACTCGTTAAATGATAGGTCGACCCAAGATCGTCTCTGAAAATCACAATAAAAAAATAAAAAAATTGGCCCTGTGCGATATAAAAAATTTGGGCATTATTCAAAAATCTCTATTTAATATAAACTCATCAATCACTAAAATTTATATGGATGTAATTTATATAGTTATTTTTAGCTAAGTTTAGGAAGTAATTTATAAATTAAAAAAAAAAAACCAAAAAATAAGCTAAATAAAGAATTTATATAGGAACCATTCAACTTCCCAATCCGAAACTCGTAAACTCAATACGATTGGCACCTCTAGTTTTGCGTTTGAGTCTACTTCGATTCTTGTTAGAGTACTTTTCATTGTTACCCACAATAAGTCTCTTTACCTACCACAAAGTAAGAAATATCATTAAGCCGAAAGATTAATGACATATACAATATGAATAAATACGGATGTATCTCTTAAAATGAAAACAAAATACTTAAATAGTAGAAAACGATGACAATGAAAAAAAAATTGACTTAATGAACATATTAGGGAACATTAGAGTGATACTATCGAGCTCACATTAGGGAACATACATTTGCAATAGCCCACAAACAGAAAAAAAAAAAAAAAAAAATAGGTAAATGGACTTTCAGGCTAAATGCACAACAAAAATGTGTGATGGGGTGCTTGAACGGCACAACCATCC
This sequence comes from Helianthus tuberosus, assembly GCA_030545235.1. Taxonomy (NCBI): domain Eukaryota; kingdom Viridiplantae; phylum Streptophyta; class Magnoliopsida; order Asterales; family Asteraceae; genus Helianthus; species Helianthus tuberosus. Next base: position 147,876,429 of record CM060452.1, read on the forward strand.
ATCAAAGCATACATATCCGACATGTCTTTGGTTCAACCAAAACCTCTCTTGATGGGACACACACAACCCACAAAATTGTATATTGTAATTGGAACTAGTAAAATTTACGAACGCTCTGCAGCGAGAATTCTGTTGGTATCGTTTCCCTTATTTACACTAACGACACTCACCGTAGTAATCGAATTGAAAAACACAAGGCTAGAGTATTTTTCACTTTGTTTATTCAATAATAATAATAATAATAATAATAATAATAATAATAATAATAATAATAATAATAATAACAACAATAATAATAATAAGATAAGAGATCATGTATAAGAGAGATTTATTGTACGAAGTGTAGGAGACAAGCTAAGTCATTGATCTCCAAAGATCGATGACTCAAAACTAGGAGGGACATTTTTGTAAATCTCAGGTTCACACAATTAAAGAAACAAATAAAGAAAGGGTATGCTGGTCCTTTCTCACTTGAACTTCTCCCCCTTGATTTTCAAATGGCTATAACTTTTTTATACATTAACTTTTTTTTAATTACACCGTATTTAATGAGCATTTAATTCAAGCAACAAATTACTATAGTTTTCTTAAAAAAAATTACATGACTTTGAATACTCATTACATTATTTTGAATACCCAACACATGACTACATGATTTCGAATACTCATTACGTGATTATGTGATTTCACTAGGCTATGCGGTATGGGGGTCGGTCTGGGCTCGGCCTGGCCTGTCGCCGCCCCCAACACCGTTTCCACCTCCCTGTCGTCGCCGTGCACGTCGGGGTAAGGACGATTGAGACGCGCGGATAAGACAAAAAAGGGGACCGTTGGCATGTGAACATTGGAAAACAAAACAAAAAAATTAAATTCCAAAAATTAAAACTAACGGCTATTTATTCAAAAAAACACCAAAAACCAATAAACTTTTTATATAAATACAACCTAAACACCCCCATTTTTTACCCACTTCAACTCCATCTCTCTCTCAACTTTTATAAACCATCATATTTATATAAAAAATAGGCATGTCTTCATCTTCTTCTTCAACGTGGTATTCGTCATCTTTGGGTGAGAGCGAAGCATTTTTTGCAAACGTCATTATGTACGCAACTCAGATGTTCATGGAGGAGGACGAAGAGGCTGAAACGTCGTCACAACGGCAAACTAGGAGAGCCGCCTTAAACCGAGACCGAGAAGGTATTTTAATTTTTTAGAGTATCTTTATTTAAATTTAATAATGATTTTAATTTATTTTTCATTTTTAATATATAGCCGGCCATAATAATTTAGTGGCCGGTTATTTTGCCGACATACCTGTGTACAAGGACGAGATGTTTCGACGTCGGTTCCGAATGAGTCGTCGATTGTTCTTACGTATCGCAGACGACTTGGCCCAGGCTGATCCGTTTTTCACACTGCGATACGACGCTAGGGGCCAAAGGGGATTCACTACTTTACAGAAATGTACGTCGGCCATTCGCCAACTGGCATACGGGTACACACTCGATTCGTTAGACGAGTATTTTAGGGTGTTCGAAAGAATCGCACGTGAATGTTTGCATAGGTTTTGCGAATGGATCGTGAAATTATATGGCAAGAAATACCTGTGGAAACCAAACGTAAACGACGTTCAAAAATTATATCAAGCACACGAACAAAGACATGGTTTTCCAGGAATGCTCGGGAGCATTGATTGTATGCACTGGCCGTGGCAGAACTGCCCTACTGCCTGGCAAGGTCAATATACTCGGGGAGATCATGGTTGTCACACCCCAACCAATGACGGAATCATCGGAGTGGGACTAGTTCGAGATTGTAAGAGACTTCATAACACTATTTGTGACAATATTTAATTCAACCGATTTCATTTCATAACCAAATTGTCAAATATTACAAGGAAAATTCAAATAACAACGTTGTTCATAACATAAACATAACAAAATTTGATACAACACTTTAAATCTAAACGTCTAAGTGAGTATCTAGGCATCATTGCTAATCCATTTCATAGCATCATCAATCCTCAACCTGTAACATGTTTAAACTACAATTCAATGCAAAAGCAAAGGCGAGTATACAAGTTTAAGAATAAGTATAAGTATAAGTTTAAAAGTTAAAAACGAATCCACATAGTAACTTAGTTTATACAAGAGCATCAAACAAGGCATGCAATATTTCTAGTCAACCCTCTGTTTACGCAAAATGATATAATTCAACATGACCTCTTGTTCACGGGTGGTGCGTTACTCCTATAGCGCTATACATGTTAAATGGAGGCTCATACAAGCTAATGACTAAAGTATCACATAAGTATCACCCAAGTATAAGCATCAAAGTATAACAACATAGCATTCATGTATAAGGATTGTTTTCGTGCAAGTATAAAGATTAAAATTTAAGTGTGATTTAATAATTTAACATGATACACCCCAAAAGTGGTAAACATAAAAAGGGGGTTTGCGAGTATACTCACGGTTTTGCAAGTCTTCTACTTGTGAATCCGCGAGTGAGTTGTTGTTGATTAGGAGGTTGGAACACCAAGTCCTTCTACGTGAAGAAACAAAGTGTATGAGTTTCGGAGATTAACGGTAGATTAAGGATTTAGGAATTTAAAACACAAGAACATATGTATACGAAAGTAATCATCTTTTAACACAAAGTACTTGTTTTTACACTATGAAACCTCAAGGGTTAATGTTTTCATGAATAGTATACTCATTAGAATCATACAAGTCTTATGTCTTAGATGATGTTATTCTAACACTTTGACGAATGAACACAAGTTCACCATCAAGGGTTCGAATGTTGAATAGTATATGAATGTAAGTATTATATGTATTATTATGTCCAACAGTCAAGCATGAGGTAGAAGATTAAATCTTCATTTAGGTACCTCTAAGTTTCATGGAAGTCATGTAGGAGGTAGGAAGAGAAGTCTTCCATTTTGGTACCTCTAGGTGTTCACCACTACACTTGATGTAAAAACATACAAGGAGGGTCATGAACTATGAATAATACAAGAATATAAACAACTACACTATGAGAAATCATCAAGCAATGTGGGGATTTTATGTTGGACAACCCAAGTTAGTCCATAATCACACCTACATTAAGTCTTGGACTTAAACATTACTTGTGGGTTAAAAACCCTAAACAAGTTAGTCCGAGACTCGACCGAAAGAAGTACACGAAACTCAGCACAAATCAAGTCCATTCACTCGCTCGGGTAACTCATTACCATCATCTCCTAACCGAGGGTTGTCCCGTAGCGGGCGCATATCACCATACCGCAACGAATCCCCTCGATCCCCGTTCCATGATGGGGCCCGGTTTCTCGGAGTTCCAAAAGATGTTCAGAATCAGATTACTAAGCCAAAAACTTGCCCTTCCCTTAATGTGAAAAGTCACTTTACTCCCCGTTTGGTACGCGATAGTCCTCAAGTAGTACCCGAGAAGACATTGTACGTAGATTGGATAGAAAAATCATCAAACCCGACACCAAACGAGGCCAAGATGAAGCCAAATGATGATCTGGGTGGCTCGGTTCATGTCCCTCCGTTACCTAAATCACCCTCGGAATCGTGGCTTTGGCGTAAGATGACTCTAAGGAGTCCATTTCCAAAGAAGATGCAACCGGCTCCTATTGAAAAGAGTCCTACAAATGGACCAAAATGGGAATCCATTGTCAAGACTTCTAATGTGCATCATGATCATGTACGGTATTCTGAGGTAAAGTAACTCGGGTTGAAATAAGTTGACCGTTGACCTGGGCTGACCCGAACAGTTTTTAAAAAACATAATTTTTTTTTTCATATATAAATTACTATGTTTCAAATATGAACCATTTAATCTTGTTTGGCTTATGAATCTTGTTGGGTTTGTAATTTCAGGAATTCCTTAATGCTTCCAAGTATGCTGAGATCTCGTTTTGATAAAGAAAAACGATAAAGATATTTAACTCGTTAAAAATGTGAGGCTGTTTTGTTTCCTGATGGCCCCTTGGTGAGTCGGGTTTCTGAATTCGCGTTTTATTTACTTTTTTGGTAGTCTTAGACGCGATTTTTTGTAACGGGTTGGGTTGGATTGGATGAGAGGTTTTTGCATCCAGATTTGTGATACTTTTTTAACATTTGATGTTGCTCTATGTATGATGAACATATTGTTCATCTTGGAATTGATATTTGTAATTGAAATCCAAGTGATATTGTTTGTGTTTTAAAGGCAGTTGATGAAGTATCCTGAAATATGACAAAAATATTTGAGTATTAGACCATGTGTAGTGGTAATGTGTTATAATGCCCCCACCATGGGGCATTATCCGACACGTGGCGTCCTAGTCAGCGATGGGGCATTATAGCAAAAGTGGCGTAGTGGGGCATTATGCCAATAACCCCCATTTCATCTTTTAAGCAAAAAAAAAAAAAAAAAAAAAAAAAACAAACAAACGAAATGTGTGTAACTCAAAAAGTTGTCAGTGACATGTGGGGTGGGTCAAATTTCTTTGGGTGTACAAAAGTAATTGTCAGGGACTTTTGGGTGGATCACATTGTTGGAGACTTTTGATTGGCTCAAGCAAATGAAGCAAAAATGAAGCAAGAATGAAGCAAGGCGTTTTAATTAAAACGCGAATTCGATTTTTTTTCCAAAATAACGCCCCAAAACGCCGGGTGTAATGGGGTGGGGGGCGTTTTGGGGCGTTTTTTTTCAATTTTTAAAAAAAAAACGCCCCACTACGGGCGGTCTTAGGTTGTCATATAACTTGTTTAAATGGTTGTGTTCAGATTGACCTGTTGATTTAAACATGTCGTGTTTGGGTTGGCTTGTTTAATTAAACAATCTATATCAGGGTTGACCAATTTAACTCGTTAAATGATAGGTCGACCCAAGATCGTCTCTGAAAATCACAATAAAAAATAAAAAAATTGGCCCTGTGCGATATAAAAAATTTGGGCATTATTCAAAAATCTCTATTTAATATAAACTCATCAATCACTAAAATTTATATGGATGTAATTTATATAGTTATTTTTAGCTAAGTTTAGGAAGTAATTTATAAATTAAAAAAAAAACCAAAAAATAAGCTAAATAAAGAATTTATATAGGAACCATTCAACTTCCCAATCTGAAACTCGTAAACTCAATACGATTGGCACCTCTAGTTTTGCGTTTGAGTCTACTTCGATTCTTGTTAGAGTACTTTTCATTGTTACCCACAATAAGCATACTAAACCATACCAGTAGTGGCCGATCCATACAGGGCCGGTCTCAGTTGCGATCTAAATGGGTTCTAACTGTTCTCTTCTGGCAACCTTTTAGAAGACTTGCATACAAACATTACTTATGTTAAATGGTGGAGTGATTAAAAACATGTTCAAAATGGCTTTTGTAAAGAGCCTGAATAATAAATCTCAGTCGGTCCAAACTTGGCCAGATTTGTGAACCGAACTGGACCAAGAGACCAGAGTCAGACCATACAATACTCGTTCAACCCGGTTTCAGCCGTACTTAATACAGACTATGTGAAGCAGTATACATCGTATTGATCCTTGACAATGGTTTAAACAAACAAACAACTCATTCTCGAAGCCTACATTATGCATTTTTTAACCCAAATAATTACCAAATTGGCATTTTTTAGAATCACATAATTGCAAAATTGGAATATTTAAGCCTACATTATGCATTACATGAAACTAACTAAGATGCAGAAAAAAGGTAAGATATAAAGTAAATGATGAAGAGGATAGAGAAGCCTAACAAGGATCACACGATTACACTGCTGGTAAATTTCTTCAACCTCACATAGGAATTTCATCAAACACCTTGTATGTGTTGCAGCACCGCCTTAAGTCCACCGGAAACAGTACTTTCCGGCAACCAAAAACCAACAAGTTTTCCACAAATCAACACCATATGTACACGAACAATCAATCAATCGAAAATGCAGTTGACCATCTGGAAGAATTGATAGTCCGTCGGATCGAAAAATATTCTGATCAATCACGATGGTTTTACACACACAGAGCAACGGTGGTTTCACACACTATCAACGGTGGTTTCACACACAAGATGCACTATTGTTTTACTTTTCTTGTTATTGAACATAGTGAAAGTCTAAGTGATAGAATGAAGAAGAGGAGAGGACATGAGCGATCGTCTTCACGCCAGTAAGTTTTTTAGGGTACCCATCCTGACCCGTTCAATAATATTAAAATACCCATCCTGACCCATTCAAGGTAATAAATGAAACTTGATAAGCCCATTCTGACCCCTTAAGTTTATTTGCTAACCCAAAACAGCCCATGACTCTTCTTTTTTAGGTCCATGTCAACCCATATTTATATCATTGGGCCAGAATTGCCAGGTCTACCTACCACAAAGTAAGAAATATCATTAAGCCGAAAGATTAATGACATATACAATATGAATAAATACGGATGTATCTCTTAAAATGAAAACAAAATACTTAAATAGTAGAAAACGACCACAAAGTAAGAAATATCATTAAGCCGAAAGATTAATGACATATACAATATGAATATATACGGATGTAGGGAGCCGCTAGAATGAGAACCACCTCCAGTTATGAGAACCATGAGAACCACTCTCCACCAATCATAATCAGCCAACAAAAAGGGTAGTTTGGTCATTTACCCTAAATGTCTAATCTCACCCCTCTCTCTTCATTTAATTCACATCCTCTCACCTCTCTCCTCTCTCCTTTATTTTAAAGTTGCAGACTCTCTCTCTTCATTTTTGTTTTTTGAAACACACTCTCTCTCTCTCTTATCCTCTGATGAAGATGAAGATCATCATCTTCAGGGTTATGAACACCACCATCATCATCGACAACTTATGAACACCACCGGCATCGTCTCCGGCATCTTCATGGCCGTCACCCACACCCCCCGCCTGGAACTACTCCTACCTTTCTCACACTCAGAACCCCACTCTCTCTCCAACACACTCTGTCTTGTCCGATTTTACAGTTGATCGGAGCCGGGTACCGGCGAATATCGACGACGGCCGGTGTCGGTGAGATGATTGGGTGTTTTAGCTAAAAATGATGGGTTTTCTTTACTAAATTGGTAAGAATTTAAGCCTTTGATTTTCTGGTGGGTTTTGATTATTTTGGTGGGATTGATGATTTTGGTGGGTTTGTAAAAATCTGGTGGGTTTTGATTTTTTTGGTGGTGTGGCAGTGGGTGCGGTGGTGTTGGAGGCGGTGGCGGGTGGCGTTGGGGATGGTGGGTGGGTGGAGAGGGCCGGCGGCGGTGGCTGATGTTCATGTTGAATCTGTGGGTTTTGATTTGTGATATTTAAATATGGGTTTGAATGATGTTTATTGGGACCTTTTTTGATCCTGTTGAATCTGCGTTTGAATGATATTCTGTTTTTTGAATGATGTTCATGTTGAATCTGGGTTTGAATGTTGTTCATGTTGAATCTGGGTTTGAATGTTGTTCATGTTGATCTGTGGGTTTTGATTTGTGATATTTAAATCTGTGGGTTTTGATACGATCGACGGGGTGGCGATGATGCAAAAAAAAAAAAAAAAACCCGTAGATTTTGATGACGATGGCGCGGCAAGGACGGCGGAGGGTAGGGTTTTTGATCCTGCAACCCCACTTTTGCAGCCTCTTGATTATCGGATAATCTGAGCCAAACCCCGTATTTTTTTTCGAGATACCCTTTGTTTTTTATGTTTGTTGGGTTTTTATATTTTTTTTGAGGCGTCGATGATGATAACAATATATCTGAGACACCTCCCGAGTTTTACGTAAAACGTAAATCGTAAAAAGTTTTACGTAAAACGTTTTACGTTTTACGTAAAACGTAAAAAGTAAAAAGTAAAAAGTTCTACGTAAAACGTAAAACGTAAATTTTTTTTTACTAAAACGAAAAAAAACGTTAACGTAAAAAACCCGGTGCGTAAAATGTAAAAACGTAAAAACGTTAACGTAAAAAACCGGCGCGTAAAACGTAAAGGGTTTTACGTAAAATGTAAAAAGGTTTTTACGTAAAACGTAAAAGGTTTTTCGTAAAACGTAAACGTAAAAAACAGACGCGTAAAACGTAAAAAAACATTAACGTAAAAAACCGGCGCGTAAAACGTAAAAAAAACGTTAACGTAAAAAACCGGCGCGTAAAACGTAAAAAGTGTTACGTAAAAAGTAAAAAGTGTTACGTGAAAAAATCGGCGCGTAAGACGTTAAAAGTGTTACGTGAAAAAATCGGCGCGTAAAACGTAAAAAACCGACGCGTAAAACGTAAAAAAACGGGGCGTAAAACGGGACGGCTTGTAAAAAAACGGGACGGCTAAAACGGGACGGCAGAAAACGGGACGGCTAAAAAAAACGGGACGGCAAAAAACGGGACGGCTAAAACGGGACGGCAAAAAACGTAAAACGTAAAAATTTTAACGTAAAACGTAAAAAGTAAAACGTTTTAACGTAAAACGTAAAAATTTTAACTTAAAACGTAAAAATTTTAACGTAAAACTTAAAATGTAAAAAGTCTAAAAAGGTTAACGTAAAACGTAAAAAGTGCAAAAACGGCGCGTAAAACCGGGAATAAAAAACCGCACTTAAAAACCCGGTCGCAAAAAAACGGCATGAAAAAACGCGGCGTAGAAAAACGGCGCGTAAAACGAGCCGTATAAACGGCGCGTAAAAACGGGACATAAAAACGGGACGTAAAAAATGGGGCGCAAAAAACAGGACGGCTTGTAAAAAATGTGACGTAAAAAACGGCGCGGAAAAAAACGGGACGGCTAAAACGGGACGGCAAAAAACGGGAGGGCAAAAAAACGGGACGGCTAAAACGGGACGGCAAAAAACGGGACGGCTTGTAAAAAAACGTGACGCTAAAAACGGCGCGGCAAAAAACGTGACGTAAATAATGGGGCGAAAAAAACGGGACGTAAAAAATGGGGCGCAAAAAACGGGACGGCTTGTAAAAAACGTGACGTAAAAAACGGCGAGGCAAAAAACGGGACGGCTTGTAAAAAAACGGGACGGCTAAAACGGGACGGCAAAAAACGGGACGGCTAAAACGGGACGACAAAAAACGGGACGGCTTGTAAAAAAACGTGACGCTAAAACGGCGCGCTAAAACGGGACGGCTTGTAAAAAACGTGACGTAAAAAACGGCGCGGCAAAAACGGCGCCTAAAACCGGGCCTAAAAACGGCACTTAAAAACTACGGTTGTAAAATCGGCGTGAAAAAAACGGAGCGTAAAACGGGTCGTAAAAAAACGCGCGTAAAAAACGGGTGGTAAAAAAACGCGCATAAATTTTTTTTATATAAAAAATCTGATTTTCAAAATTTTTGTTTAATAAAGAAATCTTTTTAAAAAATAAAAAGTAATATAATAAAACTAAAAAGTAATATAATAAAACAAAAAGTAATTAAAAAATAATAAAGTGAAAACGACAAAAAAAAGTTATTTTACCAATCTACCCTTTTTGATTAAAATATAAAAGACATAATAAGACAAATTTTATTTAATATTAGTTTTTGTTACTTTTAATCTCATCCATCCATTAAGTTGATCTAAAGGCTATAGAGTGGTTCTCATGGTTCTCATAACTGGAGGTGGTTCTCATTTTAGCGATCCCCTTACGGATGTATCTCTTAAAATGAAAACAAAATACTTAAATAGTAGAAAACGATGACAATGAAAAAAAAATTGACTTAATGAACATATTAGGGAACATTAGAGTGATACTATCGAGCTCACATTAGGGAACATACATTTGCAATAGCCCACAAACAGAAAAAAAAAAAAAAAAAAAAAATAGGTAAATGGACTTTCAGGCTAAATGCACAACAAAAATGTGTGATGGGGTGCTTGAACGGCACAACCATCCATCAAAGCATACATATCCGACATGTCTTTGGTTCAACCAAAACCTCTCTTGATGGGACACACACAACCCACAAAATTGTATATTGTAATTGGAACTAGTAAAATTTACGAACGCTCTGCAGCGAGAATTCTGTTGGTATCGTTTCCCTTATTTACACTAACGACACTCACCGTAGTAATCGAATTGAAAAACACAAGGCTAGAGTATTTTTCACTTTGTTTATTCAATAATAATAATAATAATAATAATAATAATAATAATAATAATAATAATAATAATAACAATAATAATAATAAGATAAGAGATCATGTATAAGAGAGATTTATTGTACGAAGTGTAGGAGACAAGCTAAGTCATTGATCTCCAAAGATCGATGACTCAAAACTAGGAGGGACATTTTTGTAAATCTCAGGTTCACACAATTAAAGAAACAAATAAAGAAAGGGTATGCTGGTCCTTTCTCACTTGAACTTCTCCCCCTTGATTTTCAAATGGCTATAACTTTTTTATACATTAACTTTTTTTTAATTACACCGTATTTAATGAGCATTTAATTCAAGCAACAAATTACTATAGTTTTCTTAAAAAAAATTACATGACTTTGAATACTCATTACATTATTTTGAATACCCAACACATGACTACATGATTTCGAATACTCATTACGTGATTATGTGATTTCACTAGGCTATGCGGTAAGGGGGTCGGTCTGGGCTCGGCCTGGCCTGTCGCCGCTCCCAACACCGTTTCCACCTCCCTGTCGTCGCCGTGCACGTCGGGGTAAGGACGATTGAGACGCGCGGATAAGACAAAAAAGGGGACCGTTGGCATGTGAACATTGGAAAACAAAACAAAAAAATTAAATTCCAAAAATTAAAACTAACGGCTATTTATTCAAAAAAACACCAAAAACCAATAAACTTTTTATATAAATACAACCTAAACACCCCATTTTTTACCCACTTCAACTCCATCTCTCTCTCAACTTTTATAAACCATCATATTTATATAAAAAATAGGCATGTCTTCATCTTCTTCTTCAACGTGGTATTCGTCATCTTTGGGTGAGAGCGAAGCATTTTTTGCAAACGTCATTATGTACGCAACTCAGATGTTCATGGAGGAGGACGAAGAGGCTGAAACGTCGTCACAACGGCAAACTAGGAGAGCCGCCTTAAACCGAGACCGAGAAGGTATTTTAATTTTTTAGAGTATCTTTATTTAAATTTAATAATGATTTTAATTTATTTTTCATTTTTAATATATAGCCGGCCATAATAATTTAGTGGCCGATTATTTTGCTGACATACCTGTGTACAAGGACGAGATGTTTCGACGTCGGTTCCGAATGAGTCGTCGATTGTTCTTACGTATCGCAGACGACTTGGCCCAGGCTGATCCGTTTTTCACACTGCGATACGACGCTAGGGGCCAAAGGGGATTCACTACTTTACAGAAATGTACGTCGGCCATTCGCCAACTGGCATACGGGTACACACTCGATTCGTTGGACGAGTATTTTAGGGTGTTCGAAAGAATCGCACGTGAATGTTTGCATAGGTTTTGCGAATGGATCGTGAAATTATATGGCAAGAAATACCTGTGGAAACCAAACGTAAACGACGTTCAAAAATTATATCAAGCACACGAACAAAGACATGGTTTTCCAGGAATGCTCGGGAGCATTGATTGCATGCACTGGCCGTGGCAGAACTGCCCTATTGCCTGGCAAGGTCAATATACTCGGGGAGATCATGGTTGTCACACCCCAACCAATGACGGAATCATCGGAGTGGGACTAGTTCGAGATTGTAAGAGACTTCATAACACTATTTGTGACAATATTTAATTCAACCGATTTCATTTCATAACCAAATTGTCAAATATTACAAGGAAAATTAAAATAACAACGTTGTTCATAACATAAACATAACAAAATTTGATACAACACTTTAAATCTAAACGTCTAAGTGAGTATCTAGGCATCATTGCTAATCCATTTCATAGCATCATCAATCCTCAACCTGTAACATGTTTAAACTACAATTCAATGCAAAAGCAAAGGCGAGTATACAAGTTTAAGAATAAGTATAAGTATAAGTTTAAAAGTTAAAAACGAATCCACATGGCAACTTAGTTTATACAAGAGCATCAAACAAGGCATGCAATATTTCTAGTCAACCCTCTGTTTACGCAAAATGATATAATTCAACATGACCTCTTGTTCACGGGTGGTGCGTTACTCCTATAGCGCTATACATGTTAAATGGAGGCTCATACAAGCTAATGACTAAAGTATCACATAAGTATCACCCAAGTATAAGCATCAAAGTATAACAACATAGCATTCATGTATAAGGATTGTTTTCGTGCAAGTATAAAGATTAAAATTTAAGTGTGATTTAATAATTTAACATGCTACACCCCAAAAGTGGTAAACATAAAAAGGGGGTTTGCGAGTATACTCACGGTTTTGCAAGTCTTCTACTTGTGAATCCGCGAGTGAGTTGTTGTTGATTAGGAGGTTGGAACACCAAGTCCTTCTACGTGAAGAAACAAAGTGTATGAGTTTCGGAGATTAACGGTAGATTAAGGATTTAGGAATTTAAAACACAAGAACATATGTATACGAAAGTAATCATCTTTTAACACAAAGTACTTGTTTTGACACTATGAAACCTCAAGGGTTAATGTTTTCATGAGTAGTATACTCATTAGAATCATACAAGTCTTATGTCTTAGATGATGTTATTCTAACACTTTGACGAATGAACACAAGTTCACCATCAAGGGTTCGAATGTTGAATAGTATATGAATGTAAGTATTATATGTATTATTATGTCCAATAGTCAAGCATGAGGTAGAAGATTAAATCTTCATTTAGGTACCTCTAAGTTTCATGGAAGTCATGTAGGAGGTAGGAAGAGAAGTCTTCCATTTTGGTACCTCTAAGTGTTCACCACTACACTTGATGTAAAAACATACAAGGAGGGTCATGAACTATGAATAATACAAGAATATAAACAACTACACTATGAGAAATCATCAAGCAATGTGGGGATTTTATGTTGGACAACCTAAGTTAGTCCATAATCACACCTACATTAAGTCTTGGACTTAAACATTACTTGTGGGTTAAAAACCCTAAACAAAACAGAATGTATATGAGGTTTAACCTCTGATTTTGAATGTCTCAACCTTGTTTTTAAGCCTAACTAACCATAGAAGTGGTTATAAGCATAAGGACATCGGTTTGAGATGAGTTAGACTCAAGTTGAACAAGTATTAGTAAAGATTAGATGAAATCAGAAATGAACAGTGAACTTTGGAGCCTTTTTTCCGGAGTTCCATGGACTTATTTACTATGAATCACCCATGGAATCGAAGCTAAGGTCAATCCAAGCACATAGGAAAACGAATGAGCTAAAACGAACAACAAACGAGTGAGTTATGCTCACTTTGGTGAAGAAGGATGCTTCTGTCCGAACTTGAGTTTGCATCTACGATTTTGGTGGTTTGAAAGAGTTGTGAGGATGTTTGTAAAGTGAAAATGGCTTGGGGAAGCTTGGGTTTATATAGGGAAGGATTAGGATGGGTGTTAGTTGTGTATTTAATACCCAAAACTCGTTTAAACTCAAAATAAACTCAAATCCCGCTCAAAATATCGAAATGAAAAGAGGGAGTCTGATCTGGGGGTTTTCTCGCGGCCAGCGAAGACTTATAAGGGTGTCTTCGTGGCTGGAAACAAGGGATCAGGCACAAGTTTCATTAAATTGCAATTGGGCCCCTGAAGTTTGTTATTTAGGGTTTTAAGGTGTTTTAGGGGCTATTTTCGCCATAAAAGAATAGTTTAAGGAAAAAATGAGTATGGAGAACATAAACCAAATATAATTAAGTGCATGAAAGTCGTATTTATGTATTGTTTACGATTAAAACACGTTTTATGCATAAGTTTCACATATTTGCAAGTTTAGCACATAGTTTCCAAGAATTACGATTAAGCATCAATTGTTTCTTGAAATTGAATGTATGAGCATGTATAAAGTATGTTCAACATGAATTTAACAAAATACGAGTTTTATTTATGATCCAAGTCTCGGATTTTACAACTGTTACAGAGAAAGAACGATTACAAGAACACAAGACTTCCAAAAATAGAAATACAAGCAAGACCTTCTAAATATGGAAAGTACGAAGAAGCAGGGCGTTACACTCTCCCCTCCTTTAGGGAATTTCGTCCCGAAATTTAGGTAGATGCAACGTCTAAATAAAACTCGTATATTCAGCGCCACGTTTTCTTTCCCATCGAACCTTGACGATAGGAATTCGACTACGCCTCAGTTGCTTGACTCCTCGGTCCATGATTTCGACCGATTTTCCACGAAGTGAAGCATTTCGTTAACTTGCAAGTCTTCAAGAGGAACTTGTAGTCCTTCGTCAGCTAGACGCTTCTTCAAGTTGGATACATGAAAGACAGGGTGTACATTGTTGAGTTCTTCAGGCAGGTCCAGTCTATACGCAACCTTGCCAATCCTTTCGAGGATCTTGAAAGGACCAACGTAGCGAGGTGCGAGTTTCCCTTTCTTGCCAAATCAAACCACGCCCTTCCAAGGGGATACCTTGAGAAGCACGAAGTCACCTGTCTCGAATTCCAAAGGCTTGCGACGCTTGTCAGCGTAACTCTTTTGTTGGCTCCTGGATTTTAGTAAGTTGTCTCGAACCTGTAATATCTTGTCCGTCGTCTCTTGTATGAGCTCAGGACCAGTGATTTAAACTTCACCAATCTCGTGCCAACAAATAAGCAAACGGCACTTGCGACCATACAATGCTTCGAAAGGTGCCATTTGAATACTCTCATGATAACTGTTATTGTACGAGAATTCGATCAAGGGCAAGTGTGAATCCCAGTTGCCACCAAAATCTATTACGCATGAACGAAGCATATCCTCTAATGTTTGGATAGTACGCTCGGTTTTACCGTCTGTCTGAGGATGGAAAGCGGTGCTAAGGTTAAGAACAGTACCCATAGCAGATTGAAAGGTTTGCCAAAGACGAGACGTAAAACGAGTATCACGATCGGAAATGATGTCAATGGGGATACCATGACTATAGATGATCTCATCAGTGTAGATTCTAGCCAATTTCTCGACCTTGAAATCTTCACGAATGGGAAGAAAGTGAGCTGATTTGGTCAATCGATCAATGATCACCCAAATACTATCATGACTAGAAGAAGTATGAGGGAGCTTAGTGATGAAGTCCATAGCGATGCTCTGACATTTCCAGACAGGGATTTCTGGTTGTTCGAGCAGACCAGAGGGACGTTGATGTTCAACTTTCACTTTTGAACATGTGAGACTTTTCGAGACGAAAGTGGCTATATCCTTCTTCATTCCAGGCCACCAATAGGATGCACGCATATCATGGTACATCTTGTCGGCACCAGGGTGAATAGAATATTTCGTGTGGTGTGCCTCCTTCATCAGGAACTCTCGAAGGTTACCACGATTGGGAATCCAAATTTGATCAAGATAGTATTGAATACCATCAGATTTGGTTACGAGGCTTTCTTCAGCACCACATCGCATCTCGTCATAGAGGTTACCCTCGTTAACAGATGGATATTGAGCGTCACGTATGCTGTTATGAAGATCGTGGACGAGTTGGAAACAACGGATGCTCTTGACATGAGTTTTACGACTAAGAGTGTCGGCTACTACATTCGCTTTACCTGGATGGTATTTAATTTCGCAGTCGTAGTCGTTTAACAGTTCCACCCAACGACGTTGACGCATGTTCAGTTCATTTTGGTCGAAGATATGTTAAAGGATCTTATGGTTGGTGAAGACCACACACTTAGTACCATAAAGGTAGTGTCGCCAAATCTTTAATGCAAAAACAACTGCGCCAAGTTCAAGGTCGTGAGTAGTATAGTTCTTTTCATGTATTTTGAGTTGTCTCGATGCATAAGCGATGAACTTGTCTCGTTGCATAAGCACACAACCAAGTCCAAGGTTTGAAGCATCGCAATATATGATGAAGTCGTCGTTACCATCAGGAAGCGTGAGAATAGGAGCATTACAAAGCATCTCCTTGAGCGTTTGAAAAGATTCCCCTTGTTCGGGACCCCAAACGAAAGGTTTCTCTTTTTGAGTCAAAGAGGTCAAAGGAACAGCGATCTTTGAGAAGTTAGAGATAAAGGGACGATAATAACCAGCAAGACCCAGAAAAGAAAGAATTTCAGACGGAGATTTAGGTGCGACCCAGTTCTTCACAGCTTCGATTTTAGCGGGGTCAACGTGAATACCAAGTTCGTTGATGGTATGACCAAGGAATTGAACCTCTTTTAACCAAAATTCACACTTGGAGAATTTGGCGTATAGACGTTCAGTACGAAGAAGTTGAAGGATAAGACGCAAGTGTCGCTCATGCTCTTCTTGTGTCTTGGAATAGATGAGAATATCATCGATGAAAACGATCACGAAACGGTCCAAGTACGCTTTACACACGCGGTTCATCAAATCCATGAAAATAGCAGGTGCGTTGGTCAAACCAAATTGTGACAATATTTAATTCAACCGATTTCATTTCATAACCAAATTGTTAAATATTACAAGGAAAATTCAAATAACAACGTTGTTCATAACATAAACATAACAAAATTTGATACAACACTTTAAATCTAAACGTCTAAGTGAGTATCTAGGCATCATTGCTAATCCATTTCATAGCATCATCATTCCTCAACCTGTAACATGTTTAAACTACAATTCAATGCAAAAGCAAAAGCAAGTATACAAGTTTAAGAATAAGTATAAGTATAAGTTTAAAAGTTAAAAACGAATCCACATGGCAACTTAGTTTATACAAGAGCATCATACATGGCATGAAATATTTCTAGCCAACCCTCTATTTACGCAAAATGATATAATTCAACATGACCTCTCGTTCACGGGTGGTGCGTTACTTCTATAGCACTATACATGTTAAATGGAGGCTCATACAAGCTAATGACTAAAGTATCACACAAGTATCACCTAAGTATAAGCATCAAAGTATAACAACATAGCATTCATGTATAAGGATTGTTTTCGTGCAAGTATAAAGATTAAAGTTTAAGTGTGATTTAATAATTTAACACGCTACACCCCAAAAGTTGTAAACATAAAAAGGGGGTTTGCGAGTATACTCACGGTTTTGCAAGTCTTCTACTTGTGAATCCGCGAGTGAGTTGTTGTTGATTAGGAGGTTGGAACACCAAGTCCTTCTACGCGAAAAAACAAAGTGTATGAGTTTCGGAGATTAATGGTAGATTAAGGATTTAGGAATTTAAAACACAAGAACATATGTATACGAAAGTAATCATCTTTTAACACAAAGTACTTGTTTTGACACTATGAAACCTCAAGGGTTAATGTTTTCATGAGTAGTATACTCATTAGAATCATACAAGTCTTATGTCTTAGATGATTTTATTCTAACACTTTGACGAATGAACACAAGTTCACCATCAAGGGTTCGAATGTTGAATAGTATATAAATGTAAGTATTATAAGTATTATTATGTCCAATAGTCAAGCATGAGGTATGTGACACCTGTGCCTCTGCGACCATCAAAAAAAATACAAAACCAATGAAATATTGTATTTCATACTTGGGTTTTGTATAAATATGTGTATCTTTTGCACATATCAATTCTTGTTCGATTTCAAGCTTTAAATCGCTTTCTGGAAGGTTATACGCGCACTGATGCGTAAATATAACCAGTTTAATGCAACGAACACTCTGGAATAGTGAAATAGACTTAACATACCTTAAATAACCTTTACATAACTTAGAAATAAGTTTTGGAGGGTTTGGTGTGGCGAAATCAAGTTTATTCGCTTATAGGGACTAATTTTGACAAACTACGAAAGTATGCCGATTTGTACTGTAACAAACATTCCGGAACATGACCATAAGTTAAACATACCCTAAATATCCTTTAGATAGCTTATAAATAGGCTTTGAGGGGTTCGGTGTGCTAAAATAAACTTTTTGGTCATTCAGGGACTAAAAGCCTCAAAAAGTGAATAAGTTTGCATTTTCGCGCATATCTTACGTTCTGAATACATCCTGACATCCAAAAATTTATGTAATCATTAAAATATTTTATTTTAGTGATTGGCATGATAAAATTCCATTCGTCGCGTAATTTGGATTGTTTTTTGCATTCGTTCGTGTTTCGTCGTGATTAACCGAACAACGCAACCGTACAACCAAACGAACCGACATCCGAGATATTTTTGAGCATGTTTCATATTCCCTATACTTTAACTTCATTTTAGAGCCTTGAAATGGGATTAACGAGGCTTAAACGTGTCAAAAATGCATCAAAAACCATGTTTTGCACATTCAGGGACCAAAATTGACAATCTGCCATAGTTATCTTAGGAAAGGACCAAAATGAAAAATCTAAATTCCAGCTTGTTCCAGCTGTTCCCCTCATTTGCACATGGTTTTAATGAAACTAGGGGCTCCCATGGTTTCACAAAAGCATGGGCACGGATGAGATCGAAGCTCGTTTTACGATGAACGATCTTAACGGTTGTGCAAAAACTATAAATACCCCATCTCATTGTTGCAACTCACATTTGATCTGATATTTCTCTAAGTTGAGGTGCTTTCACTTCATACCTGAGAATAATCGGGTCAAACTTCCGTTCTTGGACCTTTTGTGCCGTTTGATTCCGTGATCCCTCTAGCTTTGCTTGGTTGTTATTAAAGGCTTCTAAGCATCCTCAAGTGAGTACATAGTCCCCTCTTTTACTGTTTTTCAAACATTTTGGGGTGAAATACATGTGCCTACTTGTTTTTTTCATGCTTTCCATGTTTTCATATCATATTCTTGCTATGTTCATTAGTACACTATTAGTACATGATTTCATTATGTCTTGCTATGTATGTTCACTTAACACGCTAGCACAATTGTTTTACGTTTTGAACCATTTGAAATCATTGGATGTATGTGAACCATTTGAAATCATTGGATGTATGTGAACAATTTGTAACCATTTGATGTATGTGAACCATTTGAAATCGTTGGATTTATGTGAACCGTTTGTAACCATTTGATTTATGTGAACCATTTGTAACTGTTTGAGCCATTGGGTTAGGGAAGTGATTAGGTAACGGGGCGGGTGTAATGTGTTAAAAGCATGGTGGATACGCCGCTGGTACTTCCTATATATAAGTTCTTTTAACACATTATATATCGTTGCGTTATCTAGATCACTTGGGTAAACGATTTTGAAACAATGTCACACAATTATGTTTTCTGAAAAATATAAACCATGCGATTCTTATTAACGAGTTTCTATGAGATGTTTTACGATTTGATTTAATAAAACAAAATGTTTTGGAGTTAAGAATCATGGCTACGAGATTTTATAAATCATATCCAACTTGATTTGAGTTGGTTAATTATGTCGCAATACTATACTTTTCAAAATAAGGTTTTTAAATAAATATTGAAACATGTAAAACGAGCCATGAATCTGACACTCACATAAAACCTATGTACTCGCCGACATTTTTATGCTGACGTATTTTCACATGTGTTTCAGGTACCATAGTTGATGATGTTTGATGATGATATTTGTGTACGCTCCCATAGGAATGGACGAGGCCTTAGTGACTTAATAACAATGGAAGTCTATTTGGTCTTGTTTTGTTTCTAATTCCAATGTAATGTAATACATTTAATTCAATAAAACGAAACTGTTTAATCCATGGTTGTGAAACAATGATTCTGTTACAACACTCCCCGACGTTTCCGCCACGTTTTGTTGTTTTACGTGGTCGGGGTGTGACAGAAAAGTTGGTATCAGAGCCAATAGTTATAGGGAATTTGGTTATTAGTAATGCTTTGACCTAGACTATAACCTTCCTAGGACCCTAACACGAGTTTACTTGCGTTTAGTCATAAAACAATACCGTTGCCTATCTTTAGGCAGCAACCACAATAAGAACACAAAATTCGAATCTGCTTTGAAAACTAATCATCTGTTCCAGGATGATTTATTATAAGGTTTCGAACCTTCAAAGTTTTCAAATTCTCGTCAAAGTTTAGGGCTACATAATGTGAACACGTGCAAACTGGAAGGGTGGGTGCCTGTACCCTGAGCTTTCTGTCTAAGGCTAGAGTGTTCGTACAAATCCGTAATATCGGACCAGTCACTCTTACCTGGGAACTCTTGGGGTGAGTGTCCACTTATAGGCGAGCATGTCTTCGCGATACATTATGAGGACCTATTTTCTTTGATTCAGCCTTTGTGTGTCGTTTGTTTGCTTTGTGGTTCAAACAAATGACCATCACTCATGATTTTGGTCGGTAATTGTAACATCCTATTCTTACACAATGCCATTTCATTTGTTTTCTCTCTTGTTTCCCCTTTTTAGAATGCCTCCACGACGCGAAAATCAGGTACCTATTGAAGAACTGGCAGCTGTCATTACGCAGCAAATGACTGCTGCAATCCCGAACATCGTTGCTCAATGTAACCAAGCTCTCAACAACAATAATGCCCCCTGCAACTTCAAGACGTTCAACTCGGCTAAGCCATCAAAGTTTTCTGGGTCTCAAGGAGCGACTGCACTTCTGCAATGGTTCGAGAGTCTAGAGAGCACCTTCAGACATGTTCAATGCCCAAATGAGCGAAAGGTAGAATTCGCATCTAGTGTCTTTGAGAAACGAGCTTTGACATGGTGGAATGGTGTGATGAGAGATAGGGGTGCCGATGTGGCACTGGCTCAAACGTGGGAAGAGCTTCGAGCTCTGATGATGAAGGAATTCTGTCCTCATCACGAGATCAGGGCCTTGGAAAGGGAATTCGACGATCTTAAGCAAGATAGTGGTGGGCATCGAGCCTACACGGATCGTTATGAGGAGTTAAGTCTGTTATGCCCGAATATGGTTACGCCTTTGGATAAGGCAATCGAAAAGTACATTGATGGCCTCCCTGACCCAGTACAAGACATTGTGACTGGTAGTAACCCCACTATGGTTAGGCAGGCCATTGAGCTATCTGCTACCTTGACTGAATCTCAAATCAGGAAAGGTAAACTTTTCCGAAAAGGTGATAAGAAAGCAATCGAGGAATCGAAACCCAAAGATGAGCAGACTGAATCCTTCAAGAAGTCAAGGAAGCGAAAAGCTTCCCAGAACTTCGCCGTGGTTGCTCACAATGATCAAGCTGCCCCCAACCAACCAGCTCAACCCCCTGCTAGGAAGCCATACAACGGAACTGCACCCTTGTGCAACCAATATAACCTTCATCATCATGCTAATGTGAAGTGCCGCAAATGCCAAATTTGTGGACTTATAGGTCATACAGCAAGAGTTTGCCGAGCTGCAGTTGCACCAAATCAAGCTGACAACAATCCTGCTCAAGCTCGTTTTCCACCAGGTTCTTGCTACAACTGTGGCGAGATGGGTCATTTCCGAAGAAATTGCCCAAAGCTTGCTAATGCAAATCCAGCACAAGGATGAGCATCTGACCGACTAGAAGACAACACCGTTTAGAAATAATCACGTCTTATGTATTATTTTCTTTTGTTGTCAAGGTCCATGAAACAGTTGTTACCGTTGTTTATAAATAAATCTTTTATTTACATTCCAATGTATTTATGTGGTTGCATGTATAAACAACATATCCCCTACAATACCGATAATCAGGGAATCGTATTCCTTGAAGAACAGACTACCCCCAAAATTCTTCCATTTTATGATCTCTTGCGTTTTCCACGAAAATCCTAAGTACTCGTTTCTTCCAAGAAAACGAAGTACAAGGCGCAAGTTACAACTCTGGACGAATACCCAAAGTACCACTATAAATCCTTAATAGGGTACCTAAGGGTATTTCCGTAAATCCTAAAATTGTTGTGTTCCTTAATTTGAATATTACGTTTCTTTGAAAACAAAATCGAATTTTTTGGAAGATCATCCTATCTTTTCAGATAGATTCTTGAGGACATTGAAATCCATGGATTGGATTCCTGGTGTGCTTTAAATATCCGTGTCCAAAGATAACAAATTAAAGGTAATTAAACAAATATGTGATTATGTGCTTATGTGTTCCCTTTTATGTTTTTGTGTGATCCAAATTTTTGTTATCCAAATCCTCGTAGAATCTTCCATATCTTCGTATAAGGGATTCATAGTAGGATATCCAAAGGTACTACCTTAAATCCTTAATGGGCTTCTACGTAATAGTTAAGACCCTTGGATTATAAAGTACTATTCCATAATTAGACCCCTTGAGTGGTCTGGTTAAACAGATTGATCCAAAAATCTGGTTAGGAATATCATGTGATGATATAGCTGAAAAGACTCCTTGGCGGTCTAATTAAAAAGATCCTTTGTCGATCTAATTAAAAGGACCCTATGGTAGTCTAGTCACACTCATCACAGGTTTGATTTTCTTCCCCTTCACATTACAAGACGAACTGTGCGGACTGTGCAAGGAATTACGTAATTATGGATGCATACATAATTATGGAATTCAGTGCACAGAAACCACAGCAAGTTTTGTCATGTGTCTAGAGTTGACTCAGTTCATTTCCGTTTCTGAAGAATACCCATTGAGGAAAGTGACTCATTCCGTTCATTTTCGTTTCTGAAGAATATCCATCGAGGGAAATGAATATTCTTGATTTTTTCCTTCATTTCCGTTTCTGAAGAATACCCATTGAGAAAAATGACTCATTCCGTTCATTTTCGTTTATGAAGAATATCCATCGAGGAAAATGAATATTCTTGATTTTTCCTTCATTTTCGTTTCTGAAGAATACCCATTGAGGAAAATGACTCATTCCGTTCATTTTCGTTTCTGAAGAATATCCATCGAGGGAAATGAATATTCTTGATTATTCGTTTATTTTCGTTTCTGAAGAATACCCATTGAGGAAAATGACTCATTCCGTTCATTTTCGTTTCTGAAGAATATCCATCGAGGAAAATGAATATTCTTGATTATTCGTTCATTTTCGTTTCTGAAGAATACCCATTGAGGAAAATGACTCATTCCGTTCATTAAAGTTCAAATACTATTTCGCTTGTGATTCAAATGACCCGCATTATTGAAATTGTTGGCTTCTTTGTTCTCAAGTCAACACGTTTTCTTAAAAATTCTTTTCTTTTTCAAGATACATGGCATTTCTTTGTGGCCATGCCGAAAGTTTTCTTGTCGATACATGTATTTATTATCGGCTTGCGCCGAAACCAAATTCAATTGTTTGAACTTGTTCGTTACACATATTCAATTCAAGACACCATGTGATGTATTGGAAACATCATATTCGAATTCGTTTTAACAAGCGTTTCATTGTTCCGAGTCGTAGTAGACTTGTTTGGTCTACGACTCCATTAAGTCGTTGTTAACTACGACACCTTGCGGTGTCAGTACAAACTTGTAGCTTGGGCTAATCATGATTGAGCATTTTATGCAAAACACAGGTGATACTTGTTCGATCACCGCTATATTTGAATTGTTTCGTTCACTACGACACCTTGTGGCGTCGGTAGAACTTGCAGCTTGGGCTGATCATGATCGAGCGTTTCATGCAAACTATTACATTTGAGCTTGTTGAATCTAAGTTCATTTATTGGATGCGATCATTTCTAGAATTCATTTGCATCTTGCGATACGTTCTTGAAATCACATCATTCGAATAAGTCTTGATTCGATTTCATGATCGTTCACTTTGGTACTATTTATATTTTCTACGCATAACGTAACTCTAAGGAGTTAACGCAGTCTAAATTTCGAGGACGAAATTTTATTAACAGGGGGAGACTGTGACAACCGGTAATTTACGCCCTTAATTACGTAATTAACAGGCGATTTACGCGACAATAAATAGTGATTACAGCGCAAATTAACTTAATTAGGCCCTTGGAGTGCCCAGAAACGTTTGCTCAGCTATACAGTGCGCGTGTGGTGATTTATGGGAAATCTGCTAAATATGACGCGACAACGGACTGATACCGTACGAAATACTGACAACGCCGACAAACACGGATTTTCTAAGAATATTTTAATGCTTATGAAGTTTGGGTTTTGATAACGGGTCTCGTAGAAATTACGGGCCACCTAGACACGGGGATTAGGCTGGTGGGCCTTGGGCCTAAGCCCAAAAACCCACAAATTAAACCTACTTACATATCTTTAAACAAATCTTCATATTTATTATTTAATCAACGTTGCCTGTCGTTGGAGACTACATATCTTTTGCCTAAATCTCCATATGATCTCTGTAGATCTATACACATTGAACAAAAAGAAACAAGATGAGTCAATACACAAACAAATGAGGATAAAAGGTTACTCTCTCCAATCTTTCTCACTCATATACAAAACATCAGACACACACAAAGAAGTAAGAGCAGCCTTCATCTCCTCTCACTCTCTCTCGAATATACATACAAACACAACATACTCACACCTTCGGTCTCCCCTCCAAAGTCGGCGACAAGTACAGGGCCGGTTAACCGGCACACCGAACACCCCCCCCCCCTTTCTGATGACAACCCGACGGTGGAGAACCGTCGGCATACGGCGGCGGTGGCGGTGGATCTTCACGACGGCACGACGACGGAGAAAGAGAGAGAGAAGCGCGAAGAGAGAGAGAGCTGAGAAGAGTGAGAGGACCGGCGGTCAGCGCCAATGACCGGCGGACATTGTGTTTATCCGGCGTGCTCACCGGTTCCGGGTTCGATTTGGTTCAAGTTCGGGTTATTCAATTAAGTTTCGGTTCAGTTTTGGCTAAGATTGTGCTCAGTTTCGAGTTTTGTTCGGATTCCTTTTGTTTCATCTCAGGTCTTGATTCAGATCCGGATGTGTGGTTCGAGTCTTGTTCGGGTCTCGCGGCACAGTTCAACACGGGTCGAACGGTCCGGGTTTTGATCCGAGTCGACTTGGTTAAACCGAGTTCACTCAGCTCGGGCCGGGTCAAACTATCAACAGCAGGATAAGCGGGTCAACTGGTCAACGGCTCGGGTCAACAGAAGTCATCAAGGTGGTTTGGGTCAGATTTCAGTTCGATTGACTCGGTCAAACTCAGTCAACTCAGCGAGTTGACTCGGTCAGCTCGGCTTTCGACACGAGAAGATGGTAAAGATTAACGACGCGCTTATTTCGTTATATTTACGTAGTTTTAATTATTTCGTGAACGAGCTCGACCCGAATTGATTTGATAATAGTTTACTTATGGTACATTTGGCAAAGATTACATATATAGTGCTTATATTGTTAAAGTATTGTTGAATTTTGATATAATAACGACAACTGGTGTTGTCGGGGGCGTCCAAAAATAGAGGAAACTCTGCCCGTTTTTTGAGAGAATCCGTAAAAACAAAACGCGTTTTATTATATAACAACGATTCATATTTTAATATCAAAATATAGCGATCAACTACAAACGCTTTTTACAAAAGTAAAAACAAGAGTATAACTTTCGACAACGACTTACAACTTACGAGAACAACGATACGGAAATTATTTCGACAACAAAAATAAATATAGTTATTATTATATTTATTTCAAACGAACTCGAATCCTTTTATAAATAAATATAGTTATATATTTATTTTCCAATACAAGTCGACGATTCTTTTACAAAATAAATATAACTGTTATATTTATTTTATACGCCTAGACGGCACATACGTATATTTTTGGCAAATATACACAAGACGCAATATATATAATACGAGTTTATTATATATTACTTTCATACGAATATTCCTTTATATCAACATACGACTTCTTAAAACGAGCTAACAAGTATAACTTCTTCGCTTCTGTTAAGTTGACAATTTACCGTCATATCGTTCGGTCGACGATTCGGTAGAGCTCGATTACACGTAGTTAGTTACTGCGTTATTTAGAAACTTATTAGATATTCCGTGTTAGGAATATTGTAGAATGCACGCTAGCAAGTCAAGTCTTGGAAACGACATCACGAAGTCGTAATTAGCTAGCTATGCACAAGAATATTCAGGTGAGTTCATAACCCCACCTTTTATGGTTTTACATTTATGTAAATGTTTTCAGGGTGGAAAGACATGCACTTTTTGCAAAGCATACAAGAATTACATATTTCTAAACCATTTTACAAGCAAGTTTAAATGACACAAATGGTTTACAAAAAGCTTATGTTTTATACAGGTTTTTCAAACAAGCGTATTTTTTGAAATATGCATACACACGAGATTCTAGTTTTATAAACTACGGGTAAATACAAATACAAGAGTTTACAAAATACAAATGTTAAAATGTATACAAATGGTATGATAAAAATACACGAAGCACACTTGGTGAGAACGAGAACCAAGTGTGACGAGATATAAGAATACGAGAAACGCACTTGGTGAGGATGAGAACCAAGTATGAGGCGTTATGAGAAATGATACGAGAAATCGTGTCACGAATAGGGTACCATAAGCACCATTAATCAACAATATACCTAGACCGCAGAACAAAATGTTAGATCTAACGGGTGCCGGGCAGCCACACTCCCGGTGAGGGCGAGAATCGAGTAGTGCTTTTGTGTCTCAGAATATACCAATTAAATGCCTAAGGTTTGGTGACTTCCTATGTCGTGTCACATGTTAATGGCTTTGCAACCCATTAACAATCCTGATACTTACAGGAATACTGTATTTACATAAAATTCATACCATACTAAAACTTGATTAATACTTGAAGTACGTGGGGTACTCAAGAAAAACTTGATTTATAACTTGAAGTACGTGGGGTACTCAAGAAAACGGGAATTATACTTGAGTACGTGGGGTACTCAAGAAAAACCCGAATTATACATAAGTACGTGGGGTACACATGAATACTTGATTTAAATATGAAAACTTGAATTATACTTGAAGTACGTGGGGTACTCAAGAAAAACTTAAATTATACATGAGTACGTGGGGTACACATGAAAACTTGTTTTATATATGAAAATGATTTTAAATTCGTTTTCACAACAATACTTCAAAAACCGGTTATTCAAAGAGATTTATTTCAAATCTTTTACGAACAAACTATGAACTCGCTCAACTTTATGTTGACTTTTTTCGCATGTTTATTTCTCAGGTTACAGTTCTAAGACAAGGCACGGTTGGAATAGGAGAACCATGTGGAGTCGAGTACTTAGTGGCGTTCAAATTTCTAAAAGACTTAGCTTATTTGCTTTCGCTGTGCAATGAAGATACCAGTCCAGTCCAGTCACGCCAATACTCTGATATTTTGGGGTGTGACAAATATAACCAATTTAATGTAACGAACACTACGGAATAGTGAAATAGGCTTAACATACCTTAAATAACCTTTACATAACTTAGAAATAAGTTTTGGAGGGTTTGGTGTGGCGAAATCAAGTTTATTCGCTTACAGGGACTAATTTTGACAAACTGTGAAAGTATGCCAATTTGTACTGTAACGAACATTCCGAAACATGTCCATAAGTTAAACATACCCTAAATATCCTTTATATAGCTTAGAAATAGGCTTTGAGGGGTTCAGTGTGCTAAAATAAACTTTTTGGTCATTCAGGGACTAAAAGCGTCAAAAAGTGCATAAGTTTGCATTTTCGCGCATATCTTACGTTCTGAATACATCTGGACATCCAAAACTTTATGTAATCATTAAAATATTTTATTTTAGTGATTGACATGATAAAATTCCATTCGTCGCGTAATTTGGATCGTTTTTTGCATTCGTTCGTGTTTCGTCGTGATTAACCGAACAACGCAACCGTATGACCAAACGAACCGACATCCGAGATATTTTTGAGCATGTTTCATGTTCCCTATACTTTAACTTCATTTTAGAGCCTTGAAATGGGATTAACGGGGCTTAAACGTGTCAAAAAATGCATCAAAAACCATGTTTTGCACATTCAGGGACCAAAATTGACAATCTGCCATAGTTATCTTAGGAAAGGACCAAAATGAAAAATCTAAATTCCAGCTTTTTCCAATTGTTCCCCTCATTTGCACATGGTTTTAATGAAACTAGGGGCTCCCATGGTTTCACAAAAGCATGAGCACATGTGTACGGATGAGATCGAAGCTCGTTTTACGATGAACGATCTTAACGGTTGTGCAAAAACTATAAATACCCCATCTCATTGTTGCAACTCACATTTGATCTGATATTTCTCTAAGTTGAGGTGCTTTCACCTCATACCTGAGAATAATCGGGTCAAACTTCCGTTCTTGGACCTTTTGTGCCGTTTGATTCCGTGATCCCTCTAGCTTTGTTTGGTTGTTATTAAAGACTTCTAAGCACCCTCAAGTGAGTACATAGTCCCCTCTTTTACTTTTTTTCAAACATTTTGGGGTGAAACACATGTGCCTACTTGTTTTTTTCATGCTTTCCATGTTTTCATATCATATACTTGCTATGTTCATTAGTACACTATTAGTACATGATTTCATTATGTCTTGCTATGTATGTTCACTTAACACGCTAGCACAATTGTTTTACGTTTTGAATCATTTGAAATCATTGGATGTATGTGAACCATGTGAAATCATTGGATATGTGTGAACCATTTGTAACCATTTGATGTATGTGAACCATTTGAAATCGTTGGATTTATGTGAACCATTTGTAACCATTTGATTTATGTGAACCATTTGTAACTGTTTGAGCCATTGGGTTAGGGAAGTGATTAGGTAACGGGGCGGGTGTAATGTGTTAAAAGCATGGTGATACGCCGCTGGTACTTCCTATATATAAGTGCTTTTAACACATTATATATCGTTGCGTTATCTAGATCACTTGGCTAAACGATTTTGAAACAATGTCACACAATTATGTTTTATGAAAAATATAAACCATGCGAGTCTTATTAACGAGTTTCTACGAGATGTTTTATGATTTGATTTAATAAAACAAAATGTTTTGGAGTTAAGAATCATGGCTACGAGATTTATAAATCATATCCAACTTGATTTGAGTGGGTTAATTATGTCGCAATACTATACTTTTCAAAATAAGGTTTTTAAATAAGTATTGCAACATGTAAAACGAGCCATGAATCTGACACTCACAAAAAACCTATGTACTCGCCGGCATTTTTATGCTGACGTATTTTCACATGTGTTTCAGGTACCATAGTTGATGATGTTTGATGATGATATTTGTGTACGCTCACATAGGAATGGACGAGGCCTTAGTGACTTAATAACAATGGAAGTCTATTTGTTCTTGTTTTGTTTCTAATTCCAATGTAATGAAATACATTTAATTCAATAAAACGAAACTGTTTAATCCATGGTTGTGAAACAATGATTCTGTTACAACAGTCCCTGACGTTTTCGTCATGTTTTGTTGTTTTACGTGGTCGGGGTGTGACAAGGTAGAAGATTAAATCTTCATTTAGGTACCTCTAAGTTTCATGGAAGTCATGTAGGAGGAAGGAAGAGAAGTCTTCCATTTTGGTACCTCTAAGTGTGCACCACTACACTTGATGTAAAAACATACAAGGAGGGTCATGAACTATGAATAATACAAGAATATAAATAACTACACTATGAGAAATCATCAAGCAATGTGGGGATTTTATGTTGGACAACCCAAGTTAGTCCATAATCACACCTACATCAAGTCTTGGACTTAAACATTACTTGTGGGTTAAAAACCCTAAATAAAACAGAATGTATATGAGGTTTAACCTCTGATTTTGAATGTCTCAACCTTGTTTTTAAGCCTAACTAACCATAGAAGTGGTTATAAGCATAAGGACATAGGTTTGAGATGAGTTATACTCAAGTTGAACAAGTATTAGTAAAGATTAGATGAAATCAGAAATGAACAGTGAACTTTGGAGCCTTTTTGCCTGAGTTCCAGGGACTTATTTACTGTGAATCACCCATGGAATCGAAGCTAAGGTCAATCCAAGCACATAGGAAAAATAATGAGCTAAAACGGACAACAAACGAGTGAGTTATGCTCACTTTAGTGAAGAAGGATGCTTCTGTCCGAACTTGAGTTTGCATCTACGATTTTGGTGGTTTGAAAGAGTTGTGAGGATGTTTGTAAAGTGAAAATGGCTTGGGGAAGCTTGGGTTTATATAGGGAAGGATTAGGATGGGTGTTAGTTGTGTATTTAATACCCAAAACCCGTTTAAACTCAAAATAAACTCAAATCCCGCTCAAAATCGTGAAATGAAAAGAGGGAGTCTGATCTGGGGTTTCATGAAATTGAATGTATGAGCATGTATAAAGTATGTTCAACATGAATTTAACAAAATATGAGTTTTATTTATGATCCAATTCTCGGATTTTACAACGGTTACAGAGAAAGAACGATTACAAGAACACAAGACTTCCAAAAATAGAAATACAAGCAAGACCTTCAGAAAATGGAAAGTAGGAAGAAGCAGGGCGTTACAGTCTCCCATCCTTTAGGGAATTTCATCCCGAAATTTAGGTAGATGCAACGTCGAATAGGTATGGATATTTAGTCTTCATATCACTCTCGATTTCCAAGTAAATTCAGCGCCACGTTTTCCTTCCCATCGAACCTTGACGATAGGAATTCGACTGCGCCTCAGTTGCTTGACTCCTCGGTCCATGATTTCGACCGCTTTTCCACGAAGTGAAGCATTTCGTTAACTTGCAAGTCTTCGAGAGGAACTTGTAGTCCTTCGTCAGCTAGACAATTCTTCAAGTTGGATACGTGAAAGACAGGGTGTACATTGTTGAGTTCTTCAGGCAGGTACAGTCTATACGCAACCTTGCCAATCCTTTCAAGGATCTTGAAAGGACCAACGTAGTGAGGTGCGAGTTTCCCTTTATTTCCAAATCGAACCACGCCCTTCCAAGTGGATACCTTGAGAAGCACGGAATCACCTGTCTCGAATTCCAAAGGCTTGCGACGCTTGTCGGCGTAACTCTTTTGTCGGCTCCTGGCTTTCAGTAAGTTGTCTCGAACCTATAATATCTTGTCCGTCGTCTCTTGTATGAGCTCTGGACCAGTGATTTGAACTTCACCAATCTCGTGCCAACAAACAAGCGAACGACAGTTGCGACCATACAATGCTTCGAAAGGTGCCATTTGAATTCTCTCATGATAACTGTTATTGTACGAGAATTTGTTAGTGCATTTATCTGTCTATCGCCTCCGTCAATCTAGTTCGTAGTGGAAAACTGAAGAAAACGAGAATTACTTTGTTATTTTAGGTCTAGTTAGTAAAAAAGGCAAGGTGGCATAATTGTAATTAATGGGAAACCTCATTAAATGCCTTGACCTATAAATAGATCTCTAGAGCTTTTAGTTTAAAAAACTTTTGCTCATTTGGTGATTTGAGAGCTCTAGATCTAGAGAGAGAATCTAGAGAGAGAAAGTGATTCAAGGTTCTTGTACTTTATCAAATCTTATATAGAATCACGTTTATATTACGTCATGTGTGTTTAGGTCACGTTCGTGTACGGATTCCGCACGTTTCACGTTCGTTTCGCAATCGTATCGGATTCAAACCGGTCCTAACAAGTGGTATCAGAGCAAGGAGCTCGATTGCTTGATCAAACACTTTGATTCGTACCTGAATTCAGCAGAATCAGATCCGAATTTCACCGATTTCTTCATATTTTTCACATTCATCACGTTTTTCACAGTTTTTTGTCAAATTGAACGGGTTTTACTGGTCCGAATCGGCTGATATTTTAGTATGATGTGCGAAAATAGTTGATAAACAACCCTACCAAGTTTCAGACTCAAATTCCTTGTCGTTTAGGAGAAATCTGAATTTTTGTGTCCGAGTTCGTAACATTCAGCACTATTTCGCTTGAAACAGCAAGGTTACAGCAAGGTTTCGCTTGAAATTCAAGCGAAATCCTTTATCAGTTAGATTTCGCTTGAGATAACTAAGAGATTTCGCTTCAGAACTAAGATTTCGCTTCAAAAACTCATCAGTTTGGGATTTCGCTTGAATAGAATA